>CM054062.1:27948184-28548184 GCA_028641055.1 Alopecurus myosuroides
ATGGGTGGTGGACTCATGCACCAGTTTTGGATATCTAAAAGGCTTCATCTTGTCCATCTCCTCACAACCCACACGAGGATGATATTCCAACAATATATTGCTTATTTTGTATAATCATATGCGCATCAACTACGTATCTCTCAACTGATGTTATAGAGAACCAGTAGTGATGGGTCATCCTACGACTTTGTGATCAGTTTTTAAACTTTGAGTTGCCTATGGAGACTCCACGGAGATGGAAGGCGTCGTTCTCAACGGTGTTGATGCAGAAGTGTGTACATCAGCGAGAGAGATGGTGTACCTCCGTCCTAATGTTCGTAGGCTCGTGCTACTGAAGACGTTGATGTGGCGGAAGAATTTAGATGTACTAGTGTCCTCATGGAAACCCTAAACATTCTCATGGAAGCCGAAGACGCTGCCTTGCATGACAGTAGGTGCAACAACACCCTTAGCTGGCATGGCAGACGAGGCATTAACAGCTATAGTAGCATCCGCAGGCTGACGCGGCTAGAAGTGCTTCCTCTACAATGGCATCACAAGTGGTAGTGGATGTCATGGTAGATGGTTTTGTTAATACCTTGATGTTATTAGACGAAAAGTCAGACTTGCCTGCTTTTCAATATATAAGGTAGGGAAAGTACAAGGTGTACAGGAGGACAAACAAAATAAGAACAAAAACAAAAATGGCTAGACGGCTAGGTGGCTAGACATCGTAGTTTCAGTCTGGTTCTCTTTGTCTTGACAGCAGCCCAGTAGCTCTATTTCTGCCGGCGTAGCTCCAGTTTCGTGCCTCCTCAATGATCAGCTCTAATACCCTGCTGATGGGGCTTGCTTTGTTGTTGAAAATCCTGTTGTTCCGCTCTTTCCAGATGGTCCACCAGGTAAGATGCGCAAGCGATGTCCAGTTCTTCTGCAAAGGTGGCGGCAGGGCCTTGCGGGTGTCGCAAAGCCAAGACTCCAGGGATGTCGTGGTTTGTGTAGGGCTGAGGGTGGAGGGCAGTTGTGCATGGTTCGGTACCTTCCCCCAAATTCTGATGGCAACAGGGCATGTGGCGAGCAGGTGCAGCGCGGTTTCCTGCTCGCTGAGGCAGAGCACGCAGGCTGCATTATGCGGCCAGCCCTTCTTGATCAGATTGTCAGCGGTGTTGCATTTGCCAAGGATTGCAAGCCACCCGAAAACCTTGCACTTTAGAGGTGCGTCGCTGTCCCAGATGATGTCGGGGAAAGACGATCGAGTTGAGCCTTCAAACTGCATCTCATATGCAGAAGTTGCCGAGTACTGCCCATTGGTGTTCCAGCGCCATGTCACGGCGTCGGCAATGTCAGGTTGCAGGTGGACATTGGCAACCGCAGCGTGGATGTCTAGGAATTGGATGAATACCTTGATGTTATCGAGGATGGTCTCCAAGTTAGAGGCGAACACCCCCCTATTTGTTGACCTCGGACCTCAAACCACTCCCACAGCCTTCACTATGCCTTGCCCCCGCCTCTACACCATTGGGAGGAGCTCATGAACTCGCACCACCATTGTTGACAACAGGTGAATCTAAATCTTCATCCTTGTTTAGATTAAAGTCATCGAAGAGACCATCGTATTCCTCCAAATCATCCTCCTGCTCCTCAACACCAAACGTGACTCGTACGATCAACCGCGAGCTCAATATCTATGGGGATTTTCGTTGGAGTAACAATTCCGATGAACATGCACGGTATCTTGTGCTTGCGAGTGTATATCGTAACTATCTTTAGCGTCTCCCCAGCCAAATGTCCAACTCTCCATAAATGGTCAAAATCGTCAAAGAGTTCTTTGGCGATACCTCCGTGTATCTGATTGGCAATTCGTTTTCACCGTCGACTTGGTCGCGAGTACATCTTACAAACTAGATTGAATATTGACATATTTCGACAATTTTGTTTTTCATTAGTAATTGTTCGATTATCCTTACGTATTTTTCATATTATAATTACTTTATCTATGGTTGACACTTGACATATTATTAAGTTCATTCTACTCCAATACAAGACTTGATTGACACTATTTTGGGGGAATGATAACATATCTCAGTTGTTGGTAACATCAATCTGGCGACCACTATACTATAGTCGGGGCAAATGGTGTGATGAAAAAAAAAATGTCCATAGCAACGGACACTAATGGTGTAGGAGACAAATTATTTTAAGAATTTAGATTTGGCAATAAATATGTGATGTCATAATGACATTGCTCTTCCTGCATGGCAAAACTTATTTGCATCCATGTGATAATTAGATTCCTAAAAAGAACAATCGGGGCTATATCAACCATCGATGCAGAGGCAGGGTAATGAAAGCTCCATTTCCTATAAGAAAACCAAAGTGCAAAAATTAATATATCATTTATGATTAATACATATCTAATATATCTACCGGTTACAGTGGACAGACTAGTCAACTTTATTTGGAAGGAAAAAGGTATGAGTACCTCAATGATTTATGCACAAGGTTTAGTGGATATTTGTAACTTCTATGCACCGGCCATGTCAGTCCTTCCGTTTGTGCAGGAAGTTGAAGCAAGGTTTCTCGCGGATCAGAGGTGGCATATCGACATCTGCCAATTCGAATTCCGTCATCGACATTAGGATCTCATCCACCGTGAACGGAATGCTGCAGTTACCATGAATAACGTTACAGTGTAAGATTTTAAGAGAAGTCTAGTTATCGTTGATTATACTGAAATATGGTTGGGAAATAACCTTGCTGAGTCATCATCCAACATCACAGAATATTCCAAATCCTTATTCACAAATTTCCCCAATAGACTTTCAATACTCGAGAGGACCTACAAACATACTTTTCTTCATCAAGAAATGTGGCTGGAAAGTTAAGCTTTGACTACTCTACATGTGAAACGCATTTCATGACTGGCCGCTGCATAAATATCGCTGTCAGTGGGGACTAAAATGATCTTACATGAACAAGGGGTGAAACATCATCGGTATCATTTCTGTCATTCCGATAAAGTGTACAGATTCGGTATAGCTGTGGTATGCTAAGCACCTGAAAGCTTACAACATGAGTGACATCTCATATCCAACAGATGCGGTGACGAGTGACTGAAAGTAACAGAGTTCAAATACCACTTACAGGGCACAAATGGCAGGTGATTTCTTCCATTGTTTTCTTTTGCTTTTCACGCATAGTCTGTTAATGCCTTTCATTAGAAACATACACTCAGCAGCTTGCAAACCAAACATCAAATCAGCATAGAACACTTACAAGCAATATAGCAGCGTTCCTAATGTGCTTCAATTCTTCCCAAGAAGAACCTGCATACTGTGTGTACACCATATCATTAGCATCAAAAATTAAATAAGCTCGAAAAAAGGGGGAAAGAGAAAATTCACCCAGACCTCTTCAGTCTCATAAGTGCACCACTGTTCTAACTTGGCTAATCCAGCTTTGATATATTCTCCGTCGCTTAACGAACAGCACTCAGACAGAAGCAGGCTACAAGATGAGGAGTAATCTTAAAAAACAAATTAAGTCCAAGGTATCTTAATACTTGGGGATTTTAGTTCAAAGCATATAATGATGCAAAGACGTTCATAAATAGGTAAATGTTACGTATTGAATAAGTAGAAGTCAATAAATGAGAAGACTTGAGTGAACATCTTGCTGATTAAGAATGATGGGACCTGTAGATATTAATAAAAGACATGTTAATGCATGTTCTTACTTCTAACCGGTACGAAATTACTCATTTTTAGATTACATACATAATTGGATTTCAGAATATGCAAGTGGTCTGCTAATATATTCACAATGCTCTGCCAATGGTCAAACAGTGCTTGGCATATTATTATTGGTGCCTGCAAAAAGAAGTGTCAGCAAAACCAAGTCCTAGGGATTAATGAAATGAATGCATTCTAGTCCATTGTACATGCCTCGATGCAGCACCCGAGCAAGGAAGATATCTCTTTCACTAAATTATTTCTTATGATTCCATAGACCTTCTCAAGGAAACCAGTAAGATGACCCTTGAAAAGCAGAGCAGGACGCTTGGCTTCAACTTGCTGAAGAACACCCTTTCCCTTTCCTCCAATCAAGAGGCTACCACCGAAAGCTCGACTTTTCTAATGTTTTAAGGCACGGTGAATTAAGACTTTTCAATCTATAGAACTAGAGTCCAAAAGTAAAAAACCAGAAAGAAGAAATATGCTTTACCATGATTATCGTATGAATTATTGTGGGAAATGATTTTCTTCTCCGGGGAGTAAATCTACCCACTGCAGATGTTTTCAGTGTTTGTTGCATAAGCAGGAGTAATGTCGATGCGTTGGAGAGCCAATATGCTAATGTTCCATTGCCCTGGGACTGTGGAAAGGAATACATTGAACTTAACTATATAGCAATAGCACACAAATTAAATGCAAAAAATAATTATTTCTGTGTTACCGCTATAAATTTTGTAATCTCACATTAATACTTCCATTGTTCACAAATAAAAAGTTCTAGGCAAACTAAATGTCAAAGTGCAATCATCCACGAGAAAATGGGTACATTGGCTTTAACCTTTGTCCCTAACCAGTTTGATCATTTCTACTACTACCTCCGGTCCAAAATAACTGTCACTGATTATGTGCTGTGCTAGTGAAAAAATGTATACAGACTGCGACAATTATTCCAGATCGGAGGGAGTATTACTATTGTTGTTGTTTTTCTTGCTATTACAGAGTGGATTTTTTTGTCTCTATGTGTGCAAGAAATATGAGAAAGTCACGCCTACGCATATAAAAATACCTAAAATTAATCCTACATCTGGAATATCTTAGACCATGTGTAAGTGTATTACTCGCATGCAGTTCAGTAAAGGAACTCAAATACAAAAGGTTGATCGTAAGCAATTGAGTTGTGGCCACTTATAGTGTTTTTTTCCTCAATACATCTACTTTACTCGGCTTTTGATGTTCTGTTGTTGTGACATAGTAATTGGGTTTAAAGTTAAAGCAAATGATAACTACTAATACTTGGGACAATATGCACAGGCACCCCTAAACCAAGAACAACACATACACATGTATAATTATGGGGTGGTTTTTTGGTTTGTCATGTATAGACAAACTACTTGATAAAGTTGTAATAATAAAACAGTAGGTTCTATTTACCTTTATTGTAGTGAACATATTTGCAATGATACGATCGAAAACGTTAGTCCTTCCAGCTTCAAATGATTTCCAGTGTAAAAGGCACCTGTAGACAACACAAGCTGCGATGGGCCTGCAATCGAAGAATCCTAGATCTTGACATATGCACCTATTCAAAATGTCCACGTCTTGTTTGTCCTAAAGCACAAAATGTGTACATAATGAAAGGGGAGTTAGGACAGAACACCGTGAGGGTCGAAGTAACTGGGTATATAAGCAAGGACAGAGGAAACACATAACTACTCTAGGCAGCAACTGAGATGCTCTTGCATTGAGCACCCTTATCTATACTTCTTATAATACAAAACCCCACTAAGATGCATTTATGATTTTTCTATCTCAACATGCAAGCTATCCACATCACCCACCATTTGAGCCAATCAATTATCCACGTCATCTCCATTAATAATTATGATATTACATATTTCATGCCACATAATCATGGCTATTTTTTAACCATATAATTATGCATGTCACTAAAATTTATTTCTCAAAATATACAACAATTTCACCACCATTTTAGCCAATCAATTATCCATGTCATCTCCACTAATAATTGTGATATTACATATTTCATGCCATATAACCATGCCATCTTTTTTTAACCATATAATTATGCATGTCACTAAAATTTATTTCTCAAAATATACAACAATTTCATGTAAATTAAATTTAGCATATCGATTATGTAATCAATTGAATCCTAATAATGGAATATTTCATGCACCTTATACTCATTTCATTTGTAGAATATTTTTAAGGGGATACCCGCTGCAACGCGCGGGGTATTCTTCTAGTTAGAATAAATTGATATGTCAGTCTAAAGAAACTTACTGAAAATCCTTCTGATTGCCAAGGATCTGATGGCTTTGTATCCTCGGCCCCTACACGTAATACGGATTGTGACTGGGCTGGTGGCACATAAGCAACCATCAACTTTGCCTTGTGCACCACATTGCTTGACATGTTGAAACTATCATCGCTAGCATGCTTGGATGCGAGTCTATTTTCCCTCACTATGATGGTCTGTACAAGGAATTCATCGTTGCACTCAATGAACTCACGCACCTCTTCCAATGTAACAAAGACAGTAAATGTGGATTGTGGACAGAGAAATCCACTAGTCGGTTCGATGCTGTAGCTGTTTCTCGCCCTCTTGACCCCAAAAGAAAATGCAACATGCTTCGCTGTATTGTTAGTTAGCTGTACAAGGCAGCGTCTCTGTTTGTTAAACGCCAAACAGAACTGGAGCTCACGGGGATTGATCACAAGAAACTCCCTTGGGTCAGAGGTAATCTGCGTAAAAAAGGCTCCATGGTATCGGCAATGAATGACATCTGGACGAATTTCCTGCGGCGTTAAATCCTATTTGAGTGCTCAACAGTAGATCTGTTGTCTTATTGATGTATTGAGTAAAAGGTTACTGTCTTACGAAATTTAGAACTTATTTGGTGATGTGAAGTTCATTGCACACTAGCTAGTTTCCCTAAAAGAAAAGAAAGAGCTAGCAACTACAATATCATTAAATGGTCACACCTGAAGTGTTGATGATCTTTCATCCTTGCCAACATTGCAATTGATGCTTTCCCATCCAATAAGTCTCTGAATAATTTCCGTTGTCCCTGGCCTTTTCTCTGGATCAGTTTCCAAGCAGCTTAGACCCATTTCCAAGCAACTTCTTATTTGTTGGTAGTATGTTTCTAGTGATGCTGCTTCCGATCTTTTTCTCCAATTTTTAAGCGCCTTTGGAATTGGAAGAGCGAGATTAAATTAAAACATGCTAAGATAAAATATACCATCATCACTGTCACAAACAATCTCCGTCTTGAATGTTGAAACGCAGTTACTTACAAGTTCAACAAAGTCATGGTACGGCGTTCCAGTAGCAGAAGGCCAAGGGTAGTTCTTGTACCCTGTTATTATCTCTATGATTATCACACCCAGACTGAATATATCCGACTTAGTTGTGATTATACCTCTGTGTAGGTATTCTGGTGCCATGTAACCACTGCACGTCAGCATGGATAGTAAAACGTTCAAGCATTAAAACAACTGTACATAAAAGGGTTGTAGCTGATCACTAAAAAGCAATAGATTATCAAGGGACATTTAACCTACAGTGTTCCATCAAGACTTTTAGTGCAATCTCGAGTTTGTTTTTCACCAAAAAGTCTCGACAGACCAAAATCCGCAATCTTTGGTAGCATATTGTCACCAAGCAATATGTTTGCTGGCTTTAGGTCCAAGTGAATAATAGGAGTATTAACTTGCCACTCCTTATGAATGTAATGTAAACCATAACAAATCCCACTAATTATATTGTAGCGCTTGTACCAATCAAGTCCACACGATTCATCTACATATGTAACAGAAAGAAGCGTGTTAAACAAACATTATTTGAAATATATAATGTTGAGCTGATCTATGAAAGGGCTGCGAAGTTCTAGTGTTCTACGGTATGTTGTCTTCTTCCATTCAACGACCGTCATCAGCAAATTATATATTAATTGGTCTGTATACCGTTTCACAGAACTGCCTCATTTAAAAATAGCTCTAGAATGTGACTTCTGCACATAGTTGCAGACCAACAGGACAAAAGAAGTTCAGATATTCGTTTATGGAATCATACTATTCTTACTCATATAGTTAAATGACACTAGCTAAATTCTCGTGCTCTTGTACAGAGTTTTTTGCATTGTTTCAGATCTTTGTAAGAGTAAAGATACTACAATCACTCAACCTCCATTGGTAGTCGTATTAAATCAGCAATACAGGATTCGCTAAACTACGCTCTGACTGTCTATGAACAACAACTATTTTAAAGCGATCAATCCCAAGCAAACAAAAAATCTAAATGAGGGAGCACATTTGAACAAATAGGTAATCTTAATTCAGTAAGATCTATGCTTACAAACACACAAACTGCAATCTCTAAATAAAATTGGTTTCTTATTAGTTTGGAAACAATATAAGTCATATATGAACCGGCATACCTGCAAGATGATTATCAAGGCTTCCATTAGGCATATATTCCAAGCAAAGCAACCTCTCAGCCGTCTCAGCAAAAATGTGGTTTCCGTCATACTTTAAACATAAATTCTGTGTTTCATAGCAATACCCTATACATCGTACTATATTTGGGTGGTTAAGACTCATAAGATGATAAACCTCGTTCTCAAATTGCTTCTGAGAGCCCGGCATTTGTGCCATAAGCCTCTTCACTGCCATCAGTTCTCCATTATGTAGCACTGCCTATTTAAAATTACTTATTAATATGGATATGGTCTTTGGGTCGACACACATATTAAAAATAGGAGAAATATTTGCATTAAGCTTACCTTATATACCACACCGAAACCACCTCCACCAAGTACTCGCTCGGCAGAGAAGTTGTTTGTGACCTCTTTTAAATATTGGAATGGTAGCTTGCGTGGCCTTGCAATTTTATCATGTAATGTGATCTCCCCGTCATCGTGTCTGCTAGATTCACTGTCCATTCTTAACTTTAAATTTTGTCAATTGCCCGAACACTCTACGTGATAGCAATCATTGCTTTGCCTTCTGCAGAGTGTATGATGCCCCGTCGGTGCGATTTAAGCAAAGCAAAATAACTGTACAAGACCCAAAAAAAAATACAATTAACAGGTGTATTGGGTTCACTCTGAAAAGAAATCTACACAGTAGTGCATGTTAAGAATTGAAACCACTGTACTAAGCCACGTGTCACCTTAGTTAAGTGCGTAAATTTAATTTTGGGGGGGGGGGGGGGGGGATTGAGTTGGTCTTTGTAAACAAAAATAGAACTCCAAGATAATAGTATTCCACTAATATGCATACTGACATGCTAGCATACAGTTGGTTAAAGCACCTAGTGCCCCCCAAACTAAGGTCGCTGATAATATGCAGCCCACTGGATGATGGCATGCCGCTTATTGATGTACTTCAAGGCATAAGCAGACTTAAATCTGAGAGCTCTCTGTAGTTCTCTGTAGTTCAGTCTCACCCAAACAAAAAGAATTAAGCCATGATCTGCAAATTGAATACATGCATTAAACTTACCCATAGCTTCAAGTTTGTAATGAAAGAAGAGACAAGAAGCAGTGACAAGAAACTGAAGTTGTGGGATCAGGCTCGATGCTCTTAGTCCACCACGAATCATGCTTACCACTCTGAGTTTAGCATGACATAAAACGGTCTAGAAACCTAGGAAAGGCGAATAACTTTGAAATCTGAAGAACTCTTGAGAGAGCGCTAGTGGCATTCATAAGATCTGGGCAGTAGGAGTAAGCAGGTTGATGAACCACATCTTGGAGAAAAGATCACAACTGACCTAGAGGAGAGCCTGGTGTTTCACAGAGATGCTGGTAGGGAAGAGTGGAGGAGCAGCAAATGGAATCAAGATAGACTTGCAAATAGTTCAGACATGATATAAAGTAAAATGGAACGCCAGATAGAATGAAGTGAACCAGCGGTGAAGCAAGCAGATGCGAACTGTACTAGTGGGCTGCTCGTTGACCGGCGAGATTTTTTTTTAGCTGGTTCGAAGCACTGTTCTAAGCTAAGCGCGCGTCCTAGGAAACTCCTCTATTGGGACGGTTGTCCCAAGGGCGCCCACAAATCGACTGGATAAATACCGCGTTATTTTCTTTCTCTAGAAAGGTCCACTCATTGAATCTTCAACCTCATGGTGTCTTGCACGCAGCACATACCTAACTTAGATGATATCTAAGAGCAAGTTCTTCAATAGTAGAGCTAGCGGCTGGCTATAAGAAATCGTCAAGTCAATTATAGCCAGCTTCAAAAATTATCCGGTCATTTGCATATGATTGGCCAAGGAGATAGACGGACAAAAGAAATAGTAAAAAAAAAGATAAAGTGGTTGCCCACTCTCGAAGCATCTCCAACACGCCGACGTATTTGGTGTCCGCACCTGTTTTCGTCCTTTTGCGAAACGCAGTCATTTGGCCCATGTCCGGGTTTTCCATACGAGTGAACCCCACGCGCCGACGCATTTGGTCCGCCCAGCGCAGGATTTTCTAATTTGTTGATCATTCCCCAAATTGTATCAAAATAACTAACACAAGATGAAATCAAGATAGACTTGCAAATAGTTCAGACATGATATAAAGTAAAATGCCCTCCCGACATAGAACAAAACACACAAAAGAATTGTGTCATGCAATGCCCCTTTTGCCCAGCCCATCGGACAATGTTCGTACGCAGCACAAAAGATCGAGATGATCATTCATCTTTTTTCAAGTAATTGCTCAGCCCATCAGCCAATGTTCATGCACAGTACAAAAAATCAAGATGATCATATATATCTCTTTACAAGTAAACGGCTTGCTTGCTTCTTCTCATACCAAGCGTACCAAGCATAATCAATAGGATCAAGATTGATATCATTGGTGGCTTCACATTTTGTAAATTTTGAAGAAATTTCAAATAATATTTATACATTATTTCATATGAATTTATGCACAATTCAATAGTTTATTGTAACACTTCATATATAAACGTATATAGTATTTTCTTTTTATAGGAATCCTTGTTCTGTTTCGCCCTCGGCCCCAAAATCTCAAGACCGGCTCTGCGCGCCCTAATAAGTTACTCTTATATCCACGGCGCTCATGTAATCCATTAAAAATAGCTGATTACAACTCTCAGCAATACAAAAACTCATTATCCATGAGCGGAAAATAAAAATAGGATGTCTTCTGTAAAACAAGCAGCAATGGTTCATCTGTTATAGATTATAAGTTGCGATCCGATGGTATGATAGTAGTAAAAGAAATAATTCACCACACTGGTTCATCTTTGAAGTCTCACATCCTTCTGCCCAAAACATGCGCAGAGTACTGCATATTGTCGAGGAACCAGCACAATTTCAGTTTTTGAGAACCTGACATACCCTAGCTATGGCTACGACTCCAGAACACAAAATAAAGCTCTCATGGCCGCTTGTCAGACATAAACACCACTTGCAAGGAGCACGAACAGAGATCCAAAACCCTGTGGAAGAACCAAAAGGGTAACTTAGATATGCAACAATAACCCTATGCGGAATTGCAAAACAACCAACAGTCCTTTAAGGGGGTGTACCAGAAAGACGGAAGCAATGGACGCTGTGACGATCTCCTTCGCTAGACTACGGTTCCGCCTGGAAGTCGTGGCTTCATAACTGAAATGGATTAGGTTGCCAGTTAGATTTCTGTGCGCTTGAATTACTAGTGATAAAGAACTTAATCAACTTCAATAATTGAAGGCTTGAAGCAACCCCTGTGTTCACTAATCAGTTTGACATAACCTCCAGATTTCATGTGTATCCTTCCTAATTACCTAAATCCTGATAAAGGAGACTATACCAACTAGCACCTACCGGAGAACTGGAACCGATGCCTTGTTATAGATATTGTATAACAATGCTGAAGTTTGTTCCTATTATGTACTGGTGCTAAATTTACAAATTATACAAAAGATATAGCTGCAATTTACAATCACGTACAGCTAAAAACCTAAGATGTGGGTGTATTTGAATTTAGACCGCTGAGGTAAGTTTGGACTGAAGGATTTCTCGAAATGATACTTTTAGGATTCAATCTTCGGAATATTTCCTGTACCGCTGAGGTCCCTTGAGATCAAGGGAATAAGACCATTAAAATTCATATGGATCCCTTCCCTAAACCTCAGTTCCATATGATTCTTAACAAACATATGAATATGATTCGTAACAAGAGGTTAGACCTTTTTCCTATGGCATGCAACTAATCCCTACAGAAAATTCCTTTTCTCCTGTGCTACAGCCAACAGCTTCTATTAATTATTCCTGTGTTTGTGCTTTCATATATGCTTCAGCTGGTCACGAATTCGATTCTTATGTCTTTCATATTTCTATGCTTCCCTATTCCTGCTTTCCAAAGAGGCCCTAAACTGTAGGTGGACGTCTTTTTATGTTTTGGTATGCATAACAGTCAGAAGAAAGATTACTATTCTATGTATAGCTAACAAAATTCAGAGCAATAACTCTTTAATCAACATTGCTTTGAATATTTATGCTAATTGGAAACATAATATAGTTGATACTAGTGCCATACGGAAATAGCCATAGTGAGTAATATGTACTAGATGGTTACGAGCCGTAGGGCCAACGGTGTTGATCACAGGTTCTGGAAGCAACAATAATTTGATCGGTTACAATCAACTTGGTAGGAATAATGATCAGCAAGCTAGGACAAGTTGCACAATTTTGTACATAGTAAATAACAGGTCTATCAGAATTTCTCTTCATTTCAGTGACGAACGGTGTACTTTGATTTGTTTGTCTCATTTATCATTTATTATTTGAGATAAATGAGATTAGAAGTTTATGCTAGTTTTTGTTCACAAGCTCGTTAAATTTAACTGGTCTGATCCACACTAGTATCCAATGTTCAAATTACAGGCATTAGTTTTCAGGTAATGTACCTATTATGTAATAACACAAAATATATAGCCAGGCCAACAGGGAATAACCAAATAGCAACAAGAAAAAGAATCCTTCCATTCTTCAGAACAAGAATTTGAATGTTGCTCATTTTTGTGCCCTCCTGTTCTATCCTAGCAGCTTACACATAATCTAGAGTATCCAAGAAATACAATCGAGGGTTCAATACGAGCAGATCGTTTTCGTAACACACAGAATGAATTGGTGTAGCAGTTAGAGCATCCACAGCGCATGAACGCTTGATGCGGCGCTTAAGCATTGAAAATAATTATCCTAAAACCAATTTATTTGCTAAGCGTCCATCATCGCAACGCTGGGCGCTTGCCTCGGCCGCTAACCAACGGCTGCATGCAGACTCATGGCACCCATACGCCCAGGCCGCGAGCAAAGAAAAAAGGTGTAGCGCCGAGCGACAAATTATGCGTCCGGCGCCCAGGATCGAGGGCTCAACTGCCGGGTTGGCCAGGATTGCAATCCTAGCGTCAAGGTCTTAGCGTCGCATTGTACCTGCTCTTACTGAGCTCAACGGTCCAGGCCAAAAATCAAACAAACCTAAGCGCACATATCCAACCTGAAGCCAACAAGGCGAGCACATTCGATACCTGTGCTATGACCTTTTCAGGACCAAAAGACTACTGCGCAGTGAAAAGAAGTCAAAGACGAAGCAACCTAAACTGTACTGTTCGAGCTAATTAGTTGACACCACAACAAAGAGCACATTAGATCGGACCAATTCCGACCCGCGGATGAACCAATTCCGCACGAACCTAACACATGCGGCTCCTGGACGCATCAGATCGGATCAGATCATCGATCTGCATGAGACGCGCGAGAAGCTGGGGGGATACGGAGCAGACAACTTACATGAAGAAGGAGGCGGTGAGCATGAGGCCGACGGAGACCATGACGACGGCCAGCGTCGGGTACCATTCCACCGGCACGGGGCTCGAGATCGCCTTCGCTGCCTGCGACACCATCACCAACGGCGCATAAGTACCTCGCAAAATCCTAAACCAGAAGGGTCGGGGTTTATGGGCTTACCATCTCGTCGGATCTGAGCTGAGGCTGCTCGTCGTCGTTGTCGCCGCGTGCAGACTAGTCGTCTCGTCTCCGCCGCGACGAAGTGGTGTGGTTCGGGGGTGGGCAGAGGACACAGCTGGAGAGTGGAGACACAGACAAGCCTTAAGTTTGGGCCTTTGGGGCGTAGGGGATTCGCATGGGCCGTCAGTTCCGGATCTGAAGGTCCAGAAAATAGCCTACTGGGCCCCGAGCCCAGGAACTCGAGCAGGAAGTTTGGAAAGCCCGCGGTGTGCACAGCTCGCAGCTTCACCTTGGTGAGTTGTTATGTCAAAAAAAACCTTGGTGAGTTGTGACTGTGAGGCAATCTCAGAGAGAAAAAATTGGCCAGTGCAAGTTTGAAACCTCTCAGGTCTCAAGGACTTGTTTCCTGTCCATTGATTTTTCAACCTATCGAGATTATAGGAGGCGTCGTTTTAAGTATGTGTTGCACAAAACCATATACTCTCTCTGATCCATATTAATAGGTGCTGAAGTGGATGTATTTAGACATGTTTTATTGCTAGATACATCCACTTCAGGACCTATTAATATGGATCGGAGGGAATAGTTTATTTTTACGGTACCACGCTCCTAATTAAGATTTGCAATTCAAGGAATGAGTAACGACACATCGTAGGGTTCAAGCTGACAGCACTCAGCAGAAAGAACTGGTCAGTTTTGCAACCATCATTTCGTAGTGTTGGCTTCCACTATATATGGTTTTGAAAGCACTATTTCGCACATCTCACCTGATTAAACATATGATCAGTGGACGGTGCTACTCCTTCTACAGGTATTTGATTGTGGATCATCCTAGGGACTAATGCGATATCGTTCGAAGCGTTATGTCTTGCAGGGAATATCGTCGGTAGTCACTACATAGCCCCTCTTCTCATGGTGATATCTTCATCCAAGCAACAACCTCAAATACTGAATACTATGGGCTCTAGTTCCTGCTACTTACATTGCTCGGGGAGCCTCTTGGAATGAACTTGCATTCTTTCGTACTGACGATTGCCAGCGATGTCCTTATGAACCATGTATATCGGTTCATTCAGACGCTTTCCTTCAACACTAAGATTGCAAATTGAGAGGAGGTTTTAAGCTCCGTTGTGGTTAACTTAAATAGAGACACATATCTTTCTATTCACACACAAAAATTTGCTAACTCTCATGCCCTGTAAATCTTGAAATGATAGTTACGTGGAATATTAGTATTGCCATAAATAAATGAAATAGAATTCACATGAAATGCATGCTTAAAAGCCAGCGGGGTAGGCCAACAAACCAATACAGGCCAACCTTGTGGTTCAGGATCTAATTTGGGAATTTTTAGAAATTCAGGGACAATTAGAAATAACAGAGAGCAAGATCCATGCATGCTTTCCATGTAAAGTTAAAACAAAAATGGAAAAGATGAACAAGAAAATATAGCTCATGTGTGACTTGCTCTTCTCTACTACTAGCTACTAGGCGGGAGGAAGTTAAAAACTTGTCGCGGCATCGACCGTAAACCTGTTGGGAAACTTGGGCCGTTGGGTGGCAGCCCACTCGGTGGGCTTTGCCCAGTCCAACCAGGCCGAAGGCTATCCCCACTTTGTACCTATGTTTGGGTCTTATCCCCTCTCCATCCCCATTTATATATTGAGACACTGTACGTAGTCTAGAACATATAAGAGAAAAAGCAATAAAGAGTTATTGTGCCCACACCATGTGTCTACTTTATTTCATGTTCGTGTGTTGTTCGTCTACACCGCCGCTGTCGCACACCCTCGGGACCGGCCAGCCGGCAGGGGTTGTGTAACACGTTATCAGCACGTGTCTCTCCATCGAGGCTGCACCGAGCCTGCATCGAGCAAGCTTTCTGTAAAAATCGCGAAGGTATAACTCGGATCTGATCGCGAAAATGGAACCGTAACGAAATTTTCTTTCCGTTTTTCCGTTTTGCGTAATTTTTAGATCAGATCTGTAGTACGGATTTCCCTCCCTAGAGACGAGCTGACGAACACGTCGTCGACCAATGTCGATTCTTTTGGATCCGTGGGGAATTTGTTGACTGTACTGTAGAGAGCCGGTACAAACGTGATCCAGATGGTCACGGTACCGCCACGACGCATCGGATGTGCTACGCGCCGTCGCTGTTCCGGATGAACGCGCCGACGATTCTTTATTTCTTTCATGTTTTGATTGCGAAGGTCGTGGACGTCCGCCATGGATTGTCCAACGTGACGGCCGGCCGCACGCCCTGCTGGCCGTGTGAGCTCCTCACCATGCGTCGGACCTACACATGCAACTCGGCCATCGTGGCCACGATCACTGCTAACACACAACGTCGTACTCGTCCGCGCGAGGAGGTCTAGGACGGTCGTCGACATGACTTCCGTGCGCCGCCACTCCGGCAATGGCCGCGTCCTAGCTGGCCGCGCCGGTAGACGCTGCCATGGCCCCGCATCCCGCGCTGGTAGACGCTGCCATGGCCACGTCCTAGCTCACCCGAGCCCGCCGCCGTGTTTGCCTCCGCGTGGCCGTTGAAAGGACACGGATGTCGCCTAGAGGGGGGTGAATAGGCGTTTAAAAATAATTACGGTTAAGGCTTGAATAAATGCGGAATAAAACTAGCGTTTAATTTATCAAGTCAAAACCTAAACAAACTAGGTTCACCTATGTGCACCAACAACTTATGCTAAACAATTCAAGCAACTATGTGATAGCAAGATATATTACTTCAAGCTCGATGGCTATCACAAAGTAAATTGCACAAGTAAAGAGATCGGGTATAGAAATAACCGAGAGACGAGGAGACGATGATTTATCCCGAGGTTCACTTCCCAATGGAACCTAATCTCTGTTGGAGAGGTGTGGAGTCACAATGACTCCAAGCGCCCAATGGCTCACCTTATTCTCCTCGTGCCTCCACCAATGCGGAGTGCCAAGATCCACTATGGGACCTTTGAGGGCGGTCACCGATCCCGTACAAGGTTGGGGTAATCTCCACAACTCAATTGGAGACTCCCAACAATATCCCGCAAGCCACCAAAACTCCGAGATAGCAACAAGGTCCCGAGCCACCAAAACTCCGGGACAACAAGGTCCGGAGCTACCAAAACTCCGAGACAACAACAACCGTCTAGGGCACTCCAAGTACCCAAGAGGACAAACTCAAGGGCACTCCAAAAACCCAAGAGTAACAAGCTTCTCAACCTTTCACTCGAACGAATCCTCGTAGAGAACTCAAACCGATGCAACATATGCAATGGCAAGAACACAAGAAGTGCTCAAATCTTTCACTCTCAAATCCCACCAAAGCAACAAATGCTATGGGGGGAGAAGAGAGGAAGAACAAGGAAGAACTCAACAAATGAATCCACAAGATCTAGATCCAAAGACTTTCCCCTCACTAAGAGGAGAGATGGATTGGTGGAATAGTAGATCTAGATCTCCTCTCTCTTTTCCCACTAACTGGAGGCAAGAATCATGGAGGAATAGAGAGAGAGCAAGCTCCAAAAGGTCAACAATGGTGGGGGAAAACTTGCTCAAAAGGTGGGGAACCATTGGGGAAGAAGACCCCTTTTATAGGCCTCCAAAATCAGCCCGTTGGGGGCATTCTGCGCCAGGCCGGCCTCCAGGCCGGCCTGTTCTGTTAGGTGTCCGGCCTAGGGAGCCCACCCCGGCCTGAGGCCGGCCTCCGAGTTTCCAGAAAATCTCCTTCACTAAAAACGCGATATCTTTTGCATCCGGACTCCGTTTTCGATGATCTTGGGCTCGTTGAAATCGCAAGAACGAGCACTACAAGATTATGTAAAGAAACATCATAGTACATCATTGGATGATAAAACCAAATGATGAAAGTTTTTACCTCTCTATAAAGGAACAATCGGTAAAACCTCCAATATCAAAAACGCAATAAGTTTTTCATGCGAAACCCGTTTTTGATGAACTTGAGCTTGTATTGAAGCACATGAAAAGCTCTAAAGCCACACATGGAGAAAACACAGACAAGAACCAAGAAAGATTATGCCAAGTATGCAAAGGTTTGATCTCTCTCCGAGTGATGCGATCAAGTTGCTAATATGAGAGCCCCTCTTGATAGTACGGTTATCTACCCTATAACCCGGTCTCCCTCCTAATGCTATGAGACCGGTAAAATAGAAAACCTATCAAGATCATACATTAGCCTTGAGCATTCCACTTGAGCTATATGATGAAGATCTTGACCTCCTCAAGATGGAACACCTTTCTTGATTTCGCTTTGCTTGGTGAAGACACAAAGATTGCTCCCCATATGCAACTATGGGAGAGGCTCTTTTAAGTAAATATTTACTTGAACATTATCTCCAAAAGAGTGGCAAGCTTCAAGAATGTGATCTCTTCGATATGCTCCCCTTGAACTTGCACTTCTCGAACTTGATGACGACCACAACTTGACGTCATCCACGATGGACTATATGAAATCTTCCTTTTGATGCAAGCCCATGGAAAGATGCCTAACCCCACATAGATATACCACACACACATATAATGGGTTAGAACACAAAGCTATATGAACAATTACTTACGATAACATGATACCACATGGTACATCTTCTTACTTTGTGAGTTGATCAATATTAACAATCGCTTAGCACTTTGCCTTGATCAACCTTTTATCTTTTCTTCTCTCTTCATAATAATGATGTCTTGAAGGTAAAGATGAATGTTCACACAATATTCGTCTTCAAGACATACTTGTAATATGTTCAACTCTCTCATGACCAAACTTGGGATATTGAAAGTGCATGGTTCCCCCATATGTGGTTTTGGTAATTAATGAAAATCCTTATGGACTAATGTTTGCATTGAGTTATCTTTGTAGATCCTGTCCATAGGAAATAATGGAGTTCATGTGTTGAACTCTATTAGCTTCCTTGATGGCCATTGTTATATTCATGGTTTTATATGAAGAATGGTCATGGTTTGAGTTGAGCTTATTGCTAGTGTGTCTTGAAGAAAAGGATTAGGTGATCTTTCATTATCATCTTCAAGACATCATCTTTAGTGGTGAGAAGCAAAGATACAAGGTTGATCAAGCAAACGATCAACACACGAAGCTACAAGTTGTACCAAGTGGGATTGTGTATCTCATGGTATGGTAAGCAATTGTCAATATAGCTTTGTGAACTAACCCATGATATGTATGTGTCGCATCTCTATGTGTGGTTAGGTATCTTTCCATGGGCATGAACCAAAAGGAAGATTTCATTTTGCCCATGGTCTATGTCGTCGTCAAGCGGTGTTTGTCATCTAGCTTGACATGGAAGCTCAAGTGAAGCATCTAGTTGATATCCTATGCTTGATGCTTGCCACCCGTTTGGAGATTGTGGTCTTGTGAAGATTTGCCGAAGGGTCTCTCCCATAATGGTGTATGGGGGAGCTAGTCTCTCCCATAATGGTGTATGGGGGAGCAACTTGCAAGTCTTCATCAAGCGGAGTTTGTGCTAGCAAACGCAATCAAGAAAGAAGATCCAACTTGAGAGAGTCAAGATCGTCATCATCTAGCTCAAGTGGAATGCTCAAGGCAAAGGTATAATCTTGATAGGTTTTCTATTTTACCGGTCTCGTGTCTTTGGGAGACCGGGTGATAGGATAGATAGTCGTACTATCAAGAGGGGCTCTCAAGTGAGTAACTCGATCGAATCGTTATGGAGAGCTCAAACCTTTGCATACTTTGCATATCATCTTTCTTGGTTCTTATTTGGCTTTTGTCTACTTTGGGTTTTAGTGCTTGTCGTGATCTTCATGACAAGCCTTGGTTTCTCGAAAACGGATTTCGTAAGAAAAACTTGTTGCGTTTTCGGTGGTGAAAATATTCTGCTCTTCCTTGAGAATGTTCCCACACCTTTGATGTGTGTTAACTTCTCCATACTTCTATTTGCATACTCCTTGCTATTATCTTTCCAATGCAATTGGATTTACCCCGTTCGGAGTTCATTCGCAAAAGTTACGTGCATTTTCATGTAGGAGGTTTTACCGGTTGTTCCTTTTTGAGAGGCCAAAACCTTTCCCCATTTGGTTTATCTTTCATTGCTGTACAATGATGTTTCTATGCATATTATTGTAGTGCTCGTTGTGGTGATTTCAACGAGTCCAAAATCATCAAAAACGGAGTCTGGATGAAAAAGTTATTGCAGTTTTCATGTTGTTGTTTTTGTTAGTCTCGCGAGGGGCGGAAATTCCGGTTCAAGTTTGAACCGGAATATCCGGTTGGCATCTGTCCCTCCACTCCGGAGTTTTTGCTCGAAAACGGCTAAGGACCAGAATCAAAACTTTCTGGAGTGAAACGGACTATTTGAACCGGATTATTCGGGGCATACCGGATATTCCGGTTTGGGCAGTTTTCGGACCATATTTCTCACTGGAGTGAACCGGATTATTTGAACCGGATTATTCACTTCGGACCGGATATTCCTGTCGGACCGGATATTCCTGTCCAGTTTTGAACCGGATATTTCGAAATATCCTGCTCAGACTGCACACAAAACGGCTAGTTTTTGTGGGGACCTATTTAAGGGGGCTTTCTTCCCCATTGGTCCCCAAGTCTTCCAAGCACGTCTTTCTCCCTCTCCCCCACCATTATTGACCTTGGAAAGCTTGCCCCTCTCCCAATCCCTCCTATGATTCTTGCATATCTTTGAGGGAGAAGGTAGAGGAGATCTAGATCTACATTTCCACCAATCCATCTTCCTTCTTAGTGAGGGAAACTTAGTAGATCTTGATCTTGGAGTTCTTGGTGTTTTTCCTCCATTGTTCTTCCTCTCTTATTCCCCCATAAGCATTTGTTGCTTTGTTGGAATTTAAGAGTGAAGCACTTGAGCACTTGTGCTCTTGCCATTTGCATCGGTTGCATCGGTTTGCTCTCTCCACGAGGATTCGTGGAAGTTGAAAGTTTGTGAGCTTGTTACTCTTGGGTCTTGGACCCTAGACGACTTGTGGTGTTCTTGGGATCCTCCAATTGAGTTGTGGATGCGTGCCCCAAGATTGTGGTGACACCGAGAGCCTCCAATTGAGTTGTGGATGCGTGCCTCGGGTTTGAAGGTTGCCAATAGTGGAAGGTGAACTAGGCCTTTGTGGTGGGGTTCATCGGAGAATACGGTGAGGCCTTTGTGGCGTTGAGTAGGCCTTCGTGGTGAGCTCACACCCCTCCAACGAGACGTACTCCCCTTTGTGGGAGGAACTCGGGAATACATCTTCGTCTTCGTGTGCCTCGGTTATTTCTATACCGGAGCTTTTTACTTATGCAATTTACATTGTGATAGCCTTCGAGTTTGAAGTTATATATCTTGCTATCACCTTGTTACTTGTCTTGCTTAGCATAAGTTGTTGGTTCATCTAGTTGACCCTAGAATATTTAGGTTGTATGCTTGTTAATTTAAACACCTAGTTTATTTCCGCATTTAGCAAGCATTAACCGGAAAAGTTTTAATCGCCTATTCACCCCCCCCCCCCTCTAGGCGACGTCGTTGTCCGTTCAATTGGTATCAGAGCCTCGTCTCTCTTTATTAGGCTTTACATCCTAGAGAGTACGATGTCGTTTAGAGAAATAGAACATGATCCCGCTTTTATATTCTATGGTAGAAACTTTGATGCTTGGAAAATTCGCATTCTTAAATTTCTTACGGACATGGGTCCAAAGTATGTTAAGAGAATTGTAGATATGGATTTTCCTCCTCCAAAGGATTCTCAAGATTTATCTTTAGAGGATAAGGAAAACTCTTATCTCGATACTCTTGTATCTAATGGTCTCTTGTGCTTTTTGAGCGATGTAGTTATTGAATCAATCATGCCTTTTCGGAACGCTCATGAGCTATGGACAAAACTTCAAGATATATATGATGTGTCCAATATTATTGAGGATGATTGTTCTCCATCCACTTCCGGCCGTGATGAGTTCACATCTTTCTCCACTCCACCAACATGTGATTTGTCACAAGGTAATGATATGGTGAGTGGTGATAGAAATTGCATTGTGGATAGTGAATTTGCTATTGACTATACTTCATCTCTATCCCATTGCAATGATCTATCTTTGGACTTAATATCTTCTAGCACTCAAAATTCCATACATGCTAGTGTTGATAGTCCTTGCATATCATGTAATAGTTGTTTAACTAAATCTCATGATGATATGCTTTCTATGTCTTGTTTTCATAAAAACAATGCTTCCATTTCCTCTAGTACTTGTGTGACTAACAATGTAGAGGAATCCCAACTTTTGTTGGAACAAGACATGGACCTCAATGGAGCCTCATGCATTCTCTCTTCATCACCTTCCTATCCTCACTTGTGCCTTATGGCTAGGGATTCAAATGTATCTCCACCTTTGGAACCTACTACATCTTGTGATGATGAGGATGAGGATTTATCTTATGGAGAGTATGAGGATGAGGCCTCCTTAATGGAGAAGGGTGAGTTGGTTCTTCTTGATCTCCCTAAAGGTAGTAAAGCTATCACTCCTTTTAGTGAAATATTGGCTTTTGCTATTTATAGCGCTAAAATCATTGAAACTAAAGGTGAGATTGAAAGAAGTGATGCCGATGAAAAGGAATCCCTCACTACGTATCTTGAGGAAGAGTATGAGCTCCGAGTTACTCTTGAGGAGAAACTTGAATCTATCGAGGAGCTCTATAATGAACAAATAACCTATCTCACTAAAGCACGTGACCATACCAATGCTAAATATAAAGTGCTTAAAAATGAAAAGGTTGAATTTGTTGTTTGCAATGCTAATCTAATTGAGGAAAACTCTAGGTTGAATAATGAGCTTGCCAAGTTGTCTTCTTCTATTTCTAATGATGCTTGTGCTACTAACTCCACATCTTGTGAAGCATCTATTTTTAAGGAGAATGTTGAGCTAAGGGCTCAACTTGAGTTAATGACTAGCAAGTGTGGGAAATTGGAAGAGAGTCATGAAAAGCTATCTAGCTCTCATGAGGATCTTCTAGCATCCCATACCAAGCTAAAATTAGCTTTTGAGGCTATCACTACAAAGGTAACATCTTGTGAGCCTCATGTGGTAACTAGAACAATCTCTTCTATTAATGCTATATTGCCTTGTTCTAGTTTTAGTAACTCATCCTCTCATAATATTTCTACATCTTGTGATGAGTTGCTTTCCTTGCCTTGTTGCTCTAACAATGAAGCATCTACTTCCTCTAGCTCTTGTGTTGTTTCTAACCATGTAGAGGAAAATAAAGAGCTCAAGGCCCAAGTCACTTCTTTGAAGAAAGACTTGGAAAAGTGTCATGGAGGGAGTTCCACGCTTGACAAGATGCTGAGAGTGCGAAGACTTCCCAATGACAAGAGTGGACTTGGATTCAACTCCAATCTCAAGAACAAGTCCATTATTGACAAGAAGAAGGGCCAAGAACAAGTCAAAGATCCGACCAAGATTATTTGCTTCAAGTGCAAGATTGAAGGGCACCATGTTAGATCTTTCCCTTTGAAGAAGAAGCCTCTTAGTGAGAAGCAACTAGGGAAGAGGCCTCTTGTTCAATCCCATGCTCAACCACGAGTTGAACAACGGCCACCTCCTAAGAAGACTCAAGCCAATGCTCCTCTTGTTGAGAAGCCTATTGAGAAGAAAGAAAAGAGTCGATGTTGCTACCTTTGTCGCAAGAAGGGACACTTTGCTTCTTCATGCACTAATGGTACATTATCCAACCCTATCCTTGTTGATAATGATTATTCCATTCGGAAGGATAATGTGGGCAATGTGTTTGCCAAGTATGTTGGTGCTCCAAGTGGTGTCAAGAAAAGAACCATTTGGGTTGTCAAACCTATTGTGACTAACCTCTTAGGACCCAACTTGGTTGGGGACCAACAAGCTCAAACTTGATCAATAGGTGGAGTTGGAGGGCATTGGATACTTGGCTATTTTATGAAGAATTAAGGGATCTTCATCAAGTATATTTCCTCAAGCCAAGTCACTTGGATTATATATATATATATATATATATATATATATATATATATATATATATATATATATATATATATATCCTTCCCAATGTTCCTCCAAGCGGTAACTTGTGTTTAAATCATATATTCATTGAAAGTTGCTTGCTCCCTTGCATATGTTAGTTTTGTTTCTAGCATGTGTTTGTATATGTTGTGCTTCCTACTTACCTATCTTGAGTAATCTAGTTATGTTTGTTGGTTTGCACTCCATGTACTTGTGTTCTTTGTGTTGAGCCTTCATTGCTTTCATTGCTTATCTTAGTTGGCTCTTTGGGAGATTAGTGGACTATCCCATTTTGGGGGAGTAATATGCTTTGCACTTTACTATCCTAAAATGCGTGTACATGAGGAATACCACTTAGTGTTGATATTTCAATATTATCTATTCTCTATGTGGTATGTCATTCTTATGAGAAATTCATTTCTAAAAATGTCCATTAACTTTCTCTAGTTGGATTTATTTTTTGCCTCTTGTTGATTTCAATGGTTTATCACATTATGGGGGAGTAATAAGCTATGTGCATATTACAAGCCTAGAAAATGTGAACATGTGAGGTATTTCCACCTAAAGTTGATATTCTAGTTATCTTGTTCCTAAGTGGCATGTTGCTCAAACAAGTTCCATATTTGCTTAAAATATCTTGTGTCTCTCTTCTTTGGTATTTTGTTTGTAAGAGAGTTTCTTGTTGCCTTGCTTTTTCGAGTTTTATTTGAAGCCTTCAAGAATCTCTATCTAAGCATGTTTTTATTCCTATCTTTTTCCGCATGCTTATGTTTTGTGAATATGATTGTGAACAAATCTACCACCGAGAAATATCTCCATACATCTCTTGTCTTTGACAAGTTATAATAATTTGTGGTAAGTTTATTGATCATATTTACTTTGGCCATTGCTCTAATATTGCCTTGTTTCTTGCCAAGGATTTTGTTTGGTTCAAACTCCTTTGTGTCTTCCTTGCTCTACTAAAAAATTTCATTTTATGCTTTCTTGAGTTAGGAAAAGCAATGATCCCATACTTGTGCACTTGTGTTCAAAGTCATACTTGTTTTGGTTGCACTATTCTTGGGGAAAGCTATCCTACATTGAGTAGATCACCATTCTTTAAATTGGTATTGCATCTAATTGGTTTTATTTAAACATGACTAGTGTTTGAATAATATATATGGAGAGTAATGATTCCATTGTGTGCACTTTGTATTCAAATGCAAGATCATAAATAATGCAATATTATTGGAAGAACTATCCTATATGCGTTTGAACACTTGTTGTCTTTAAATTTGTGTTTTATCCCAATGACTTGTCTCTTTGGAAGACGAACATTTTTCGTCTTGGCACTTTGTATGCTATCATGAAAAGTGTAGAGGGTTTGTTTATTCTTTGATGTTCTTTTGGTATCTTCTCTATTTGGTTTCCTCAATCATGTTTTGATTTGGGTCTTGATGTATTTTGGACAATTGTTTTTCTTTTCACTCTTATGAGTGGCTTCTTGGTTTAATTGATTCTTTGTCCAATTTGTATCTTGTTTTGGATCTTGAAAGTTTTGTGCTTGCATATTTACTATGTATATCTTTTGGCATGCTTACTTTCGTTGATCCAATATATAGGATAAACTCCATCAAATCCTAAATGGCTAAGATGTGCATGAAAATCAAATTCATATTAATATGCACATATTTACTTGGAGTTTGTCCTATGTATTTTAGTTGTTCTAACTACTTTGGACCCAATGAGTTTGGGTACCATTTTGTACTTGAATTTTGTTTTTAGGTACAATGGAGATACATTGGTTGCTTGCTCCATTCATAAGGAAGGTGTTCTCACCATGGTATTATAGGAGTCAAGCTACGATGATTATCAAACTCGCATCCTCTTCATCACCAATGTCGTCTCGGTAACAAGTATCTATCTCATGCATACATTTATAGCTTTCAACCTTTTAGGTTGCATCTTTGCATGATTTCCCTTTGTTGCATTTCTTTTGGTTCTTGCAATATCTGATCAAAAACATCTTTATTGCAACCATGAGTAAGCCGGGATGATTACATACTCAGGGGATATTTATAATCATTTTATGATTCACCAATCCCAAGTATATTAATCTAGAAACTTCTACTTGAAGTCTCTCATATGCAATATTGATGAATTCTCAAAAACCATTTGAATCTTTTGTGATATGCGTTACCTTTCTCGAAGCATTCCAACTATCACTTTTCCCTTGTGATATTTGTGATGCTTTGATGAGTTTGGGTTGTTCATATATATCCCTTTAAGATAAAATTAAGCTTAGTGCTTTGCTTTCAAGCAAAAATCTTATTGGTATATTAATGAACCTCTCTTGGATATCATGTTCTTCACCTTTGTACCTATTTTGTGTGTGCATGTTTCTTTGTGGACATATATCTTTGTGATTGTTGTTCACTTAGAAACTTATACACACGATAATATTTACATCTTTAATTGATATTCTATTTCTTTAGTGACCACTTTTTATTGCTTTATATTCCTTGGTGGTTCCTAAAAGGCACAAGCTTTGCTTTTGTTTTGGTTTCCTTTTGCATCTTAATAAGCTTGTGGACCTATGTGTTTTATCATTTGATGGTTTGTGTGTATGGGAAAGACATGATATGCACTATGTGCCTCCTATATTGAAAGACTATGTTGATGATTCTATCATCCTATTAGTCTCCTAAAAATGTTTTTCCTTTTCACACGCATCTATTTCGGTTGAGTAAGTCTTTATTTGTCACTTCTTGATCTTCATTGCTCAAATTTTGTTTGTTTACAAGTTGCTTTGCTTCATCTCCAATCTATTCTCTTGCTCTTGTTTGTGTTCAAAATTATCTAGAAGGGAGTGATGATTCCATGTTGTGCACACTATATAGTAATTCAAATCTAACATTGTGCATGTACCTTGGGGAGTTCCCTCTTGATTTTATAGAACACTTGGTTGATCTTATCAAAATATTGATGTTGGTCAATCGGTTTTTCGGATCCTTGTGGTTGGTTGCTTCTTTGTGAAAGTATCCTTCAATTTTACTTTGCTTGTAAATCTTTGGATCCTCAATATAGTTTGATCTCCCTCCATCTATTCATAGTTGGAGATATGCACTTGTTTTCACTCATATCATGAGGAATGCATACACTATGGGGGAGCTCTTACTATATTGGCCTTGTAATCTTTTTGCCCATTTCGGCAATGGATGCCAATGGGGGGAGAAGTTTAGAGGGTTTAAGGGAATTTGGTTTATGCTTTAGTTTCGTTCTTAAGCATTTGCCTTTCCATGCTATTGCATCCTTGCTCTTGTTTAGCATGTTTGCTTTATTCATCATATAAACCCTCGTAAAAAGGGATTGTCATCAATTACCAAAATGGGGGAGATTGAAAGTGCATGGTTCCCCCATATGTGGTTTTGGTAATTAATGACAATCCTTATGGACTAATGTTTGCATTGAGTTACCTTTGTAGATCTTGTCCATAGGAAATAATGGAGTTCATGTGTTGAACTCTATTAGCTTCCTTGATGGCCATTGTTATATTCATGGTTTTATATGAAGAATGGTCATGGTTTTAGTTGAGCTTATTGCTAGTGTGTCTTGAAGAAAAGGATTAGGTGATCTTTCATTATCATCTTCAAGACATCATCTTTAGTGGTGAGAAGCAAAGATACAAGGTTGATCAAGCAAGCGATCAACACACGAAGCTACAAGTTGTACCAAGTGGGCTTGTGTATCTCATGGTATGGTAAGCAATTGTCAATATAGCTTTGTGAACTAACCCATGATATGTGTGTGTCGCATCTCTATGTGTGGTTAGGTATCTTTCCATGGGCATGAACCAAAAGGAAGATTTCATTTTGCCCATGGTCTATGTCGTCGTCAAGCGGTGTTTGTCATCTAGTTTGACGTGGAAGCTCAAGTGAAGCATCTAGTTGAAATCCTATGCTTGATGCTTGCCACCCGTTTGGAGATTGTGGTCTTGTGAAGATTTTCCGAAGGGTCTCTCCCATAATGGTGTATGGGGTAGCTAGTCTCTCCCATAATGGTGTATGGGGAAGCAACTTGCAAGTCTTCATCAAGCGGAGTTTGTGCTAGCAAACGCAATCAAGAAAGAAGATCCAACTTGAGAGAGTCAAGATCGTGATCATCTAGCGCAAGTGGAATGCTCAAGGCAAAGGTATAATCTTGATAGGTTTTCTATTTTACCGGTCTCGTGTCTTTGGGAGACCGGGTTATAGGATAGATAGTCGTACTATCAAGAGGGGCTCTCAAGTGAGTAACTCGATCGAATCGTTATGGAGAGCTCAAACCTTTGCATAGTTTGCATATCATCTTTCTTGGTTCTTATTTGGCTTTTGTCTCCTTTGGGTTTTAGTGCTTGTCGTGGTCTTCATGACAAGCCTTGGTTTCTCGAAAACGGATTTCGTAAGAAAAACTTGTTGCGTTTTCGGTGGTGAAAACATTCCGCTCGTCCTTGAGAATGTTCCCACACCTTCCATGTGTGTTAACTTCTCCATACTTCTATTTGCATACTCCTTTCTATTATCTTTCCAATGCAATTGGATTTACCCCGCTCGGAGTTCATTCGCAAAAGTTACGTGCATTTTCATGTAGGAGGTTTTACCGGTTGTTCCTTTTTGAGAGGCCAAAACCTTTCCCCATTTGTTTTATATTTCATTGCTGGACAACGATGTTTCTATGCATATTATTGTAGTGCTCGTTGTGGTGATTTCAACGAGCCCAAGATCATCAAAAACGGAGTCCGGATGAAAAAGTTATTGCAGTTTTCGTGTTGTTGTTTTTGTTAGTCTCGCGAGGGGCGGAAATTCCGGTTCAAGTTTGAACCTGAATATCCGGTTGGCATCTGTCCGTCCACTCCGGAGTTTTTGCTCGAAAACGGCTAAGTACCAGAGTCAAAACTTTCTGGAGTGAACCGGATTATTCGGGGCATACCGGATATTCCGGTTTGGGCAGTTTTCGGACCATATTTCTCACTGGAGTGAACCGGATTATTTGAACCGGATTATTCACTTCGCACCGGATATTCCTGTCGGACCGTATATTCCTGTCCAGTTTTGAACCGGATATTTCGAAATATCCTGCTCAGACTGCACACAAAACGGCTAGTTTTTGTGGGGACCTATTTAAGGGGGCTTTCTTCCCCATTGGTCCCCAAGTCTTCCAAGCACGTTTTTCTCACTCTCCCCCACCATTGTTGACCTTGGAAATCTTGCCCCTCTCCCAATTCCTCCTATGATTCTTGCATATCTTTGAGGGAGAAGGTAGAGGAGATCTAGATCTACATTTCCACCAATCCATCTTCTTTCTTAGTGAGGGAAACTTAGTAGATCTTGATCTTGGAGTTCTTGGTGTTTCTCCTCCATTGTTCTTCCTCTCTTATTCCCCCATAAGCATTTGTTGCTTTGTTGGAATTTGAGAGTGAAGGACTTTAGCACTTGTGCTCTTGCCATTTGCATCGGTTGCATCGGTTTGCTCTCTCCACGAGGATTCGTGGAAGTTGAAAGTTCATGAGCTTGTTACTCTTGGGTCTTGGACCCTAGACGACTTGTGGTGTTCTTGGGAGCCTCCAATTGAGTTGTGGATGCGTGCCCCAAGATTGTGGTGACACCGAGAGCCTCCAATTGAGTTGTGGATGCGTGCCTCGGGTTTGAAGGTTGCCAATAGTGGAAGGTGAACTAGGCCTTTGTGGTGGGGTTCATCGGAGAATAGGGTGAGGCCTTTGTGGCGTTGAGTAGGCCTTCGTGGTGAGCTCACACCCCTCCAACGAGACGTACTCCCCTTTGTGGGAGGAACTCGGGAATACATCTTCGTCTTCGTGTGCCTCGGTTATTTCTATACCCGAGCTTTTTACTTATGCAATTTACATTGTGATAGCCTTCGAGCTTGAAGTTATATATCTTGCTATCACCTTGTTACTTGTCTTGCTTAGCATAAGTTGTTGGTTCATCTAGTTGACCCTAGAATATTTAGGTTGTATGCTTGTTAATTTAAACACCTAGTTTATTTCCGCATTTAGCAAGCATTAACCGGAAAAGTTTTAATCGCCTATTCACCCCCCCTCTAGGCGACGTCGTTGTCCGTTCAGATATTCACATGAATAGCACCTTGGTCACCACTTGATTATCTTGAATCCAACACATGGACATCAAGCATTGCCTATGGACAAACTCTACAAGTATAGCTCAATGCAACCATTAGTCCATAGTGATTGTCATCAATTACCAAAACCACACATGGGGGAACCATGCTCTTTCAATCTCCCCCATTTTGGTAATTGATGACAAACTCTTTTACGAGGGTTTATATAATGAATTTTACCAACCATGCAAATAAACAAGCAAGGATGCATGATCGTGAAAGGCAAATGCTTAAGAACAAAACCAAATTATAAAACCAAAATTCCTTAAACCCTCTAAACTTTGTCCCCCATTGGCATCCATTTCCAAAATGGGATCATAGAAGTTTTAGATGGCCAATATAGTAAGGGTTCCTCCGTAGGATATGCACTTCTCATCATATGAGTGAAATCAAATACACTTATCCAATGATGAATAATGGGAGGAACTATACCAAGGATCCAAAGATTGCAAATAAGATGGTATACAAATCTAATATTCTCCTAAAGAGAAGCAAGCAATCAAAAAGATCCAACAAACCAAACGAACAAGGTATATTATGGTTTGAGAAAATGAGTGTTTTTAAAGAAAATAGAGGAGCTCCCCAATATTTGTGCATGGTTTAGAAATATTGCATTTTGAATGCAAAGTGCACAAAAATGGAATCATAACTCCCCCACTGATGTTCAAAACTCAAAGCAAGTGCAAGTGATCATAAAAGAAAACAAGGCATATCACTTGGAGCAAGAGGTGGTTGAGCCATAAGAGAAGTTACCAATAAAAGGATGGGTACGAACCATTAGGATACCAATAAAACATGTAATTCTTATCATGTGTATAAGTTTCTAAATAGACCACAATCATGATGATGTACATCCATACAGAAACATGTACACACAGTATAGTTACAAAGATAAAGAGCGAGATATCCAATTTGAAGACATAAATACGACAATAAGATCTTTGCTTGATAGCATAGCACATAGCTTTAATTTTTATTTTTATTTATCTTAGAGGATATGAATGACCTTTCATCAAAAACACATCAAAGACATCACAACCATCAATAAGGGAAAAAGAGATAGTTGGGATGTTTTGATAAAAGCAACAAGTATCACAAGGAGTAAATATGTTTCATGCCATGATACAGCCTACAAAAGGTTGAAATGTTAGAGTATATGCATGAGGTAGATACTTGTTACCAAGGTAGCATTGGTGATGTTGTACTATGTAAGAATTCATCCATAATCATAGCTTGACTCCAATAAGCATGTAGTAATAACACCTTCTTTGTGAATGAGGCAAGCACCCAATGCATACCAAATGTACCTAAAAAAAATTGAAGTACAAAAATGGTCCCCAAACTCATTGGGTCCAAAGTAGTTAGACAAACTACAATATATAGGATACTATCCATATGAATATGGGAATGTAGATATGAAATTGAATATCATGAACATCTTAGCCAATTTAGGATTGATGGATATTATTCTATATAAATATTGGATCAAGGAAGATAACCATGCCATAACATATACATTAGTAATTATGCATGCATTCACTTTCAAGAACCAAAAGCGATGTAATTTGGACAAAACACCTAGTAAACCAAGATATGCACACAAAGGTATGACACGACATAAAGGTTGTCCAAATTATATCAAAGGTCCACGTCAACACATGAAAGGACATACCAATCGGAACCAAACAAAATCAACTCATGATTGATAAGATACCAATTAGAAAATATACCATGTAAAAATAAAATACCAAAGGAAATACTTATCACTTGGGGGATACTAAATGAAAATGCATCAAGGAGTAAAATATTGAGATCTCAATAGACATCAAATGAACCATGTCAAATTCCAAGAGATGTCAATTGAAGCAAATATCTATGAGTGAGATATCAAACTCCAATTAATACTAATTAAGGGCATCAAAGCAAAACAAATGAGCATAGAAGATGTCTATATAAAATATGCTCAAAGACTTATCTCATTCAAAACAACAGAATGCAAATCAAGGAATGAGATAACCAAGCCCTCTACACTTTTTATGATGGCACAAAGTAATAAAAAAATAAAAGTTGTGCCTTCCACAAATACACAAGATATTTATTAAAATACCAATTTAAAAAATATCTAATATCAATTGATGATAACTAGTGTTCAAAAAGAATCTATGATAGCTCCCCCATGATATATGCATGATTTTTGAATTTTGCACACAAATGGGATCATCACTCTCCACACGCATACAATAGAAACTTTAATTAAGTGGTAAGAGATCTAATTGAAAATATAGTGTTCTAAAGGAAGTGATATAGCTCTCCCATGACTTGTGCATTATCTAGATGTTTGCATTTTAATACAAAAGCACTATAAGGGGATCCTCGCTTTTCTTACAACCATTACACTAGAATTTTGTTTGATTATAACACATAGATATTCAAGAGTCAAGGAAGACAATGTGAGTTCATACAAAACAATTTATCGTCGATAATACAAATGTAAGCAAAGCACAATGTAAATATGATCAATAACTTCTACCACAAATATGGTTGTCACTTGTCCAATGACAAGGAGGGTATGGTGTTAATTTTCGGTGGTATATTGCAAAAATATTCATGATCATGTTCAAACACAAAAGTTTATGGAAAAGTATATGAGTTAATTACCATGCTTACATAGAGATTCTTGGTGGCTTCAACTAGTAAAATTATCATGCAAAGCAATTCTTAATATATCTTGAAGCAACCGGTTTCCCAAATAATACATACTAGTGCACATTTGAGGAACACCGCACGAAGAAACTCTCCAAATTCAAGAAATCAAAATATGAGATACAAAAATTCATTTAAGCAAGTATGGAACTTGTTTGAGCTAATCATGCCACGTAGTAATAAGATAATTTAGAATATCAATTCTAAGTGGCATTACCTCACATGTTCACATTTTCTAGAATTGTAATATGCACATAGCTTATTACTCCCCATAATGTGATAATCCATTTCTTTTCAACAAAGGCAAGTGAAATAAAATAAGTGATAATTAATGAACATTGTAAAATTTGAATTTCTCATGAGAATGAAATACCACATGGAGACTATATAATCTTGTCACGTTAATAATAAGTGATATACCTCATGTACACATATTTTAGGATTGTGAGGTGGCAAAGCACATCACTCTCCCAAAATGAGATAGTTCATTAATCTCTCAAAAGAGGCAACTAAATTAATCATAAATTGCAATAAAGGCTCAACACAAAACAAACAAGCACATGGAGTGCAAACCATCAAACACATACTAGATTACTCAAGATAGGTAATTAGTAAGCACACCATATACAAACACATGCTAGATACAAAACTAACACATGCAAGGGGCAAGCAACTTTTAATGTATATGATTTAAATACAAGTTACCGCAAGGAGACACATTGGATATGAGATAGATATATGATGATACAAATGACTTGGCTTGAGTAAATATAATTGATGAAGATCCCTTAATTCTTCATAAGATAGCCAAGTCTCCAATGCCCTCCAACAACACATATTGATCAAGTTTTAGCTTGTTGGTCCCCAACCAAGTTGGGTCCTAAGAGGTTAGTCACAATAGGCTTGGCAACCCAAATGGTTCGTTTCTTGACACCACTTTGAGTGCCAACATATTTGGCAAACACATTGCCAACCTTATCCTTCCGAAGGGAATAAACATCATCAATAATGATAGGGTTGGATAAGGTACCATTAGTGCATGAGGAAGCGAAGTGGCCCTTTTCACTGCATAAGTAGCAACATCGGCTTCCTCCTTTCTTCTTAGTTTATTTCTCAACTTGAGGAGTTCTAACTTGATTCTTCTTGGGAAGAGGCCTTTCTTCATCTTGAGGTTGAGAATGAGATTGAACTTGTGGCCGCTTTCCTTGTTGCTTCTCACTAAGAGGCTTCTTCTTTAATGGGCAAGACCTAACATGGTGCCCTTCAACATTGCACTTGAAGCAAACAATCTTGGACGAATTATTGAATTGTTTTTTGCCCTTGTTCTTGTTGATTGTATGATTCTTCTTTATATTGGACTTCTTGTTATTATTGGAGTTGAATCCAAGTCTACTCTTGTCATTGGGTAATATTTGCACACTCAACATGTTGTCAAGTGCAGACTTCCCATGACGCTTTTCCAAGTCTTTCTTCAAAGAAGCGACTTGGACCTTGAGCTCTTTTATTTCCTCTAAATGGTTAGTAGCAACACGAGTAATAGAGGAAGTAGATGATTCATTGTTAGAGCAACAAGGCATGGAAAGCAATTCATCACAAGATGTAGCGATATTATGAGTGAATGAATTAATAGGACTAGCACGAGGCAAAATAGAATTTTGAGTAGAGTTTGTGCTAATGTACACATGAGGCTCACAAGATATCACCTTGGTAGTAATAGCCTCATGAGATAAATTTAGCTTATCATGTGAGACTAAAAGATCCTCATGAGAGCCTAAGAGCTTTTCATGAATTTCTTCCAATTTCCCATAATTGCTAGTTAGCAACTCAAGTTGAGCCCTTAGCTCAACATTCTGCTTCAATGTAGATGCTTCACAAGAAATAGAGTTAGTAGCATAAGCATCATTATTAATATAAATAGGAGAAGGCAAATTGGCAAGCCCTTTTGAATATGAAGCTTTAAGTTGAGTATGTTTGACTTTTAGCCCATCATTTTTAGTTTTAAGACAACTAACCACCTCAAGATTTCTATCATGAGAGTCCTTTAATTTTGATAACTCTAGAGTAAAAGTCTCTTCAAGAGATTCATTGGTGGTTTGTTCTTCTACAAGAGCTTCCTCTAGTTTTGCAATTTCATTGGAATAATCACGCTCGCAGCTATGACACGCGTCAATGCATGCTTCCAAATCCTTAATGGTGATACTGCGCATATCAAATGCTCTAATGATTTCTAGGAAATTGGCACAAGCATCTTTATCCTCATAAAGGATATTGTGAATCATTTTACCTTTCTCCATTAACGAATCATTGTCATTATCATCGTCATCATCATCATCATCACCATCATAATCATCATAATCATCACTAGATACATTGGTGTTCAAAGTAGGAGCTACCTTTGAACCTTTAGCCATAAGGCAAAAGTGAGATATGGTAGATGATGATGAACCATTACTTGAAGCGCCACTTAAATCCACATCTTGTTCCATGGAATGTTGAGTTTCTTCTACATGGTTAGTAACACAAGTACTAGAGGAAATACAACCATTTTTACTATGGCAACAAGATGTATCAAGCATATCATTATAAGATTTAGTCAAGGAATTTCTACATGATATGCATGGACTATCAACACAAGCATGTAAATCATTTTGGGTGCTAGATGTGTTTAAGTCCATAGACAAAGTATTGCAATAAGATAGAGATGAAGAATCGTCAACAATAAGCTTACTATCAAGATTGCAATTTTTGTCACTACTCACCATATCATTATGTTGTGACTTTCCACATGTTGGTGAAGTAGAAGAAGTTGAGAACTCGTCACGCCCGAAGGTGGAGGGAGAATAATCATCCCCACAACTTTTCGACACATCATATTTATCTTGAAGCTTGGTCCATATCTCATGAGCTTTCCAAGATGGCCTAATTGACTCAAGAACTAAAATGCTCAAATATTTGAAAAACACATTAGTAGCTTGAGTATTGAGATATAAGTTTTTCTCGTCCTCTAAAGAGCAATCAATACCCGTTGGAGTAGAAAAACCCATATCTACAATTTTCTCTATATTTGGACCCATGTCCTTAAAAATATTAAGCATACTAATTTTCCAAGTATTATAATTTGTGCCATCGAATATAAAAGTGCCATTATGCACTAATCCCCTAGCCGACATCTTTACTCTCTAGGTTGTGAAACCCTATGAAGAGAGACCCGACTCTGATACCAATTGAAAGGACACGGAAGTCGCCTAGAGGGGGGGGTGAATAGACGTTTAAAAATAATTACGGTTAAGGCTTGAATAAATGCGGAATAAAACTAGTGTTTAATTTATCAAGTCAAAACCTAAACAAACTAGGTTCACCTATGTGCACCAACTTTAAAACAATTCAATCAACTATGTGATAGCAAGATATGTTACTTCAAGCTCGATGGCTATCACAAAGTAAAATGCATAAGTAAAGAGACCAGGTATAGAAATAACCGAGAGACGATGAGACGATGATTTATCCCGAAGTTCACTTCCCAATGGAACCTAATCTCCGTTGGAGAGGTGTGGAGTCACAATGACTCCAAGCGCCCAATGGCTCACCTTATTCTCCTCGTGCCTCCACCAATGCGGAGTGCCACGATCCACTATGGGACCTTTGAGGGCGGTCACCGGTCCCGTACAAGGTTGGGGCAATCTCCACAACTCAATTGGAGGCTCCCAACAATACCCCGCGAGCCACCAAAACTCCAAGATAGCAACAAGGTCCCGAGCCACCAAAACTCCGGGACAACAAGATCCGGAGCTACCAAAACTCCGAGACAACAACAACCGTCTAGGGCACTCCAAGTACCCAAGAGGACAAGCTCAAGGGCACTCCAAGAACCCAAGAGTAACAAGCTTCTCAACCTTTCACTCGAACGAATCCTCGTAGAGAACTCAAACCGATGCAATCTATGCAATGGCAAGAACACAAGAAGTGCTCAAATCGTTCACTCTCAAATCCCACCAAAGCAACAAATGCTATGGGGGGAGAAGAGAGGAAGAACAAGGAAGAACTCAACAAATGAATCCACAAGACCTAGATCCAAAGACTTTCCCCTCACTAAGAGGAGAGATGGATTGGTGAAATAGTAGATCTAGATCTCCTATCTCTTTTTCCCCTAATTGGAGGCAAGAATCATGGAGGAATAGAGAGAGAGAGTAAGCTCCAAAAGGTCAACAATGGTGGGGGAAAACTTGCTCAAAAGGTGGGAAACCATTGGGGAAGAAGACCCCTTTTATAGGCCTCCAAAATCAGCCTGTTGGGGGCATTCTGTGCCACCCCGGGCTCCCAGGCCGGCCTGTTCTGTTAGGTGTCCGGCCTAGGGAGCCCACCCCGGCCTGAGGCCGGCCTCCGAGTTTCCAGAAAATCTTCTTCACTAAAAACGTGATATCTTTTGCATATGGACTTCGTTTTCGATGATCTTGGTCTCGTTGAAATCGCAAGAACGAGCACTACAAGATTATGCAAAGAAACATCATAGTCCATCATTGGATGATAAAACCAAATGATGAAAGTTTTTACCTCTCTATAAAGGAACAATCGGTAAAACCTCCAATATCAAAAACGCAATAAGTTTTTCATGTGAAACCCGTTTTTGATGAACTTGAGCTTGTATTGAAGCACATGACAAGCTCTAAAACCACACATGGAGAAAACACAAATAAGAACCAAGAAAGATTATGCCAAGTATGCAAAGGTTTGAGCTCTCTCCGAGTGATGCGATCAAGTTTCTAATATGAGAGCCCCTCTTGATAGTACGGTTATCTATCCTATAACCCGGTCTCCCTCCTAATGCTATGAGACCGATAAAATAGAAAACCTATCAAGATCATACCTCTGCCTTGAGAATTCCACTTGAGATAGATGATGAAGATCTTGACCTCCTCAAGATGGAACACCTTTCTTGATTTCGCTTTGCTTGGTGAAGACACAACCGATTGCTCCCCATATGCAACTATGGGAGAGGCTCTTTTAAGTACATCTTTACTTGAAAATTATCTCCAAAAGAGTGGCAAGCTTCAAGAATGTGATCTCTTCGATATGCTCCCCTTGAACTTGCACTTCTCGAACTTGATGATGACCACAACTTGACGTCATCCACCATGGACTATATGAAATCTTCCTTTTGATGCAATACCATGGAAAGATGCCTAACCCCACATAGATATACCACACACACATATAATGGGTTAGAACACAAAGCTATATCAACAATTACTTACGATAACATGATACCACATGGTACATCTTCTTGATGTGTGAGTTGATCAATATTAACAATCGCTTAGCACTTTGCCTTGATCAACCTTTTATATTTTCTTCTCTCTTCATAATAATGATGTCTTGAAGGTAAAGATGAATGTTCACACAATATTCGTCTCCAAGACATACTTGTAATATGTTCAACTCTCTCATGATCAAACTTGGGATATTCACATGAATAGCACCTTGGTCACCACTTGATTATCTTGAATCCAACATATGGACATCAAGCATTGCCTATGGGCAAACTCTACAAGTATAGCTCAATGCAACCATTAGTCCATAGTGATTGTCATGAATTACCAAAACCACACATGGGGGAACCATGCTCTTTCAGCCGTGGCCGCGCCCGCGCCCGGCTGCAAGAAGCTCGCCGCGTGGTTCCTCGTGGACCGGCGTGAGGCCGACGCCGCGCTCCGAGCGCGCGCAGGACCGCCGTCTGGCCCAGCTGGCCGGCGCACCCGTCCTCGTCGGCCGCCGCGCCCAGCTGGCCGGCAAGAGCACCGACGCTCGGCCTTGAGACGCCATGCGCTCGGCCACGCGCAGCGCCGTCCCGACCTCGGCGAACGGCCGCCCCGCCCTGCGCCTGTCACGTGCCACCGGCCGCGCCGCCCCGCCCTTGGACTCTCGCCCACCAGTCGGCACACGCACGCTGCCATCCGGTCCAGCCGGCCGCCGGCGCAGCCACGATCGCGCGCCTCGCCCCGCCCCGCCAACCCCGCCGTTGTCACGCCACCAGCGCTCGCCTCGACGACACCCCGCCCCCCCAACCCCACCACCACGCGGCCGGCCACGAGCCAGGAGGCGCTGCCGCCGCCACGACCTGAGCCTCTGGCTCGGTCAGCGCGTGAGCAGGCCGCCCTCCTAGGGTTTCGGCTGGGCCGTGGGCTGGACCCCTACCGGGGCACGTTTGGCCCATGGCCGGTTAACCTCTTATGCCCGAAAAAAAAGGGAGGGGCAAACGGAGTGGGACGGGACTCGCAATGGGTTGGGCCAGATTTTCGGCCCGTTTCGGCCTGCTGCCGATCCGGACTGGGCCGAAAACGGTCACGCGCGAAATTTACATTTTAGCCCTCGGACTTTTAGAATTTTATGCGCTAACCTTTCCTACTGAACAGTTTTACGCGTAGACCCCTTAAACTGTCTATTTTTTGCTAAAAGTGTATAATTGGGCACTAAATAAATTCGGAAAGTCAATTTTAGCGCCAGTTTTCACGTTTCCAACGCGCTTAGCATAATATCTCTCTTTACATGCTTTCATACCATGTTTTACTACAGTCATTAATTGTTTTAATACTTAGTAGAGCATCTTAGCATGTCATTTAAATTTTGGAACGCCGCTTTATTGAATTTTGTATCAACATCGCTTTATGCAATTGATTATCTGCTGTAATCTGATACATGTTTGCATAAATCGCAGATGGCCGGAATCATGAACCAGGAATTTGAGGAGTTGGCTCACACCGGTCTAAACTACTTGGCTTGGGCCTCGGACGTGGAGATCGTCCTCGAGGGCCGGAAGATCAAGGGAGCGCTCGTTGCGGGGACCCTGACGGCCCCCAACACCACGACTGCGGCAGAAAATGCCCAGGCACTGCGTTTCCTCCGCCATCACATGTGTGCGACGTTGAAAAACGAGTACATGGCTGTAAGGAGTGCCTCAACCCTATGGACCGCCCTGAAAGTGCGGTTCGCTAGGTTGAAGTACCACATCAAGCCAAAGGCGGAGGCGGAATGGTTGCGTCTGAGGTTCATGAACTTCAAGTCGGTGACATCGTACAATTCTGTGTTACACAGGATTTGTATGGCTCTCGACATGTGTGGTACCAGAATCACAGATGAGGAGAAGATAGAGAAAACTCTCTCCACCTTCCATTCGCGTAATCTGCAGAATGCGCGGAACTACCGCCAGGAGAACTTCACGCAGTACTCAGAGCTCATTGACGTCCTCCAGATGGATGAGGCATAGGATGAGGTTCTCACAAAGAACTTCTCCTCACAGCCTTTCGGAGGTAAAACAAACCAGGAAGTTTAGCGAGATGGGGATCCCGAATGAGCCTGATGGTTGTCTTGCGGGCTCCATCTAAATTCCGCTCATTTATTCATGATTCTTATGGCAATAATTTGATACAATACATTCGATTTGGTTGTAAACTCTATGAGAGCAACATTATTTTTTCCTTAAACATTTATCGGCGCTTGGATGACTTCGTCATCCTTCATTTCTTCCATTATTTTAAATAGAGATACTTATGTTATGTTCTCAAATATTTGCATGTTTAATTATTATTATTGTAGCATCTTCCTCGCCCACGTTTAATAATTAGACACTACATTTTAGAACACGTGTGGCGCCCGAATGGAGGAAACGTGCCTTGCCGATAGCGGTACAACCAATACCATTTTGAGAGATATAAAGTATTTTGAGTCCATCAAGAAAATTCCAGGGAGTATTACGACGATCGCCGGCTGCGGTCCTCATATAGTTGGCTCCGGACGAGCCACTATAACACTCCCTATGGGAACAACTTTGATCATTAATGATGCATTGTCGTACCCGGAAGCGAATCGTACTCTCTTGAGTTTTAAAGACATTCGTGTTAATGGGTTCCACATTGAGACTCATGATGATGACACTGGTAAGGAGTACCTACTCATCACGAAACGCGATGAAAATGGTAAACATGTTGTCGAAAGGCTTCCTTCATTCGCTACAGGGTTGTACTACACTAATATAGTAGCACTACCCATGTACACTACCCTTAAAACTGTTTTTAGAAGCTCTGAACTATTCTGCCTTTGGCACGATAGGTTAGGCCATCCCAGTCTTACGATGATGAGAAATATAATCAACAACTCTAATGGTCATAATGTTAATGTGAAAAATTTCCTGAATCCTGATGATTTCGTGTGCTCCGCATGCGTTAAGGGGAAATTAATTATCAGACCATCGCCCCTAAAGGTGAAGGATGAAATCCCCGCGTTCTTGGAACGTATCCAAGGGGACATATGCGGTCCTATTCAGCCCCTGTCGGGTCCGTTTAGGTACTTCATGGTGCTCATTGATGCTTTCTCTAAATGGTCCAATGTTAGCCTGCTGTCAACAAGGAACCATGCTTTTGCAAAGTTGATCTCTCAGATCATACAAATGAGAAATAAATTTCCTGATCATCGTATTAAGTCTATTCGAATGGACAACGCAGGTGAATTTACTTCAAAGGCGTTCGATGATTATTGCATGGCAACAGGAATCAAACTTGAGCATTCTGTGCCGCACGTCCACACGCAAAATGGACTTGCGGAGGCATTGATTAAAAGAATTAAATTCATTGCCAGACCGCTCCTTCAGGGTTGTAATTTACCAACTACATGTTGGGGTCACGCGGTGTTACACGCTGCCAATCTCATCAATTTTCGACCATCGGCCTACAACATCCATTCTCCTATGCAGCTTGCGCAAGGGTCGACACCGAAAATTTCCCACCTTCGTAGGTTCGGTTGCCAGGTATATGTACCAATACCACCCCCTCAGCGGTCAGCAATGGGACCGCTCCGTAAGTCGAGGATATACATTGGTTATGATACTGTGTCCATAATCAGGTTTCTGGACCCCGCGACAGGTGACTGTCGTACGGCTCGTTTCGCTGATTGCATTTTTGACGAGGATCTTTTCCCGACTTTAGGGGGAGATAATCAACCCCTTGATGATAAAAGTCGAGAACTTACGTGGCAAGCCACGGGGATCCACGCTCATGACCCGCGCACTGCTGAGTCTAATAGAGAAGTTCAAAAGATAATAGATTTGCACTCGTTAGCGAATCAACTGCCTGATCACTTTAGTGACTTAAAGACTGTGACAAAGTCGCATGTGCCTGCGCGCAATGCACCGGAAAGGGTTGAAATACCAAAGAGAAATCATGGTATACCCGCTCCCGTTCTTAGGCCTAAGAGGACGAGAAATCCGGTTTCTCAAATCCCAAGTACACGGGGACGCCCGAAGAAAAAGGATAAGAGAGATTTATCGCAACCTTTTGCTTCAAAGGGGAGCTAGTTGAGACCTGGCACAAGTACGGACGTTTCTATGCACGAAATTCCGGACTTGAACTTTCCTACTACGGAAATACCCAGCGAAGATGTGTGCGCACACATTGGAGAGGGAAAGCTAAAGGACGTTGCTCCCGGAATGGGAAATCCGGTGTAGAAAGGGAATGTGCCTGATGCACTCCATGACGAAATGGCCATTAATTATATTAATTCGGGCGAGTCAATTAATCGAGCTATGGCAAATATCGACATTTATTTTGCCAAGAAAATTGCCTCAATCACAGATCTTGACCCAGAGCCTAACACTCTCGCTGATTGTAAGCAAAGGTCGGATTGGAAAGATTGGAAGAAGGAAATAACTGCTGAGTTATTGTAGCGTTCCCATATTTAAGTAATGTAAGGACACCTGTGTTATTGTGCTAGTCCCTGGATCAAATGCTAGCACCACAGTACAAAATGAAATATCATACAAATGCATCAAATTCTATTACATCGCATGATTCAGTCTTTACAAAATAGTATTACAACTTGCATAGTCTTAGAAGACTAGCAGAAAACAGAACTACTGCGGAAAACATAGTACAACATTGAGCCTCATCATCTTCATGCGCCACAGGCAAAACATGTTGGCGATAGACTCGAGATCCTGAACGAAACCTCACTCGTCTTCAAATTCATCTGCAATATGGAATATGCAGCCACAAGGGAGTCAATACAATTTAATGTATTGGCAAGTAACACTATGGTGGATATAAATGGAAAGACTAATACTACATGCATATTTGGCCGAGTGGAGTTTTGGCTAAGTTTGCATAAAGCCAGTTTTGTCCTATATTTGATGAATCATTGGAAAATGTTTGAAAACCAACATGGGTAGACACACCATGTAGTTTGGTAAAGGCATCATGCGTAGACTCACCATGAGTTTGAAAAGGTAGCACAGAGGGGTAGACACACCATGTGCTCTAGGAAAAGGTTTCTAACATGTTTTAATTCATTCAGAAAAGATGATGAGATCCTTCTATCCATCCTTGTCCATCTGCTCGAAGTCGTCCATTACCGGGAACACGGCTATGATCATAGTTTCTAACTCTGCAGAGGTTGTGCACTTTCACCCTTTGTCTTCAATTGGCCCAAACATCCTATACACGCGGAGTGCATCATGGAAAGGAGAGAATTGAGACGAGATCTTTCAGAAGCAAGAATCCAACCCAACTAACAAGACCCGCTCCACCTATAATTATGCTACATCTTCATGTCAAGCATGGGCTGAACTCTCACAACTTAATTGATCAAGACAGAGCCCATATGTCAAAGGGCTGCACGGGAAGCTACTAAACTTAGAGGGACTTAGGAATCTCTTTGTTCCTGGGTGGAAAACCACAAGTGCACTCCTTAGGTGAAAAACACCATAGACATGGCCCCAAGGAGCCACTCAACATAAACCTTGCAATCACCAATTCCACCCAGGTGTTTCATTGAATGTTATACTTAGAATTTTTCCACAACATTGAGTAAAACAAATTTGTAGCAAGGCTAAGCATCTACTAAGTACTAAGTCTCCATAATAAAAGTCTAAGGGGTTGCTACACACTACTTGGGATTTTGCATAGCATAACAATAACTTCGTAAAAATTCCCTATCATGCATACTACTCAAAAACACTAGTAACGCATAGTAAAAATATGGGGGATTTGATGGTGTGTTACTTGCCTTTAAAGTTGGTGAAGAAGTTAAACTCTCTCTTTACAAAATGGAACGTTCTCTCCGTACAATCTAAACAACACAAGTAAACAACAATAAACAAACAGTCACAAGCAAAATAATAAAGTATAACAACCAACAAACTCAACACAACAATTTATTCTACAAAGGAATTATTTTATTTGGGTTTTAGTGTATGGAAAATGGCTAAGGATTGTGTATTGAGGATTCCAAACTTATTGAAAAAAAAATTCACTAAGGATTATCACCTTTACTCTAATATGCAAAAGGAAAACTTGTTATTTCAATACATAAAAGAACCAAGAAATTTTTGTTAGTGTTTTTCCATTTGTGAAAAAGGGTTGGTCTTTGATCAATAAGATCACACAAAGGTGTTGGGCTACTTTATATTTCTGTCTTGAGTTTTATTCAAGCTATTGTTTTGCCTCCTTGAGTTTCTTCTGAAGTCTAAGTCCTTTTGCATGTACTTTGAAGGCCTTTCTTGTAATCTTCCTTGTTGAGTAGAATAAATCATGTGAAGCACCTATCTAGGACTTAGAGACTTAGTCATATTGAATAAAAGAGGTAGTAGGTATTGTTAGAGTTCCTTAAGAAAGGACTTGTAAAATCTTCTCTTCTTCTTCTTCATTTTCTGGGAGATTATTCTTCTGGAGTTGGCTCCTTGTTGAAATTGTTCTTCTTGATGAAAGTCTTCTTGTTGATGTCTTGGTCAAAATCTCTCATCACTTGGAAAACAAATTCTAAGTCTTGGTAGAAACAAACTTGACACTAATCATCTTAAATTCTAAGTCTTGGAAAACAAACCCTAAGTCTTCACATGATTGGTCTTGAAAATTCTTCATGCTCCTTTGTAGTTTCCTCCTTGGTGTGGTGTCTTCATTGAATCCTTTAACACTTGTTGATTTTGCTACAATTAGGTCTGGTCTTCATCTAGCTTATCCATAGCATAAGTTCTAAGGGAACAGAAAAGAAAAGGGAAAAAGACTTAGAGAAAAAGATGTGGTTTGGTCCTCCTGAAGTTCCTCTTGATATTTTCTTCTAAGTGATCCTTCTTTTTGGAGATGCTTCTGAAGTTGCTAAGTCCTTCATGAGTCTTCTAGCTTCCTGTTGAAAATCTTCAAGTCCATTGTAGTATCCTCTCCATGGCTTTTCACCAATCCAGTCTTAGTGGTTTTCAACTAGGAGGGCCAACTAGGGAAAAAATAACTTAGAAATATTCTAAGGGCTTTCTTTTTGGTCTCTCTGGTCTAAGGTTAATCCTTAGCACAAATTTGCTAGAGAAAACATATTGAAAATAATTACAGAAAATAAACTAAGTCAGAAATAGTCACATGAGAATATAACAACCAAAACCATTTTAACTTAGCCAGATATGATTTTGGGAATAGGGGAATGTCAGTACACGACCTAAGGTTTCCAAAAATATTTTATTTACAATTTTTGGAATTATAAAATTTAAATTATGTCAAAAACCATTAAACATGCATATTTAAATTAGAACCAAATTTAAATAGTCTATTTTAATTTTGGCCATTCTATAAGTCAAATGTTATTTTCCAAAAGTCATTTAACTCATTTTTCATATTCTTATTTTAAAATATGAGTAAACTCTAATAGCAACTTAATGTTATTTCAAAATAAACAAATAGATACTTTGAATAATAAAACTTATTTTGAATGATTTATTTTAAGGGTTATATGACATGTTTGGATTATTATTTCCAATAGCATTGGAATAACATATAGTACTTTCTTTGTGTTTGAGTTTTATTTGTTTTTGGTGGCTTGGTTTAACCAGAAAACAAAAGTTTTAAATTTTTGTGATTTTTGAATGTTTCCAAAAATCAGGGATGTTACAGTTATTTTCTCTCAACAAAAGAGAGGTGTTTGGACCTGTTTGTCTAACTCCTCCCCATGTGCGCCCCGTTGGCCACAAATGGGTTTTTGTCCAAAAGAGAACGAAAATAACGAGGTAGGAAGGTACAAAGCAAGCCTCGTTGCTCAAGGCTTCTCTCAGCGACCAGGTGTCGACTTTGAGGAAACTTACTCCCCAGTCATGGATGGAATTACCTTTAGATACTTGATCTCAATGGCAGTAAACTTGGACTTGACAATGAAACTTATGGATGTTGTTACCGCTTACCTTTATGGTAATTTGGATTCGGACATATACATGAAGGTACCCGAAGGTATCCCTGTTCCGAACCAAGATAGAGCTAACAGAGGTTTATACAGTGTTCAGCTTAAGGAGTCACTGTATGGACTTAAACAGTCAGGTAGGATGTGGTATAATCGTTTAAGCGATTTCCTTCATCAGAAGGGCTACACGAGCAATGAAGATTGCCCATGTATTTTTATACGGAGATCGCAAGATGGTTTACGTGGACGATTTGAATATAATCGGTACACCTGAGGATATTGAGGAAGTGAGTTCCTACCTGATGTCGGAATTCGAAATGAAAGACTTAGGCAAAACCAAGTTCTGCCTAGGTTTGCAACTTGAACATTTCCCTGTTGGGATCTTAGTGCACCAGTCTGCCTACAACCAGAAGGTGTTGGAAAGATTTGGATTTGATAAGGCATACCCTTCTAAGATCCCGATGATTGGGAGATCTTTACAGCAGGATAAGCACCCGTTCAGGCCTAAGGAAGAGGAGGAGAAAATTCTGGGACCAGAATTCCCCTACTTGAGTGCAGTTGGCGCACTCATGTACCTTGCGAATTGTACACAGCCGGACATTGCGTTCGCTGTCAATTTGCTTGCTAGGTATAGTTTAGAGCCTACCAAGAGACATTGGAAAGGCGTTAAGGACATCTTTCGATACCTGCAAGGGACCAAAGATCTTGGCTTGTTTTACCGGAGGAATCAAGACCTCACGGTTGTAGGCTATGCTGGTGCTGGGTACCTGTCGGACCCACACACATCCAAGTCTCAGACTGGATATGTTTTCCTTTGTGGTGGAACCGCTATTTCCTGGAAATCGTCTAAGAAAAGCCTAGTGTCAACTTCGACGAACCACTCGGAAATCATTGCACTATATGAAGCATCACGTGAGTGTGTATGGCTCCGACGGGTGATCGGCCACATCCAGCTGTCATGTGGGCTGAACACCGTCCAAACCCCCACCATTATCTATGAAGATAATGCCGCTTGTGTTGCACAAGTCCAGACGGGTTATGTGAAGAGCAATCTCACGAAGCATATCAACCCCAAGTTCTTCTACGCACATGAGTTGCAGAAGTTGAATGAAGTAAAGATCTTACATACTAAGTCGTGTGAAAATCTTGCTGATTTGTTCGCTAAATCATTACCGGCATCTTCTTTCGAGAGATGTGTTCGTGGAATCGGTATGATGAGACTTAGAGAGACGTAAGGTTCAGGGGGAGAATCTTCACAGACTCATCACTAAAATCTCAATTCCGATGATTGAGCACTTAACTTAATAGTTAAGTGAGTTGTACTCTTTTTCCCCTTTAGTGAGTTTTTAGGAAGTTTCTCACGTAAGGTTTTTAACGAGACAATTCGTGCAACATAACAAAAGTATACCATGTGTGTTTTCTCCATATTTTTCCCACTGGGTTTTTCGGAGTTTTGAGGCATGGCTATACGGATAATACCCAGGGGGTGTTGGGAAACTTGGGCCGTTGGGTGGCAGCCCACTCGGTGGGCTTTGCCCAGTCTAACCAGGCCAAAGGCTATCCCTAGATATACTAAATTCAGCAGTGGTCGGTTGAAATTGAGAGAATACTTTGTACGTACGTTTGGGTCTTATCCCCTCTCCATCCCCCGTTTATATATTGAGACACTGTACGTAGTCTAGAACACAGAAGAGAAAAAGCAAGAAAGAGTTACTGTGTCTACACCATGTGTCTACTTTATTTCCTCCTTTGTAGTTTCCTCCTTGGTGTGGTGTCTTCATTGAATCCTTTAACACTTGGTTATTTTGCTACAATTAGGTCTGGTCTTCATCTAGCTTATCCATAGCATAAGTTCTAAGGGAACAGAAAAGAAAAGGGAAAAAGACTTAGAGAAAAGGATGTGGTTTGGTCCTCCTGAAGTTCCTCTTGATATTTTCTTCTAAGTGATCCTTCTTTTTGGAGATGCTTCTGAAGTTGCTAAGTCCTTCATGAGTCTTCTAGCTTCCTGTTGAAAATCTTCAAGTCCATTATAGCATCCTCTCCATGGCTTTTCACCAATCCAGTCTTAGTGGTTTTCAACTAGGAGGGTCAACTAGGGCAAAAATAACTTAGAAATATTCTAAAGGCTTTCTTTTTGGTCTTTCTGGTCTAAGGTTAATCCTTAGCACAAATTTGCTAGAGAAAACTGAAGGGTTCGTTGCATAGAAAACAAAAATTTTCCTACGCGAGAGACACCCGAAAGGCCAAGATCTAATCTAGGAGACGAAGTGTAACGGGCGACAAGAGGGTTAAGGAGAACACATACCCTCGAAGACTCAAAGTGGTACGAGATCAAATCTCGTTGTTGGCATAGTCGTACTCACACCGATCCCGATAGCGAGAAGATGGGCACCGCAATCCGGCGGTGCATCCGTGATCGGTCACACGTACGGTTGATGACGACCTCCGTTCCCTCGTTCCAGCGGGGCGCGGAAGTAGAGGATCCCTCGGAACTCCAGCAGCACGACGGCGTGGTGTGGTGGAGAAAAACATTGCTCAGGGCTTCGCCAAGCGCACGAACAAGTGGTGGAGCAGCGGCAGGAGGGAGGAAGAGATGACACAAGTGTGTGTAGGGGGAGAGGGAGCTCTCACCCCTCCTTTTATAGGAGGGGATGGCAGCCACGAATTTTTGGCTGCCTCCACCTCTCCCTCATCATGTGAGTGGAGTCTCCACTCAACCCACTCATTCTTCCATGAATTCCCACTCAAAATCCCAAGGGTTTTCTTTAATAAATAAATAAAACAATTTTATTTCTTTATTTTAATATTTGTTAATTCCATTAACAAACATTAACATATAACCCCTTGAGTTAGTTGTTAAATCTATTAACAACCATTTGATAAGAATCCCCTTGAACTATTTCAAAATTACTCGAAACAATTTCGGTGACTATTTCAATATTCCCCGAAACAATTTCGGTGCTGTCCAAACTTTTCTCCGATATTCCGTATCCTCTCAAATGCATCATCGAACCTTAAGTGTGTCACCCTACGGTTCGCGAATAAGATAGACATGATCGAGACTCCTCTCCGATCAATAATCAACAGCGGGATCTGGAGATCCGTGATGACTCCTATATATTCAACGATGACTCTCGTGATCGTGTGAACCAACAACGCCGTGAACTATTCCCTTTGTCTCGCAATATTTTACTTGTCCGAGATTCGATCATTGGTATCAACCATACCTTGTTCAATCTCGTTACCGACAAGTACTCTTTTCTCGTTCCCGTGATATAACATCCTTGTGATCATATCACGTGCTTGCAAGCGGTTTCGATGTGATATCACCGAGAGGGCCCAGAGTATATCTCTCCGTCATTTGGATGGACAAATCCCACTCTTGATCCATGATCCTCAACTAATACTTTCCGAATACTTAACGACACCTTTATAGTCACCCTGTTACGGTGTGATGTTTGATGCCATCAAAGGACTCTTCCAATATCAGCGATTGACATGATCTCATGGTCTAAGGAATAAGTTACTTCGTATGTTTGATATAACAATGTAAACTAAATGACTTGATCGCATTGCTATATTCTCTTTGGGTATATGTTCATCACATCATTCTTCTAATGACATGATCCCGTTATTAACAACATCCAATGTTCATGATCAGGAAACCTTGATCATCTATTAATCAACGAGCTAGTTAAAAGAGAGGCTTTACTAGGAACCATTGTTTGTTTATTAAGCACACATGTATCAACGTTTCCGGTTAATACAATTCTAGCATGAGAAATAAACATTCATCATAAACAAGGAATAAGATAATAACCATTTTATTATTGCCTCTCGGGCATATTCCCTTCAGTCTCCCACTTGCACTAGAGTCAATAATCTAGTCTGTAAGCACTTTAACACATATGGCGTACCAGTGTTATTACCATGCTTCGCATGCGGTAAACATCATCAAAAAGATCTGAACTGTTCAGGTCCTATTGTATTTGCATGTTCTTTGCGTCTACACGCATCACTCATTCTCTAATGAGATGGCTTTGTATATATATATATGGTCAATTGATGAAAACTTAATTCCTCAGCTTAAACTGATGTCACTAACATTGTGAAAATGTAGCTTCATAGTGTTAGCATTCTTGGAAACTCACCAAGTTCCGGTGATACCTTAATTCCTCAGCTTAAACTGATGTTACTAACATTGTGAAAATGTAGCTTCATAGTTTCAGCATTCTTGGAAATTCACCAAGTTCAATAAAGAACTCCTTGACACAAAATACGCTTATAATCAGTTGTTAACACAACGATATACTTTAGCCTTTGTTGTAGTATCTGTCACAATATTTTAATTTTGAAACTCTTTCAAATCCAGCATGGAACTTTCTTCCATCCTATTGTGCTACCCTTCATCACATATTTTATTTGAGATAAAATTACTTGAATAAATGACAAGACTATTAGTGTAACATATTACAACTAATATTTTGTCATTACTATATAGGAAAACATATCCTTAGCATTTCTAAAATGACACAAGGATCTCTCCCACTGTTGTCTAATCATCATATGAATTATCCTACTATAACATTTTATAGCATAGGACTCATCTGGTTGTGTACATAGTATGGAAACATGACTTAGAAATCTCAATTTCAATGATGCTCATCATGTGTCAAAACACATGAATCTTGCTCAATTATTTTCCATGTGACAAGAACTCCTTCTTGTCATTTTCATATTGACTTACTTCAATATTTCATCTATGTAATTTGGCTTCAATCATATCAGGCGCTTCAATCCATCTTTTATAGATATCGATGCCCAATATCTTCTAAGCCTTTCATCAATATGAAAATCTTAATAGTGTTAATTTAAAATACATATTTTCCAATCAACCATATGTCATCTACATAAAGTATTGGAAATATGTCATAGCGCTCCCACTTAATTTCTTGTAACTTTACAAGCATCTTTATCGTTCATGATGGAATCAAACTCTTTTGATAACTTCATTAAGGTAAAGATTTCAACTTCGTTATGCTCATTTCAACCATTGAAGTGTGCATACCTTTCTAGCAACCTTTTGAATTTTCCAAAACTCTCAGACTGTGTCAAGTACACATCCTTGATCAAACTTCCTCGAGAGGAGAGTTGGTTTTGTTATTCAACTGCCATATCATAATATGCAACTTTTTGCTAGAACTATCCGCAAAGACTAAAGCATCACTACGGAAGATCAAAATCTTGTAGTAGTTAACTCTTTGAACTTCGTCGAAAACAACTTTTCGATAAGTACAATTTTAATAAGATGTAAAATCCATGTCTTTGTCGCTGTATAGACCCTTTTGCTATCGCTAGGCATCATGCCTATCGAAAGGACTACCAAGTCACATACTTGATATTCATACAAGGATACTATGGCGGATATAATGACTCATAGTCAATTTTACGAAGTCAGGGCCCATCATTTGCTTCCTTTATAAGGTCCAGGTCCTTTTGTTGTCAAAACAACACTTTACACTTAAACCACAAGTTGTTCTAAGTACAAAGTTTTTGGACTTTTCTGGTACAGTTCGCAAACTCATTTGAAGTATCTACAACATTTGTAGTGTCTTCTACTTAGTCAAAATAGTAAACCCCGGAACAACTTCCAGTGCTGCGCTACTCTTGACATGATAACGAAGATTCTCTAATCTCGTTGAGTTTATACTGTGCTCCCACTCACTTATTTCGCAAGAACTACTTTCTCGAGAAATCAACCCTTTCTGACAAACAACATTTGTCTTTTGGTTCGGTGATAGGAGAAATACCCAATGTTTTATTTGGGATAACCTTATAAACATATATTTATCCTATTTTGGTTGTAAACATTTTACACATGCTATGCATACCAAAACTTAAGAAAGTGACAATTCGGGTCACTACCCAAACCATATCTTATATGTTGTCAATTTCAGCGGATCATGATGGTGCTCTTTTCAGTGGAAAAACGGTTGTCACTAATGTATAAACTACAAAATTATAATGGCATTTTTATTAATCTTACCATGTCAAACAAGGTTTGATTTTTGTCTCTTGAATACTCCAATCTAATGTGGTGTATTCGAGAAGTATAAGTTGTAGAACAATTCTGCAACTTCTCAGATGTTTTGCTAAACTTGTAACTCAAATTTTATTCTTTATGATCCAATCATAAATACTTGATTATCTTGTTACATTGATTTTAACTTCATATTAACAACCTTTTGAACCAATTCAAAATGTCAAACTCTGTTCCCTTTAAATAGATATACTCACATATCTACTTAAATCATCGACAGAATTTTATGAAGGAAAAATTAATCCACCATACATGACTACACATAATGGACTATATACATCAATATGTATAATCTCCACTAAATTAGTCGTCCATTCTACTTTAGCCTAAGAACGGAATTCTAGTCATCTTTTGGAAGAGGTCTCACAAGCGTCAATAAAATGACTCCGGAAGTCCATCAATATGGAGTTCCTTCATGTTTTCCTTTCCGATATGAACTAAAATGGTGGTGTCACAATTTAAGTGAAACTCTTCAACGTCTTGCAACGTTTAGCATTTAGTCTTATAGATGTTTACTTTACCAACATGATTTATATTAACATATCCATCAATTATGGAATATGATCATAGTTTGAACAATCTCATTTGTTCTCACAAAAGACTAGAACAAAATAACAAATTATTAAGTTCTTCAAATAAATCTTGACTGTTTGGTTCGATACGACAATGAACACAATAACACTTTATTTATGTTCTTGTCATAATCGATTCCACATCTATTACTAGTTCCTTTTAGGCCCTTGTATTTCTTGCATTGCGTTGCTTTGTATGACAACTCATACCAACCAATGTGGTATCAAAATACCAAAAATACTTTGTTAACTAGTAATACATCTATAACTTGTATATCAAGTATATACTCCTGAGCTGGACTTTTCCAGTTATCTTCTTTTCTGCCATATATCTATTTGTAATTCTATTTTCAATATTCCCTTTCCTTTATAGAAGAATCATTCAACATCAAACAATGCTAGTCTTACTAGCTCATTTTATTTGGCGTGTTAGTCATATACTATCACCCATTGAGTCATACTTTGAGTTTGATTGTTCTACTAATATCACCATATTAATAATATTCTTCTAGATTCCACTCTTAGCAATTTCCAAGTAAGGTAAACTACTTTACCCATACTTCTAATCCATCCTATCATAACAATTTTATGATTAAGCTACTATAGCTCGAAGGAAGGAATTTAGAGGATAATTTTTAGCGCCCAACTTCTTGGAATATTCAAACGCCTAGTGTCTTCAATCATTGCATATATTCAGATAATATAAGCAAACATTGTCACGCTAAATTTGCATATATTCAGATAATATAAGCAAACATTGTCACGCTAAATTATACTCAGTCATGTTGCTACAAATAAGTTTCTAGATATCAATATATCTTTCACTTGATTGTTTCTGAAAACAACTCTTTTCAGTTCCTAAATCACCTTGATCAACAAAACATTCTTTTGAAGATAAAGTAATATGGAAGTCACCATGACTCTAGATTCTAAGTAGGAATTGGTTGCTCTTTAGATCAATCAATCATTAACCATATGGAGCTAGGTAAGAAATACCAAAATTATACAATAGGACTCAATTTTAAATTTCACTAATACGGTACCAATCTTAAATGGTATTTACCAAATCATAACAGTTATATCTCAATTAACAATCTAAGTGTAAGGTAGTTATGAGGATGCCAATGACTACTACAAGTTGTGCAAATTCACTTTGATTTGTTGTTCATGATAAATAAGTTCAAGTCAATTCAAAAATTAAACCATGAACTCCCACTCAAAAACAACATCCCTCTTAGTCGTCTTTAGTGATTACACGAACCAAATTCACTACACCAAAACCGATCATCACGTGAGATGATGTAGCTTCAAAGGCGAACATCGACATGTTCATCATATCATCCATATGACTCATGCTTTACCTTTCAGTTACGTGTTCCGAGGCCATGTCTGTACATGCTAGGCTCGCCAAGTAGAACCGTAGTATTGCGTGTGTTTCAAGGCCATGTCTGTACATGCTAGGCTTGAAAACACCCGTTGTATGCGAACGTTGAGTCTATCACAGCCGATCATCACGTGGTGTCTCGAAACGACGAACTTTCTTAACGGTGCATACTTAAGGAAGAACACATTATTATCTTGATATTAAGTGAGAGGGATCATCTTATAATGCTACCGTCGCTATCTAAGCAAAACAAGATGCATAAAAGGATTAACATCACAAACATCACATGTAAGGATAACGTGATATGATATGGTCCTCCTTGCACTTGATCTCCATCATGTGCATCATGGTATGATCTCCATCATTCCACCGGCGTGGTACCAAGTACCATGGCACCCAATCTTGATTGTCCATCAAGAAGAAGACAATCATATGGATACCTTCCGGTATATCAATAATTTACAAAATAGATCATCTCATAATCAAATTTGTAATATTGACCATATCACATCACATGCCCAACAAAAACTAGTTAGACGCCTCTAAATTATTTTTGCATATTTTACGTGGCTTAGGGCTTTCGATGATAGAACCGTTCATACCTACGAACATCAACCACAACGTTGATAAACACATTTTGAACAACCCTTCGTAGATTAGATCTTAACTATAGTAGGAGAAACGGACACCCCCTTAGTCACAAGTGAGACAATTCTCGCGTACATGGTACACGTAAACTTAGTCCGGGGCAGCTTCATCCTACTATGCCACTAAGATCATAAAATACTCAAAGAGACAAAAACATGATCATCAACGCCCACATACTCCTATGTGTTCTACCCGTACAAAACATCTACGCATAGATCCGGCTCTGATACCACTGAAGGGTTCGTTGCATAGAAAACAAAAATTTTCCTACGCGAGAGACACCCGAAAGGCCAAGATCTAATCTAGGAGACGAAGTGTAACGGGCGACAAGAGGGTTAAGGAGAACACATACCCTCGAAGACTCAAAGTGGTACGAGATCAAATCTCGTTGTTGGCATAGTCGTACTCACACCGATCCCGATAGCGAGAAGATGGGCACCGCAATCCGGCGGTGCATCCGTGATCGGTCACACGTACGGTTGATGACGACCTCCGTTCCCTCGTTCCAGCGGGGCGCGGAAGTAGAGGATCCCTCGGAACTCCAGCAGCACGACGGCGTGGTGTGGTGGAGAAAAACATTGCTCAGGGCTTCGCCAAGCGCACGAACAAGTGGTGGAGCAGCGGCAGGAGGGAGGAAGAGATGACACAAGTGTGTGTAGGGGGAGAGGGAGCTCTCACCCCTCCTTTTATAGGAGGGGATGGCAGCCACGAATTTTTGGCTGCCTCCACCTCTCCCTCATCATGTGAGTGGAGTCTCCACTCAACCCACTCATTCTTCCATGAATTCCCACTCAAAATCCCAAGGGTTTTCTTTAATAAATAAATAAAACAATTTTATTTCTTTATTTTAATATTTGTTAATTCCATTAACAAACATTAACATATAACCCCTTGAGTTAGTTGTTAAATCTATTAACAACCATTTGATAAGAATCCCCTTGAACTATTTCAAAATTACTCGAAACAATTTCGGTGACTATTTCAATATTCCCCGAAACAATTTCGGTGCTGTCCAAACTTTTCTCCGATATTCCGTATCCTCTCAAATGCGTCATCGAACCTTAAGTGTGTCACCCTACGGTTCGCGAATAAGATAGACATGATCGAGACTCCTCTCCGATCAATAATCAACAGCGGGATCTGGAGATCCGTGATGACTCCTATATATTCAACGATGACTCTCGTGATCGTGTGAACCAACAACGCCGTGAACTATTCCCTTTGTCTCGCAATATTTTACTTGTCCGAGATTCGATCATTGGTATCAACCATACCTTGTTCAATCTCGTTACCGACAAGTACTCTTTTCTCGTTCCCGTGATATAACATCCTTGTGATCATATCACGTGCTTGCAAGCGGTTTCGATGTGATATCACCGAGAGGGCCAAGAGTATATCTCTCCGTCATTTGGATGGACAAATCCCACTCTTGATCCATGATCCTCAACTAATACTTTCCGAATACTTAACGACACCTTTATAGTCACCCTGTTACGGTGTGATGTTTGATGCCATCAAAGGACTCTTCCAATATCAGCGATTGACATGATCTCATGGTCTAAGGAATAAGTTACTTCGTATGTTTGATATAACAATGTAAACTAAATGACTTGATCGCATTGCTATATTCTCTTTGGGTATATGTTCATCACATCATTCTTCTAATGACATGATCCCGTTATTAACAACATCCAATGTTCATGATCAGGAAACCTTGATCATCTATTAATCAACGAGCTAGTTAAAAGAGAGGCTTTACTAGGAACCATTGTTTGTTTATTAAGCACACATGTATCAACGTTTCCGGTTAATACAATTCTAGCATGAGAAATAAACATTCATCATAAACAAGGAATAAGATAATAACCATTTTATTATTGCCTCTCGGGCATATTCCCTTCAAAAACATATTGAAAATAATTACAGAAAATAAACTAAGTCAGAAATAGTCACATGAGAATATAACAACCAAAACCATTTTAACTTAGCCAGATATGATTATGGGAATAGGGGAATGTCAGTACACGACCTCAGGTTTCCAAAAATATTTTGTTTACAATTTTTGGAATTATAAAATTTAAATTATGTCAAAAACCATTAAACATGCATATTTAAATTAAAACCAATTTTAAATAGTCTATTTTAATTTTGTCCAGTACTAACAGGGTCTACATGTTTAGGGCTTTTCAAAAAGTCCAAGTTTGTCGAATTTGGATACATAGATCAAAAGTTATCAACAAAAAAGGATTTACCAAGATTCAGCAATAACAAGTGTGTGCACGTATCAAAATTCAGTTTCCATAATTTTAATAAATTCTAAACATTGTGCTGATTTAAAAAAGTACAAGATCATAGAAATTGGACTTACAGAACTAAAGTTATGGATTTTACAAGATTTGGTGATTTTATGGAATTTTAAAACAATTTAAATTGAATTTGACCGGGGGTTTGACTGAGGCTGACTGGGTAGACCACGTGGCCGCCTCTGATTGGTGTGGGGCTGGCACGATGCTGACTCGGCGCTGACTGGGCTGCTGACTGGGCTTTGACTACTTATTTTGACCAAAAATAAAGTTGCTTGAATGGGAAAACAATCTAAACGAAAGTTGTAAAGAATTACGTGCTCTTTCTAACTATCATAAATATAACATCAGTGGATGAATAGATTAGTCAGAAATCACAATTTACCTTTCTGGTCCGAAACTTTGATCGTGAATAACTCCTAGCTCGCTTGACCAAAAGAGGTGAGGTTTGGAGCAAAATAAAGGTCTTGATGAGGAGAACAACTTTGGTTATCAAGCCCCGAAGATTTGAGATGGTTTTCTTCTCCGAAAAACGTCAAACGCAAATTGTATTGTATAGAAAATTCCATACGTCAAAACAAAAAGTGTTCAAATACAAAATTGTAGACCAGAGTTAAATTTAACTTCTCACCAAAGAAATTTCGATTTGAAGATCCGAGTACGAAGAGATGTAGGAATTACGAATTCAGATCTGTAAGATGGCGATTCGAAATTCTTCCTCCACGGTTGATGAAAAGAGTTGAGACTTCTCGGGATGGAAAGATAATGGAGAGAGCTTCAATATTGCTTTAGGCTCCGGTGCGATTCGAGATCGTTTTGATGGGTAGATAAACGAAATACTATTTTGCTGATTAGTGTTTTGGTGGGACGAAAAGGGGAAAAGAAATGCCGGCGGCTACAGATATTTATATAGGCTAATGGTCGGTGGAATAGCTTGGGCTCGAAGTTATGAACGCGTAGGAAAAAGCGGATCCGAATTTGGAGTCATATTTGTTGAGATATGCCGGCCGGTCGGCCCATTTTTTTTTTCTTAAACGTTTTTCTTTTATATTTTTCACTGTTTTCTTTATAACTTTTGATTTATAGATCTAAATGATCTCAAACCAATTTCTATAGTTTTGTAAAAATAAAACCTTTCACATGAAAACATTTAGGTGTTGTTTTAACGCACTTAAAATAATTATATTTTTAAAATATGATTAAATAACTATGGCTACTTAATATCATTTTAATTGGAAATATGACAAATCATTTGAAAGGAGGTTTTATAAAATCCAAAAACATTCTATAAGTCAAATGTTATTTTCCAAAAGTCATTTAACTCATTTTTTATATTATTATTTTAAAATATGAGTAAACTCTAATACCAACTTAATGTTATTTCAAAATAAACAAATAGATACTTTGAATAATAAAACTTATTTTGAATGATTTCTTTTAAGGGTTATATGACATGTTTGGATTATTATTTCCAATAGCATTGAAATAACATATAGTACTTCCTTTGTGTTTGAGTTTTATTTGTTTTTGGTGGCTTGGTTTAACCAGAAAACAAAAGTTTTAAATTTTTGTGATTTTTGAATGTTTCCAAAAATCAGGGATGTTACAGTTATTTTCTCTCAACAAAAGAGAGGTGTTGGGACCTGTTTGTCTAACTCCTCCCCATGTGCGCCCCGTTGGTCACAAATGGGTTTTTGTCCAAAAGAGAACGAAAATAACGAGGTACTAAGGTACAAAGCAAGGCTCGTTGCTCAAGGTTTCTCTCAGCGACCAGGTGTCGACTTTGAGGAAACTTACTCCCCAGTCATGGATGGAATTACCTTTAGATACTTGATCTCAATGGCAGTAAACTTGGACTTGCCAATGAAACTTATGGATGTTGTTACCGCTTACCTTTATGGTAATTTGGATTCGGACATATACATGAAGGTACCCGAAGGTATCCCTGTTCCGAACCAAGATAGAGCTAACATAGGTTTATACAGTGTTCAGCTTAAGGACTCACTGTATGGACTTAAACAGTCAGGTAGGATGTGGTATAATCGTTTAAGCGATTTCCTTCATCAGAAGGGCTACACGAGCAATGAAGATTGCCCATGTGTTTTTATACGGAGATCGCAAGATGGTTTCTGTATTATCTAGGTGTACGTGGACGATTTGAATACAATCGGTACACCTGAGGATATTGAGGAAGTGAGTTCCTACACGATGTCGGAATTCGAAATGAAAGACTTAGGCAAAACCAAGTTCTGCCTAGGTTTGCAACTTGAACATTCCCCTGCTGGGATCTTAGTGCACCAGTCTGCCTACACCCAGAAGGTGTTGGAAAGATTTGTATTTGATAAGGCATACCCTTCTAAGACCCCGATGATTGGGAGATCTTTACAGCAGGATAAGGACCCGTTCAGGCCTAAGGAAGAGGGGGAGGAAATTCTGGGACCAGAATTCCCCTACTTGAGTGCAGTTGGCGCACTCATGTACCTTGCGAATTGTACACGGCCGGACATTGCGTTCGCCGTCAATTTGCTTGCTAGGTACAGTTCAGAGCGTACCAAGAGACATTGGAAAGGCGTTAAGGACATCTTTCGATACCTGCAAGGGACCAAAGATCTTGGCTTGTTTTACCGGAGGAATCAAAACCTCACGGTTGTAGCTTATGCTGATGCTGGGTACCTGTCGGACCCGCACACATCCAAGTCTGAGACTGGATATGTTTTCCTTTGTGGTGGAACCGCTATTTCCTGGAAATCGTCTAAGCAAAGCCTAGTGTCAACTTCGACGAACCACTCGGAAATCATTGCACTATATGAAGCATCACGTGAGTGTGTATGGCTTCGACGGGTGATCGGCCACATCCAGCTGTCATGTGGGCTGAACACCGTCCAAACCCCCACCATTATCTATATGAAGATAATGCCGCTTGTGTTGCACAAGTCCAGACGGGTTATGTGAAGAGCAATCTCACGAAGCATATCAACCCCAAGTTCTTCTACGCACATGAGTTGCAGAAGTTGAATGAAGTAGAGATCCTACATACTAAGTCGTGTGAAAATCTTGCTGATTTGTTCACCAAATCATTACCGGCATCTTCTTTCGAGAGATGTGTTCGTGGAATCGATATGATGAGACTTAGAGAGATGTAAGGTTCAGGGGGAGAATCTTCACAAACTCATCACTAAAATCTCAATTCCGATGATTGAGTACTTAACTTAATAGTTAAGTGAGTTGTACTCTTTTTTCCCTTTAGCGAGTTTTTAGGAAGTTTCTTACATAAGGTTTTTAACGAGACAATTCGTGCAACATAACAAAAGTATACCATGTGCGTTTTCTCCATATTTTCCCACTGGGTTTTTCGGAGTTTTGAGGCATGGCTATACGGATAATACCCAAGGGGGGGGGGGGTGTTGGGAAACTTGGGCCGTTGGGTGGCAGCCCACTTGGTGGGCTTTGCCCAGTCTAACCAGGCCAAAGGCTATCCCTAGATATACTAAATTCAGCAGTGGTCGATTGAAATTGAGAGAATACTTTATACGTACGTTTGGGTTTTATCTCCTCTCCATCCCCCGTTTATATATTGAGCCACTGTACGTAGTCTAGAACAGAGAAGAGAAAAAGCAAGGAAGAGTTACTGTGCATACACCCTGTGTCTACTTTATTTATTGTTCGTGTGTTGTTCGTCTACACCGCCGCCGTCGCACACCCTCGGGACCGGCCAGCCGGCAAAGGTTGTGTAACAAAACCTACACAGCCGACGACGACGCCGTCGCGCACAGCGGGCGGGCGGGATCTCGAGAACCAGAAGAGAAACAGCGCGCGCAGTCAAAGCCAAGTACCCAACCGCGCCGGGACAAAATCCGTGCGTTGGCCCATCGAAAGCGTACAGCTCGCCCGCCGTCGTAGCTAGCCAGCCTCGTCAAGATCTCACTCTCAGTCTCCATCCCCGTGCGTCGTCACGCACATCTCATCTGGATGGACGACGATGGGTCACCGTGCTAGGATGCTAGTAGCTGTCACTTTTGGCGTCGCGTGACCTCCTTGCCGGCTCCCGCGCACGCAACGCTACCAGCTTGGCTACGAACTACCACAGGACATGCAAGTGCATGCACCAAGGAAGGCCGGCCTAGTGGCACGAAGTGGACTGGACGTACGCCTGAGCGTGTAGTGCGCAAGGAAGATCGCAAAGCCATCCTGGAGTGCCGACTAGAACGATAGGTGGTGGTGCCGGAAAGGAAAGGAGAACGAACCCCTCACGTAGTCACGTTTCAGCCCGGCCGGCTTTTTTTCCTCCCCACAAAATTTTAGCCTCAGGTAGGCATTGCTTACGCCGGTGTACAAGCGGAAAGATTTGGGACTTTATCTTAGTTGATTGTGATGATGATGATGGCTGACGTTAACTAAGTGATCAAGTCACTATTGGGTACGAATCAAGTCGCTATATACTCCGTGCCTTTACCCGACGAGTAACAGTGTTTCTATGTACTATCAGTGTCTGAAAATCTTCGCTTACAGCTCTCCGCGCAATTGACCCGACCCGGTGGTTTCCAGACTCGAATATGTACCGGAAACTAATGTCGACGGATTAGACACGCGGATAGTCTAAATTTTGCAGTACTATCCGAAACTTTAAGCACGTACTACCAGTACGGAGCTTCGTTTTCTTGCTCCACCAAACTCTCACGGCTCAGTACCCGCTTGCCAGCCCAAAAGGTAATCCTGGAAGCAAAATAATATTTGCAGTACACAAGCAAGATCTTCCTCTGGCTGGGACGGCGTACTACTACCAGAGATCGGAGTTGGTTCGTGTGTTGGGCCGGCGGCACGTGCCCATGCATCAAGGCCACTGTTGCGGTTGCGCGGGAGAGAGTACGTGGTGTCTGCTTTTCAGACACCGGCAGGCAGCGGCGCGGCAGTAGGAGTGTCGCACGTGCTATGCTACGCCCGTGTCTGCGTGGCCGTGTTTATCCATTTCGGGCACAAACACAGCTGTTGCCTGAGCTCTCCTGTCAGAGGAGTAGTCGAAATCGATTACGGATTGCTGATGATCGTGTGTTTCGAAGCTCTGTGGCCAGCTGTTTTCAATTGTATCATTGCTAGGGTTTGGACAAGGCAACACATGTGGTGGTTGATGTATCTAGGCAAAATCTGGTTGGTCGGTGGATTGCCTGAGCTTTGTGGCGCTAGTGGCCCGGACAGTCCAGATTTGAGCAGGCCCGGATAAAACGAGGCCCCAGCGGGGCTGCTCAACCCACGGCCTGTTCCGTTTTGCGTCCGCGGATGTTCAAACCCAGACCAAATTTGGGTCAGATTTGAGCAGCCCGCGGACGCGAAACAGACGCGCGCAGCACCGCTTTTCGTTCAAGGGGGTGGCCCGCCGGCCAGTGACCGTGGCGACGACTCGCCTCCCCACCGGTCCTATTTAAATGGGACCCGCGGCCACGCGTCCATCCCCACGCGCATCGCCTCCTCAGTCCCCGAGCCGCCCCCTCGCAGTCACTGCACCTCGCAGTCTGCCACTCCCTCCCCTCGGCTCCCTCGCCGCCGCGCCTTGGGCCGCAAGTGGCTGAACTGGGGCAAGGGCGGCAAGAACGACCACGAGGCCGACAGCTCCCGCCGCCGCGCGCCCTCGCCGAGCCCTCCTCTCCCACCTCCACCCACGCTCACCCGCGCCGCCCGTGCCCAAGCGGAGCAGGTGCAGACGCCGCCTCCCTCTCCTCCTCCTTCTTCTCAAGGGCCGGCCGCCCCTTTCTGGCTGGTGCCCTCCCGCGTCCGCGACCGGCCCTACCTCAACAAGAGGAGGTGCCAATGGTACTGGGATCGCGCGATCCCAGTGCCATGGCCGGATGTCCACCTCCCTGATGGGTGGCATCTGAACAGTGACTGCATCCCTGTGCCGCCGGTCCCGCGCAGCGGCCTCGAGCGGGAGGTGGAGATCCACCGCCGCAGGGACAAGCTGTCGCCTGACCTGCGCGGCCACCCCGCGTTCGCCGTGGACAGTCCACATTGGGACACAAGGTTCACGGACGAACACGACCTACGGCGCAGGTCGTATTTCGGGGGGCGCCAGGCACGCGGCGCGGCGTAGTACCCGCCGCCTTCTCCTCCGCGCCCGGCGCGGCGTGGCACCACGGCGCCGCCGCCACCCCTCCGCCCCCTCCGCATCGGCGACCGCGCGCCGGCCGTCAAGGAGGAACCACTGGAGGAGCCCCCAGTGGTACCAAGACGAGGACGACGAGGAGGAGGACACCGCCATGGCGCAGCCCATCGAGGAGCTGCAGCTGGACATGGCTATCCAGGCCTCCCAGAGGGAGTCGGAGGAGGCCGCGGCCGGAGCCAGGGCTGTGGATGAGGCCGTGGCGGCCATCCGCGCCTAGGAGGTCGACATCTACCCTTACCACGAGGAGGTAGATGACGACGGCCGGGACGAGAACGCGCCGGTCCCGGCGTGGTTCCAGCCCATGGTGGGCATGCAGTGGGAGTGGACGGCGCCCCCGCCGGAGCTGCCGCCGCCCCAGCCCGCAACCCAGCTGCCCACTCCGCAGGGGGCGAGGGCCGCCCCGCTGCCCCCCCCACACCTCGCCCCCGACACCTCGAAGTACATCATCCTAGACGACTAGGATGCTCCGGGGCAACTCCGGCCGCCGCGAGGCCACTGGCCAGTGGCCGTCTAGCTAGGGCTAGACTTTTTTTATGCTTTTTGTATATTTTTTGAAACTGTAAATCTATGGGCCCCTATGGGCCCTACGCAATCTATAAACTGTCCTCTTTTGGTATGAGCACCCCCGCTGGGGGCACCTGGTCCGGGCCGTGTCCGTGGACCGCGGACGGCTGCTCAAATAGACAAATTGCGGACCAATTTGGTCCGCAAATGAGCAGCCCCGCTAGAGATGACCTAACACCCAGAGACGGATCTAGAGGGGGGCGAGGGGTGGCTAGGCCACCCCATGGTTCGGCCACCCCCAATCATATATAGCAGGGGTAGTAGGTAATATAAATCACTCAATTAGCCTAATTATAATATTTTCAGTCCACCGTGGCCGTATTTTAATTCATGTGGACTGAAGTCTATGCATCTAGTCAAGGCCCTAAGGCGATGAGTTCAAAAAAGAGCCCTAAGGCCATAATGGCACTCGTATCAGACTTTTTGACTGCACGGTGTGCACACAATTTGGCACACACGATCGCATCTAATATCCATATTTCCGTCTGCCGATCTGCACACATTCATATTGAGCAATGGTGTTGCCCCTACAACGTAAGACACATCTATAGATTCGATGGATCAATGTAGCTAAATTGGCGACGACGACCTATTACTGCCACCGTCCGGTGCGCCATGAACCCAAGATCAATTTTCTTGACTGATCCGGTGATCGCCCAAACTAGGTGTTGTACATCTATATGTCTGTGTATGCTATATGTAGTTGTGTTATCTCGACCAATTCAAATAATTACTTCTTGATAATTTGTCTGGCTAGTTATAATGTTTAATTAATTATTTTTCTACCTGTGTAGCTGCTTGCCATAAAGAGGAAAACATGGCCAATTAGTAATTTTTTCAAGCCGGCTGGTTCAAGGTCCAACTCTGCAACTGAAAATACAAATCCACAAAGAGGAAACAACGATTCTAGCACAAGCTACCATAGATAATTATTCCAATCCTGATTCGGAAAATGTGCAACCTTCCGACGAAATAGCAATAGTTTGATAAGACTTGATATATTTTCATAGTTGATAAGATTTGATTTTTTCCCATAGTTTAGCGATTTTACGATCAACGTCTTGTCCGGTCCCCGCCATGTTCAAATCCTGGATCCGCCCCTGTTAACACCTCTTTTACAGTGCAAAGCAAAACACACGGTATCAGGATTGTTCGGTTCATTAGATACCCTCCGTATCAAAATATAAAATAGTAGTGAATCGGATAAAGTTTTCCAAGCTAAGAGCATCTCTACTCGGCGCCTCACTATGCAGTCCGGAGCAGCGTCGGAGCAGCCCATTTGGGACCGCCCGGACGGGACGGCGCGTCTATGGAGAGCGTCCTTCTCCACTGGCTACCCCCCAAACATCTTCGCTAAACCATCTTTTTTGCAATTTCAACATTTTGAAGTTCCATACATAAATAAAAATAGATATATTCCATGTTTTCAATAATGCAAATATAGTTCTATAAATAGCTAAAAATAAAAATGTTCATACAACTATAAATAAATTGGCGTTCAACTATACCGCGGACACACATTCCATTAGATCATTTTGGACTTGATAATGAGTCAGTTTATCTCGGATCTCCGTATGCATAACAATGTAATCAGTTCAATCCACTGGCATATTGTGATCCACATTGACGAGAAGATCCTGAAACTTAGACAAAAGAGGATCAACATGCACCGAATATGCACGCTAATGGCGTGTAACACACGTTCGTTGGGACACCTCAAGAGAAAGATATAAAGAGCACAGTAGGAAGTTTCCCTCAGAAAGAAAACAAAGTTGAATCGACCAGCAGGAGAAAAAATCACTTCTGAAGGTTGTTGACAGCTGATGTTGGCAAGACGCACTACCAGTTTAGCAGCAACGTGGAGTCTACACAGCACAATCAAATTACTTTTCCCCCAACGAAACAAGGAGGTTGTCAATCTCACCGGTTTTGCTGAAAACAAAGGATTAGACGTATAGTGTGAAAAACGGTAATTGTCTGCAGTAAATGAAAAAAGAATAGTGATGGCAGTGAATGAGAGGAAAACTGTAATTGCAGTGGGGAAACGGTAGTTGCAATGGTTGTATTATCAGTGTAAAGAAATGGACCGGGTCCACAGTCCACTAGTAGTGTCTCTCCAAAACAGATAGATAACATGTTGGGTAAACAAATTACAGCTGGTCAATTGACAGATATAAAGGTTGCACCGTAGTGCATATGCATGACATGATGATTACTATGTGATTCATGCGGGCATTATAACATAATTCATAGACCGTTATCCAACTGCATCTATGACTAATAATCCACCCTCGGAGCGTCATCCAATCAAACATCGGTATTAAGTTGCAAGCAACAGATTATTGCCTTAATTGAAGTGTCGGATATATGTCAAATAGGGGTATATCTGGCATTGGCCGAAGGCCGGATTACCAGGGTGGCCCACAGGAAATGGAACAGATTCCATTGGGCGGCCCGGTAAAGCTGACGCGCAGGAAGCCGGCTTCTAGAAGAACCCAGACCATGGCCTAACGTGGTGCGATTTGGAGGAGAAGCCGGATTCCTTACGTTCCAAGTTAGATATTTTCCGTAGTATTTTATTTTCTTCTTGTAAGCCCTAGTCCAGCTATCTATATAAAGTCGGACGGGAGCAAGGAAAAGGCAAGTTCACAACTAGCTAGAAGTCAACTCGCCGGGAAGTTCATCCTCGCCGAGTTAACGAAACCATACTCACAATTGTACTCTGTATACTTTAGGATTGAGCCCTGATTTTAGTGAGATTATAGGAGTAGCCACGCCGCCTTAGTTGCGACGTACCGAACCTGGGTAAATTCGGTGTTCTCGTTTACAGTTCTTCCACGTCCCCCGCGGTTCTATCAGTAGGCTTATGGCACCCCCGTCCATGAACCTTACTACGATGTCTCGATAGTTGGTGCCCACCGTGCGGCCAGCGGCGTTGGGAGTTACGTTTCGAACGGGAATACTCGGCGGAATTGGCAACTCAATTACTGTCGGAAGCCTGGAATTCGACGGAAACGTCGGACGCTTCCTTGACAACGGATCATATATGCCGGCACGGAAACATCTGGTCAGGGGCGGAGCCAGGATTTAGGTATAGGGGGCGAGGCACGGGATGGCCAAAAATTGTTCCGTGTTCGAGCAAGGTACTCGACATTTTCCCTTATAGAACCTCTAGTACATGTCAAATCATTAAATTAATAGTGCAAAAAATCGCAAAATAAGATCTTAACCAGCATAACTAGGAATCGTAAATATAAAATTTATGATCAACTTCGACATACTGAGTATAGGTGATGAACTTCGACATACTGAGTATAAGTGAAATTGTTGGATTTTCCGGTAGCACTTGCAACATGCCTTGAATTTAAAATTATTACCGATCTTGACTAGAAATTCTACAAGGATTGGCAGTATTGCATACATGTGTTCAAGGGAAAATGATCAATTAAGTGTATAGAATGATGAGCGCACCTCTAGATTTATAGAACGAGTGACATAACTTAGAGATCGACTTCCTAAATGATGGTGAGGCGAAGAAACAGTCAGCCCGATGACCCGTTCAATACTTCAACGCAGAGGTTGACACGATGACATTGCGGGAGAGTTTCCTAGCGGATGGCTTTTGGCATAGTTTTCGAGCAGCCAAGGGAGCCATGTCGGCATGGCAGATCAATCTAATCTTGGGGCAAGAGTACGGTCGCTCGGCCACCCGAAATAAAAAAGAAGTTACACTAAGAAGAAACGTGCCTAAACTGGGCTAGGCCTCACTACGTACATAGTCATAGAGTTTAAGTACAAATTAGCATGTATATGAGATAATTAGCAAGTATATGCATTACCCACGCTAGTAATACGTACTCCAAATCATTAGGGGGCGAACCTTGACGGGGGTCTAGCCCCTACTAGCCCCCCTTGTCCCCGCCCCTGCATCTGGTAAGTGTCTGCGTTTTACCGATCGGATGTGCTAATATTTTTATCGATTTAACAGTAGAAGGAATGAGATTCCATGGTGGAAGCAATTTTATCCCACCCGCCCTATGCCCAATAGATGAAGGCTTCAATGCCGGATTCTGCTCAGATTTACCCTATTCATACGTAGGAGCAGATCAAGCGTCCATAGTTGCATATCGCCAAAACACATATGGATTTGCTGCCTCTCTAGAGATGCCTGCAACCAGATCCCACTTCATTGGTATGGTGCACTCTGAGATCGCTGAAAACACGGAAGACGAAAATCTCGTGGAAAAGGTGGAAGACCCGAGATCCATCGATCAAGCATCGAACTCGGAAGCTGAGTCTATACTAGCAGCCATAGAGTCAAAGATAGACTCGGAAACTGGATCTGCAGAGTCAGATTCCGAAGATGAAGATGAAGACGCTTTTGATAGAAAGGTCAAATCCATGCAAGGGAGTTTTCATCAAGTACTCATGGCAAAATCGACTGGAAATTCGGATGCTGAGGAAGATGAACATCCCAAAACACCTCCGCCAGATGAAGAGGAAGAGGAAGGTGAAGTTAGTCTGACTTATCCTGACGTTAAAAAATTGACGGAACAGGAACCTAGCAAAAAGCCTCCATCTTCCAAGAAGAAAAAAAAACTCTACCAAAAACTCCAATCCAAACTCCAGAAGAAAAAGGTGGAAAAATTGGCAAACATTGCCGACCAAAACCTGAAAGTAGGAGGAAGCACTAGAGTCAAGCATGCGGAGAAGAAAAAGGCTGAAATCCCTGTTCCCCAAATGTCGGAACAGGAGGAGATTGATCTGATTCAAACCCCGGTTGCACGAAATGAGACCCCGGAAGTGCTGGAAGCCAGGAGATAAGCTATACAGCGGCAACATCAACATCTGTTCCGAACTCGGCAAAATCTCCTCGAAACCCAGCCTGGCATTAAAATGCAGCAGGAACAAATAGAGGAGTACGAAAGAAGTAATAGATCTAAAATTAAACCTACGCGGTTACCCAGAATTTCAAAGTCGGAGGAACTGCCAGCAAGGAAGAACTAGAGGAGTACCAACCAGGAACCTTATGGTAATCTTCTTATCCATCCTTTCCCTTAGAAGATGAAGGTTTCTTAGGCGATGGGGTTTCGGTTTTAGTTTCTTCACCCACATCTTCCTCACTTTCGTCATCCAGAATTGCTTCTGGATACTCCACCGAGGGGGAAGCCGTGTCCTTGGATTTCATGAGTTGCATCATCATTTCGTGCAACCCTTGAATTTGGGTCTCCATGGATAAGTTCAAGGAAGATTGCATTTCCTTGAGATCATTCATGGTGGTCGAAACCGTGGACTCGGCGGTTTCCTCTCCGATGGCCATACTAACTCTTAGACGTTTAAGCCCGAATTAAGAGCCAAGTATCTGATACCAATTGAACGCATAGTATGGGCACCTGGGGGGGGTGAACAGGTGATACTTCCAAAATTTAATAATTTTCTTATTTAGTCTAGACACAAAGGTAAATCCTCTATATATGCAACTACGGTGAATTTACCTATATGGAAAGACCTATACTAAGCAGGAAACCAACACAAAGTAAAGATAACAGATAGAAGGAACCGATAGCGGAAGCACACGGAGACAAGGATGTAATCCACAGTTCTTCCCTTTGAGGGGAGTATGTTTTGCTGGAGGGGTGTGAGTTTCGCTACGACGGCCTACACAACGCCACAAAGGTCTCACCTTATTCTCCGATGAACCTCGCCACAAAGGCCTAATTCACCTTCCACTATGGAATCCTTCAACAAAGAATCCGGGGCCTTTACAATGAGCTTTAGGCACACAATCACAACCGAATTTGGGGCTCTCAAGATCACCAAGAATCTGCTACAAACAACAAGTGAGTAACAATGAATTCTAGGTTTTCCACAAGGAAACCCTAGACACAAATCCCTCAAGGAAATGAGGGGGAAATGAAGAACAACTTGGTGAAGATGTAGATCATAGCCTTCTCCTTCAAGTCTCTAAAAATCAAAGAGATTGGGTGAAGGGATTGGGAGATATCTTGAGTTTGGTGAGCTGAGTTAATGGAGACTTCAATGCTGAACAAGTTGACCAGAGGTGGAAAAAGGGGAGGGGGTATTTATACCCACTCCTCAAAATCTAGTTGTTTGACGTGTTTATGCCTCAAAATATAGTTATTTGTACTCACTTCTGTCACATCGGAGACTCCGCCCTAAAGACCGGAGACTCCAGTCTACCAAAGACTCCGGCAAGTTTCCGTAGGACTGGAAAATTTGCAAAATTCTGGAGACTCTGGCAAGTTTCCGGACCGAGTCCAGGTGGTGACACCAACTTCGTCTTCGCGCATGGAAAGTTTTGAGGGCGGAGATTCCGCCCTTCGCAGGCCGGAGACTCCGGCTAGGGCGGATACTCCAGCTAGGGAGGAGACTCCGCCAAGTCTCGGCACACTTTCCGCATAGGGTCCAATGGGTGACACCAACTTGCCAATTCTACAGGAAAATCCTGAGTTCGGAGACTCCGGCCCCTGCACACCGGAAACTCCGGCTACGCCGGAAACTGAAAGTGCATTTTGCATTTTGATCTCTCATATGTTTTGGAGTTGATAGCAAGCGGTAGTACCGCGCCAAGTACCGCCAGAAGTACCACCAAAGTGATTTTGGCTACTGCACCCAGCGGTACTTCAGTGATACTGGTATAGTAGTACCGTTGTGACTTAGTCGATGAGGAGCAACGCCTCTCGTGGCGGCAGTACCGCTACCGCCAACAGTAGTACCACTCCTTCCAGGGCGCGGTGGTACCGCTGGCAGTACCGGTCAAAGTACCGCCAGAGGGATTTTGCTCGCAATAACCATCACGGTACTAGAGCGGTAGTGCCCTAGTACTACCGCCAGTCACTTCAATTTATTTCGAATAGGTGGCCAGCGGTAGTACCGCTGCTGGAAGTACTGTGGTACTTCCGCGGTATTACTGCCCGCATCGTGTAACTGGGACGCTGCAGTACTGCGCTGGTTACCAGGTGGCGGTAGTACCGCTGGCACCAGCGGTAATACCGACAGGCACGAAAAGGGTCAAACGGCTAGATTTGGGGAGGGGAGTATAAATACCCCATCCCCTTGTTCTCCAAAGGGTTGCTCGAACCAGGATTGAAGGCAAGCATTTATTAAGCCTCCAAGAGCTAGATTTCTCCCAATCCCTCCACCCAAACTCGTTGATACTTGGAGGATTGATGGAGAAGACCCCGATCTACATCATCACCGAGCCGATCTTCATTTCCAACTCATTCTCTAGAGGGATCTAGTCTAGGGTTTCCTTGTGGAAAACCTAGACTCCTTTGCTACACTTGTTGGTGATTGGTGATTGTTGGGAGCCCCCAATTTGGTTATAGGTGTGTGCCCCAAGGTTGTTTGTAAATGATTCGATTCCCGCCTCAAAGGGGATAAATAGTGGCATGTGGACTAGGCCTTTGTGGCGGGGTTCATCAAAGAATAGGGTGAGGCCTTTGTGGCTTTGAGTAGGCCTTCGTGGCGAGCTCACACCCCTCCAACGAGACGTACTCCCTTAACAAAGAGGAACTCGGGAATACGTCGTGTCTCCTTGTGCTTCATATCGGTTACCTCGTTCCCTTCCTCCTTTACTCGTGCTTGTATTGTGTTTGTGTTTGTTCTTTTCATATAAGTAAATTCACCATAGTTGCATTATCTAGAGAATTTACCTTTGTGTCAAGCCTAATCTTGAAGAAAAATTAAAATTGGTCGTAGCACCTGTTCACCCCTCCCCCCTCTAGGTGCCCATACATTACTTTCAATTGGTATCACAGCCTCAGCTCTTTTATCGGGCTTAACCTCCTAAGAGTTAAGTATGGTCGGCGAGACGGAGACCGCCGGTTCCGTGGTGCATGTCTCAATGGATGATCTCAATGAGTTGAAAAATTCATTGACCTCATCCATGGAGAACAAAATCGATGAATTGCGACAACTCATGTTGCAATTCATGAAACCCAAGGAACCGGAAGTCTCTACTTCACCTCCTCCGGACAAAGTCCCGGAGGGCACTGAGAAAGGGGATAATGGTGATCCATCTATAGATGCTTCCGCTAAGAACTCCACCGATAAGGGTACGGAAGGAGATGGACAATATCCCTCTGTCAAAGGACACTATTCTCCCGATCCTCCCGTCCCACATCCTCATATAATCCCTAGGGGAGATCCACCTAAAATTGATGCACATTCTTTTCGTGAATGACAATATTAAATGGAAACTCACTAGAAATCTTCTTTTATAGAACTTTGGAGGGTCACTCGCGTTGGATACAAGCCTCATGACCCCAAGAACTTGACAAGAAGAGAAGCCGTAGATTTCCAACTCAACTACACCACCTTGTCTATTCTTCAACAAGTCGTGGGTCCTAACCACATGCCTCATCTTCAACAATATTCCACCGCCAAGGAAACATGGGACGCTCTTGTCGTCATGTTTGTGGGCAATGAAAGCATGCAAAGGAATATGTATGATGCCTTGAGCAATGAGGCCGATGGGTTCCATATGCATGATGGGCAGAGCCATGAAGACATGTACCGAAGGCTCAAGACTCTTGCCACCGCATTCCACAATGTTGGTGCCAAGTACATTGATGATAATTGGATCAAGAGGAAGTACATGATTGCTCTCATGCCATTTGAGCCCGCGGACTTGAAGATAATTCAAGGAATACATGACTTTTCTTCTTTGACCTCGACCCAAGTAATGCAAGAGGTGTGCTCCTATCAAGTGCAAACCAAGAATGCTCTTGACAATCGTGCTAGAGCCATAGGAATGCACAAAGGGGCATCAATTGCTTTGAAGGCCAAGGTTGTGTTAAGGGAGGTTGAGTATGAAGAAGAGTGCCATGAGGAATGGGCTCCATTGAAGGATCAAGAATATGATCCCGTGCTCAAAGATATCATTGCTCTTAGCGTGCAGAAGTTCTGGAAGAATCCCCCCAGGGCCAAGTCATATGTTGAGGAGAAGACCAAGTCTCGTTATGGCAATGATGGAACTCAACGAGTGAGGTCTTGCTTCATTTGTCAAGATAAGAACCATTTCATTGCGGAGTGTCCTTATGAAAATAGAGAACTCCATGGTAGCAAGCTCATTCGCAAGGAAAAGTCCAAGGTTGCTTACAAGAAACCTCACTTCAAGAAGAAACCATTCAACAAGAAGTCCCACCAAGTTTGTGCTAGTGACTCAAGAGGAGTATGATTTCAGAAGTAATGAAGAAGAAGAAACCACAAGTGAAGTGGACGCTCTTGTTATTGCTTCAACTCCATCATCTTCATCTCTTTTTGAATCCCCCAATGAGAATCATCCTCACCAAAATGCCAAGTGCTTCATGGCTAAGGCCTCGAAGGTATCACCTTCTCTCAACTCTAAGACTCCAAGTGAACTAGAAAATCATGCTAGTCTTAGAGTAGAAGATGAAATTCTCTCTTTGGAACGTTTTATGCCTAACATGCAAGGGGAGACCAAAAAGTACTTTGATCATCTCATGAGCCAATTGGGAGAGGCCCATGAAGCTCTTGAGAAGAAAGGTGAGATTGAAAGAAGGGATGCAGATGAGATAACATCTCTCTCCATGACTCTTGAGGAAGAGCATGATGGTAGAGTTTCTCTTGAGGAGGAACTTGAATCTATTTAAGAGTCACATAATGAACTTGTTTCTAATATCACTAAGGAACGTGACCTTGCAATTGCTAAATATAAAAAGGCTAAAAAGGATAAGGTTGAGTTTGGTGCTGGTCATGGTAGGCTCTTAAGTTGAGAAGGTTGTGGCCTCTAACCCACAAGTGGTTGCCCCTAACCCAAATGTGGTTGTTGCTAGACCACAAATGAGTTCTCCAAGGAAACAAGTGGGAAAGCAAGGTCTTGGCTATGTTGCCAAGAAGAAGAACAAGAAGAAGAAGAGCAAGAAGAAGGCCAACAATGGTGTTTCGGGTGGTATTGTCATTAGGGACAACACTACTCGTAGCACTCCCACACAAGCTAACAATGTTGCTTCAATTAGTGGTGTCATGAGGGACAACACTACTCGTAGCATTTCTGTGGGAACTAACAATCCACACCATTTCTTATATGTTGATTACTATGGTGTTGTGCAAGCTAAATATGTTGGTCCTATTGAGTGTTACATTGACTATAACATTTGGGTTCCAAAGACCCTTGTTGCTAACTTGAAGGGACCATCCTCGGGTCCTAACTCTAGTCAATGATCTCTTGCAGGACTATGCTTCCGGTGGGTCTAAATGGATAATTGATAGTGGATGCACTAGTCATATGACCGGAAGCAAAGAACTTGTGATGGAGTTGCGCCCAAAATGACATTAATGCAACCGTCACTTATGGAGACACGTCCTCGTCTAAGGTATCGGGGTTTGGCAAGGTTGTGATTGCTCCTGATATTACTATCGTGGACGTCATGCTTGTTGAATCCCTTGGTTTCAATTTACTTTCGGTCCATTCTCTTGGGAAGATGGGTTTCTCCGTCTTCTTTGATGAAAACATTGTGGTCCTTTTGAGGAGCAAGACTCTTGACGTCGCATACGTGAGACACGTTGAAAATGAGTTGTTCGTGGTGGACTTTTCGGAGTCTACCAACTCTCAATCAATATGTATTTTTGGAAAGGCAGACGTGGGGTGGTTGTGGCATCACCGCTTATCCCATGTCAACATGAGAACTTTGGAAAGTCTTCACAAAGGTGGTCTTATCCTCATATTAAAATAAAATGTTTCCCTTTCCAAAGATCGTGTTTTTAGGTCGTGTGTTGAAGGAAAGATGCATGATGCCACCCACAAGGCCAAGACTATTATCTCATCAAAGAGGATCTTGGAGATTCTCCATGTTGATCTATTTGGTGTCGTGCCCGAGGCAAGTCTTGGAGGCAAGAATATTGCTTGGTTATTGTCGATGACTATTCAAGATACACTTGGGTCTATTTCTTCAAGTGCAAGAGTGAGACACAACAAACTATCATCGACTTCACCAACCAAGTGCAACGTCAACATAGTGTCCAAATCATGGGCTCCTAGTTCAAGAACTACACTTTGAATGAATTCCTTAGTGCTGAGGGTATTCGTCATCAATATTCAGCCACCTACACCCCTCAACAAAATGGTGTAGCCGAGCGGAAGAATATAACTCTATTGGATATGGCAAGGACAATGTTGGCGGAGTATTCTTCTCCCCAATATATATGGGTGGAAGCTATTTATACCGCATGCCACTCCTCCAACCGACTCTACATCCGCAAGGGCTTGGACAAGACTCCATATGAGATCCTCACCGGCAATAAACCCAACGTCTCCTTCTTCCGTGTATTCGGTTTTAAGTGCGTCTATTTGATCAAGTGTGTTAGGTTGTCTAAATTTCAATACAAAACTATTGAGGGTATATTTGTTGGTTACAGTGCCTAATCCCACACTTATAGAGTCTTTGACAAAGCCTCACGGATTGTCATAGAATATTTTAGTGTGGTTTCCGAGGAAAATGATGTCTCCCAAGTGGCGCAATTTCATGTTTCTAATGTAGATGTTGAAATGCCTCAAGAAGCCATAGGAAGGATGGGTGTGGGATTTTTTCGCCCCATTGAGGGACACCTTATGGCGACTCAAGAAGGACTATGCTCTACTCAAGTGGAGCCCTCCTCTACAATAGAAGAACAAGCCAAGGAGAAAAGTGTTGCACCTAACCAAGAACATGTTGAAGACCCTCCTCTCATTGACCAAGTTACTACGCAAGATGAAAACACTCCCATCATTCATGCTAGTCAAGGTCAAGGCCAAGATCAACCATACTCATCCTCCTCTCCTCAAGTTGAAGCTAGTGTTGAAGAAGTTGTTGATGATGATAATCAAGGCCAAGTTGGTCAAGACGGGGACCCAAATGATCAAGATGATCAAGTGATTCCTCCTTGCAATAATGAGGAGATCGAAACCCGTCGTGCTAGAAGGATAAGAAGAGCTTGGAAGCAAATTGATGCTCAAGACAACAAAGTGTTGGAAGATGTTCAAGCTCGAAGATCCACAAGAAGGCAATTGGCACATTTTAGTGAGCATCAAGCTCACATATCTATGGTGGAACCAAAGAAAGTCTTTGAAGCTCTTGAGGACTCCGATTGGGTTAAAGCTATGCATGATGAGCTCAATACCTTTGAGCACAATAAAGTTTGGAAGCTAGGTGAGAATCCCAAAGATTGCCACAATGTTATTGGCACCAAGTGGATATTCAAGAAAAAGCAAGATGAGCATGGCATTGTCATAAGGAACAAGGCAAGATTGGTGGCTCAAGGCTACACTCAAGTGGAAGGCATTGACTTTGATGAGACCAATGCTCATGTGGCTCGCCTCGAGTCTATCCATATCCTCCTTTCATATGCATCTTCGCACAGTTTCAAGTTGCAACAAATGGATGTCAAAAGTGCTTTCTTGAATGGTCCACTAAAAGAGGAGGTATATGTTAAGCAACCTCTGGGGTTCGAGAACCTCAACTTTCCTAACCATGTCTACAAACTTGATAAGGCGCTCTATGGACTTAAACAAGCACCACGTTCATGGTATGAGCACCTTAGAGAGTTGTTGTAAGATCGTGGTCTTGAAGTTGGGAAGATCGACCCCACCCTTTTCACAAAGAGGGTAAAGGGAGAGATTTTCATATGCCAACTCTATGTGGACGATGTTACCTTTGGCTCAACTAACCAAGATTTTAATAATGACTTCTCAAAGCTTATGACTGACAGGTTTGAGATGTCCATGATGAGAGAGCTTAAATTCTTCCTTGGCTTTGAGATCAACCAATTGGCTCGTGGGACTTTCACCTCTCAAGCCAAGTACACCCAAGACATCCTAAAGAGGTTTAATTTCCAAGGTGCAAAGATGAAGCCATCTCCTATGCAAGTCAAATGCCACCTCAAGCGCAATCCGGATGGTAAAAATGTGGACCAAAAGTTGTATCAATCTATGATTGGTTCTTTGCTTCACCTTTGTGCATCTAGGCCCGATATCGTTTTGAGCGTAGGTGTGTGTGTGCACGGTATCAAGCGGATCCAAAGGAAAGCCACTTAGTGGCGGTCCATAGGATCTTTTGGTGTTTGGTTGATACCTCAAGGTTTGGTTTGTGTTACCCAAAGGGGGTAAAATTTTCTCTCAAGGGCTACATGGACTCGGATTGGGTCGGTGATCAAGATGATAGGAAATCTACTTCCGGGGCTTGCCAATTTCTTGGTAGGTCTTTGGTGAGTTGGTCTTCCAAGAAGCAAAATTGTATATCTCTCTCCACCGTCAAAGCCGAGTATGTGGCGGCCACTAGTTCTTGCACCCAATTGCTATGGATGAGGCAAACCCTCAAAGAGTATGATGTTCACTTGGAGAAGTTGCCTCTCATGTGTGATAATGAAAGTGCCATCAAGATCTCCTGCAACCCCGTGCAACACACAAGGACAAATCATATTGAGATTCGTCATCATTTCATCCAGGATCATGTGGCAAGAGGTGATATTGAGATAGCATATTTCCTCACCAAGGATAATCTCGCGTACATCTTCATGAAGCCTCTCGATGATGCAAGATTCATGTTCTTGAGGAATGAGCTAAATATCATTGATTCTAGGAGTTTGACTTGAAGATCTTGCACACACCCCTATAGTTGTGACGTGTTTGGGTTTAGGTGTAGGCATGGACATAGGGGGAGTGTTATCCTAACACATTGGGTTCTCCCTCCCCCCATTATGCCCAAAGCAAAAATTCATTATTACGTCTCTTTTTGTAATGTTGAATTGTGAGCTTCAATGTCGAGTGTTGGCCATGCACCCAAGATATATCTTCGCGGTGTCATACCATAATTTCTTACATGGTGGCTTAGGCCACCAATCTCTTCTCTTGAAGAGTTGGTTGTTGTTGGTTCTTATTTGGATTTTATTTGACTTCTTTTTCAGTCCTTGTTGTCGTTTGGGAAACACACTCTCTCTTTTCCTTATTCGAGTTTTGTTTTCCTTGCAAAAGCTTGAGTGTGAAGTACCATCTCAGTTTGAGCTCTAAACCCAAGCCTCGTGTTTTCCCCCTTAGAAAAATTCTACTCCGAAAACTTTAATCTCTTTGATCTCTTGGCGGAAGGAAGAAACTGGCTAGCGGTACTACCGCCAGTTGCAGCGGTACTACCGCTGTAACTGACAGTAGTACCGGGTGTCGTTCACGGTACTACCACTATAGGAGTTCATACTCTGCTTAAACCCCAGGAGCGGTACTACCGCCGCGGGACCGGTAGCACCTGGTGGATGATGTCTTCGCTCGCTTCTATTCTTGTAGACAATGTTGGGCCTCCAAGTGCAGAGGTTTGTAGAACATCAGCAAGTTTCCCTTAAGTGGATCACCCAAGGTTTATCAAACTCAGGGAGGTAGAGGTCAAAGATATCCCTCTCAAGCAACCCTGCAATCAAGATACAAGAAGTCTCTTGTGTCCCCAACACACCCAATATACTTGGCAGGTATATAGGTGCACTAGTCCAGCGAAGAGAGAGTAAAATGCAAGTAATATGGATGATAATAAGTGATAACACCAATCTAAAATAAAAATGGAAGCAAGCAAACATGTATCAGAACAGGCGGAAAGCGGTGTTTCAATGCTTGGAAATAAGGCCTAGGGCTCCTACTTTCACTAGTGGACACTCTCAACAATGAAAACATAATTGAATACATAAATATCATTTCTTCACTATGCTACTCCGAACCACTCTCCGGTCGAATAACAAACACCAATCATTGCGTAGGGTTGTAACAACACTCCTTAGAGTAAGCACTTTCCCAACCAAGTAACCCCCATGCTATCACCTTGGGACCCAGATGGTTCCACACAAACACCACAATTTCATAGGGTTATCCAACACAAAATATAAATATAATGCTAAACCACACGGCGCACACACTTTCACCTTTACACCGTGATCAATGTGTTTACGGAGATCTCATAACAAAAACCAGTTGAGTTGCATAATAGATGAAGAATAATATCTATGAATTCAACTAGATTACAAAGCTCACGATCACATATAGATGACACCATGGGAGAGAGAGATGAAACACATAGCTATCGGTAGATCCCTCATCCCCGGGGAGAACTACTCCCTCCTCATCATAGGAGACAGCAATGGCGATGGAGATGGAACTTCCCCGTCCCGGCAGGGTGCCAGAACAGAGATTTGTCCCCCCGAAACTTGTCGGCAGCGGCGGCGGAGCTACGGATGTATTCTGTGGAAAAGGTCGATTTTCCTAGGGTGTATGCCTCGGGGAGTATATATGGGAGAAAGGGCGATGCCAGGGGTGGCCAGGGGGCCCACACCATCTGGTGGCGCGGCCAGGGGTGGTGGCGCCCCCCCTCGGGGCTCTTCGGGACTTTTGGATGCTTCCGGGACTTCTAAGACTTCTGGCTTTCGAATCGTCCAATTCCGAGAATATTTCTAGACCAACTTTTCTGAAACTAAAAACAGCAGAAAACAGGAACTGGCACTATGGCATCTTGTCAATAGGTTAGTCCCGGGAAATCGATAAAAATGACATAAAGTGTAAGGAAAACATGTGGGAAACAACATGAAAACAACATGGAACATCAGAAATTAAGGATACGTTTATGACGTATCAGTGGGCGGTACTACCGCTGCGGTAAAAATCCGTGGGGTTAAATACAGATCTGGGAGAGGGAGTTACCCCTTTTACCTCCTCTCTCCCTCATTCTTCCCCCACACCGGATCTAGCCGCCGCCACTTCGTCCATCTGCCAGGGAGGGTTCTCTCCGGCAATCGAGTGCTCCTCTCACGCCGGAGGAAGCCCGGGGATCACCTCCAACCTCTTCTCCACGACGATGAGCTCTGGTAACCCATCCAATCTCTCTCCCTCAAGTTGATCTTGCAAGATGAAATTACTTAGGGTTCTAGAGATCTCCTAGTCTAAAAGTGGTTAGATGTGTTTCCTAGTTGAGTAGATTCCCTAAGACTTATTGGTGCATTTGTTCTTGCTTGGAATCGGTGGTTCCTTTGGATGCCATGGCAGATCCGCCAGCAGCGGTACTACCACTGGCAACAGTGGTACTACCGCTATGGCTGGGACTGCTGGAGACAGTGGTACTACCGTGGCCCCCAGCGGTACTACTGCTTCCTGGAATTTTTGCACTTCTAATTCTTTTGTGAATCTCCTCGTAAGATCATTTTTATTGAAGTTACCTTACCTCATTGCTATCCCCATATGCTATCTTAGGTGCAGGTGCTAGTGGTTCTAAGGATGGAGGTCGCAAGCGTGCGGCTAAGAGGACTCGGAAGAACCCCGAGGAAGAATAAACTCCAGAGGTGATGCCGCAGGGCAATTTGACTAGGAGGCAGAGGTCTGTAATGATGAAATCTCACGCTGTCAGGGACAAGTCAGTTGTGCACATGCCTGATGATCCGTTTCGTAGAGAGAGGAGAACCAACCCATACACGAATACAAGGGATCCAAGGGCTAATGAGTGCTTCTGGACTCACTTCCAGGAGCGTATCTTTTATGAGGAGTACACGCAGAACAGGAAAAAAGTGGTCACTCAATTCTCCATCAATGTTCCTTTCATGAGATCCAAGATGGATTACTTTGGTGAGGTTCTGGAGGTCTGTGAGGAGTTTGGTCTTCTGGATTTCATTGAGATCAACGAGGACTATGATGAGCATCTCGTGGGCCACTTCTATGTCAAACTCTATTTCCATACCGATGAGAGGAGGATCACCTGGATGGCCAAGGATCAGAAGTTTTCTACCTCTTGGGTTGAGTTTGCTACTTTGTTGGGTCTGCAGGACTTTGGTGAGGTGCTTGATGTTGCTTTCTCCTCTACCTTCTTTCGGGTTCCCTACCCGGAGAGGACTATGGCTCCTACTGAGATGTATGATCTGTATATTCCTGGACGTGCTATGGTTGGACTTTCCAAGAATCTACTGCAAGTTTATGATATCCTCCCCCGGATCTTCAGGAACACTCTTGCTCCTCGAGTTGGGAACTTTGATCAGATCCATGGTTCACTCATTGACATGATGGTCCATATTCATAGGCACCGTAGTGATGGTCTCAGGCTCAACATCATGGATATCATATGGAATGAATGTATAATTCTGTGATGAGGAGGAGAGTTCCAGTCTTTGTTGCTCTAGTGTTCAAGCTTATTGCTGCTACTTGGCGCGGTGCTCGGCTCCCTAATGCTCTCTTGGATAATGACCAAGAGCTCACTACTCACCGTGTCAAGGAGCTTCGGGTCAAGAAGCATGTCTCTCCCCTACTTGGTCCTGAGGACCTTGGTCCTGACACTGATGGTTCTAGTGATTCTGACTTTGAGATGGAGGGTAGAGCTCAGAAGAGTGGCTTTTGCAAGCGGATGTCCGAGTGATACGTGCATTTTATATCTTCATTTATACCCTCCATATAGGCATTATTGGGATGTTTTATCAATGTTATGTCATTGTTTTGCATGTTTTAGATGATTTTATGGGACTTTCCTACAAAGTCCCTATTTTTGGTATTTAATTTCTGGGTGTCAGAAAACACCTGTTTTCATGTTTTTGATGTTTCAGGAGCTACAGGTATCCAAATTGCGAAAGGAAAGAAACCCTGTCAGTTTTTCTTCGGGAGAAAGGCCGTGGGCACAAGACACAAAGGAGGAGGGCCAGGAGGCCCAAAAGGGGGTAGCCCACGCGGCCAGATTCCCTGGCCACGTGTGGGGCCCCCAAATGGCCCCACAGCACCTCCTCCCCGAGGTCTTTTTGTTGACGACTCCGTCTTCCCCGAAAAAAAACACCCTAATTTTCCCGAGACGAGACGGAGCCGCCAGGGCGGCGAAACTCTCGAAACTCTCCGCGGGGGAGACAGATCCTGCTGCTCCGGAGCTCCGGAGAAGGGGGAAATCATCCCCATCTCCTCCTTGGCGTGGGAGGAGGCATCTCCACCACCATCCTCACCAGCACCTGCATCTCCACCATCACCATCACCGTATCCACTCTGTTCCCCTCATAGTTTGATCATTGCTACACCCTAGATACGTGTTATTATACTCCGTTGCATGTTTGGGATTGAGTACGTGTCATTATTTGGTAGTGGATCCATTGTTTCAGATTGTGTTGTACCACATATGTCACCATACATGATCATGTTTGCACATTGTGAGTAGTTCCCGCATGTTCCTGAGGGCATAGGATGAATTGGCAATGATTTGTTACATGAGATGAGTTGTTATTTGGTCTAGTATTTATCTTTTATGTGATTCTATGATGGTGTTGTACGAACGTCGACTGTAAACACTTCACCTACATGGGCTCATAGGAGAACACCATAGTGTAGTGACGTGATGATGTCTTTAGGTGACAGGAACTTGAGACAGAGTCGTTGAATTGCATTATGAGGGTACTTGTATCGGGGATCTTAGAGCATAAGGCTATGGTGGGACATCATGTCTTAATAATTCTCGTGCTGTCATTTAATTGGCCACGTGATCCATCATAAGGGGTGATAGTTTATTTATTTAGCTATTCCTATTTGTGGCTCCGTCCGAAGAAGATTAAAACTAGACAAGATATACAAACATGTTATGCAATGAATCACTATGCCTGCTAAATCCGTGCAGCCCTCGGGAACGTTTTCCACATATAAGACACAAACACACACTTGAGCTTGTCCTCTTGCGCATTAGAGGATTGGGCTTTGTCTCTCATTGAGACCTACTACTTGCTGCAATTTACTTTCCGCATTTTACTTTACTTGCACTACACAATTAAAACACAAAAATACCTGTTGCTTTTATTATTCCTTTGCTATTCTACTTACCATTTCCTTCTGCTCCTCGTGGGTTCGACAACCTTTCTAATTCGAAAAGTACTACAATTGATCTCCTGCACTTGGGAGCCATCAAGACACTTTTCTGGCGCCGTTGCCGGGGAGCGTAGCGCTATTGGTAAGAAGTTTGGTAAGGAAACTTGAAAGCTGAATTTTACTTGCTGTTGCATCCTGTTATTATTATGGCTTTTATGAGAGATGCTTCGCTGAAACTTGCTTTATATGAGAGTGCTTATGCTATTAAACCTAAAGTTGTTGAAAAAGCACCTCATGATGATGGTTATATTATTCCCCTTGAATTTGTTAAAGCTGTTAGGAATGAGTATTTTGCAGGGGATGGAACAAAGGCTGCAAGTGATCACATACGGGCTATTGAGGATATATGTGGGCTAATTAGGCTCAAGGCTATTTCTGAGGAGGAGGTAAAATGCAAGTTATTGTACCAGTCCTTAACTGGTGATGCTCGAAAATGGTATATGTCCCTGGATGAAGAAATTACACATAATTGGGATACTTTTATGAAGGTTTTCTTTCTTAAATATTTTACTCCTAAAGAGACTTATGAGAACTTGCTTTATATTTAATTTTTGTCCACACCTTGGAGAGAGTATTACTCAAGCTTGGGGGAGGCTTAAGGACCTCCTTCGTAAGAATCCTTGTCATGATCTCACAAATCAACTTATATTGATAAACTTTTATGTGAGACTACCTGATAGGCTGTCGCACCCGGACTTCTAGAGGATACTCGCAGTTCCGTTGAACAGTAAGTGATTGGATTACGGGGCTTACCGGCACCCGCATATCTTACGAGTAGGCCAACACACGTATGTGTGACAACCAACCCCTACTGTTCATCGTCTACGTAAACCATCCCATAGAAATCAGGATACTACCATTGACGTACTTCATACCATACACACATGGTACGTCAACGGCGTTTAACAGAATGATAGCACAACATATCTCTAAGACACAAATAAATAGAAATAAGTTGCAAATAGCTCTCACTAGAGCAGAGATAGCAAATACAATCATCCAGAGGACACATGTCCCAACATATCATCATTACAACACAGCGGAAGCATCCAAAATGTCTGAGTACAGACAAGATCCAAATAGGCTTAAGAAGCCGGAAACGAAAAGACGGAGCCCATCCACGATGTCTCGGATCCTGCCCAGGTCCGCTATCTACTCGTCAGCATCCTCGTCAAACTCCACGTAGTAGCCATCACGGGGATCCTCGTAAGCGTAGTCTGCGGAAACCACAGCCCCAAAGGGGGCCAGTACATAAACGTACTGGCAAGCAAGACTCACAGTTCACCAAAGTGTAACCCGTCAATATCAAGCACAGATGCTTTGGGTTCAACGGAAGAAAAGGGTGATACAAAAGATGCGGCAGTTGGCTGCACTAACCAACTACATAACATACTACAACTTCCGGCTAACAGAAAAGAGATAAGATAGCGTATCGTAACCAACTATAAGTAACCCCAAACAAACCCATCCTGGATCTCGCCCCTTATCCAAAGAAGCAATCCGAGGATAACTCACACAGTTGGATTAATGATGGGTCAAGTTATTGTGTCAATAAGTCTATTACTAGTCAAGTTATCATTAGTTAGGTGTAAGTTGTTCTGAGTACTTGTTAGCCAGTACTTTCACCAAGTTAACCATAACCGCGGAAAACACGGCTTCTCGAGAAGATTTATCCCTGCAGGGGTGCACCAATTTGGCCGTACACGTAAGAATAACCCGCCAGATGGAATGCCTCCCACCAAGCGGGGCACTCAACACAACTCAACTCTTCTCCGCATCAAGCCCAAAGAACCCCGTGCAATTGAGCGCACGGCTAATCAATCCCCACGAAGAAAAGGGGACCCTCATAGCACTCTAAGAACGTGTCTCCCTAAATGCCGACTACAAAAGTTCCACCCTGGTACCAAGGGTTCGCACCTGCATATGCATGCGGCAAATGGAAAACCCGAACTAAATGAGGCGATTTGGACGAGATGCGAATCGAATCAAATTGAGGGGGGCGCCCATACACGCTTCCCACATGCGGATAGTGCGCTCATCATGGATCAGTAGACAAGACCCTTTTCCTAATTAGGGTCGACACTAGCAGGCCTCAAAACCACGTCGGGCCTCCTGCCGGTGCCTTATCAGCAAATTATTATTACCTCAAAATTAACAGGTTGTTGTTTAACATCGAGCCCCAGAACATAATAGAAATATAGTAACAGAAAGTAACGGGTAACAGACTCGAGCAAAACAACCCTAAGCATGCTAGTAAGACACAGGCAACAATCAATGGGGTTATAGGTGTGGAGGTGAGGCTATATCAGGGTTAAAGGATAACATGTGATAGGATCGAACAGAAGCAACGATTCATAGGGCTAGCAGAATAGACAACAGAAAGTATCGGTATCCAAGGTTGAAAGGAACACAATGGTTCATGTGAGTGAATACTTGCCTGCAAACTCAGCAGCCTGGTACTGAGCTAGATCCTCAGAAGGGGTGTCGTAAAGCTCGTCTGTCTCAACGTCGTCGTCTATTCGAAAAGAAGCAAACAAACAACGCAAAGAGACAAACAATCAATAACATGGCATAATGCACAATCATGGGATGATGCATGACCATTTAATTGATGCATCAAAATAAACTAGTTGACATGGTAACATAACATAATTAATTGGACCCACATGCAATTTGGGATTGCATATGGAAAGCCCATGAATTAAGGTTGGAATAATTGTTTTACAACTAATCAACAGGTGAAAGTGGATTAGCATGATGCATGGATGAGGAAAACAGAAAAATAACAATAATAGAAACAATTTGAAATAAGGTTTACCAAGTTTAGAATTTTAGTTATTAAGTTATGGAATTTTGGTTCCTTAAAGGTGTTACACAACCATTTGTTGTTTTCACCAATTTTAATTGTTCAAAATAGATAACAAAGTTCATATTTGGAAAGAACACAAAATTTTAGGTGGAATACATGTTTCAATTATTGAAAAAGGAATTAGGATGAATTATTTATGAATTAAACAAGTCAAACAAGATTTAAATGAATTAGATTCAAGTATGAATTTATTTGAATTTTTTATTTGTTCAAAACATTAAACCAAATTCATAATTGAAAAGTTTATACTTTTCTGGTTTGAAAACATATTTCATAAGTTCAAAAATAATTTAATTTGAGCAAGCTATGAATTTAGCAATTTTAAATGATTTAAACAAGGTTTAAATTATTTAACCAATTATAATTATTCAAAACATGAAACAAAGTTTATATTTGCAAAGTACATGAAAAATGGGATGGAAAACATATTTTATTTGTTGAGGTTGGAATTTTTATGCTCAAGTTATGAATTTTGCAAACTTAAATGAATTCAACAAGGATTCAAATATTTCACCAATTTAAAATATTCAAAACAGTAAACAAAATTTATATTTGGGTAGAGAATTCAATTTGTATGAAAAACATATTTAAAATGTTGAATTTAGAGTTGTAATGAATTTATTAGGCATTTTACAAGATTAGGGTGTGATCTGCCATTTAATACAACTGCTAGGGACTTGGAAATAAAATTGCAGGGACCTAGAACTAACTACAGGGACCTGTGTGCAAAGTGGAGTGGATCTGGATCTAGGAAAAAAAATGACAAAAAAGGTTGATTTTAAGATGCAGGGGTGGGATTCGAACCCCTGCCCTCCTGCTGGCAGCACAAGGGAGCAACCAGTGGGTCACTGCTAGGTTTGTGACAGGGAACCACCCGCAGGGGGGTTGAGGTTCAGGAACTGCAGTGTAACAATTCGAAAAAAGAAACAGAAAAGGTGGGTGGCTGGGATTCGATCCCCTGCGCTGCTGGGGCGCGCGCAGCGAACGCAGCCAGCAGGCTGCTGCGGCTGTTGCGATGGATAGGGGGTCGGTTTGGTTTTGAACATAACCACTAGGAGTTAACTGAACTGCAAGCGACACCTACAGATGTTCTTCTCTGTCGACGAACAAGCAGCGATGGCAACAAACGGCCGGAAGAAATCTATGCACCTACGGCAAGGAAACAAGAGGGGAGTTAGGGGAATGGAATGGGGAGCTCACCCTCTTCGCAGGGGTGGCCTCAGCGCGGCCGGAGGGAGACGGAGGCGACGGCGCCGTGTCCGGCGAGCGGCGGCCGGTGGCAGAGGGAGAACGGCGGCGCCCTCTCCCCACGGTGGCGGCGGAGATGGGAGAGAGGAGGGAGAGGGTGCGGGTAGGCTAGGGTTAGGGCTTGGCATCGAGGGGGAACCCTAGGGGTTAAAAAGGAGGAGGGGGAGTGGAGCAGTGGGGGCACGCACGTCGCTGTCTCCATTGCTGACGTAGCTGTACGGAGGTTGGGGGAGAAGGGGTAGCGGGCTGCAGCGACTGGTGGGCTGGGCCTGCCTCTCCCCCTCTCTGCTATGCGTTTTTCTTTTATTATTTTGTTTTGTTTCTTTTTTTTTGCTGAAATGAAATAAGGAAGAAAAGCTAGGGTTTTGGGGTAGAAAAATTAGGGCAAAAAATGTTATAATGCTTATTTATGTAACAGCAACAACTTGCAAGTTTTGTTTTACAAAAAGTTCAAAATAAAAAGATGTTTGTAATTTGATTGAAATTTGAATGAATTTAAGATTAAGTGAAGTATTGAAAACAAAATTCAAATAGGGTGAACCTTATAGTTTAAATGGAAACAAATGATTAGAATTGTGTTGTAATTATCATTAATTCCAAAAGGTTGTTGTTTGGAAAATGTAATTGAATTTTGAATGAAAATTGAGTTAAATGAGTTATTAAATAAAATAACAAGTTAATAGCTCTATTTAAATAGAAACAACTAGCTGTTTTAATTGAACTTTTTATTTGAAAAAATGTAACATAACAAGTATGAATAATTTGATTTGGAAATTGGTTTCAATTTGAAATAGAAAACAATTGAAAACAGATGCAAAACAAATGCAAACAAAGCAATGAGTATGATGACATGATGCAAAACTTTAATAAAACAAGAAACAAACATTCTAAATGGAAGTTTTCATACTTGGGATGTTACAAAACGCCCCCCCTTGAAGGAATCGCGCCCCGAGATTCCTACTGAGAAGAGAAAAGGTCCGGGTACTTCTTGCGAAGATCCTCTTCGGTCTCCCACGTTGCCTCTTTATCGGAATGATGAGACCACTGCACTTTCAAGAACTTGGTGCTCTTGTTGCGAGTCTTACGCTCGGTCTCATCGAGAATTCGAATAGGGTGCTCCTCATAAGATAGATCATCTTGCAGTTCAATGGAATCATGATCAACTGCACGATCTGGATCTTTGAAACACCTCTTGAGTTGTGACACGTGAAACACATCGTGCACCTTGGATAGTTTTTCTGGTAGTTCAAGACGATAGGCATTTTCTGCACGCCTTGAGAGGATGTTGAAAGGACCAATGTATCTTGGTGCAAGCTTTCCTTTCACACCAAAACGATGAGTGCCTCTGAGGGGAGTTACACGGAGATATGCCTTGTCACCAGGTGCATAGATCATATCCCTGTGCTTGCTGTCATAGTAGCTTTTCTGACGAGACTGAGCAATCTTGAGATTGTCACGAATGATGCGAACTTTCTCTTCGGCTTCCTTAACAATGTCAGGGCCTAAGAGTGAACGTTCACCAGCTCCAGACCAATTGATTGGACTCCTGCATCTGCGGCCATAGAGAGCTTCAAATGGTGCCATGCCTAGGCTTGCCTGGAAGCTGTTGTTGTAGGAGAATTCAGCATATGGAAGGCAATCCTCCCATTTCATGCCAAAGGAGAGACCACATGCTCTGAGCATATCCTCGAGAATCTGATTGACTCTTTTGACTTGCCCCTGAGACTGAGGGTGATAAGCTGTGCTGAACAGAAGGTTGGTGCCCAATGCTTCCTGAAAACTTTTCCAGAAATGAGAAGTGAATATGCTTCCACGGTCTGAGCTAATTTCCAATGGAACACCATGAAGAGGAACAATCTTTGCTGTGTAGAGTTCTGCTAACTGACTAGCTGAGATTGTTTCTTTGACAGCAAAGAAGTGAGCTACTTTAGTGAGACGATCAATGACAACGAAAATTGCATCGTTGCCCTTCTTGGACTTTGGAAAACCAGTGCCGAAGTCCATTTCAATCATGTCCCACTTCCACTCAGGGATTTTCAGAGGTTGGAGTAGACCGGCTGTTTTCTGATGGACTGCCTTAACACGTTGACAAACGTCGCATTCAGAAACGTATTGAGCAATTTCACGTTTCATGCCAGGCCACCAATACAGTGTCTTAAGATCCTGGTACATCTTTGTACTTCCAGGGTGGATGGAGAGAGGAGTTTCATGAGCCTCCTTGAGAATGACATCTTTGAGACTTTGAACTTGAGGAACTGCAATGCGTCCTTCGAAGAACACAGTTCCTTTGTCATCAATTGAGAAGGACTTAAATTTCTCCTTGCCTTCTTTGATGTGTTCTACCATCTTCTTGATTTCAGCATCACGAAGTTGTTCAGAACGAATCTTGTCCTCGAGAGTTGGACTGGCTGTCAAGCTTGCAAGATAACCTTGAGGAACAAGACCAAGGTTGAGCTTCTGGAATTCTTCATGAAGTGGAGGTTGGCTTTCCATGATCATGAGATTATTGCAATACGACTTGCGACTGAGAGCATCGGCCATAACATTAGCCTTGCCTGGAGTGTAAGAAATGGTAAGATCAAAGTCTTTAATCTTTTCAATCCATCTCCTTTGCCTGAGGTTTAGATCTGGTTGAGTGAAGATGTATTTCAGACTCTTATGATCGGAAAAGATTTCAGTGCGATTACCCAACTAGTATTGTCTCCATTTCTTGAGGGCAAACACAACTGCTGCAAGTTCAAGGTCATGTGTGGGATAATTCTGCTCATGGGCATTCAACTGACGTGAAGCATAAGCCACAACTTGACGTTCTTGCATAAGAACTGCACCTAGACCTTGGAGAGATGCATCGCAGAATATTTGGAAAGGTTTGGTAGTATCTGGGCCAACCAGAACTGGTGTAGAAGTGAGTTTAGTCTTCAGGAGATTGAAACTTTCATCACATTGTGGAGACCAAACGAACTTCTTGTCCTTCTTTGTGAGATCAGTGAGAGGTTTGGCAATCTTGGAAAAGTTTTGGACGAAACGAAGGCAATAGCTAGCCAAGCCAAGAAAACTTCTTACTTGCTTTACCGTCTTAGGAGGTTTCCAATCAACAATTGCTTTAACCTTTTCTGGATCAATGGCTATGCCCTTGGCAGAGATGATATGACCAAGGTAAGCAACTTCTGGAATCCAGAACTCACATTTGGAGAATTTGGCATATAGACGATGCTCGCGAAGTTTCATGAGAGTGAGACGAAGATGTTCTTCATGCTCTTCCTCAGATTTTGAGTAGACCAGAATGTCATCAAGATATACCACAACGAACTTGTCGAGGTACTCATGGAAGACATAATTCATGAGTCGAGAGAATGTCGCCGGTGCATTGGTGAGTCCAAAGGACATGACGGTGTACTCATATAGACCGTACCGAGTGGTGAATGCTGTTTTTGGAATATCTTCCTTTCTGATCTTTATTTGATGGTAACCCATTCTCAAGTCCAACTTGGAGAATATTGAGGCTCCAGCAAGTTGATCAAAAAGATCATCGATACGAGGAATTGGATACTTGTTTTTGATGGTTTTCTCGTTAAAAGGACGATAGTCAACAACGAGTCTCTTTGTTTGATCCTTCTTTGCAACGAACAGAGTTGGGCAACCCCAAGCCGATGAACTAGGTTGAATGTAACCTTTCTCCATGTACATATCGATTTGCTCCTTTAACAGTTTCAGTTCAGGAGGAGCTATCTTGTATGGATGCTTAGAGATTGGAGCAGTACCTGGTTCAAGTTCGATCACAAACTCAACTGCTCTGTCCGGAGGCATCCCTGGCAACTCTTCTGGAAAGACGTCAGGGAATTCACAAACCACCGGAACATTTTCAAGTAGAGGTAGAGGTTTTGCATCGAGGGTGTACAGCTGAACAGAACTTGATTCATTTGGAGAATAGACTATCTGGCCAGAAGGGTGGAACAGAGTTATTGACTTCTGAGCACAGTCAATCGTAGCTTTATTGGCCTTCAACCAATCCATACCAAGAATGACATCAATGTCAGAACTTCCCAGCAACATGAGAGAGGCAAGGAAAATGTGGCCTCCAATTAGGATTTGATTATCCTTACTTATCTTGGAAGTCAACATTTGAGATCCCCGAGAGTGAACAGTGATTTGATTGCTTAGTGGAACCACACTTAAGTTGTTTGTTGTGGCAAAAATCTTTGACACAAAAGAATGCGATGCTCCGGTATCAAACAACACTTTAGCCGGAAAAGAGTTTACGGGTAATATACCGAGAACGACGTCAGGAGCTTCCTCAGCTTTGTCGATCTTGACATGATTCACCCTTGCGGTCCTCCCGACAGGCCTGTTGTTGGAGTTGAAGGCTTTAGCCGGGGGAGCACGCACCATTGCCTGGTTGTTGTTGGGACGAGGTGGTGCTGGAGGTAGCTGCCTCTGTGTGCACTTGTCAGCGCAGTGCCCCGTCTGCTTGCATTTGTAGCAAGTGACGAAACGAGGAGGCCCTGGCCTTGGCTGCCCCATCGAAGCCCTCTGATCATGCATCTGAGATGGGTTGGGTGGGCGGGGAGCGAAGCCTGGAGAAGCTTGGGCATATGGAGCCCGAGTGACAACACCATTTGGCACCCAGATGCGGCGCTTCTACGGAGGGGTGGTCATGTTGGAGGAGGAACCACCCTCACGCGAGTGCTTACGAGACTCCTCGAACGCCTTGCGCCCATTTTCTTCATTGAGCGCGGTGTTAACGAGCTCCTCGAAGTTGTTGGCCTTGATGTTGGTGAGGGCGTACTTGAGTTCCGGGTTAAAACCTCTGCGGAACCTTGCCATCTTCTTAGCCTCAGTGGACACCTCATCACCAGCGTAACGAGCGAGGCGATTGAACTCACTCTGATAGCCAATGACGTCCAGCTTGCCCTGCTTGAGTGAGCAAAACTCTTCACGCATCCTTTCCATGAGACCATCTGGAATGTGGTGCTTCAGGAAAGCTTCCTTGAAACAACCCCAGGTGATTGGATAGCCATCTCTCATGGTCTGGTAGTTTTCCCACCAAGTAGCTGCCTGACCCTTCAGGAGATAGGAGGCATACTTGACCTTGTCTTCCTCAGCAACGTGAGCAATCTCCAGAGCCCTAGCTATCTCACGGATCCAGTCATCAGCATCCAGAGGCTCGCGTGTGGCCACGAAAGCTCTTGGGCCCAGACTGAGAAACTCCTTGATACTGACTCGTGGAGCATTCTGGTTGTTGTGCTGGTTAGTCTGAAACTGGGCCATCTGTGCCATGACTTGAGTCATCTGAGTCAACAGCTCCGTGATTGGCGGTGGCTCAGGCGGGGTGTTCCTTGTTGGCGGCATCCTGAATGGAAATGCATTTTAGCACAACAATAGAAAAGGATAGACTTGGAAACCGAAAGAGAGATTATTCCGACGCATGAATAGATAACCAACAGGTACATCATCACATGTTCAAATACATCAGAATATCCAACACACCATAAATGGTTCAAATGCCAAAGGATAACTAAACATAGCTAAGAATGGATACATCGGTACTCCCATGCTCATCACGCAGAACGGCGACTAGGAGTACGGCGAGAGGTACGGTGAGGAGCACGCCCACGAAAGTAGGTAGAACGACGATCCACATAGATCTGACGTGGTCTGAGAGCGACTCTAGGTGTAGTGAAGTACATAGCGTCGACTCCCTGTGCTCCAAAGCGTGGAATCCCAGTGTAACCAGCACCGAGGTTGAGGAGTGGACCTCTGATCGGCTCGTAACCTCCAGCATCTGGTAGACGACGACCAACTGGCTGATCAAAACGTGCAAAGCGCTCATCTCCAACAAAGTCTGTGGTGTAAGTCGCCAGACGAGTCAAAGCAAGGTAGAGTTGCTCTCTGACTGAAGCCAACTCCTGAGATAGTGTGCTGGCAACTGCGTCACTGTGCCTCACAAACTGAGCGGTGGTGTGCAGCCTGGAGTTATCATGCTCGTAGACATCCAGGTTGTCGTAGAGAGTGAAATGAGCTCCCTCCGAAGTGATGTAACCACGGGGGATGTGGCGATAGATAGAATCGTCAAATCCCCAGTAGTCAGCACGAAGGACGGTGAGACTCACATAAGCTGCCTGCTGCACAGCCATATCCACCATGGAACCTACTGCCTCGTAGCGGTGGACTACGCTCATGCCATCATCTGACAGAATGTAGACGATAGCCTGGTAGTAGGTCTGGTCAAACTCTCGCTGCTGCTCGTAGACCTGGTACTCTGGTGCCCAACAGAACCCCAGATAAGTGACCATGTCTCTCAGCATCTCCGGATAACCGGCAGTGCTCTCGCAACGAGTCATACGAACCACCTGCGGGTAGAACCTGAGATCCATCTGCAGATGATCGGGGAAGTTTTGATTAGACGCCGGTAGAAGAACTGAAGTGGAAAGCAACAAGAAGGTTTCAACGGCCGAGAAGGATGTTGAGAAGAACAGGATATCGAAGCAACATCGGGAAACACGAGACCAAAACTCCTGAGGTACTACGGAAAACCCATCCGGGCTTCTAAAGGATCAATATCTACTGCTTAAGGAATAGAGGATCTGCTTCCGGGGCTTACACGCCTCCGTTCTCAATCATGAGTAGGCAACATGATAAATCATGTCACAACCACCTCCATTCCTATGGTCTAGTAGATATAACTATCCCAGAGAAACCAGGATACGTGAAATCCTAACTTGAAAGTTTAGATGAGAAGGGAAAACAACGTTGCACTTCCTTACCAGATAAGGGAGGGTGGGTGGTGAAAGAAATAAAATGGCAGAATTCCTACTCTCACGTTTCATTTTTCCTATATAGCTACAAAATAGTTTCTAGACTCAACTGCGACCAGTAAAAGGGATCCTACAGGCAGACAGGCTCTGATACCATTTGTCGCACCCGGACTTCTAGAGGATACTCGCAGTTCCGTTGAACAGTAAGTGATTGGATTACGGGGCTTACCGGCACCCGCATCTCTTACGAGTAGGCCAACACACGTATGTGTGACAAACAACCCCTACTGTTCATCGTCTACGTAAACCATCCCATAGAAATCAGGATACTACCATTGACGTACTTCATACCATACACACATGGTACGTCAACGACGTTTAACAGAATGATAGCACAACATATCTCTAAGACACAAATAAATAGAAATAAGTTGCAAATAGCTCTCACTAGAGCAGAGATAGCAAATACAATCATCCAGAGGACACATGTCCCAACATATCATCATTACAACACAGCGGAAGCATCCAAAATGTCTGAGTACAGACAAGATCCAAATAGGCTTAAGAAGCCGGAAACGAAAAGACGGAGCCCATCCACGATGTCTCGGATCCTGCCTAGGTCCGCTATCTACTCGTCAGCAGCCTAGTCAATCTCCACGTAGTAGCCATCACGGGGATCCTCGTAAGCGTAGTCTGCGGAAACCACAACCCCAAAGGGGGTCAGTACATAAACGTACTGGCAAGCAAGACTCACAGTTCACCAAAGTGTAACCCGTCAACATCAAGCACAGATGCTTTGGGTTCAATGGAAGAAAAGGGTGATACAAAAGATGCGGCAGCTGGCTGCACTAACCAACTACAGAACATACTACAACTTCCGGCTAACAGAAAAGAGATAAGATAGCGTATCGTAACCAACTATAACTAACCCCAAACAAACCCATCCTGGATCTCGCCCCTTATCCAAAGAAGCAATCCGAGGATAACTCACACAGTTGGATTAATGATGGGTCAAGTTATTGTGTCAATAAGTCTATTACTAGTCAAGTTATCATTAGTTAGGTGTAAGTTGTTCTGAGTACTTGTTAGCCAGTACTTTCACCAAGTTAACCATAACCGCGGAAAACACGGCTTCTCGAGAAGATTTATCCCTGTAGGGGTGCACCAATTTGGCCGTACACGTAAGAATAACCCGCCAGATTGAATGCCTCCCACCAAGCGGGGCACTCAACACAACTCAACTCTTCTCCGCATCAAGCCCAAAGAACCCCGTGCAATTGAGCGCACGGCTAATCAAGCCCCACGAAGAAAAGGGGACCCTCATAGCACTCTAAGAACGTGTCTCCCTAAATGCCGACTACAAAAGTTCCACCCTGGTACCAAGGGTTCGCACCTGCATATGCATGCGGCAAATGGAAAACCCGAACTAAATGAGGCGATTTGGACGAGATGCGAATCGAATCAAATTGAGGGGGCGCCCATACACGCTTCCCACATGCGGATAGTGCGCTCATCATGGATCAGTAGACAAGACCCTTTTCCTAATTAGGGTCGACACTAGCAGGCCTCAAAACCACGCCGGGCCTCCTGCCGGTGCCTTATGAGCAAATTATTATTACCTCAAAATTAACAGGTTGTTGTTTAACATCGAGCCCCAGAACATAATAGAAATATAGTAACAGAAAGTAACGGGTAACAGACTCGAGCAAAACAATCCTAAGCATGCTAGTAAGACACAGGCAACAATCAATGGGGTTATAGGTGTGGAGGTGAGGCTATATCAGGGTTAAAGGATAACATGTGATAGGATCGAACAGAAGCAACGATTCATAGGGCTAGCAGAATAGACAACGGAAAGTATCGGTATCCAAGGTTGAAAGGAACACAATGGTTCATGTGAATGAATACTTGCCTGCAAACTCAGCAGCCTGGTACTGAGCTAGATCCTCAGAAGGGGTGTCGTAAAGCTCGTCTGTCTCAACGTCGTCGTCTATTCGAAAAGAAGCAAACAAACAACGCAAAGAGACAAACAATCAATAACATGGCATAATGCACAATCATGGGATGATGCATGACCATTTAATTGATGCATCAAAATAAACTAGTTGACATGGTAACATAACATAATTAATTGGACCCACATGCAATTTGGGATTGCATATGGAAAGCCCATGAATTAAGGTTGGAATAATTGTTTTACAACTAATCAACAGGTGAAAGTGGATTAGCATGATGCATGGATGAGGAAAACAGAAAAATAACAATAATAGAAACAATTTGAAATAAGGTTTACCAAGTTTGGAATTTTAGTTATTAAGTTATGGAATTTTGGTTCCTTAAAGGTGTTACACAACCATTTGTTGTTTTCACCAATTTTAATTGTTCAAAATAGATAACAAAGTTCATATTTGGAAAGAACACAAAATTTTAGGTGGAATACATGTTTCAATTATTGAAAAAGGAATTAGGATGAATTATTTATGAATTAAACAAGTCAAACAAGATTTAAATGAATTAGATTCAAGTATGAATTTATTTGAATTTTTTATTTGTTCAAAACATTAAACCAAATTCATAATTGAAAAGTTTATACTTTTCTGGTTTGAAAACATATTTCATAAGTTCAAAAATAATTTAATTTGAGCAAGCTATGAATTTAGCAATTTTAAATGATTTAAACAAGGTTTAAATTATTTAACCAATTATAATTATTCAAAACATGAAACAAAGTTTATATTTGCAAAGTACATGAAAAATGGGATGGAAAACATATTTTATTTGTTGAGGTTGGAATTTTTATGCTCAAGTTATGAATTTTGCAAACATAAATGAATTCAACAAGGATTCAAATATTTCACCAATTTAAAATATTCAAAACAGTAAACAAAATTTATATTTGGGTAGAGAATTCAATTTGGTATGAAAAACGTATTTAAAATGTTGAATTTAGAGTTGTAATGAATTTATTAGGCATTTTACAAGATTAGGGTGTGATCTGCCATTTAATACAACTGCTAGGGACTTGGAAATAAAATTGCAGGGACCTAGAACTAACTACAGGGACCTGTGTGCAAAGTGGAGTGGATCTGGATCTAGGAAAAAAATGACAAAAAAGGTTGATTTTAATATGCAGGGGTGGGATTCGAACCCCTGCCCTCCTGCTGGCAGCACAAGGGAGCAACCAGGGGGTCACTGCTAGGTTTGTGACAGGGAACCACCCGCAGGGGGGTTGAGGTTCAGGAACTGCACTGTAACAATTCGAAAAAAGAAACAGAAAAGGTGGGGTGGCTGGGATTCGATCCCCTGCGCTGCTGGGGCGCGCGCAGCGAACGCAGCCAGCAGGCTGCTGCGACTGTTGCGATGGATAGGGGGTCGGTTTGGTTTTGAACATGACCACTAGGCGTTAACTGAACTGCAAGCGACACCTACAGATGTTCTTCTCTGTCGACGAACAAGCAGCGATGGCAACAAACGGCCGGAAGAAATCGATGCACCTACGGCAAGGAAACAAGAGGGGAGTTAGGGGAATGGAATGGGGAGCTCACCCTCTTCGCAGGGGTGGCCTCAGCGCGGCCGGAGGGAGACGGAGGCGACGACCCCGTGTCCGGCGAGCGGCGGCCGGTGGCAGAGGGAGAACGGCGGCGCCCTCTCCCCACGGTGGCGGCGGATATGGGAGAGAGGAGGGAGAGGGTGCGGGTAGGCTAGGGTTAGGGCTTGGCATCGAGGGGGAACCCTAGGGGTTAAAAAGGAGGAGGGGGAGTGGAGCAGTGGGGGCACGCACGTCGCTGTCTCCATTGCTGATGTAGCTGTACGGAGGTTGGGGGAGAAGGGGTAGCGGGCTGCAGCGACTGGTGGGCTGGGCCTGCCTCTCCCCCTCTCTGCTATGCGTTTTTCTTTTATTATTTTGTTTTGTTTCTTTTTTTGCTGAAATGAAATAAGGAAGAAAAGCTAGGGTTTTGGGGTAGAAAAATTAGGGCAAAAAATGTTACAATGCTTATTTATGTAACAGCAACAACTTGCAAGTTTTGTTTTACAAAAAGTTCAAAATAAAAAGATGTTTGTAATTTGATTGAAATTTGAATGAATTTAAGATTAAGTGAAGTATTGAAAACAAAATTCAAATAGGGTGAACCTTATAGTTTAAATGGAAACAAATGATTAGAATTGTGTTGTAATTATCATTAATTCCAAAAGGTTGTTGTTTGGAAAATGTAATTGAATTTTGAATGAAAATTGAGTTAAATGAGTTATTAAATAAAATAGCAAGTTAATAGCTCTATTTAAATAGAAACAACTAGCTGTTTTAATTGAACTTTTTATTTGAAAAAATGTAACATAACAAGTATGAATAATTTGATTTGGAAATTGGTTTGAATTTGAAATAGAAAACAATTGAAAACAGATGCAAAACAAATGCAAACAAAGCAATGAGTATGATGACATGTGCAAAACTTTAATAAAACAAGAAACAAACATTCTAAATGGAAGTTTTCATACTTGGGATGTTACATAGGCTAAAGCAATATTTGGATGGTTCATCTGGTGGAAGCTTTACAAATAATACTGCAGAAGAAGCTTGGAATTTATTGGAAATTATTTCGAAGAACTCTGAATATTGGGACCTAGACAAAGGTAATGAAGCTTATTTTGATTATGGATACTCATGTGTAGAAAGTTTCTCTAGTTCTATTTTGTTCAAGAATGTTATTAAAGATTTTGGTCTTGATCCATATGTTGCAATTGAAATAGCTAAGAAATTTGCTGAGCACATTCGAATTCCTAAAAGTGGCTTTGATTATTATGTTGAACCTGTTAAATCTTCTATTGTTGTCCCTAAATTTATTAAAGAAACACCAGTGTCATCTGTAGTAATAGAAGAATATATTGAACCACCTCCCTATCCTGAAAAAGTCAAAGAGAATTTGCTTATTGCTCTTGCTGACAAAAGTAGAAAGAGATGTTCTCAACCTAAAGAACAGGTGGAAGTCAAGAACCAAGTCTCTATTATTAAGAAATTAAATGAAGAAGATCATGTTGATGTTTATTTATGTGAAGATGCTACCAAAGTTATTAAAGGGAATTCATCCAAAGTTGGTAAGCCAATTATATCATGCTCTATTGGGACTTCTTGTTATCATGGTTTATGTGATATTGGAGCAAGCATTAGTGTCATTCCATATTCTCTCTATCAAGAAATTATGCCTGATATTGATCCTATCACCATGGAAGAAACAGGTATGACCATTCAGCTGGCTAATAAAGATTATATTTGTCCTTTTGGAATTGTTAGAGATGTTGAATTATTGGTAGGGAAAATAAAATATCCTACTGATTTTATTGTGCTTGGTTGTCCACAAGATTCTTTCTGTCCTATTATATTTGGTAGACCATTCTTACATACTGTTGGTGCTGAAATTGATTTGCCTAGAGAAAGGGTGTTTATTGAATGTGCTGGAGAGAAACTTGAATTTAATTTTTCTAAATTTGCTGATAAACCTGCTAAGAAAGAACCAAAATCTAAAGATATAATTGAAACTCTTGCTCATATAGTTGTAGCTTCATCAGACGTGGTGGAACGTTATATGCTTAATCAGGAAGATCCATTTAATGATGCAGAAAAAGAAGCTTTAGAACAAATATTATGGCAACAACCTCCACAATTACAATTGCATATCCCATCTGATAATCTAGGAGTACTCCCACCTCCTAAAGGAGATCCTAGTTTTGAATTAAAGCCTTTGCCTGAAAATCTGAAATATGCATACTTGGATAAGAAAAATATATATCCTGTTATTATTAGTGCTAACCTTTCAGCTGAGGAAGATGATAAATTACTTGATGTGCTTAAAGCTCACCGTAAGGCTATTGGTTATTCTCTTGATGATCTTAAGGGCATAAGTCCAGCTCTATGTATGCATAAAATTAATTTGGAAGAAGATGCTAAACCTGTTGTTGATTTCCAACGCCGTCTACATCCAAAAATGAAGGAAGTGGTAAGAAAAGAGGTAATTCGACTCATAGAGGCTGGTATTATTTATCCTATAGCTGATAGTAAATGGATTAGTCCTGTTCATTGTGTTCCTAAGAAAGGTGGAATTACTGTGGTTCCTAATAAAGATGATGAACTTGTTGCTCAACGTACTATTGTTGGTTATAGAATGTGCATTGATTATAGAAAATTAAATAAAGCAACTCGTAAGGACCATTATCCATTGCCCTTTATTGATCAAATGGTAGAGAGATTATCTAAACATTCTCACTTTTGTTATTTAGATGGGCATTCAGACTTCTCTCAAATTCCATTTCATAGTGATGATCAGGAAAAGACCACTTTTACTTGCCCATATGGTACATTTGCTTATAGGAGAATGCCTTTTGGTTTATGTAATGCGCCTGCTACTTTTCAGAGATGCATGAATGCTATATTTGTTGATTATATTGAAAAGATAGTGGATGTCTTTATGGATGATTTTTCGGTGTATGGTACTTCTTTCGATAATTGCTTGTTCAACCTTAACAAAGTTTTGCAGCGTTGTGAAGACCAACACCTTGTTCTTAATTGGGAGAAGTGTCACTTTATGGTAACAGAGGGAATTGTTCTTGGGCATCGTATTTCTGGAAGAGGAATAGAAGTTGACCCAGCAAAAATTGAAGCTATTGAGAAATTACCATATCCAAGAGACATCAAAGGTATAAGAAGTTTTCTCGGTCATGCAGGTTTTATCGTAGGTTCATTAAAGATTTCTCTAAAATATCAAAGCCTCTAACCAATCTTTTGCAAAAGGATGTTCCGTTTTCTTTTAATGATGATTGCATAGAATCCTTTAATGTTTTAAAGAAAGCCTTAATAACTGCACCTATTATTCAACCTCCTGATTGGAACTTGCCCTTTGAAATTATGTGTGATGCTAGTGATTATGCAGTTGGAGCTGTTTTAGGCCAAAGGGTTGATAAGAAATTGAATGTTATTTACTATGCTAGTAAAACACTAGATGGTGCTCAAAGAAATTATGCTACAACTGAAAAAGAATTTTTAGCGGTAATATTTGCATGTGATAAATTTAGATCTTACATAATTGATTCAAAAGTCACTGTGCACTCTAATAATTCTGCTATTAAATATTTGATGAATAAGAAAGATGCTAAGCCTAGGCTAATAAGATGGGTACTTTTGTTGCAAGAATTTGATTTACACATAGTAGATAGGAAAGGAGATGATAATCCCGTAGCTGATCATCTTTCTAGAATGGAAAATATACCTGATGATCCTATTCCTATTAATGATAGTTTTGCTAATGAACAACTTGCCCTTGTTAGTGTTTCTAGTGCTAAAGTTGCATCTCCTTGGTTTGCTAATTATGCAAATTTTATTGTTGGGAAAGTTATGCCACCACAATTTACTTACCAGCAAAGAAAGAAATTCTTTTATGACCTTAGACATTATTTTTGGGATGATCCATTCTTGTATAAGAAAAGTGTTGATGGCATTATTAGACGTTGTGTACCTGAGCATGAACAGTAGGATATTATAAGAGATTGTCATGACAGTCCCTATGGAGGACATCATGCAGGAGATCGTACTGCAGCAAAGGTATTACAATGTGGTTTTTATTGTCCTACTCTATTCAAGGATTGTGCTAAATATGTTAAAACTTGTGATAAATGTCAAAGAGTAGGAAACATTGGTAGAAGGAATGAAATGCCTATGAACTATACATTAGCACTTGAACCATTTGATGTGTGGGGTTTTGACTTTATGGGACCATTTCCTGCATCTAGTACAAAACATACTCACATTTTGGTTGCTGTTGATTATGTTACAAAATGGGTAGAAGCAATTCCTACTAAGAGTGCAGACCATGCACAGCCATGCAAATGCTTAAAGAAATTATTTTCCCTAGATTTGGTGTTCCTAGATTTTTAATTACTGATGGTGGATCTCATTTTATGCATGGTGTTCTTAGAAAAACATTGGCAAAATATAATGTTAATCATAGAATTGCATCACCCTATCATCCTCAAACTAGTGGACAAGTTGAATTAAGTAATAGGGAAATTAAACTTATTTTAGAGAAAACAGTAAACAGAGCTAGATCTGATTGGCCACTTAAAATTAATGATGCATTGTGGGCTTATAGAACTGCTTATAAAAATCCTATGGGTATGTCTCCTTATAAAATGGTTTATGGAAAAGCATGCCATTTACCCGTTGAATTAGAACATAAAGCTAGATGGGCTATTAAGAAATTAAATTTTGATTTAAAAACAGCGGGGGAGAAGAGATTGCTTGACCTAAATCTATTAGATGAATGGAGGAATGAAGCATATGAAAGTGCAAAATTGTTTAAAGAGAAAGTTAAAATTTGGCATGACAAGAAAATTAAAAGAAAGGAATTTAAAGTAGGTGATCAAGTCCTATTGTACAACTCTCGTTTTAAGTTTTCTGCAGGGAAATTAGCTTCAAAATGGCAGGGTCCATTGGAAGTACAAGAGGTATACCGTTCGGGGGCCATCCGTCTTCACGGTGATATGAAAGGTAAACCCCATGTGGTCAATGGACAACACCTAAAACATTATATTGCAGGAAAGAGCTTCATAGGAACCATCGAGGAGATAAAGTTAATGACACCAGAGGAGGTAATTTTAAGGGATCCTGCAGTTTCAGAAACCCAAATTCAATAATTTACAATTATTCTGTTTGGAAGTTTCTCGGAATTGCGTGAAAACTTATGGAACTCATTTTTTATGGAAATTAACGTGTGGGACAAGAAAATTGGAAGGAATTGGACCTCGAGGGGGAAAAGAGGACCCCACACGCGGCCAGATTCCTTGGCCGTGTGGAGGTACCCCTTTTCCACCTCGGAGTCCCGTTCCGTCTCATTTTCGACTCCGACGCTTCTTCTTACCCCAAAAAACCGTCAATATATACCCCCTTTTGTCGATCTAATCCCGCACCGAGAGTTCTCGCACAATCTTTGTTTTGTCTATTCTGTCTGTCAGGTTTTCCAAGCCATGACTTCGGGAGACTCCTACCAATGCACCTCCATGGAAGATGATGATGATGAGCTTGAGGGCAACAGCCCCACATCCATCCACAGGAGGAATAGGAAGAGGAAGGACTACTCGGATGACGAGGACGTGGAGCTTCGCGAGATCATGGATGAAGAACCTAACGAGGAAGATGACGAGGCCATCTTCGACATACCACCTCTTGCAACAGCACCTCCATCACCAATCCCTGTTGCTGGCGTACGGGTGAGCATGTCTTTTGGAAACAAGAGACAGTCCGCACGTATGAGCACTGGAGGGAAGGCTCCAAGGCACTCACTTGCTAGCAAAAACGCAGTTTCTCCTCTTATTGGCAGGGAAACTCCCACTGAGAAGAATTGCACTGGAGATTGGGATCACCTTATTCCCAAGAAGAAAGCACCAAGCCCGGAGTGGAAAATCCCAAGGAGACGGTGGAGAAGGACCTCATGGAAAGGTTGGGAAAAGCTGCAGGTGCATTTTAGCAAGCCTATAACCTCATGATGCGCATCATTGGAGAGCTTGAAGACAACTATGAAGAGAAGAAGAAGAAAGAGTGGTGGGCTGAGTACGAGAAGAAGGGAGAATGAAGAAATTACCGCAACCATCTAAGCTTGGGGGAGTTTCACCTATCCCCCGTCTTTTATCAGATTTATCTTGTCTATCTAGTTTTGGTGTGTCTTGCTTCTATTATCTAGTTATCGTTTTCGTTTAGGCTTGAGTGAGCTCATTGAGCATTATCATGCATCTCCGTCTTATGGTTTATCAATGAATAATAAAGTATGGTGTCATCCATGATTCCCTTGTTTTGGGGATTTATGGGTAACACTCATGCGAATGAGCATGGCATATTTAGAGGTTTCAATCACATCTTGCCTTGAAATTAATTAACTTGAGTGTGTTGGAAAATTGTAGAATTATCTCAATATGACATAAATCCACTATCTATCTATTAGCTTAATGGCTATTCCGAGCATGTTCACCATGTTATAGTTTCATTTATGCTCTAAATTAAGATGCTTATGTTATTAATTGGCATGGGATGAATTTGGGATAAGACTCTCACGAACTTTTGAATGCACACATTTATTTCTATTGCACTTAACAAACATGACCCATTAATGGGAGCTAAAAGTTTTGTGCTTGACAAGGATTTTGGTTGGGAGTTGGCTAACACGTGCATCACGTGAAAAGCTTTCAACATTGCACAAAGAAATTTTATATTTAGTTGATGTCATGTGCTTTTGTTTTTGGACTCCTGCCATGCCGAAATGAAATAGAGGAATAGTAAGTTTTGATGAGTAAGTATATATGACTAGAGAAATTGCATTGGGCCGCTAACCCAAGCCATGCTTGATCATGGTGGAAATTTACTTACATCTAGAGTGGACTCTACAAACACATCCTACAATAAAATAAGAAGCTATGCATATAGTGAATGAAATAAAAAAGGATGATGAGTCTACTCCGTTTGTTCATCTTGTTATTGTGACATGGGCTGGTTTCTATGTCATGGGGCAAGAGGTACCTCTTTGCAATTCTCTATGATGTCATTAATACTTATTATGATTGTACAAAGCTTATTAGGAATCTTAAGTTGAGTAATCATGGAGTAGGTTTTCACACTCACGGGGCATGAGACATTCAACCAACACCTTGTCAACCACATTACTTCAACATTCATAAATTAAGATGCTAATGATAAAGGGGCAATGAGAGTCTTAGCCCAATGGATGCCACATTACAATTAGTAATTGAAGCTGAATAGTTTGGAAACTAAATGAGACTTGATCATGTTTTACCTCTACTCATTTATCTTTCTCCAAATTAAAGAGTATAATTCGATTGTCCAACATACAATGGTTATTTGCTTTCAAAAGTATGGGGTGTTTGCTAGAGCTTCGAATATGTTATCCTTATGTGTATGAGTTCTATTCATTCATCTTGCATTATAACTGAACATGATGATGATACAATGCCCGTATTTATTTATCAACCATAAGTCCATTGATGCATGTAATGATCTATGTCCTTATTTACTCGAGGACGAGCAAAGGTTTAAGCTTGGGGGAGTTGATACGTGCATTTTATATCATCATTTATACCCTCCATATAGGCATTATTGGGATGTTTTATCAATGTTATGTCATTGTTTTGCATGTTTTAGATGATTTTATGGGACTTTCCTACAAAGTCCCTATTTTTGGTATTTAATTTCTGGGTGTCACAAAACACCTGTTTTCATGTTTTTGATGTTTCAGGAGCTATAGGTATCCAAATTGCGAAAGGAAAGAAATCCTGTCAGTTTTTCTTCGGGAGAAAGGCCGTGGGCACAAGACACAAAGGAGGAGGGCCAGGAGGCCCAAAAGGGGGTAGCCCACGCGGCCAGATTCCCTGGCCGCGTGTGGGGCCCCCAAATGGGCCCACAACACCTCCTCCACGAGGTCTTTTTGCTGACGACTCCGAAAAAAAACACCCTAATTTTCCCGAGACAAGACGGAGCCGCCAGGGCGGCGAAACTCTCGAAACTCTCCATGGGGGAGACAGATCCTACTGCTCCGGAGCTCCGGAGAAGGGGGAAATCATACCCATCTCCTCCTTGGCGTGGGAGGAGGCATCTCCATCACCATCCTCACCAGCACCTGCATCTCCACCATCACCATCACCGTGATCCACTCCGTTCCCCTCATAGTTTTATCATTTCTACACCCTAGATACGTGTTATTGTACTCCGTTGCATGTTTGGGATTGAGTACTTGTCATTATTTGGTGGTGGATCCATTGTTTCAGATTGTGTTGTACCTCATATGTCACCATACATGATCATGTTTGCACGTTGTGAGTAGTTCCCGCATGTTCCTGAGGGCATAGGATGAATTGGCAATGATTTGTTACATGAGATGAGTTTTTATTTGGTCTAGTATTTATCTTTTATGTGATTCTATGATGGTGTTGTACGAACGTCGACTGTACAACACTTCACCTACATGGGCTCATAGGAGAACACCGTAGTGTAGTGACGTGATGATGTCTTTAGGTGACAGGAACTTGAGACAGAGTCGTTGAATTGCATTATGAGGGTACTTGTATCGGGGACCTTAGAGCATAAGGCTATGGTGGGACATCATGTCTTAATAATTCATGTGCTGTCATTTAATTGGCCACTTGATCCATCATAAGGGGTGATAGTTTATTTATTTAGCTATCCCTATTTGTGGCTCCGTCCGAAGAAGATTAAAACTAGACAAGATATACAAACATGTTATGCAATGAATCACTATGCCAGCTAAATCCGTGCAGCCCTCGGGAACGTTTTCCACATAAAGACACAAACACACACTTGAGCTTGTCCTCTTGCGCATTAGAGGATTGGGCTTTGTCTCTCATTGAGACCTACTACTTGTTGCAATTTACTTTCCGCATTTTACTTTACTTGCGCTACACAATTAAAACACAAAACACCTGTTGATTTTATTATTCCTTTGCTATTCTACATACCAGTTCCTTCTGCTCCTCGTGGGTTCGACAACTTTTCTAATTCGAAAAGTACTACAATTGATCTCCTGCACGTGGGAGCCATCACCGAGACTCTGAACAAGCTGTTCTGTTGTCAGAATGATATGGAGAACAAGGCTTATCTTGCTCATGTGCGTAGCAAAAAGGAACGTCAGCTATCTCGTGACAGATTTGCCCATCTTGGGGTGCTTGTTCGTCCTGGTTCTGAGGAGAGGATTGATGCTGGCAAATCATGTTGGGAAGCCCAAGAGGAGGGTGTGATGAGCACATCGGTAGGAATTTCCCCTTAGTTAAGAACCAAGGTTATCAATCCAGTAGGAGAAAGGGGATCTTCGAAAGGTTGATGCCACTGACGGTGGTGATGGCGCATCACCGGTGTCAGCAACAACGCGGAACCTGCACACAACACAACCAAAGTACTTTGTCCCAACGGTACAATGATGTTGTCATTCTCAGGCCCATGGTCAAGGCCCAAGAAGAGGAGCCCTTGGAGTATTCCAGAAGTCCCACGCGAAGCCCACCCGCACTGTCTTGCGGGATAGGTTTGGAAACCTGTAACCGACCTAAGGTTAGAGTTCGAGTCCTCTCCGGATAGGGTTGGAGACCTGGCCACCTATATAAGGTCAGGAGAGCCACAGGTAGAGGACCAAGCAACACCGCAACACCAAAGCCTTGAGCTTGAGATTATACTCTCGACTCGAGCCACCACCATTGTAACTGATCTACTCGATTAATACAGATCGACAGAGGCAAGAGTAAGGGTTTTACCTCTACGAGGGCCCCGAACCTGGGTAAATCTTGCCCCTTGTCTAGCCGACGATCGCCACCAGCGCTCATGGGTTCTCCTACTCGAAACCCGATAGGGTCACCTGAGGGATTTGCCGAACAGCGGATTCGACAATTGGCGCCGTCTGTGGGAACGGCGGGCGCTGGATCACCGGCATCTTCGGCCTCATCGACAACCAACTCCCGTTGGAAACCATCGACTACGGCTCCGAACAATCCTATACGGATCGGATCTGTCGTGGTCACACCTCACTCGCCGGAATCACGCCCGGTATTCGAGGATCTGGAGAGGAGCGTCACCTTGACGTTCGGGAGCCTGAAGTTCGTGACCAACAGGGACGGAATCCTCCACTTCTCGGAAGAATCAGAATCTGAATTTGAAGCCGTCGACTCGCGCCGTCATCTGGAGAAGAGCGGCGAGTCCGTCCGTTTCAACGCCAACGACTAACATACCCTCTCGACAGAGGAACCTTCAAGACTCCAAAGAACCTTCCGATCTACGCCTAGGACGCACGGGCCACGACTGGCTCAAGTCTGCATGGCAGGATCGGAGCAACCCCCGGAAATGGAACATAGTGCAGCAGAACGCGCCATAATCAGCGTCTCGCGAGAAGCATGGGTTCGCGCCAAGGAGGCTATGCGGACGAGCAAGCCACCCGCAGCAGATTCGCCACACGAGGATATGGTTGCCTACCATTATCATCTTGTAAGAGCAGCCGCGACCATCAAGGATGCGCGGATAGATCTCACCCGTCGAAGAAGAGCGGCAGATGAATCGAGTCAACGACGAGCTGAGCAGTCCCTGGCACCCTCGGTCGGTACCCGACCCGCGAGGAAGGGATATGCATCAACATCCAGGGATATTGAGTCCTTGGGCGGGACCAGCAGGTCGATCACGCCCTCCCTCATGCGAGTCGATGATGACGGGAACGTCTACCCGCAAACCCCTGCAGCCGCGGTCCTAGCCGCAGCAACTTACATGCAAATGAACCAGCCGACAGAAAGCGACCCTCGGGCAGAGCAGTACAAACAAGTACGCAAAGGGCTAGGACTGGCAGCCGCAAGACTCGCCTCCTACGACCGTAAGAAAGCCGCAGAGCAGCTGGAGAAGGAAAAACAGGAGAAAGAAAGAGAGAGGTCCCGCAGGCGTAGGAGCTCTTCGCCAAGAAGGGACAAATCGCCACGTCGTGGTCGAGGAAAAGAAACTCAACGTCGCGACGACAGTCGAAGCAGCAGCGAGGGCAGCCCGAGAGACAAAAGCTCAAGATGCCACAGCAGCCGCTCGCGGAAACGAAGCAAGGAACCGAGGAAGGACACCGACCGCGACCAACCAGGATACGACGCGCGATCGGACATCGCACAAGATAAGGTGGACAAGGCAAGGGCATCGCGATATCGCGAACGCTCTTCGTCCGGTTCTTCGGATGACGAAACTTGCGGAGCGCTCTGTTTTTCCCGCAGCATTCGCGAAGCACCTCTACCCAAAAGATTCAAGCTCAGCACAGAAGTGACAAAGTATGACGGCTCACTCGAGCCTTCTCAGTGGCTAAACGATAACCTCACGGCAGTAAAATGCCAGCGTGGGAACAAGAACACGGCTATGCAATATCTCAATCTACATCTCACCGACGCAGCCCGCAGCTGGCTGGAAAGGAGGCCAAGATCTTGTTACGCGTCGTGGGACGACCTGCACCGTGACTTCTGCAAAAACTTCCAGTCGACTTACAAGAGGCCGGCCACCATCAAAGAATTGCGAGCCTGCAAGCAGAAAAGCGGCGAATCCACCCGCGAGTACATCCAACGATGGACCACGCTCAGGAACACCGCGGGAACCATCTCGGAAGAAGTAGCGATTGAAGCATTCGCAAAAGGCGCCAGAAGAACTGCTTTCAGAGAGGAGCTAGGCAGAGCCGCACCCAAAACTATTGGGGAGCTGATGAACATAGCCGACAAATGGGCTAACGGAGAAGACGCAGTACGCAAGGAGAGAACATCGTCGCCCGCACCTGAGGAAGATCGCCATGGCCGAAGAAAGAGAAGGAAATACTACGATCACGAGGATCGAGAAGAAATGATAGCAGCGGAATTCACGCGAAGTCGCGATACCGGGCGACGCGGAAATCACGAATGGAAACCGAAGGTTGAAGAAAAAAGTTCCGAGGAAGACCTTGATGCTTACTGCTCGCTACATCTGTTTACAGATAAGCGCACGGGCAAAACCAAGGCAACGCACCTCCTCAAGGATTGTCGAAAGTTCCATGACATCCACGAGGCTTTCTCGAAGAAAAATCGATCAGCAGCTGCTCCAAATTACCCGCCACTACCAGGAGGAGGCCACCAAGGATTCCAGCCGCCACAACCCCTACCTCCACCAGCAAATCCAAACATGGCATTGGCTGCACTGCCAGCACCACCCGCACAAAACTCCGGGGCCAATGCATACCCGAATCCGGCAGGGCAACTCGCAATGATCCAGAAGGTATGTCCATCCCGCAGAGCTCAAAAGACTAACACAAGGCAATTGTGCATGGCTGTGCAGACCCCGCCAACAAAGCCCGAGTACTTGAAGATGGCAGACCAGCCGATCACATTCTCGATGAAAGACCACCCACCACGAGTCCATCGACCAGGACACGCCGCCCTCGTCATCCAAGCACAGATTGGCAACTACGACTTGGCCCGCGTATTCATGGATGGTGGCAGTGGCATCAATATTATTTACGCGGATACACTCCGTCGGATGAACAGGAACCTGGACGGCCTTGCGGAATCAGAAACATCCTTCCACGGGATAGTTCCGGGAAAGGCAATCCGCCCACTCGGAACAATCAACCTAGAAGTTGTGCTGAGCACTAAAAGCAACTACAGAAGAGAATTCCTCGACTTGGAAGTCGTCGACTGGCCTTCACAGTACCACGCCATTCTTGGTCGAACAGCGTTCGCCAGATTCATGGCAGTACCACACTACGCATACCTGAAGCTAAAATTACCTGGAGAATATGGTGTGATCACCATCGACGGAGACTTTCAGAAATCCAACAAGTGCGACATTGAATTCAATGAGATCGCAAAATCTTTCGGGATGCAAGAAGAACTTCAAGAGCTGGCAAAAACCACGGATCACTCCGTGATGCCCCTCACGAAGAAAAACGCGCCTGAGCTAGAGTTCAGCGCCAACAGTGACACCCGAAAGCATCAAGTGCACCCGACAGATTCTGCGAAGACAGCGATGGTCTCAACCACCCTCTCGCAATCATAGGAAAGCGCGCTCGTCGAACTCCTCCTTGAGTACTGGGAAATTTTCGCCTGGCATCCCTCAGATATGCCAGGAATACCCAGCGAGTTTGTCGAGCACTCACTCGAAGTCTTTCTAGATGCCAAACCCATCAAACAGACTACTCGACGATTTTCAGAACCCAAGCAGAAAGCGCTTGGAGAAGAAGTAAATAGATTGCTAGCAGCAAATTTCATCAGGGAGATCAAGATATCCACCTGGTTAGCTAACCCAGTGCTGGTCCCCAAGAAGAACACGGACATCCTTCGGGTATGCATCGACTACACGTCGTTAAACAAGCACTGCCACAAGGATAACTTCCCCCTCGCGCGAATCGACCAGATCGTGGACTCTACGGAAGGCTGTCAACGCCTCTCCTTCCTGGACGCCTATTCGGGCTACAATCAGATCCGGATGAAACGGGAGGACGAAGAAAAAACAGCATTCATCACGCCACACGGTGTATACTGCTACACGACAATGCCCTTCGGGATCAAGAACGCAGGCGCAACATATCAGCGCTGCATGTAAAAATGCCTCGCCAAGCTCATTGGCAAGAACGTACAAGTGTACGTTGACGACATCGTCATCAAGACTCGGGTAGAGGACACACTCCTCGACGACATTAGAGAAACGTTCGACGCCCTCAACGCATACAGGATCAAGCTCAATCCAACAAAATGCGTCTTCGGCGTTCCAGCAGGAAAACTTCTCGGGTACCTGGTATCCGCCAGAGGCATCGAAGCCAACCCAGAGAAAATACAAGCAATCTTGACTATGAAACAGCCAACCAATCTACGCGGAGTCCAGCAGCTCGCAGGGTGACTAGCCGCCTTGAGCAGGTTCATCGCACGATTGGGAGAACAAGCGTTACCCTTCTACAAGCTGCTGAAGAAGACGGACAAATTCGAGTGGACACCAGAAGCTAAACAAGCGTTCGCAGACTTGAAGCGATCGTTGCAAAGCAGGCGCGTCCTTGCAACACCGCAAGAAAGGGAACCACTCTACTTGTACCTAGCCGCCACAAACCAGGTCATCAGCCCAGCAATCGTAGTCGAACGACCTGAGGAGGGCAAAGCGTACGGAGTTCAACGACCGATCTATTACATTAGTGAAGTGCTCTCCCCATGCAGGCAACGATATCCTCATTACCAGAAGCTCGCATATGGAGTTGTTCTTACAGCCCGAAAGCTCAAGCACTATTTCCAGGAACACGCCATCACAGTGGTTAATGATGCGTCACTCGGGACAATCATGAACAACCCTATGGCATCCGGAAGAATAGCCAAATGGAGCATCGAGCTGGGTGCTTGGGACATCACTTATGCAGGACGAAATGCAGTCAAATCCCAGGTACTCGTGGAATTCCTAAGCGAGTGGACAGAGCTACAAATGCCCGGACCGCCTGAATACACGAGCAACTGGATAATGTACTTTGACGGGTCCAAAAAAACGAAGGAGCAGGAGGTGGAATCGTTCTCATATCGCCTAGGAGAGACAAGCTGCAATACGTCCTACGATTGGATTTTCCACCCGATGATCCGGCATCGAACAACGACGCAAAATATGAAGCCCTGTTGCATGGGATGAAGATGGCGGTTGCCTGTGGAGCCACCCGATTAATGATCTATGGCGACTCCAATCTCATCGTGCAGAAGACAATGAAAGAATGCGACGCAATTGTTGAAAACATGGTCGCATATCGCGACATGTACAACCTACTCGAAGGAAGCTTCAAGGGATGCGAGCTGAAGCACATTGCGAGATACAGCAACGAAGAAGCAGATAAACTGGCAAACATGGGTTCCACAAACACACCCATACCACCAGGAATATATTTCGAGCGGATGACCAAGCGCTCAGTCAAAGTCAAAAAAGCTGCAGGAACACCCACAGCACCAGAAAGAGAGGTCAGCCCGCAAGTCGCCATCATCGAGCTTATTCACAACATTTCACGACAGGTTTTTCTGGTCGAGCCAGTCTGGACGCAGAAATACCTCGACTACCTGTCCACCAGACAGCTCCCGGCCGATCCTCGCGAGGCTCGACAGATAATCAGACGCAGTAAATCCTTTCGGGTAATCAACGGAGAATTATACAAGCAAAGCATCTCGGGTATACATCAGTGCTGTATCGCACCGGAAGATGGCAAAGAATTACTCCAGGACATCCACCAAGGAGACTGTGGGCATCACGCTAGCTGGAAAGCAATCATGGGAAAAGCCTTCCGAGCAGGATTCTACTGGCTCACGGCAGCCACCGATGCAAAGGAGCTAGTCGAAAGATGCAACGCTTGCCAGCGATTCACACCAAGACCACATGCACCTGCTACGGAATTGCACATGATACCCATCGCCTGGCCCTTTGCACACTGGGGGCTAGACATGGTAGGACCACTACGCAAGTCCACGCCGGGTGGATATACACACTTGCTGGTCGCAGTCGACAAATTTACCAAATGGATCGAGGCCATGCCAGTAACTTCGGCTAGCGCCCAATGCGCCGTCAAGTTCCTCGATTCCATCGTATGCAGATTTGGGGTACCACACGATATCATTACAGACAATGGTACAAACTTCACGGCAAAGGAAACACAACAGTTCTGCGAGGAAAAGGGCATCAACTTCAAGTTTTCTTAAGTTGCCCACCCGCAAACGAACGGACAAGTCGAAAGATCCAACGGCTTAGTTTCAGCAGGCATCAAGAAACGTCTACTCGATCGTCTACACCCCGCAACAGGACATTGGGCCGAAGAGCTACCCTCCGTAGTATGGAGCCTCCGCACAACTCCAAACCGATCCACAAACTACACACCATTTTTCATGGTATACGGGGCAGAAGCAGTCCTTCCCGAGGATGTTAGATTCAGCGCCCCACGAGTTGTGGCTTACAGCGAAGAAACCTCCAACAAGGCACTCGCGGAAGATATAGATGCACTCGATGAGATGCGTGATATTGCGCTCGCAATATCCGCAGTATATCAACAATCACTGCGAAACTATCATAGTCGCCGCATACGCCACAGAGCATTCGCGGTTGGAGATCTAGTGTTGCGGCTCAAGCAGAAGGAGGGACACAAGCTCGAGGCACCATGGGAAGGACCCTTCATCATACACGAAGTTATCCCAGGCGGAGCCTACAGGCTGAAGAACCCATCGACTGGAGGAATCTATTCCAATCCTTGGAATATCGCACACCTCCGCAAATTTTATCCCTAGATTTACTTGTTCTCACAACAATAAGGCTATACTAGCCATTCTTGTAGCTCGAATACATGACTTTTCATTCATCGCAATAAAATACATGGTTTCTCAACCATATTTACTCGAAGATTATTCATCCTTACACGCTAAATAGTTACAGGTATACACCCCATAAACACATGGGGGCTACGCCTAAAACTCAGCGTCACTGGAAAATATATACATACAGGGTTCCACACCTTACAACAGTTTTTACAAACTATACAAGCATCACAGGATGTATACATCCAACAATCAATCATGGTGCCAAGCATTCTCAGTCGCCAGCACTCTATCTACCTCATCGGAGGTCAGTCGAATGATTTCTTCCGCTGCAGGGCGAACAACGTCATAATGCGGCGAAATATCATCGATTGGACCATCTGGCAGCCTAGCTACGGAGTTAAAGTTCACCCCAGGATGCCATATCCGGACAAAGGAGACAGCCACCACCGCGCTGCAAGTCATCTGATTACGTACACACTCGCGAATCTCTCCCTCTTGCCCGAAAAGTCTGAGGAGATGGCTCCAGTCTTCAGGACCCCTTTGCAGCGGATAGAACGCGGCGTTCATCGCGACCAAGACCTCGTGAAAAGAACTCACGAGAACTTTTACCTGGGTGACACGGAACTTCAAAGTAGCTAACACAAAGCCTCGACTGCGATCAGACCAAAAGTTACTCGCATGAGGCCTTGAGCTGCCAGCTTCTTGAAGAATGTGGTTTTCTACCCACTGTTTTTCCTCCCTATCATCCGGTTTAACAACTGAAGAGCAAACATGCACGATTAGGCAAGGAAACAAGATTAAAAAGACTCGGGGGCTGTCTTACTTACACAGCAAGTCCCTAGCGACGGAGCCAACTCGTCAATCAGAAATTGTTCGCATTCAGTCGCCAGTTTTTGCTTGGACTTCGCCACATCGGCTACCCCGCGCAACGCTTTCAGCCTGCGCTCACCATCAGCTACACGATCACGAAGACCTGCCAAAGTCCCAACAGCGGCGACAAGCGGATCTGTTGGGGCAGCAGGTCCACCTGAAGGTGCTGCGGCCACCTCGGATACATGAAAAGTACAAAGAAGATTAAAGGAATAAGGTGCCCTACTCGAGATATATTCACCACCTATTCGACAGGTGCTCGGGGGCTACTCCCATCGGGAGCACACGTACAATCGCGGGCAGCATTTCAGCAAAAGCATCTCGATTAAAATATTGGACAAACGGGAGCACATCCCAGGGTTCATTACAATCGAAGTTGCAAAGTACAAACAAAATAAACTAAGAAGCTACAGTGGTACTCCCACTCGCGGAAGTCGTCCCTCCCTTAAGTCGAGCAAACAGCTCAGATAACTTCCGAGCGAGGACGACGGCTGGCTCGCCAAATCGACGAAGCCCTACCTTTTTGCCCGTGGAAGGATCGACTGGGAGATCCGAGTAGGCCTCCTCCAAGCCGCTAACTCCATGCGCCAGCGCGAACTGGATGGCCGTCTTCGCCCCAGACTCCGACTGAGCGACCGCGTAGGCATCAAGGAGATTGCTCTCCGAGAAGATCTTCAGCAGGTCACCTAGCGCGGGTGGAGATGCAGCATTGACGAGAAAGCGACCATGCAGCTGCGTCAACACTTGAGTGGCATTGCCGACCAAGGAGCAAAATCCTTCGGCATGCCTCCTGAGCTGGGCAAGCGAGTCCTTTAGCGCGTCCACCCGCTGGACTCCGGGAACTACCAGAGGAACACCCAGAAGACCTACAAAGAAAAGAACGTAAAGACTCAAGACAGCAGAAGACAAATTATAAGCCAAAGGTAACTTACCCGCAAAGAGCTCGGCAAGGGGACGAATAAAGTCGACAAGATCGGCATCCGCCTTGGTGCTGGTTTTCTCCAACTTCTTCAAAGCCTCTTGGGAAGAAGCAAGCTTCCCTTCAAGATCAGCCGAAGACATGCGGGAGGATTCCAGATCCTGGCAAACGGCCGCCAACTCAGCCTCTAGAGCTGTTACCCGAGTAGAAGCATTGTCTTTCTCGGTCTTCGAAAACTCAAGTTGAGCTGCACGGCAACACTTATCAGAATCGAAGAACTGATGGAAAAAATGCAAACAAAAAAAGAGGGCTAAGCTTACCTCGAAGAAGCTCATTCTCTGTGGTGAGTCGACTACGGTCCGCCCGAAGGATCCCGCACTCAGACTCAGCAAAAACAACGCGGCGGCCAATCGCTGCAAGGGAGTCAACGAGCGACTGCAAAGAACACAGAAATAGAAGAATTAGAAGAGAAAAATTGGAGCCTATACCCGATTGCAATCAATCGAGTAAAGCCTCGGGGGCTACTCCCATCGGGAGCACTGCCGTGCACCCGATAAAACTAAGAAGAAGGAAAAGACAGACTTTGAGCCTGTAGCCGATCACATGCGACCAACTACAGCCTCGGGGGCTACTCCCATCGGGAGCACTATCGTGCACCCAATAACAAACTAAAGGCAAGTAACAGAATTTACCTGGCCCTTGGCACGGGAGAAGGGATCTGCTGAGCTACCCGTCACCTCTTTTGAAGCTGAAGCCCCGGCAGTAGAACTAGGGACTCCATGTTCCGTAGTCGCCACATTGGGGGCTACGCTGGGCGAATTCTGGACAGTGCCAGCAGTAGGAGTCTCATCCGCAGCTCCTGCTTTATTCCTCCTTTCGGGAGGAAGGGAAGAGGCGTACCTGCGAGGACTAATGGTTTGCAGGCTGCAACAAAAGACAAAGCGTCAACAAGACGCCAAAGGAAAACGTTCGACTAAAAGAACAGGGAAAGAAACTTACTCATCTTCGTCATCCTCCTCATCCAGCATATCCGCATTCCAGGCGGTCTGGATAACTGGGAATGAGGAGGAAGGGGCGCGCATACGCAGAGGGGTAGCATTGATGGGCTCCTTCCCGGGCAATTCTTCCAAGGACTTGTCCTTAGAGGTGGCCTCGTCACCCTCCACTCGACGGCGTTTATGATGACCGCCACCCGAGTCCCCTGCGTCATCCGAAGAATCTTGGTCGGAGCTCGAAGAAGCGTCGGCAACACTGGTGTCGGCTGGGCCATCCAGGTTACTCGCCAATAACTCCGAGGCCTCCTCCCCAGATACAGGAGGGTAGCAGGTGGCCATGGATAAACTCTATGGGAGAAGACAGAAGAAGTTCAGTCGATTGAAATCCAGACCAAGAAAAAATCATGAGAAAAGAAAGGCAAACTTACTTCGGATGGTGGAGGCCTTGATGCATCAAAGGCTGCGACCGTGCAGTCGAGATATTTTTCTCCCACCTTCAAGCTGGTGATGGCCGCAATCTTTTTCTCGAACTCGACGTTCGAGAGCTCTTCACGGCTCACACGACTGGGATCCTCAGAGCCTTGGTATTCCCACATCGTGGAGGGCCTGTGCTGCAGAGGTTGGATCCTGCGCTTGAGAAAGATACCCGCCAGGTGCAGCCCGTTGAGTACGACTCCAGCAGCTTGATCACGGAGAGCTGTCACTCTTGCGAGTAGTGGTGTGACGACTTGGGTTTCTTCAGCCGACAACTTGTGCGTCCAGGATTTTCGCCTCTTCAAGATAGCGAACGGGTGGAATTCCACGATCCCACCCGAGTTGTTGTCGATGACGTAAAACCACTTTTTCCTCCAGCCCTGGGCGGAGTCGATGAAGTACATGCTGAAGTAGCTATTCTCTGATTTTACTTGAATCCCGAAGCCACCCGTGCGAAGCGGCTCGCCAAGCTCAGATTCCACCCGCGATTTCTCGCGGAAGATCCGGACTTTGAAGAGGGCCTTCCAGATTCCCCAGTGTGGGCGAATGCCTAAGAAGCATTCGCAGAACACGATAAAGCACGAAATGTGTTGTATCGCATTCGGAGGAAGATCGTGGAGCTGTATGCCATAAACATACAGCAACGCCACGAGAAACGGATGGAGGGGAAAGGAAAGACCGCGCGACACATGGTCCGCGAAGACCACGCGCTCATTCGCTTACGGGTTGGGTACCTCTTCCTTCTTTCCGAGGCGCACCCGCTTCTCGGACTCCGCAGGCAGCAGCCCCTCCCGCTGCATCTCCTTGATTTTCTTCGCTGTGGTGTTGGGCGAACGCCAGTCGCCCGAACGCGGTGCAGGTTGCGCCGAAGCTTCCCCGGATGCGGAAATGGCAGCACCATGTCTCTTGCCTCCCACCATTGCTGCTAAGCACGAGCTTGGAAGAAGAAAGAAGATGAGCACGAGGAAGAAGATGGACTGGAAGACGAAGGCTGGGAAAATCTTACCGCATCGCAAAGACTCGTACTTATACACGGAACAAATCGATACTGGCCGCTCGATGCACCACGTGGCACTCATCGCAGCCACCACGTGTGAAGACGAAACGAGGAGGCGGTGAGCGCTGTTTCCTGCCACGATCTTAACAGAAGATCGTGCGCATTTACTGCACGGTTTGCGTAAAAACCGGGAACGACGTCTCGTTTCCCGGTCAAAAAGCTGACTATGTGGGCCAGTCCTTCTGCTCTCACTCCGTCACGTCCCATCGGGAGGAGGAAAGTGCGCCATGACGTCATAGCGTGCATCATCAAATTGAAGAAAGCTTCGAATGGAAAGTTCAAACGCGAAAATAACTTCGTATGAACAAACTCCTTCGAATAGAAGCAACTTTTTCATGAACAAATCATGAAGCAAGACTCCTTTAAAACGGAGAAAAATACCCTGCACGCGAAAACTCTTTCGTATGGGTACGATCTCCCAAACATGAAAACTCTTTCATAAGGGCATAAAACTCCTAACACGAAAACTCTTTCGTATGGATAAAAAAACTACAAAATCGAAAAATTACTCGAGTAGGCAGAACCTGCCTTTTTTCATTCACATGATATTTATACATCATAAAGAACCTGAATTGTTTAGCCGACTAGGCACATCCGGATGCCATATTCTTCGAATATGAAGGTACGACCCGAGAGATCTTTCTTGAGGGCCCGGAGTCGCACTCAAGCTGCGACCTCCGGTACGATTCCGTGTCAACAACACGAAGAAAAATCCTAGCGGACGCGCCAGGTGCCCTCATAGGTTAAGTTCGACTCGATAAGTCCACAACGGCCCAGTCGCAACAATCACCTTATCGGGTTCGAGTCGGAGGTCTCGAATCTGTGTAGGCCAGAACTGTTTTTGCCCTAGTCGCAATTAATTGGCCCTGATCTTTCGGGAGAGCCAAGCTGCTGTGCCATATCCTTCTGCGATAAAAGCCATAATGACAGGCACTTGTATTACTCGATACTCGGGTATAAAAGCTCATTGCACAGGGTACACGCCCTCTAAACAAGAAAACAACCTTACCGGTTATCTAAAAGAAAGATCAAAAAAGGTTTGACCGTCTACTCGACTGGAAAAATCCCACTCGAGCAAACGCTCGGGGGCTACTGACGAAGACATAGATCCTAGACCCTGCGGGTAAGGACACCCCGTCTCAGGCCCATGGTCAAGGCCCAAGAAGAGGAGCCCTTGGAGTATTCCAGAAGGCCCACGCGAAGCCCACCCGCACTGTCTTGCGGGATAGGTTAGGAAACCTGTAACCGACCTAAGGTTAGAGTTCGAGTCCTCTCCGGGTAGGGTTAGAGACCTGGCCACCTATATAAGGTCAGGAGAGCCACCGGTAGAGGACCAAGCAACACCGCAACACCAAAGCCTTGAGCTTGAGATTATACTCTCGACTCGAGCCACCACCATTGTAACCGATCTACTCGATTAATATAGATCGACAGAGGCATGAGTAAGGGTTTTACCTCTACGAGGGCCCCGAACCTGGGTAAATCTTGCCCCTTGTCTAGCCGACGATCGCCTCCAGCGCTCATGGGTTCTCCTACTCGAAACCCGATAGGGTCACCTGAGGGATTTGCCGAACATCGGATTCGACACCGGTCTTGCTGAAAACAAAGATTAGACGTATAGTATGGAAAATAGTGTATGCTTGCAGTAAGTAAAGAAAAGCAGGAAATTGTAGAGGTTTCTTTAACAGTGTAAGAAAATGGACCGGGGTTCATAGGTTCACTAGTGGTGTCTCTCCATAAAAGATCGCATGCTGGGTGAACAAATTACAGCTAGGCAATTGACAAATAAAGATTGCACCGTAGTGCACATTCATGACATGAAGACTACTATGATATTTAGTGTGGGCATTACAACAATATAGATAGACCGTAATCCAACTGCATCTATGACTAATAATCCATCCTCAGGTTATCATCCGAACCCCCTTAGGTATTAAGTTGCAAGCAACACATAATCGCATTAAACAATGTGTGTAATGTAAGCAATGATTGTACACGCGGGAACTCACACCGCTGTTTTCTCCCTAGTGGCAACAACACATCCTCCCCCGTCACGTTTCTGTCACTCGAGCACAGGCGAAAAGGAGGCATGAACCCACTATCGAGCATAAATACTCCCTCTTGGAGTCACTAGCAACTACTTGGCCAGAGAAACCACTAGCAATGGAAAACATGCAAGATCACAAATAACATATGCTATAAAGACTATAATCAACTTGGCATAAGTTCAATATTCATCGGATCCCAGTAAACACAACACACAGAATTACATAAGAACAATCTCGATCATGTTAGACAGCTCACGGGATCTAAACATGGAGGCATATGAGGAGGACACAACCATCTAGCTACTGCTATGGACCCATAGTCCAAGGATGAACTACTCACGCATCACTTCGGAGGCAGGCATAGTGATGAAGAGGCCTCCAGTGATGATCTCCTCTCCAGCAGGGTGCCGGGAGACAGCTTTAGAACCCCCCCTAATCTAGGGTTGACGACGATGGCGGTTGTGGAACTTTTCGGGGATATTTGATCAGGTATCTAGGGTTTTCCATCCGGGAGGAATAAATAGACGAAAGGGCAAAGGCGGTGGAGACCTGGGGGTCCCACACCACCCCCCGGCGCGGCCAAGGGGTGGGGGCGCCACCCTATGGTGTGGGCCCCCTGGTGCCCCTCCTCGGTCTTCTGGGTGCTTCCGGAGAAAATAGGAACTTCAGGCTTTGTGGGTCCAATTCCAAGAATATTTCCAGAACAACTTTTCTGAAATCAAGAACAGCAGAAAATAGGGAACTGGCACTTGGCATCTTGTTAATAGTCCAGTCCCGAAAAACGTGTAAAAATGACATAACGAAGGGAGAAAACATGTAGCAATTGGCATAATATCATCATGGAGTATCAGAAATTATTGATACGTTGGAGACGTATCAAGCATCCCCAAGCTTAGTTCCTACTTGTCCTCGAGTAGGTAAACGATAAAACACAATAATTTCTGAGGTGACATGCTACTAACATAAATTTGATCATAAAAATGTAAAAGTATATGTAAGCTGAGATCATAGAACTTTAAACACAAACATGATAAATAGAACTTTAATAATAAAGCATATCAATCACTTTGCATCGTGAGAAGCATCTCAGATAAAAGATCATGAATAACAATGCAAAGAAAGATATATGTTTGTTTCAAGTATAGAGAAATCATGGCAAAGTGATATTTCGCTAGTCCTAAAGAGTGGGGCAAAACATAAATGCCAGGACACCTTCAAAGTTCATGAGGAAGACTAGAACAAATGATTTGAGAACAAACAATAACACATCATGAATCAATTAATAATGTTTCTTGGACAAATGCACATAAAACTCAGAATGACAAAAATGCTCTCTCAACTGTGCATAAAGTTAGAAGATGGAGACTCAACATAAAAGTAAAAGAAAGGCCCTTCACAGAGGGAAGCAGGGATCACTCATGTGCTAGAGATTTTTATTTTATTAAACAGAGGCAATAAAAGTTTGACACTCCCCCATCCATCTTTCACAAACCATGGCTAACCGAATCCTCGGGTGCCTGCCAACAATCACATATCATGGAGAAGTGTCTATATTTTGGAAGATGTATGCTAATGTCAACGAATGGTAAACAGAAAATACAGTATGTCACAAGCCAACTGGATTCACAAGAGCGGCTCCCATATGAAGGACGCAACTGGTATAGAAGGTCATCCCTCTTTCTCTTTTGTTTACACAATTATGTTTTGACTGATAAATCAGGGGCAAAAATAGTGAAGAGATTTTGTGTGTATTAATTTGGGGCTGGGCACCCCGCTGCCAGCTCTTCTATAATTTGGATAAGAGGATGAAGCCACTAGTTCAGGGTGTGAAATCCAATCAACAAGTGAGATAAATATTCTCTATTTACGTCCCCATGATCAAAAACAGGAACATAAAGCAGGAGTAATTTTGAAGGTTTTAAAGGTAACACATGAGCAATTTACTTGCAGTGGCAGTTAAATACCACATGTAGGTACGTATGGTGGACACAATGGGGAAACTTTGGTTTTAGGGAGTTGGATGCACGAGTAGAGCTCATACTCAGTACAGGTGGAGGTTAGCAAAAGACTTGGAGCGACAAATCAAGAGAGCATAAGAGACATAATCATGCATAGCGACATAAACATCATTAATTAAAGCATAAGAGGTATCACAAGTTCAAAAACTAAATGATCATAGAGACTATTAGTGACTGGTTCATAGTCATAAACATGGTGTGAGCATGCGCCAAGTCAACCAAATAAAACATTCGGAAGAGAATACCATAAATTTATGCTTCAGTATGACAAGAACAACTCATAAACTTTCAATGGAACAATAAACACTCTCAACTATTTGAGACTAATCATGCTAATCAATAACCATAAGGCTTTAAAACTAAAATAACATCTAGCATGATCTGAAAAAGTTCTAGCCACAGTCTATACAAGCTTCTACTTGCACCATTAAAAATTCTACTTTAAGCAGCAGTTTCTTCTCCCAACAAGCACCATACAAGATATGTTTTAACAAAAATACTCTTCATGATACAACAAGAAAAAATGAGAGTACTCAAATAACACTACTAAAACTAACATCTCTTAGATAAGAGATGCATGCAAAATAGGAGCTAAATAAATACAGAAGCGAGGCAAAGATTAAGAATACAAAGTATTCCCATGAAAAAGCGGAGCATGTCACTCTCCAATAAAAGAATGTTGGGGTCCAACCAAGCTTATTGAAAAAATAAAAACAAACTGAAAGCAAAAATAAAAGATGCTCCAAATAAAGCACATAAAATGTGACTGAATAAAAATATAGTTTCACTAGAAGTGACCTGATAATTTGTCGATGAAAAAGGGGATGCCTTGGGAATCCGCAAGCTTATACGCTTGAGTCTTCTTGGAATTTGTTGGGATGTATCACCGGGGCATCCCCAAGCTTAGGATTTTCATTCTTCTTGATCACGTCATATCATCCTCTTATGTTGACCCTTGAAAACTTCCTTCACACCAAACTTCTCACAATCTTCATAAGCAACGTTAGTGCAATTGAAATAATAAATTCATATGGTTCAGTTTCAACACAAGAATAATACCCCAAAACACATTAGCTACTGTCACAACTTCTTTTAAAACTCTTTTTCTCAAAAGAACACCAAAAGAAAGATATTAAGATGCAAATGCAATTATTTACAGAAATCTGTCAAAACATGACATCGGGTAAATTTATATTTTTTAGAAAATCTTCTGTTTCTCAAATCAAAAAGTGGTCAAGTAAGAAAAGTTGCGTATATAGCCCAGGATTACGCACAAAAAATGTCAGGTCATTTTGAATTTTCTATGATTTTATACGGATTTAACGAAATCTGTTTCCTGCGCAGAAATCCGAAATATAGCCTCAACTTTCCACTAGAGGCTTTACTTGGCTCAACAAAAACACAAAAGAAAAGATACAGCATGGTTGCTAAGGAAATAAAAAACACCCAGGTGCAAAGAAAACAAAAGAAAACTAAGGAAAACAGGTTGAAAACGGAGAAATAAAACGGGTTGTCTCCCGTTAGCGCTTTTCTTTAACGCCTTTCAGCTAGGCAAAAAAGCAACTCAAGTATTTTCAAGTGAAGAATCAACATCTGTAACTTGCTCTAAATCATTATTTGTAGCAATAGGCACTTTAGGTGTTTCTAAAGATTCAACATGAAGGTCACTCTTAGTTTCATTAATTGTTTTAGCAATTTCCAGCACATATTGAGATTTGGGTTTAGTTATCTTGGGAACATACATGAATCTTTGCTCTTTTCCCACAAAGGTTTTCTCTTTTTTGAATTTAAGAGATGAAAAAGTTGAGCTTAAAGTTCCCATAGCCTCCTCTAGTTTACCAATCCGAGAATTTAGATCATCATGAATGTTGCCAGCTTCTAGAGCAGTGATTTTTTTTATCAATAGTTATTATTGATTCATTAACTTTGCTAGCATTATCAAGGAAAATTGGTAAGTTCATTTCCAAAGGGTTTAGTTTATTAATAACATCCTCCAAAGTGGTCTCAGTTTTGACAGTTATAGTGGGGGGCACTCTTACCAAACTTTCAATCAAATTGCAGGCTTCCAAGGGAGGAGTTCCTAGAAAATTTCCACCCGTAAGAGTATCTAACACATACCTATACCAGCCAGTATTACCAACATAAAAATTCCTCAGGAGTATCAAGGTAGAATATTTTTTTGTACACATATTATGAGCATTGTTTATTCTATACCAAGCATCTTTTAAACTCTCTCCCCACTGTTGCCTAAAAGAACGAACCTCAACTTCAGGAATACTCATTCTAGCAAAATAAAAGGAAGCAAATAAATAACAACTATAAAGTAAGCTAATTTTTTTTTGTGTTTTTTATAGAAAGAAGCAAAACAAGACAAAAATAAAAACAAGACAATAAACAAAATAAAGAGGTTGAGAGTGAGAGACTTCCCTATCTAGAAGACTTCTTTCTCCTCGGCAATGGCGCCACAAAATTCCTTGATGCCGGCAAAGCGTGTTGGGAACTTCAAGAGGAGGGTGTGATGAGCACAGCGGTAGGAATTTCCCCTTAGTTAAGAACCAAGGTTATCAATCCAGTAGGAGAAACAAGATCTTCAAAAGGTTGATGCCACTGACGGTGGTGATGGCGCCTCAGGAGTGTCAGCAACAACGCGGAACCTGCACACAAGACAACCAAAATACTTTGTCCCAACGGTAGAGTGAGGTTGTCAATCTCACTGGTCTTGCTGAAAACAAAGATTAGACGTATAGTGTGGAAAATAGTGTATACTTACAGTAAGTAAAGAAAAGAAGGAAATTGTAGATGTTTGTTTAACAGTGTAAGAAAATGGACCGGGGTTCATAGGTTCGCTAGTGGTGTCTCTCCATAAAAGATAACATGCTGGGTGAACAAATTACAGCTAAGCAATTGAAAAATAAACGTTGCACCGTAGTGCACATTCATGACATGAAGACTACTATAATATTTAGTGCGGGCATTACAACAATATACATAGACTGTAATCCAACTGCATCTATGACTAATAATCCACCCTCAGGTTATCATCCGAACCCCCTTAGGTATTAAGTTACAAGTAAGAGATAATCGCATTAAACAATGTGTGTACTGTAAGCAATGATTGTACACGCGGGCACTCACAACTGTTTTCTCCCTAGTGGCAACAACACATCCTCCCCCGTCACCTTTCTGTCACTCGAGCACAGGCGAAAAGAAGACATGAACCCACTATCGAGCATAAATACTCCCTCTTGGTTCACTAGCAACTACTTGGCCAGAACAACCACTAGCAACGGAAAGCATGCAAGATCACAAATAACATATGCAATAAAGACTATAATCAACTTGGCATTAGTCCAATATTCATCGGATCCCAGCAAACACAGCACATAGAATTACATAAGAACAATCTCGGTCATGTTAGGCAGCTCACGAGATCTAAACATGGAGGCATAGGAGGAGAAGACAACCATCTAGCTACTGCTATGGACCCGTAGTCCAAAGATGGACTACTCACGCATCACTCCGGAGGCAGGCATGGTGATGAAGAGGCCTCCGGTGATGATCTCCTCTCCGATAGGGTGCCGGTAGACAGCTTCAGAACCCTCCTGATCTATGGTTGACGACGACGGCGGCTGTGGAACTTTTAGGGGATATTTGGTCAGGTATCTAGGGTTTTCCATCGGGGGAATAAATAGGCGAAAGGGCAAGGGCGGTGGAGCCCTGGGGGCCCCACACCACCCCCTAGCGCAGCCAAGGGGAGGGGGCGCACCACCCCATGGTGTGGGCCCCTTGGTGTCCCTCTTCGACTCCTCTTCGTTCTTCTGGATGCTTCCGGGGAAAATAGGAACTTCGGGCTTTGTGGGTCCAACTCCGAGAATATTTCCAGAACAACTTTTCTGAAATAAAAAACAGCAGAAAACAGGGAACTGGCATTTGACATCTTGTTAATAGGTTAGTCCCGGAAAACGTGTAAAAATGATATAAAGAAGGGAAACCATGTAGCAATTGGCATAATATCATTATGGAGCATCAGAAATATGTAGCAATTGGCATAATATCACCATGCTTTGACATATCAAGGATCACCTCCTCCAAGGAGTGAAAGTCAAAGCATGGTGGCTCTTGGGTGGATCCGGACCTTCTTGATGATGCTACCACTTCTCATGAGCCTTGGACTCGTGGTGATACTGAAGATGAGGTGGAAGATGTCAACTCGGAGGACGAGTGTGGTCTTGGAAGCCCATCAAGTGCCTCTAGCCCCAACGAGTAATCTCTAGGGACGTTAGCATCGCCTCTTCCCCTTTTAGTGTCTTGATGCCAAAGGGGGAGAGAGTTCTATAGGGTCGTTTTATCGTTTGCTTGGGGTTGTTGTCAAATTTGGTGTTGATGTTCTTGTGGTGTGTCCCGTACTTGTGCTATTTGTGTTGAACCGTTTATCTTGTTGGTTTATGGATTTTATCGTTTTATCTATTGTGCCAAGTATTCCTTTTGTTATATCTTTTATCCTTGCTAGGTCTCTAGAAGATAGGGGGATCACACATTCTAAAGAGAACAAAAGTTTGCCTCGACAGCAAACACTCTTGACGTATCACTTGCTTCTCTCAAGAAGTGCTCCACCTAAATTTTTAGAGCTCTCTTAGTGGTGTTGTCATCAATCTCTAAAAAGGGGGAGATTGAAAGTGAATTTTCCATTTTGATCTCTCATATGTTTTGGAGATAATAACAACACTATTAAGTATCTAACCGTGCGTTTAAATTATTTCAGGAAATATCTTTTTGACACAAAAGGGAAGAGTGTTGAAAGACATTGCCACCTAAATTGACTCAGTTCAGCGGTAGTACCGGTGACTTAAGCGGTAGTACCGCGCCAAGTACCGCCAGAAGTACCGCCAGAAGTACCGCCAAAGTGATTTTGGCTACTGCATCCAGCGGTACTTCAGCGGTACTGGTATAGTAGTACCGCTGTGACTTAGTCGATGAGGAGCAACGCCTCTCGTGGCGGTAGTACCGCTCTTTCCAGGGCGCGGTAGTACCGCTGGCAGTACCGGTCAAAGTACCGCCAGAGGGATTTTGCTCGCAGTAACCATCACGGTACTAGAGCGGTAGTGCCCTAGTACTACCACCAGCCACTTCAATTTATTTTGAATAGGTGGCCAGCGGTAGTACCGGTGGGCACTAGCGGTAGTATCGCTGCTCGAAGTACTGCGGTACTTCCGCGGTAGTACTGCCCGCATCCTGTAACTGGGACGCTGCAGTACCGCGTTGGTTACCAGGTGGCAGTAGTACCGCTGGCACCAGCGGTAGTACCGACAGGCACGAAAAGTGTCAAAAGGCTAGATTTGGGGAGGGGCTATAAATACCCCATCACCTTCTTCTCCAAAGAGTTGCTCGAACCAACATTGAAGACAAACATTTATTGAGCCTCCAAAAGCTAGATTTCTCCCGATCCCTCCACCCAAACTCGTTGATACTTGGAGGATTGAAGGAGAAGACCCCGGTCTACATCTTCACCGAGCCTATCTTCATTTCCCCCTCATTCTCTAGAGGGATCTAGTCTAGGGTTTCCGAGTAGAAAGCCTCGTTTGCTATACTTGTTGGTGATTGGTGATTGTTGGAAGCCGCCAATTTTGTTGTGGGTGTGTGCCCCAAACTTGTTTGTAAACGATTCGATTCTCGCCTCAAAGGGGATCAATAGTGGAAGGTGGACTAGGCCTTTGTTGCGGGGTTCATCAGAGAATAGGGTGAGGCCTTTGTGGCGTTGAGTAGGCCTTCATGGCGAGCTAACACCCCTCCAACGAGACGTACTCCCTTAACAAGGAGGAACTCGAGAATACATCGTGTCTCCCTGTGCTTCATATCGATTACCTCGTTCCCTTCCTCCTTTACTCGTGCTTGTATTGTGTTTTTTCTTGTCATATAGGTAAATTCACCATAGTTGCATTATCTAGAGAATTTACCTTTGTGTCAATCCTAATCTTGATGAAAAATTAAAATTGGTCGTAGCACCGATTCACCCCCCCTCTAGGTGCCCATACATTACTTTCAGAAACTCCGGACAATCTCCGGATACTTTCCGGTGAGGGACCAGTGGGTGACACCACTTGTTTACCTCGCTGGAAAATCCTGAGTCCGGAGACTTTGGTCTGAAACCTAGAGACTCCGACCTGGAGAAAACTACCAGCACCTCTAGTTCTTTTTCTTCCTTTCTAGGAAAATAGCCACCATCAATAATTTCATCAAGAGAGCCTAGTAACATCAACACACTGTTAAATCTATACTAATGTTGTGATCAAACACACAAAACCAATTTAGGTGAGATATGCACTTTCAACTATCGCCTTGCAGAGTCTGTATATGGCTTTGATAGTCATCGACTCAGAAATGCGCAGGTTGTCGTATTGACCATCTAAAGGGCTTCATATGCAAGCATTCTCATAGTTGCTATGCACTTCTGGATTGACGAGAAATAAACCATTCGCACGGCGTATTTCTTCATCTCGAACCATGAGTTGTGCTCCCTCACATTCTGCACCAATTTGAGGAACAATCTTCTGCTCATTCGAAATTTTCGACGAAAATCCTTTGCATCGAATCTTGTCTCCTCGTCCATCCTCGGCTTGGTCTTCCTCCTCCCAAATTTGGAGCCTCGTCGGTTTGGTTCTCTATTGGCGTCATCGTCGTCTATGAGTTGTGCAAGGAAAGCAAGAATGATTAAGTTCTCGTCTTCCTCGACGTCGACATCGGCTTCTTCCTCCTTGAGTAGGTACGTCATCATCTCATCTTCGTTGTCCATCTATTGAAATGAAGTGAGATCGACAACTGGTTGCCGGTGGCTACAAGAGAGATCAAAGAAGACGGCGCCCTACCGGTCAAAACGGCAAACACCTTCGGCGCGAGGTGGGCGCATGTGGTCGCCAGGGGGCTACCAGGCTAAACGACGGCGACCCGCGCGTTGTGGGAAGGGAGGAGGAGGGTCGTAGTCGCCCCGCGGGGGAGCGTCGTTTTCTGTGTGTATGGTTGTTGCGCCGCGAAGACGGATGCGTGGTGGGACGGGGAGACGCCGTGCGAAGGGGCGGAGAAAGAAGGGCAAGTAGACAGCAAGGCGAGCCTTTTTTTTTTGAGGATTTGGTTTGTTTCGCTGACAGGGGCGCGGGCACGCCGAGCCGTCCGGAGCTTCCAAGGGAGCCTCTGGGCGACGGGGCTGGCTGGTTTTTTAGGACGCATTCGGACGGGAAGACCCTTTGGGGGACGCAAGTGGGCGTCGTTTTTCACCGCGGGGTGAGAGGAGATGTTCTAGGAGGGGTGAAAACAAGGGATTATAACATGACAATGAACATGCAAATAACTTGGAAAGCAACGTGGTTATCCTGTAGTTGTACTAAGATGACAATGAACATGCAAGTTTTTTTTTTATGTTAAAAAAAAAATCCTAGGATGGGGTTTTCTTCAAAAAAAAAAAACCTAGGATGGGGGAACAAGAGCAGAGAATCGATCCAATCATGCAGCAGCAGCACCCGCGAAACTTTTGGCAGAAAGCACCCCGTGTTAGTCAAAAGAGACGCCCTTCATCCCGTTTGGTTTTTGTTGTGCCCAGGGCATCCGATGTGTATACCTCGCATGTGCACCACACATTCGCTACGTAGGGAAACAACAGAGGTTCAGAGGAGTACCTAGCGCGACACATACATGCAAACCATCCAAAGCAGTAGGGTTGTACTACCTTGTACGTAGCCCATGTGACTGGACACGCAGTTCAAATTGCGTTGCTGTATGAGAGAAGTGGCAGCGTTGCTGTACGACCAGCAACCACTGACGAAAGCCACACAGATATTCCCTTTCACGATTAGCACCACCTAACTGTATTAACCATACAACAATCCGCATCAGACGCCGACGTGCAGCCGCCCACAACCGCATTAAGCTAAGCGTAACCACGCGGCAGGTGCCACCAATGGACAGTAGATTAAGCCAAGCTGAGGCGTAACACCATGTCGATCGTCCCATGTGAAACCCCCGGGACCGTCCATCAGGCGGATGCGAGTTAAATAAAGAGAAAGCGACCGAACACGACGGCGTAGGGGTAGACCGGTCGTTGCAGGGGACAGGAGCTCTCCGGCTGGCTCCGGCAAGCGCGGTGACTCGACCGACGACAAACCAGCTGCAGCGGAGCTACTAGGAATGCTCCACTAGGGTGTGAGCGAGTTAACCCTGTCCGTACCTTGTCTTCCACAGGGATCATGTAGAATGTAGTAGTACAGTACGAAAACTCGAGAAAACCTTGCCAGGACACCCGCAATGCTTTGCTATGTGAATATATGTGATCGATGACTAGCCACGCAAGTCGTGTCTTCGTATTAAAAAAGATTAAACGAGAGTGTCACCAAACCTAAAACAAGAGTATCAGCAACCTGCAGAAAGGTTGGGAGATCACTAGCACGCGTGTGCTCTTGGAAGAAGAAGAACAGAGGAACCCGGTGGTGATTTCGCAGCAGTGCGGAGAAAACTGTCACTGCTAACTAATCACTGAACCCAATCGTTGGGAGTTCATCGGTCAAGGTTAACCAGAACGTGAAGAACAGCCGAACAGGGCAGGAGATTTACATAAGCTTAACTACCAATTCTTATCCCGAACGCCTTCGCAAAGGGGCAATTCACATCGCAGGATTATGGTGGTGGTGGTGGTGGTACCACATTTCAACAGAGTTCTTATCCAAAACTAGAATATGTTACGAGCAGCATCCAAGGGGAAAGAGAAAACCAAAAACAGAAGGGGGGAGGAAGGAAGAAGCTACCGTCTCCTCCTCCTCCTCCTCTTCCTCCCCGCGTTTCTTCTCGCATCCGGCCCCGCCCCCTGGGTGTTCGTTCCTCCGGATTCGCTCTACTGCTGGACGGTCGCCTGGCTGCGGCGGAGCGTATCCCGGTAGCGCACGAAGGAGTCGATGCGCTGCAGCTTCAGCTGGTGGTGGAACTTGTTGATGAAGTCGTCCGCGCGGGCGTCCACCTCGCCGCCGGCGCCGGCCTCCTCGATCTCCTCCTCCGACACGGGCTCCTCCGCCACCAGCGGGCGGCGGCGCGCGCCGTCCCTCGTCGTCGCGGGCCTGCGCGCCTCCACCGCCTCGGTGTCCTCCTCGGCCACGAAGTGCGCGAACGCCGACTTGTCGCTCGCCGACTTGCGCAGCCGCGCCGGCAGCCGCGGAACCTCGGGCTCCGCCGCCGCCTCCGACATGCTCCGCTCGATGTGCGCTTGCTCGTGCTCGCTCCGATACTCCGCCTCGGTCTCGACAGGCGGCAGCATCTCCTCGGACTCGGAGCCCAGATCCACAACGCCGGTCACCGGGGGCTCAGGGGCGGGGGCGGCCTGGCGGGACAGCTTGAACGACCGGAGCCGGTCGAGCGCCATCGACGGCACGCGGGACAGGCTCCTCCTCTCGCCGCCGGCCCCAGCCGCATCCGCGGCCCCCTCTCCGTTCCCCGCTGCTGACGACGCTACCTTGGATGAGACGGCGATGGTGCCGATGACGATGTTCAGCACCAGGAACAGCACCGCCGGGGTGAACCACCCGTGGACGGTGCTCCACAGCGCCGGGATCGCGACCTCCAGCATTGCGCCGCTTCTTCTCCTTCCTCTTCTTCGCGGAGTGGGGTTTGGGTTTTGGCGTTATGGGGAGGCGGAGGTGGGAAGCGGTGGTGGGGAAGAGAAGAGAGTGGGGTGTTGGTTATTTAAAGGAGGTGGGGACGTTTCGGGCACATGGTCATGATGTAGGGGAAGGGAGTGGAAGCCCAGTTTTTAGATTTTTGATTTATATATCTTGCCTTTTCTTTTTCTAAAAAGGGTTTTATGCGATTCTTATCTCGATGATGACTGTGTACCATTGGCCTTGTTCATTGTGTGTATATATTCATGGATGAGAAGTATACAAATTTCAAAGGTAAATATTTGGGCAGTTATTGTTCTTTTCAAAACTTCGGTCCGCGATAATGGTGCGGGTGAATGGTGATCTGGCAAGTGATCTTTTGGCGACTGGACGGATGCGAAAATGAGGTGTTGCTTTTGATGTTAGAGATACTGCCACGCCAAATTTACGGATCGAAACGACGTGGTGGCGTGATACTCAAGACTGTGAAAAAAAACGTTTGTATTGTCATTACCCCATGGATGGAACTAAAAGTTATGACAGACTGTCACCAGAAAAGATATCTGAGGTGGGGACATTAGTCGGAGAGGGTTCTACGGAGGAAACCGCTGTCGCTACATGCGCGTGTTTAAACTTAAGGGCGAGCCATGGTACACGTGGATGTTAATCCGACAACATTCTTTCCTTTCGGCGTGCGGATGCAAGCGAAAAGAAGCACAACTTTTGATGCTAGAGATATCGATGAGCTGGTTTTATGTAGTGAAAATAGCATTGTTCGTTTATATTGATCACGACAAAAAAGTTATATATGTATCTACGTTGTTTTGCTGGACGGAATTTAAAGTTATGGCATACTCCATAAAAAGGATATGAGGCGGGGACCTTACGAGAGGGTTCTACGAAGAAGAAGAAGAAGAAAACAGATGTGCCGCTACATGTGCATACCCAAAGGGTAAGTTATACTCACTCACTTCTTAGTGATATGACAAGATTTTTGCGAGAACGTATAATTTGAGTGTGTGCATCTTTAATATGATGAAACATAACGGGTATTGAAGGTCTCCCCTGGACACGATAGACTCGTTAGGTGATGGATCTTTTGAAGATTGAAACTATGTCGTATCTAATTTTTTTTAGATCTTATCAGTTTTCACCTTTTTAAAACTAGTGTTGCATCATGTAATGTTAGAACATAAACGACACAATCCATGTTCTAAGAATTTATTCTAATATTATATGGTTGCCCATCGAGGCCATTATTTAGTCATAAACATTACAAACAGCCGAGGGTGGAAATCTATTGCATTAATATTTTAAAGAGGGAAAACTTGGATGAAGAACTTGCAAATAATAATTTGTAAAGAAAAAATGTTTCACAAGGAATACCCTCATCGAGCTAGCACCGTAAAACATGTTAAAATGTACAGCACATGGCACGGATGGTTATAGCTAGTCCATAACACTCATTCTCGGAGAGTATATATATTTCAATGCTCGACTACAGAGAATGAGATTTGGCAAGAAACTTAAGTCCATTAGCTCCTTTGTCAACCTATAGTTTACCTCTCTACTATTCTTTGTTCACTAGCACCGGCTTATTGATTAACTTAACATAACAAAATTGCACCATATATAAAAAAAGAATAAACACAAGCAACAAAGGACCATGGTATAATGAAAGTTATATCATGGCACTTTGGAGCGTCACGGCGTTGCAAGACAAAAAGATGGACGATAGTCTACTCAAAATTATGCATCGTCGAGCTCGATGAACACAAATACCGCCAACTCGATAGTGTCGACCAAAACAGGAATCAAGTGATCATTCCATTTGGGTGCAAGATAGCCCAACATAGTGGGGGAACCAGCTGAACACCGCGATACACCTTGTATCCCGAGACGAGGGCAAGAAAAAAACACAAAAACTTTCCCAGCAGCCAGAGGTTTTTTATTTTTTTTGTTGATATTGATTTGTTTGGGTTGCTCACAACATGTCATGTGGTAGTGACTCGAGGTTTTGTTTAACCGCAGCCGTGCTTAACCCCGCTGGTTTTCTCGTCATCTATGTGTCGTGGCGCATGCTTTACTTATCTTCACTGTTATTAACATCCATCCATGAGAAATGTACTCCACTATTTTAGGCTATAATTCACGCGAATTGATCTCGGTGCCACTGAGAGGGAACCAGAAGTGGAGAACGTGACGATATCAATATATCATCATCACCAAATAAAAGAAGCGGACAGACGGAGATGCTTCATCGCGCGCTCTTCAGTTAGTCGTCGCTCTGCGTTCACACCCGAAACGTGGCCATTGACCCGGCCGCTTAATCCTACCATGTGCACAGCTTAATCATAACACGACTATAGATCAGTAGTACTATCAATTTAATTTACACGCCATCCTCCTCCTCCGTCGACAAGGTGTCAATTTTTATTTTGACCTACTAGTAGGCAGTAGCACAGGAGAGCACGGTTTCTCGTCGATTAAAATCATGAAAGCGATTTGGTGATTAGTTGGGTGTTGGGTACGCGGCGCATGTTACCGCCGCGCGTAACCTAGGTACATATAGATCAAAAAACCTGTGGTCCAGCTCCACATGTCCACGTAGACGCGATAATGCACGGTGGATCGAGTGAAATAAAGAGTGTGGCCGGCCATGGATGGTTCGAGACAAAAAAAATGTCGCTGTACATGTACACCACGTCGAGATCGCGGTGACACCTACCGCGTTTCTTGTATTGATCGCGACCTATACGTTCGTATGTACGTATACGTAGCCGGACTTGCGCACACCTACCGCTACCGCTACCGGTCGGTCAATTTTGGGATTTTCCGATTTTGTCGTCCGTGCGACGACTTGCTTGACCTGTCCGGCTCCGGCCTGATCGATCGCGGCCGGTCCAGTTCTCGTCGAAAACCAAGCCATGCTTGTCCTGCTAGCTCGGGGTGAGAAATTTCCAGTCGCCCCCCGTCACGCGCGCGGACTCTCTTCACCTCGTACTGAGGCTAAGGAAAGGTAGAGTCGACTTCCAGTGAGAGGTTAATTAAGCGCCAAGTAACTATATATGCCACGCGGCTGGTCGCACCAGCCTACACGTACACGCGTGAAACAGTGCGAGGCTTTTTCCCCCAAGGAAAACCGTTTGAGTGTGCCGTCCGATCTCTCGCCGCCGACCGCCGTCGACGCTGATGTTAGCTGCCGGCCCTCCGTATAACGACATGGCCGGGTGGTCATCGGCGCGTCACCGTCACGTGAGCATAAGTCAATCAAGTTGCACGTCACAAATAAACCTAAAGTTTCGAAAAGGAAGTGCGTGATTTTGGCTGACTGCACAACTGCTTGGTGATCGAATACTAAATCATGTAACCCATAATTTCAAATACGGGGCACTTGCTTAAAGATGACGATCACACTTACGGTAATCGGTTTAAAATGAGTTTTATTTCAACATCCAGCTAGAAATGCTACTCCCTCCGTCCCATATTAATAGGTGGGGAAGTGGATGTATCTAGCAATAAAACATGTCTAAATACATCCACTTCTACACCTATTAATATGGATCGGAGGGAGTACTAGTTTTGGGGGTCGTCGATGGTTGTTTAATCAAAGAACACGGGTCTTTCCCATTATCTATGGGGAAATGATTGCTTTCCTTCGGAGGAACCTAACCTCCTAAGCGGATCTCTCGGCTCCACTTATTCCTTATCTTTTACCGGTTCACTCAACAAAGGCTTCTTTCTCGCGCGCGAGTGCCTATGCCCGGCTGCCCCCAAACTCCATGGCAGAGCTCCTGACTAGTGTTACCCCGCCGTCGACCCATGCCTCCATGATGTTGCCCGTGACAGTGCTCACACACCATCGCCGTTGACCCATGCCCTCACACTGCCGCCGCCGTCCAAGGTCCCTAATACAACGAATCTCACCGCCTCCTCCAATTAGACACGGCGTTGCTAGCGCAGGGTGCCACTGGCTTGTGGCCAGAGCTAAGCCGCTGCTAGCGCGGGGCGTTGGTGATGCTACTGGCACGTCGCCTCTGCCTCGACACAACACGGGCATGACGCCTCGTCCCACGTTGTTCCCGTCTACAAGCGGCATTAGAGTTTGCTATGTGCGGCAGGTGGCGGTGCTATAAAGGGTGTCGGGTTTCGTTACGTGTTGTCGACGGTACTGCTACATGTGGCATCAGGGTTTGTTACATGCGGCCGACGACGGTGCTACGTGCGACATTGGATTTTGGTACGATGCTACACTAGCAAGAAATTTTTCGCTACAAAAGTTTTGTTCTTTCGCTATAATGCTAGTAAAGATTTTGCTACTAGATTTTCCGAAGAGTCTATGGAGAAGTCGATAGATGCAATAGTGTATTTTTTTTTTTTTTTGCTACAACTAGGTTTGCTATAACAAGTACAATTTTGTGCTGCCAGATCTCCGATGAGGTCAACATTGTTTTTTTATGAATTTTTTTTGCTACAATGTAGCAGAAGAGGGATGTTTTGTAAAAAAGAGGTCTTTTTTTTATGAAAAATGGATACAGGTTTTGGGACATATGTCGCCTGTACGATCCGGAGGATTGTAAAGTTGGTTCCTCCGGAGGACACTCAGGGGTGGGATAACTGCAGAGGATCCCAGCCCTCGGTCAGCTTATCTATGTTTGATACTACTACATATAGCATGCCTCCACGATTAACGTTGACCCTTGGGAAATTTGCCCTTTAAGCAGTTTACACACGTAAATGATGGACGCTATGAGATATGCCAAGACGAAGGAGATGCTTCATGGATCTCAACAAATAAAACAAGTCGGAGATGCGCTTCATCGCTCTGTACTGTAATCTAGTCGTCTCTCTGCGTTCACACGTACCATAAACGTGGACAATCGACCGCCGAAATCCTACTGTACTTTTATCAGCCGCGCATACTTTTGATTATCGTATGAACGATTCTATTACTTCATAACACAGTACACGGCCAGATGTCATTTTTCTGACGTAGCGCACGGCACGAACACGGCGTCTCTCTCGCCGATTAAAATCAAGAAAGCAGCTGGTGCTTAATTGCGGTTCGGTAGCGGGCATGTTACCTCCACGTATAACCTAGCTATAGATGATCAAATCTTAAAAACGGTGTGGTCCAGCTCCACGTGTCCACGTAGACCTGGAATGCAATGCAACGACGGAAATATTTAGTGGCCGCGTACTACGATTCCAGCCAAAAAGATTCATAAAACCGCGCGTCGTTGTACATGTGAGTACGTCGTCATCCCAGTGACACTGACCTACCGCGATCTCGATTGGATCGATCGGGACCTACGCGCGTACGTACGTACGTGCTCGAGCTTGGACTTGGAGAGAGCGCGCGCGCGCCTACCGGTCGGTCGATTTTGGGATTTTCCGCCTCTGGCCTCCTGTCATCCCTGCGACGACTTACCTTGACCTCCATGTCCGGCCGGCCGGCCCGATCGCTGGCTCGATCCCCTTGTCCTTCTCGTTGCTACAGATCCATGTCCGAGAAATTTCTTCAGCCTGGTCTTCGTGCCGTCGTCGCCGCCGCTGATGGGAACTGCCGGCACCCGACGACATGAGCGAACGGTCATCGGCGCGTCACGTGACTGCACGAGCGCGCGTCTCAGATTTCGCTCTCTTCAAGGACTAGTTTATTTCCAACCTATACAAAGTCAAATCAAGTTGCATCTCACAAACTGTCCAAGAAAAATAGTATTCCCTCGGTCTCAAATTAATTGTCTCAAAGTTAGACAAAAGTGGATGTATCTAACACTAAAACAAGTCTAGATACACTCACTTTTGTCCAACTTTAAGACAATTAATATGGGACGGAGGGAGTAGCAAGCATGTCGTAAGCCTAATGTTCTTTTATAAAAAAACCTGTTTAGCTGACAATGCGAACGCTTGGTTTTTTTTTTCCAAAAAAATTCTAATGCATGCTGCACGCAGTTTCACATGTTCAAATGTAAAGCCTGCACGCTTAAGGCAATCGATTTGGAAAAGAAAAATATCGCATTCATCGTAGAAATTCTAGTGGTTCGGGTAGGTCGTCGCGGTCTTTGCCTCTTGCGGCGGCATTTCCACTGCCAGTTGAAGAAAAGTCCGACGTAGATCTGGGTACAGTATAATCGGATTCCGCAGTACGTACTGCAGAGTTCCGGGAGGCTACCTGCCAATTCACGGCTTGCCGCGTGTTGGCATTGACTCCGGGGAGTCAAGCAGGCTAGGTTGATGGGCTGTCTGCTTGATTATGATCCAAGTACGATCACAGATACTCCATCAGCTCATAATCATTGTCGGCACGTGTCGACGCGTCATTGTGAATATCAAGTTTGTCAGAAGCTACGCGGTTTTTTCCAGGTAGAACAGGGATGCCGGCTCTTCCGCGTTCACACTAGTGGCACGCCACATGCGTTGCACCGAGCCGCGAGTCTGTGTCCAACACAGTACTCTTGCCCTGCATTTCGATTTGCACCGTGTAATCTGCCATGCATTCCTGAGTCAGTCAGTGGCCGAGAAACGGGGTGAAACGCGGTGCAATTCCTCCAAACCATCTCCGGCATGGTGGATCTCGTCATTCCTTCAAATTGTGCTTTGTATGCGGAAGCCGCCGTGTATACTCCGGAAGTGGTAAATTACCAAGTTATGTCATCGGGCGCGTTCCCCAAGAGATGAATCGCACTTACTTGTGTCCAAAGATTGACAAACTCGATAATATGTTGAGTGGTGATGCCCCCGGAGATGTTGACGTTGGTGATCCAAAAAACATCCGTGATCCACGTTGGTTGCTGCTCCATAGTGGAGTATTGAACTTCAAGAAACACCGGGATAGTTGATTTGCCTAAGCAGACGTGAAGGGGAATCTACATCATATATGCTTTGCCACGCCACCTGCTGTGTCAAACGGTAGTAGTAGAGTACTAGGTCTAGTCGGCACTCAGCAGTGGAAACTTAGGCTGGTGCCAGTGCACCGCCTCCCTCTCGCCTCGCCACATCAGCTTTACTGTCACTCTCACCCCACTCTCACCTCACTCTCGCCCCACGGTGCCAGTGCACGGGCTATAGGCTACTCTCACTTCTCTCTCCTCCACTCTCGCCTCCACTCTCGCCTCCCTCTCGCCCCCACTAGCACCGCTATCGCCTCCCTCTCGCCCCGCTCTCGCCTATCGCCTCCCCCTCTCGCCCGGCCAGTGCGGGCGGTAGCCGGGCGGTAGCGGCGCTACCGCCGGGCGAGCCAGCCACCACCCGCCTATTCCCTCTCACCCCCTTACCGCCCCACTCTCGCCCGCTGGGGGGCGATAAGGCCCACTATCGCCCCCCCCAAACTGTCACACCTGACGTCCAGCCTTAGGCGAGGGAGACGCCACCTATGCGGGAAGGCGGTATTGGTCCGTGTGCTAGTTTGTGTGTGTGCTGGACCTGGGTTGTAACGACGTGTGAGGTGTGGAGTTGGGCAAGGTTATAAGCCGTTCCCTGTAACTGAATCGCGAAGTCTGAAGAAATAGAAGGAAGTTCTCTGTCTCTCTACGTCTCTCCTTCTCTGTTCTTCTTCTTCTTCTCCACGGAAAGGAGCAGAGCTCCACCAGTCTCACGCTGGAAATCACACCAGCAAGGGGAATATTACACTTGGTATCAGATTCAGGCGATTTTTGGGCGCGGCTCGCTGTGTTTGTTTTTCTCGTTCCTCTCTTGATTTGGAGCTGTAATTCCGGGGTCAGGTCGTGATTGGGGAGAGCGATTTCGGTCGTTTTCTCTGATTGCTGTAAATCCTCGCGCCGGTAGGCTTGATCAAGCAGAAGATCACCACGGCACCTCCTAGACCTTCCCCACAGACCCAGTACATCCTGGACGCCATGGGCGAGGCAGCAGATCAGACGGGAGCGACGCTCACGAAGCTTCAGGCCAGCCTAGATCTACTGCACGGCGCGGTGGCCAACATCGATACTGCACAGCAGCAGATGCGGGCCCAGCTGGAGCATCAGGCGGCGACGATCTCTAATAGCTCTACCAAGCACGACGACACGGCACGCATCTTACTGGCTTTGACGGAGAAGCTTCAGGTGGTGGAGCGGGGCATCTCAAACCGGCCTCCTCCCGAGGAAATTGAGCCGGGTCCAGGCGCTTCTTCGGTGCCCGGAGGTGCTGGAATTCTCAGAGGCGCTGGAGGCGGCGGGATTCTAGGCGGCGCTGGTGGCGGTGGATTGGGAGGCGCTGGTGGCGGTGGACTTGGCGGCGCTGGTGGCGGTGGACTGGGCGGCGCTGGTGGCGGTAGACCAAGTTCGACGACCGGGGATTTCGGTGGCCGCTCGCCCTTGCCGAAGATATTGTTTCCTCGTTTCTCTGGTGAGAACCCTAGAATCTGGCGTGATCAATGTCTTGATTATTTCCGAGTGTTCAACATCAGCCCAACACTGTGGCTTACCATGAGCACACTGAATATGGATGGCAATGCCGCTGTATGGCTGCAATCTTACAAGCAGAGACACGAACTGGGAGGCTGGCCTCAGTTCATTGCTGCTGTGGAGGCCGAATTCGGGGGAGATGATCAACGAAAGTTCATAAAGGCACTTCTAGGACTGAAACAAACTGGTTCGGTGGATGAATACATTCAGGAATTTCAGTCTCTAATGTATCAGGTCGCCATGTTTAATCCCAATTACGACTCTCAGTTTTTCATCTCTCAATTCATCAAAGGGCTCAAGGCTGAACTGAGAGGACCAGTGGAAATCCAAGTCCCTGATACACTTGAACGGGCGTTTTTGATAGCAAGGGTTCAGCAGGAAGTTATGGATGAGGCACGGCCAAAAGGTCAGCGACAATATGTGCGTGCAGATACTGTGGCAGGGCGAGGCGACGCACAAAAACCGCCACTAAAATTGGCCACGGGTGACCTTTGGAGAGATCGACAATTAAGGGATTATCGTCGAACAAACGGCCTGTGTTACAAATGCGGTGAAAAATATGACCCAACACACATATGTGGCCAGAAATCAACCGTTGCTCTGAATGTAATGGAAACAGGCGAGTGCCCATTGATGTTATCCGAAGAAATCCTCAACATGATCGAAATGCAAGATGTGACCACCGCCGAGCAGTTAAGCTTATCTATCCATGCCATGGCAGGATCAGAGGGTGCTGAAACCTTACGCTTGCGTGCTCTAGCGGGAAATCAGGTGATGTTGATTTTAGTGGACTCAGGCAGCAGCAGCTCATTCGTCCACACCCACATGTTGGACCGTATTCAGTGTCAAGTGACCGATGCACCATCAGTGGCGATCAAGGTTGCCAATGGCGAATACATGCATTCCACTCAGCTTGTACCCGAATTTACTTGGTGGTGTGAGGGAGCTACTTTCATCACCCCTATGCGTGTGCTCAATCTGGGCGCATATGACGCCATCCTCGGGATGGACTGGCTCAAGAAACACAGCCCCATGCTAACAGACTGGGATAAGAAAATTCTATCGTTTCTTCATGATGGCAAACAGGTGACACTTCATGGCATTCAGTCGTCCACGACTACTACTGTTCGTGAAATTCCGGTGGAGCAATTAGCAAAATGGTCCAAGGGCAACGACATCTGGGCAATGGCTGTGGTACATGTGGATACAGCAAGCAACACTTCTGAATCTCCAGACTGTCCGGCACCAATTCAGACTTTGCTAACTGAATTTAGTGCAGTGTTCTCTGAACCCAATACACTGCCTCCTTCGCGTCAATACGACCATGCGATCCCTTTGAAGCCGACTACTACTCCTTTCAACTCTCGGCCATACCGGTACTCACCGGCGCACAAAGACGAAATCGAGAAACAGGTTGCATCCATGCTCGCCGCCGGCATCATCGTTCCCAGTATGTCTCCCTTTGCATCGCCGGTCCTCTTGGTGCAGAAGAAGGACGGTACATGGAGGTTCTGTGTGGACTACCGCCGGCTCAATGACCTCACTATCAAGAATGTCTTCCCCATGCCAATTATCGACGAGCTCCTGGATGAACTCGCAGGTGCCAAAATATTCTCCAAGCTCGATCTCCGAGCCGGCTACCACCAAATCAGATGCTGCCAGCTGATGAAGAGAAAACCGCGTTCAAAACACACCAGGGCCACTACCAATTTCGAGTCATGCCATTCGGGCTATGCAACGCTCCAGCGACATTTCAGTGCGTCATGAACACGGTTCTTCGCCCTTGTCTCCGCCGCTCAGTCCTGGTCTTCATGGACGATATCTTGGTATACAGCGCATCCCTGGAAGAGCACATGCAACATATCCGCGAAGTGCTTCAGTTACTCTAGGATCAACAACTCTTTGTCAAGCTGAGTAAGTGTTCGTTTGCCTGCACAACCTTGGAGTACCTTGGCCACATTGTTTCCGCGGATGGGGTTGCTACTGATCCACGCAAGACTCAAGCAATGCAGGACTGGCCGCAACCGACGACTGTGACAGAGTTACGGGGGTTCTTGGGATTGACAGGGTACTACCGAAAATTTGTCCGGAATTACGGCGTCATCGCGCTTCCTTTGACCAACCTCCTGAAGAAAAAAGTTTTCACTGGGATGTGGCAGCGACGGAGGCATTTCAGGCACTTAAACAAGCGATGATCAGCACCCCAGTACTGCAACTACCAGATTTTAGCAAGCAGTTCGTCGTCGAGACGGATGCTTGTGATTCTGGCATTGGGGCCGTGCTGATGCAGGACGACCACCCTCTCGCATTTCTCAGCAAGCCATTGAGTTCAGTGCATCAGCAACTTTCCATCTATGAGAAAGAATTTCTCGCCTTGCTACTGGCTGTGGATCGTTGGCGTCCGTACCTGCAACGCGGCGAGTTCATCATTAAGACGGACCATCACAGCCTCTGTTTCCTAGAGGATCAAACTCTGCAATCGCCATTGCAGCGCAAGGCCATGGCGCGCTTGATGGGTTTACAGTTCAGAATTGTTTACAAGAAGGGCGCAGAGAATCACGCGGCTGATGCCCTCTCGAGGGTTGGTCATCTGCTCGCAATCCAGGCATGCTCTCAAGTGCAACCAGCGTGGCTTCAGGAAGTACTAAATTCCTATGCCACCGATCCTGATGCTCAACGACGCTTGACTGAATTAGCACTCCATAGCCCAGACGAGCATGGGTATGAACTCACACAGGGCATCATCCGCTTCCGAGGAAGGGTGTGGCTCGGAGCAAATTCAGCGACTGCAAACGAAGCTCATCTCAGCTCTGCATTCCAGCGCGGTTGGCGGCCACTCCGGCGTGCAAGCAACTTATCAGCGCCTCAAGCGTCTATTCGCATGGCATGGCCTTAAAGCGGCAGTGAACGATTTTGTCAAGCAGTGCAGTGTCTGTCAGCATGCGAAACACTCGACAGCGCACCCACAAGGGCTACTTCAGCCGCTGCCCGTGCCTCAAGGAGCGTGGAAGGACATCACCATGGACTTTGTTGAAGGCCTACCACTGTCTGAAGGAGCTGATGTGATCTTGGTCGTCGTTGATCGCTTCACGAAGTATGCCCACTTCGTTCCACTACGACATCCTTTCTCAGCTCCTCAGGTGGCACGTGCCTTCGTGGATTCAGTGGTCAAGTTGCATGGTATGCCTCACTCTATCACATCTGATCGTGATAAGATCTTCACCAGCCATTTCTGGAAACAGCTTTTCCAAGCTCTGGGAACCAAATTGCATTTCACTGCCGCCTACCATCCCCAGACGGATGGGCAGAGTGAACGCGTCAACCAGTGCCTCGAAATGTTCCTTTGCTGTATGGTTCAGGACTCCCCGAGGCAGTGGCGCAAATGGCTACCATTAGCGGAATTTTGGTACAATTCATCTGTGCATACATCGCTGGGGTGCTCACCATTTAAGGCTCTCTATGGCCATGAGCCAAATTTGGGGGCTATGCCTGATTTAGAGGTTGTTGTGGATCCCAGCATTGCTAGAGTAGTGATTGATCGCACACAACAGATTGAGCTCTTGAAGAAGCATCTGACAGCAGCTCAGGACAGAATGAAGAGAAATGCAGATCGTCACCGAACAGAACGTTCGTTTCAGGTTGGCGATATGGTGCTGCTCAAGCTACAGCCATATGCCCAGACTACAGTGGTCAATAGGTCTTACCCAAAGCTTGCTTACAAATATTTCGGTCCCTACAAGATTCTAGCCAAAGTTGGACAAGTTTCTTATCGTCTCGAGTTACCAGCAAGCAGCCAAGTGCACAACGTCTTCCATGTTTCTCAGCTCAAGGAATTTCGTGCAAACTACACACCGGTTTTTGAAGATTTGCCCAAGTTGCCTGCATTGGATGCCATGGAAACCGAGCCGGAGAGAATTCTGAATCGACGGCTAGTGAAGAAAGGCAATGTTGCCCTACCACAAGTGTTGATCAAGTGGACACATCTGCCAGAAGATGCAGCCACATGGGAGGACTGGGAGACCCTGAAGGCCAAGTTTCCTTCTGTTCTTGCTTGGGGTCAAGCAAGCATTTCTGGGGGAGAACCTGTCACACCTGACGTCCAGCCTTAGGCGAGGGAGACGCCACCTATGCGGGAAGGCGGTATTGGTCCGTGTGCTAGTTTGTGTGTGTGCTGGACCTGGGTTGTAACGACGTGTGAGGTGTGGAGTTGGGCAAGGTTATAAGCCGTTCCCTGTAACTGAATCGCGAAGTCTGAAGAAATAGAAGGAAGTTCTCTGTCTCTCTACGTCTCTCCTTCTCTGTTCTTCTTCTTCTTCTCCACGGAAAGGAGCAGAGCTCCACCAGTCTCACGCTGGAAATCACACCAGCAAGGGGAATATTACACAAACGCCCGCGTTGGCACCAGCCTTAGGGCTGGGCAGAGCATGTAGCAAACGCTCAACAGGGGAAGAAAAAGAAAGATGAATCCAAAAACCTACGCTGCCTTCACAGTTCACACTCACAGCACATGAAGTCTACACGCCTCGGAAACAGAATGAAACCTGAACAAAAGCCAAAGTTACAAACCGGCACGACAGAATATGTGCACTGTATATACCTGAACATCCTCTGAACTTTGAACACGGTCAGTTGCTTGCTCCCGCGGTCGCTCCGGATCGGTATGTTACTACGAAGGCAACACGATGGCTGTCTCGAGTCTCTCGGCAACCAGGACCAGAACCAAATCTGCTGTCGGAGAAGACGAAAACAAAACGATCGGGCTGGAAAGATACGACGTGTTAAACATATCGGATTCCGGAGAGACATGGTTCGCTAGAGCACGAGCTGACAGATGCATGCAGAAGAGAGCTCAAGTGTTTAAACATATCGGATTCCACCGCACGGCCGAACGACACGGATCCGGATTCCGCAGAGCAGAGATACAGCCACGTTGGTTTAGACTCGAGAGCTGGCACACGTACCACCAGACGCTATTTCCTGACAGAGATTCGTTCAGCCCTGGTGTAGGTTGGAACATGGTATCCACTAGGCCAGTGCAGTGCAGTGCAGCAGGCTCTCAGTCTCGCGAGCATCACGGAGCACCTGCGGCCGCGGAAGACGCCAAGTGCGCTTCGATTCCGGCGCCATCACCTCGTCTCGTCAGATGCCGCAGCTCTCGCCATCTCGTCAAGTCCAGGGCTCCAAGTCCAAGCTGCAGGCGCACTCGAACTGATTTGATCTTCTCCTTTGTATCTTGTTGGACTGGAGGTGGTACGGCGGCCACGGTCACTTCTCCGAGATCATATGCCGTGTAGAGATCCCATGTTGCAGAATCTATCTCTGAACGAGCTCCAGCTCCATCGTCCGTCCTTGAGCTTCATCATGGCAGGCTGCCGCATTTCCTACTGACACACACTGCTTGGTGCTTCGTCCCTGCTTATATTCCTCCACACTACTCAAGGACGACAGAGAGAGTGATGATGCCACTCTGGTCTTGCACTATATCTCAACAAGTAGCCACAAACGGTAGGCCACACCGTGACAATGTCGCTTGTCCTCAGTGACAATTGCATCATCGTGCCTCTGCCTAGCCTAGAGAGCACTCGGTCTTTCCTATAGTTGCATCCTCTCTGCTTTTCGTCCCGGTTTTTAGAAAATCCGTACATATCTAATTATGTATTTTTTAATATCAATTGACATGCAGTCATGTTGACATGAGACCATTATGGACGACGGCACCATGACCAAGCGAGGCCCAGGTGCATCAGAACAAAACGAGGGCACTGTGCTTTTGCATGTACTCCCTCCGATCCATATTAATAGGTGCTCAAGTGGATGTATTTAGACATGTTTTATTGTTAGATACATCCATTTTAGCACCTATTAATATGGATCGGAGGGAGTAGTAAAAGCTACATTGGGCTAAATCTATTTTGGCTCACGGGTGCATGTACGCCTGATATTTTAAAAACGGTTTTAAAGGTCAAAAAAGAATTGTGGATACATCTTCAGATTTTATATATTCAGAGTCGTTTCGCGTAAAACCGATATGCTTACGGTCTATTAAAAAAAATTCTCGTGAAAAATCCTTTTTAACACCAGTTTTTTTTACACAAGCATACAACTGTATTACTATTTGTTTTCTGAATCAGGTCTGTCAACACATCGGCTGCTGCACGATCTATCCTAGGACAGTAGCTGACCGCTGAACATGCTCCGCTTGCATATTGCTCACTGCCCTGCACGATCGGCAGTGCGTTTCTTTTTCTTTACAGCATGAACTGTGCATCTCTGAGTCAGTGGCTGATACGATAGTAGGAGTACTAATTGCTTGCTGCTGTAAACACATGTGGACGCAATCTGCACCATGTACTTTTCGATCTGCTGTGCCAAACAGTAACAGGATTTCAGTGGTCTGATCAGTAGTGGGAGAGATGTGCTCGCACGGCAGAAATGTGCGCTGCTGTCTGTCTGAATATCTGGCAAACTTGTGAACATCTTTTATGGGTATTGCTCACCGTTTGCTTGCTGTGCTGAACTGTCGATGAGTGCAAAACAAACAAACTATGATTCTTGAAAAAGAAGTCCAAGGGAGGATGAAAATGTGTAACGGATGAGGGCTGACAGACGGCATCCCCGTGCTCTGTCTTGACACAAGTGCATCACCTCATCGGATATCACTGCACTCGCCATCTCATCAAGCTCCAGGGCTCCAAGCTTCAGGCAGGCGCACTGAGTCGCACCGTATATACAGAACACGACACGGATTTGAAGCTTTCCCTTTATATCTTCTTGGAGGTGGCACGTAGCCTCAGATAGTCAGATGCCGTGCAAACGCCAAGGGAGATTTCGGACAAAGAATCTCTATCTCTGAACGAACTTCAGGCATCGTTCTTGAGGTTGATGATGGCAGGCTGCCACATTTCCTACTGACAACCGTGCTTATATTCCTCCATGGGTACCTTTGCAGGTATGGGAACATAGGAACATGTCCCCGCCAGTTGCCACAACCGGTAGACCGCCACACCGTGTCACGGGACAGACATGCTCAAGTCCCATTGCGGTTCTCTCTGTTCTATCGTCTCCATGGCATGATACATTTGGGTTACCAAGTCTCTTAAACTTTGCCGGTTCATGTACCCGGAACAATGACCTGCAGGGGGAACGGCTCTTAACTCCTTATTACTCTACATGCCTGAACTCTGCATTTACCTGATGAGGTGACAGTCAGCACAAGTCCCTAATCCTCGGTGCAATGATCCACTTAGTTTTGTTTGCTCGCCTGATGGCCCGACAGAGTTTCTCCTTTCTTTTTCAGTAGACATTAACCTGCAATGGATCACTACGATCTGTCCCAAACAGTTCCCTTAGGTAGCTGTGATTCTCGACGGGCAGCACGAGCAAAGCTGGTAACAAAACAGAGACCTGGACCCGTCTCATCCCAACAGCAAAGATGCCCCTCCATGTCATGCAGGGTCCCGGGTCGAGGGAGGTTATGACAAGAGAGATTGCTGATGCACAGATGGTATTATAACCAACACTTCTTAGATTGCTGGTGGTGAGATCAATATCTCCAGTAATGAGATTTATCATTTATCAGGGGGCAACACATTAGGTTGGATCCAACTTGTGATTTATCGGCCATATGCCTGCATTCGTCTTTGGTTTATGCGGAGTAGTTGACAATACCAGTCTAAAAATAAATAACGTGAAGCGTATAGAAAAAACAGTAAAATACACAGGATTGTCGACAGTTCAGCCCCCTCTGCATCGGAAATTTTAGTTGTGTTCGGTTCCGCATATCTATTACCCGCCGTTCAATAATTTTTCAGGTGTAAAGTTACTGAATATTGATGGCACAAGCACTATCCTAACAAAGATTCTGCACATGCTACTGCTATTTCAAAACAAAACAAAATTCGATCGATGCAGACGGCCTCTTTCAAAACATTATATACTCCCTCCGATCCATATTAATGGTCGCTAAATCGGATGTATCTAGCACTAAAATATGTCTAGATACATCCGATTTAGCGACCATTAATATGGATCGGAGGGAGTATGTGCAAATAGATTTATTCTGTACACTAGAACTCACGACATGTCAGATGAGACCCATCTAACTGTGTACTATTTTCCCATCGTTCTCAGGTGACGTTGGTCTAACTATAAGTAGTAAAAAGATGAGATACCCAAACATCAAACGTACCCCCTCAGTCTCAAATTAATTGTCACAAAGATGGATAAAACTTGATGTATCTAGTGTGAATTTGAGCACACTGATAAAGGGTTCAACTGAGACTCTTCTAGTGTAATGTCACCAGTGTACCAGAAAAGAAGAATAACCCTGAATAACCAATCCCTTCTAAAGTAATGGTAGTAACTTGCACGGCCGTATTTGTCGGCGAGTAAAAGCATCAGGGGATGCTTAACCCAAAAGAGTTCAGCTATATGAGACTATGAGAGCTTGGAATTTTTGCATCCTATAAGTCTAGGAACAATATGTAATATAAATATTTAAGTGTAGCTGGGTTACCTTCCTGCAAAAACTTGCCGAATCAAATGTTTGCTCAGTCTCTGCTGGAAAACCACACAACATGCACTCTAAGTAAACCCTCAGACCATGAATCTTGCATTTGCCGACAATATGCATAATTCCATCAGCAGCCAACATTTGGATATAGTATTGACAATACAAAGATGGGTCATTGGAGTTTGATAAATATTTCGCTGTGGACACTAACCAAAATATGATGTACTGCAGTGGAATCTGGCAAAGTCGTTCAGCTCATAAATCATCTGAAAAATCTAATTGCCTGTAATTATAGATGAACGAACAATATTCCGCCAACAAGTAAGCTGATGTCCAGCAACAACATGACTGCTTCCCCCTCAAAAAAAAAAAACATGACTGCTTCAGCTCACAGAGTGCTTAACCGTGTAAGTTGATTCTGGTGATTACAATTCCCACAAAGGACAAAAGATGTCTGCTGCAACATATTTACTGTTCATATGATTGGCATTCAAGTTGAGAAAGATCAGTAACCCACATTTAATATTGTAACCAAAAGAGTAAACAAAGTTATGGCAAAAGGGTCGGGTCTGAGTTCATAATCATCCTTATTTTGGACAGCTCCCGTCACTGCATTCAGACAGTTGAATCAACTGTCAAGAGATCCGTGTTGTGACATACATGCAAGATTATCCTTGAGGAGGGACAACTCCTCTTATCTAACACTATGGATGAAATGTACATTTGCAAAGACTGATGGGACTAAAAGAAACTCTTATTCCCTGCACTAATTCATCCCTATTCTCTGCCCACCATAATGCATCCCAAAGACGGACTTCATTTTCTGTGATGAAAAGAAGGACTTATAGGCCCAAAATCATGATAAGGACAGACAAAAGAATAAACCAAGAAAGAGAAGGCCTCCCATCTCACTGAATAATTACTGGCAGCTAGATAGGGAACAACTCCTAGCGCAATGAGCGCCAAGAAAGCTTGTCCCAAGCCTTCATCTTGCTTCAAGAATACTCACTAACACTAAGCCCAGATAGCAAGGGATGACATGGCCATAGCCCCAAGAAACAAGGCGACATATGAGCAGACTTGCAGCCTCGGGTTGCAGCTCATCCTCCGGCTAAGAAAATCAGCAGCAATGAGATCCACTAGTGCCATATAGATCAGTATACCAGCCGACATCGAATCCAGAATGCCCTCCACCACCAACGCCCTGGGGCTGTTGGGGTTGTAGAAGGACGCGATCCCTGCCCCAACGGTGATCCCAGCAGGTGTTGTGATAGCAAAGAAGAAAGCCATCAGGAGTGCAGAGAAATTCTTGAACTGAGCCTGCATTTGTTCATAAAAAATGAAATTAATAGATGCAATCAACATGACGGATGCTGATTACAATGAGGTGACTGTTAGCTACAAAGCAGATATATAGTGGACAATAACCTCAGAAATGCAGCCACCCAACGCAAAACCCTCGAAGAACTGGTGGAAAGAGAGGGCGGCAACCAGAGGTTTAATGGTGCATGGGCTCTGTGAAACACCCAGGGATAGCCCGATGATTACGGAATGGGATACAATCCCCAGCTCCAGAATCTTGTCGACAATACAGAAAATCATAAGTTAGCATAATTTGCAGATTTCCAACTCAAAACATCTATCGAGATGGTACATTTCAAATCATTGCTCATCCGTTGAGTTATACTAAAAAAAATTATAGTACTCCCTCCGTCTCAAAATAAATGTCGCTCAAATGATTGTATCTAGATGTATTTCAAAATTGGATATATCCATTTCAACGGGACTTATTCTGAGACGGATGGAATATATCTTACAGAGCAAGTTGCGCCGGATGCACATGTTTTCTTGAACTAAAGCATAAGCAACTAGGCGAATGATATCTCGAGTGCACATTTACTTAGCTAATTAACTTGTATAGAGGATGATTTAACTACGGTTGGCCATTTGTTAGCCGCCTGATTTTTCTCAACTCCAAATAGTAGCAGTACTATACTTTTGTGAACATCATATTAATTTACCATGTGAGTAGATGTTGGTCGAACGAATTAAAAAAATTCTAAGAAAAAAACTGCACGCCTTAAACAGGCAGGCAAAAGTTAACCACATGGAGCTGTCTGTACCTGCGAGACAACAACGTGACGAGACTGGGAGGGTGTCTGCTCGCTCCCATGGCCATGCTCATGCCCGTGGCCGTGGGATTCGTAGACGGACCCTGCATCGCAGGCGTCATGGCCATGCGCGTGGCTATGGCGGTGCGCGGCCGCGTGCGCGCGCATCCCGACGATGTGCATGGCGTCCTGCTTCTCTTCGTCACCGCTGACCGCGGCGGCGCCGGTGATCCCCGCGAGCGCGCCGTCCTCGAGCAGCGCCGCAGTGTCTTCGTGAGAGGCGGTGGCGGCCTCCTGGCCGTGCTTGCGCTCGTAGAAGCGGGTGCCGACGAACTCCATGACGAGCGTGCCGAGCGCGGCGAGCATGGCGATGAAGCCCGGGAAGGGGAACAGGCGCCAGGGCGCGGCCGGGAGGCACGGGTCCTGGAACTTCTCCTCCGCGTCGTGCATCATGTGCACGAACCCCGTGGCCAGGATCACCCCCGCCGCGAACGCCTTCGCGAGCACGAACGTCCCGCCGCCGGAGGAGGACGGGCCCCTGCCTCCCTCTCCGCCGCCTCCGCTCCGTTTGCTCCCGACGAGCGGAATGGCGACGCCGACCGCGCCGGAGATTAGGATGGACGCGACGGCCACCATCTTGAGCCGCAGGGCCGCCGCCTCGTCGCGGCACTCGTCGTCGCCGGCTCCCGCCTCCGCTTCGCAGCTCGCCGCGGAGACCGACGCCGCGAACCGTTGCAGGTGGGTGCGGAGGTAGGGGCCGTACGACTCCATCTCCTGCCATTTTACACGTAAGGAAAAGGTTGACTAATTAATATCACCAGAAATTCACGAATTTCGCCTCGCGATTCGACGAGAGAACAAAATCGTGAATCCACGCAGCAAGATAGGCAAGCAGAGAATATATACGCGCTCCTCGAGCTCCGGGAAAAAAAAAGAAAAACGAAGACAGCAGAGGAATGAAGGCGCGCACCTCGAAGAAGGCCATGGCACCTGCGGATAATCCAATCCTGTTCTTCTGGTGTCTGACGGATTCGGTTATTGGATTCGAGGAATGAAATTTGACTAATTTATACGCGGCGCTGCCCACCTGCGTGCGACGGCGTGGAGGAGACGCATGCAGCTCCACGTCGGCGCGTGGAGGGCCCCGCCGCGGTCGAGGATGTCGTCACCCCCCCACGCCGCCGCCGTCGTCGGTTGGGATCGTGCGGCGCCCGCCGGGCCAGCAGTGGCTCGTGAGGTGGGGTTTGAGCCGGTGTTTTTGGTGGACGCGGTCACGCGGGCAAGTGGACGTGGAGGTACGACGATGTCGACACTATGGCGAGCGACGCGCGTGCATTCCCCAGCTGTGGGCGGGCGGCATGTTTTGTGCTCGGATTGCGAATTGCGATCCCGCGCCTTGGCGCTACGCGCATTGTCTACGAATCTCTCGCATCAAAATAGTAATCTACTACGGACTAGTAGTAGTAACTCGGTTCTCTATCACCACAATTAACAATTATAGTACTCCCTCTGTATCGATTTTTCGTGTTTTATGTTTTTATATAAATTTATATACATATTGCACTAAAACATGTCTAGCTACGTGTTGTATGTTGTATAGTAAACGCTAAAATACCATATATTTTAATACCAAGTGAGTAGCTGTATTGTTAATGTTAAAGCCCAGTTGGTGGTCGTTAGTCGTTTCCTGTGGTTAGGGCAAACCGATCGGCCCCCTATTTGGTCCGATTTGCTCCGCATACCGGTTTCGTTAAAAACTCCATCCCAACGCCACCACACACCCCCCAAAAGGATCCAGTGGGACCGGCTGAGTTTCCCCCAAACATGACCCAAATTTGGTCCATGTTTGGCGTTGGTCCGCGGACGCGCTATGTGTCCTCCCTTGCCCATGTGGTAGCGACGAAGCAACAACTAGCATGCCTCGCCGCGTCCATTTTATGGGACCGCCCCTCGACCCCATCTGCATCTCACTCCACTCACTCGTGCTCCCCAAACCCTAACTGCTCCCTCGTCGGCGACCATGGCCCCCTCTTCCCTTCGCACGCCGGCGTTCAGGGTTTCCATCGACGTCGCCATGACCTTTGGCGCAACCACGCGCCGCTCTCGTGGCCTGTGGTGCACCTCCTTGTCGGCTGGCACCTCAGTAGAGGTCGGGTGCCCCTGCCGCCCGGAGTGATGTACTTCATCGACCCCGTCGACTCCGAGACCTACAACGACAGAGGGCTCGGCGACTACCTCGACGAGCTCGACGCCAAGGAAGCGGAGGAGGAGGACGGCATGGATGTCGTGGATGAGTAAAGACAGATGCCATGGGAAGGTTTGGGGCCGATGGACGCTGTAGGTATCCGGGGAGGGATCGCACGTCGAGTAGACGCGCTCAGGAAACGCTGCAAACACCAAGAACTACCCAGGTTCGGGGCCCTCGTGTGGAGGTAACACCCCTACTCCCGCCTATCTCTCTGTATATGTGATATCCGAGTAGCCACAGTACAAATCAGGCCTTCAGCCGAGTAGCCACTCTCTGCTCTCTCTACCTCTAAAACTTGCTCGTGCAATAAATGCTCTCTTGCGTAACGTCCCTCGCGCAGGAGGGGGGTTGGGCACCTTATATACTGGTGCTCAGCCGAGTAAACAATGATTAAAAGGTACAACGATGGGACGTCCCTACTGTGATGCAGAGCACGCCTCCGGGTTCCCGCTGACGCGGGTGCGAGAAGTCGTCGCGCCGTCCGGCTGACAGGACCTGTCCACCCTGTCAGTCTCACAGAGTAGGCCCCCCGACACGTCCTATCCCCTCTGTCGGTGACAAGACGTGACATGCGCCTACCTTCATTGTACCCACGCCGTAGCGCGGATAATCATGCGCTCCGTAAGTTGAACCGCACGCCTGTACGGCTGCGGGATACGCGGGATCTTGTCAGAACGGCTCCATTGACTTCTTGCCCGAGTAGGATTGTAGCCCATCTACTCGACCACTTGTTCTCTACTCGGACGATTCCAAACTTGCTCCTTATCTTCTCTTGGACTTCAATATGTACTACCGAATAGCATCTACCGGATACCAGGTACCCGGGTAGCCGCCTACTCGGTAAACAGTACTCTGATCTCTGTTTTACCACTTGTCTTACCCCTACTCGGGGGCTGACGAAGGGATGAACCTTGGACCCGGCGAATAAGGATACCTGGTCCTAGGCCCAAGACTGAGGCCCAATACGAGAAGCTTCGAACTACTCTAGAAGGTCCAGTTGAAGCCCACCCGCAATGCCTTGCGGGATAAGATAGGAAACTTGTAACCGACTTAGGTTTAGAGTTCAAGTCCTCCCCGGGTACGGTTTGGGACCTAGCCATCTATATAAGGCCAGGAGATCCACCGCGAGAGGGCCAAGCAATACCGCACCATCAAGCCTTGAGCTCAAGATCGTACTCTAGACTTGAGCAATCCCCCATTGTAACCGATCTATTCGATAATACAGATCGACAGAGGCATGAGTAAAGGTTTTTACCTCTACGAGGGCCCTGAACCTGGGTAAATCGTGTCTCCTGTCTAGCCGACGATCGCCACCAGCGTCCACAGGTTCTCCTATTCGAAACCCTATGGGTTCACCCGAGGGACTTGTTGAGATGCAGATTCGACAATTGGCGCCGTCTGTGGGAACGGCGGACGCTGGATCTCTGGCGTCTTCGGCTTCATCGACAACCCACTCGCGTTGGAAACCTTCGACTTCGACCCCAACCAACCCGATTCGGATCGGATCTGTCGTAGTCACCCCTCACTCGCCGGAATCATGCCCGGAATTCAGCAATCTGGAGAAAAGCGTCACCTTGACGTTCGGGAGCTTCAAGTTCTACACCAACAAGGACGGGATCCTCCACTTCCCTGAAGAATCGGGATCTGAGTCAATCTCCAGCCCAGGAGCTGTCGACTCATGACCCTATCTGGCAAAAAGTGGCGAGTCAATCCGCCTCAACACCAGCAATTTCCACACCCTCTCTACAGAGGAACCCTCTCGGGTCAGGAAGGCCTTTCGAGTTACGCCTAGGACTAACAAGCCACGTCTGGCTCAAGTCTGCATGGCAGGATCGGAACAGCCACCCGCAGAGACTGAACAAAGCGCGAAAGAACGCGCCGAGATCAATGTTTCACGAGACGCCTGGCTCCTAGCAAAGGAGGCCATCCGCACAAGCAAACCACCTGCAGCCGGGGTCCCACACGAAGATATGGTCGCCTACCACTACCATCTAGTGAGAGCAGCCACTGCTATCAAGGAAGCTCGAGAAGATCTGGTCGTGCGAAAAAGAATGGCAGACGAGTCAAGCCAACGCCGAGCGCAGCTATCCCTATCACCTTCCATCGGGAACCGCCCCCAGAAGAAGGGACGCGCATCGAGAACCGCGACTATGGACGGCGAGTCCTTAAGCGGAATCAGCAAATCACTTATGCGTGTGGACGAAGATGGAAACATCCATCTACAAACCCCCGCAGCCGCAGTGCTGGCCGCAGCTACCTACATGCAGATAAATCAACCCGTCGATGGGGAGATAGCCCGAGTGGCAGCGATAGCAGCCCAAGAGGTCGAGACCGTAGCCGCAGCCCGAGAAGAGGTCGAGATCGCAGCCCACGGAAGAATCGAGACCGCAGCCTGCGAGGAAATCGAGATCGCAGCCCGCGAGGGAATCGTGACCGCAGTCCGCGAAAAGATCGAGACCGCAGTAGCTCGCGGCATCGCAGTAAAGAGCCAAGAGGAGACGCCAATCGAGATGATCCCGGATACAATGCACGATCGGACATCGCCCAACGCAAGGTCGATAAAGGTCGGGCGACCAGAAATCGCGCGCGCTCCCCGTCAACATCCTCCGATGATGAGGTTTGCGGAGCCCTATGCTTTACCCGCATCATCCGCGAAGCACCGCTACCCAAAAGGTTTAAGCTATCCACGGAAGTACAGAAATACGACGGTTCGCAGGAGCCTTCTGCCAGGTTGTCGGATCACCTCACGACAGTAAAATGCCAACGTGGGAACAAAAACACAGCTATGCAGTACCTCAATGTACACCTGGTCGGTGCAGCTGGCAGCTGGCTCGAAGGAAGGCCGAAAGCATGCTACGGGTCCTGGGACGACCTGAACATGGATTTCTGCAAAAATTTCCAAGCAACATACAAATGGCCTGCGACCATCTAGGAGCTACGAGGCTGCAAGCAGAAAAGTGGCGAGTCTACTCGCGAATATATTCAGCGATGGACCACGCTAAGGAATACGGCGGGAAATATATCAGAAGAAGTCGCGGTTGAAGCATTCGCCAAAGGAGCACGGCGAACCTCTTTCAGGGAAGAACTGGGGCGACTAGCACCTAAAACCATGGGAGAATTAATGGCCATAGCCGATAGATGGGCAAACGGCGAAGACGCAGTGCGTAACGAGAAAGATTCATCCCCAGCACGTGATGACGACCGCCATGGCCGAAAGAAAAGAAGAAAGAACTACGACCATGATGATCGAGAAGAATTCGTGGCAGCGGAGTTCACCAAAAATCGCGACAGCGGATATCGTGGGAAGCGCAAGTGGAAACCTAAGCAAGAGGGGAAAAAACCCGAGGAGGACCTCGACGGTTACTGCACGCTACATCTATTCACAGATAAGCTGAAAGTAAAGTATGGGCACCTAGAGGGGGGTGAATATATGCTACGACCAATTTTAATTTTTCTTAAGGTTTAGGCTTGACAAGAAGGTAAATTCTCTAGATAGTGTGACTAGTGGTGAATTTACCTATATGACAAGGCAAGCAATTAATGCAACTAGTACAATACTTAACACAACTAGTACAACAATAAATGCAACAAGTACGAGTAAGTAAAGGGAGGGGAACGAGGTAACCGATAGAAGCACACGGAGACACGATGTATTCCCGAGTTCCTCCTTGTTAAGGGAGTACATCTCGTTGGAGGGGTGTGAGCTCGCCACGAAGGCCTACTCAACGCCACAAAGGCCTCACCCTATTCTCCGATGAACTCCGCCACAAAGGCCTAGTTCACCTTCCACTATTGAACCCCTTTGAGGCGGGGATCGAATCCTTTACAAACAAGTTTGGGGCACACACCCACAACTTAATTGGGGGCTCCCAACACTCACAAATTACCAAGAGTAGCAAGAAGCCTAGGTTCTCCACAAGAGGAAACCCTAGGCAAAGATCCCTCAAGCAAAAGAGAGGGGAAATGAAATCCGGTTGGTGAAGACGTAGATCGGGGCCTTCTCCTTCAATCCTCCAAAGATCTAGGCTTTTGGGTGGAGGGATTGGGATATCTAGCAAGGTGGGTGAGCTCCAACAATGGTGTCTTTAATTCTGGTCGAGCTAACTGGAGGTAGGTGGAGGGGAGGGGGTATTTATACCCCTCATAAAGACTAAGAGCCGTTGGAGTAGATCTGGCGAAATCACACCGGAGACTCCGGTGTACGGACACTCTCCGGTGTCCCTCCGGACTGGATGCAGTACTGGACACCACCTTGGCACACTTGATATTCTTCAGGAAAGTTTCAGTCCGGAGACTCCGGTCTGGGGGACCGGAGACTCCGGTCTTGGCGCCACACAGAGATTGTCTGTGGTCTTGCGAGACAGAAAAGCTTCACTCACACCGGAGACTCCGGTAAGTATCCGGTAAGTCTCCGGTGTGGGTACAGTACGCGACACCAACATTTCCTTAGCGATTCTGAGAGAAAACCTCCACACCGGAGACTCCGGACAGTCTCCGGACACTCTCCGGTGTGGGTACAGTACGCGACACCACCTATTCTAGAGGATAAAAGGCTGGGAGAAATCTCCACACCGGAGACTCCGGTCTGGTAGACCAGAGACTCCGGCCTGGAGAAAACTCCAGCAAACAGTGACTTGATGGCTTGCTCCTTTTTGTACCAATACACCACCATAGTAAATAAGTTGGAATAACCCTGAAATACATCAACACCTTTTAGTAGTACATGTGTTGTTAACAAACACCAAAACAAGATGATTTAAGCGCGTACGCACTTTCAATCTCCCCCTTTTTGGTGTTTGATGACAACACACATATTTTGCAATTAAATCACAGCTGAGCTAAATTTGTAAAAGATAGAGCACTCACAAAGTGAGCTCCCCCTATATTTTACAAACAAAGCCCTTCTAGAGCAAACATTAGTGAACAAATAATACAAGCATGTAGAGACAATAGATAAAGCACAATGAATAATAATAATAAAGGATACCTTCACCACGAGGTCTCTCACATAAAACACAACCATTGTTCACTAAACGAGCAAAGCAACTAAGATAGTGGGAACACAAGCCATAAAAGGCAAATCAAGTTCAAAGACTTGTGTTCCGAAACAAATAAAGCAAAGCAACCTATGCAAAGTGGAGAAGACAAAGCTACTTCTCCCCCTTTGGCATCGAGACACCAAAAAGGGGCAAAGAGCACAACACGGTCCAAGGGCTCAGTTATCATCCTCGTAGTCATCGTCGTCCTCATCCACCGGGTCCGTGTCCGCGTCACTCTCAACATCATCATCACCAGCTCGCTCATCATCATCTCCATATCCCTCATCATCATCCTCAGCACCAGAACCTGTGTTGAAGTACTCAAGATCCTCATCCTCATCCTCGGGCTGATCATCAACATGTTCTTCCGCAATCTCAGGAGTCCTAGCACGGTGGGTCGAGGAAGAAGGAGCCGAGGTGACATCCTCAAAATCACCCCACGGAAACTGATCAGTGTTCCACCCCTCATATGACATAGTCACAGAAGCAGTGGGAGGGGTGGGTGGAGTAGTGGGAGGAGTACCCATAGGAGGAGTAGCTCCAAGACCCGCATGGTCATGCAGCTTGGCGACCATCTTCTTCAGCTCGCGTCTCTCCTTGTAGGCTGCATGGTTCTCCTTGTGCACTGCAATAGTCATGCACAAAATGTTGCGCTGGAACCAAGTAAGCTTCTTCATCTCATCCTGAGTCTCCTCCCTGCTAGAGCGGCGAGAGGAAGGATCAGCATTCTTCCTCCTAGAGCGAGGAGGCGCCTCAGCGTCCCCCATGGGAGTGTCATCAGGAATGTGGGAGGACAGAATCTGGAGAGAGCCAACAGGGTGCACAGTCTCGGTAGCCAAGCCAGGAAGCTGATCAAGTATGAGCTTCATCACATAGGGAGCATAGACGGGCACCTTCTTGATCTCGATCATAGCAGAATATATCTCCTCCTTAATGAAGTGCATAACATCAATCTCAAAACCCTCTCCATCAGGGCCAGCAAGGTGACACTGGAAGGCCTGATAGAGGAGGTTCACGATACCACCACGAATAGCATCTACATTCCCAACCTTGGGACAGCGAAAGAGGCGAAGACATATGTTGTATACCCTCCTCAAATCCTTGGCAGTGCCGCAACTGGAGAGCTTCTCATACATAGGAGCCATGCGCTTCTTGTCATAAGCCACTCCGTGAATGTGCATGCGCTCACCATTCCCTTCTCCCCAAGGGTAACCAAGAAGCTCAGCAAACCGACTCATGGAAGACTCACACTCAACAGTCCCATACATCCACTTCATAGTGACCTGGTCATCATCAGCAAGGGTGACAGTGGCAAAGAACTGCTGAATGATAGGAGGGTTGTAGTTCTGCTGAATGCTCACAAGATGCTCGAGACCCAGTTTCCTAGTGATCCAGACTGCCTCCTCAAAGTACTGAGAGCTGCCAAGTGCCTCTAAGTCAAGGACTTTCTGTGGACACACAGGCTGCCTGAAACGGGTGTATATCTCCTCCATGATCAACTCGGACTCCCTCCTCCAATAGTGAGCAGAAAGAGCAGTGCGAGCCATGGAGAAGAAAGGACGAGCCCTCATGATCCTGTACTCCTTCTTGCTCATAGATGCCACTGAGGAGATAGCATCAAATCTAGCCTTCTTCGCTGCTTCAACATTCATCCTGTTCTCGTGCTTCTTTTTCTGACGCCTCTCACTCTCAAAGGCACCCCTCTGACCATATAGACCGGTAGCTTCATCAGTGATCATGTAGTTGCGGGAGTGAGGACGGGGACCACGCTTGGACGAGGACTTCACCCTTTTTCCTGAAAGCATACACAAAACAGAGAACATAAAACCAGAGAAAGCATAATGAGCAAACATGTCCAAACAAAGGTGCAGGTACAAGATAGATGCAACAGGAGACATATCTGGAAGATCCACAACGGAGTCTCCGGTCTGGCAGAGCGGAGTCTCCGAACCGACACACCGGAGTCTCCGGTCTGATACACCGGAGTCTCCGGACTAGTCGACAGCAGCGAGCATGGTTCTAACAGAGATGTTCTACTGGTGAATCTAGCAGTTCCTACACAAGATAGACTAGCCAAGGGGATGCTACCAACAGCAAATGCAACTTCTCCCAAAAGAAACTACCTAGATTTTCAGATCTAGATGAAAAACAAACAGAAACCGAGGGAGAGGTTGTACCCTTGTCTCCTTGGCCGGCCATAGTGCCTCCCACGGATGGGAGAGGCAAGGGGAGGCAGGGGGCCGATTTCCGGCGGTGGAAATCGGCCGGGGAGAGCTTCTGGCGGCGGTGGCGGCGCAGCAAGGCTATGGGGGGCGTGGGGGAAGTGGGGAATGAAACCCTAACTTCCCTCAGCCCCCAGCTTTTATACTGCGTGCAGCACACCGGAGTCTCCGGTCTTAGCACCAGAGTCTCCGGCCTGATAGACCGGAGTCTCCGGCCTTTTGCCAGAAAGCCTCCCCAAGCAGGACATGAAGTGCTCAAAACTTAGAAATAATTCTAGGAAATGGGATTTTGGCAAGGAAAGAAGATAACAACAGGAAGGGAACTTGTACTCAAGAACACCGGGAAAAACACAAAATCAAATATTGAGTACATCCTTCAACAAAAATGCCAAAACCCCGCAAATAAGAACCAACCTCTTCCGTGGCCTAGGCCACCATGTAAGAGTTCATGGTATGCAACCGCGAAGATATATCTTGGGGGCATTGCCATTACTCAACATTGAAGCTCACAATTCAACATTAGAAAAAAAAAGATCACAATGAATTTTTGCTTTGGGCATAATGGGGGGAGGGAGAACCCAATGTGTTAGGATAACACTCCCCTATGTCCATGCCTACACCTAAGCTCGAACACGTTTCATCTATAGGGGTGTGTGCAACATTTTCAAGTCAAACTCCTAGAATCAATCACATTTAGTTCATTTCTCAAGAACAAGAATCTTGCATCATCAAGTGGCTTCGTGAAAATATCCGCGAGATTGTCCTTGGTGGGCACATAATATAGTGCAATATCCCCTCTTGCCACATGGTCACGGATGAAGTGGTGGCGGATCTCAATGTGTTTGGTCCTTGTATGTTGCACCGGATTGTATGCAATTTTGATGGCACTTTCATTGTCACACAAAAAGGCACCTTATCCAAATGAACTCCATACTCCTTGAGAGTTTGCCTCATCCATAACAATTGAGTGCATGCACTTGCGGCGGCAACATACTCGGCTTCGGCGGTGGAGAGGGATATGCAATTTTGCTTCTTGGACGACCAACTCACTAGGGACCTACCAAGAAATTGGCAAGCCCCGGAGGTAGACTTCCTATCATCTTGATCACCCGCCCAATCGGAATCCGTATATCCATTGAGAGAAAATTGTGCCCCCTTTGGGTACCACAAACCAAATCTTGGGGTATGAACCAAATAACGAAAGATCCTATGGACCGCCATCAAATGGCAATCCTTAGGAGCCGCTTGATACCTTGCACACACACCTACACTCAAAAAGATATCGGGCCTAGATGCACAAAGATAGAGCAAAGAACCAATCATAGAACGATAAAGCTTTTGATCCACATCCTTACTCCCTTTTGGATTACGAGATAGATGGCACTTGACTTGCATAGAAGATGTCTTGATCTTAGCATCTTGGAAATTAAACCTCTTGATCATATCTTGGGTATACTTGGCTTGAGAAATGAAAGTCCCACGAGCCAATTGCTTGATCTTAAAGCCAAGAAAGAATTTAAGCTCACCCATCATAGACATCTCGAACCTGTCAGTCATAAGCTTAGAGAACTCATTATTGAAAGCTTGGTTAGTTGATCCAAAGATGATATCGTCCACATATAGTTGGCATATGAAAAGCTCTCCCTTTACTCTCTTGGTGAAGAGAGTGGGGTCAATCTTCCCAACTTTGAAACCACGATCATCTAACAACTCCCTAAGGTGCTCATACCAAGCACGAGGTGCTTGTTTGAGACCATAGAGAGCTTTGTCAAGTTTGTAAACGTGGTTAGGAAAGTTGAGATTCTCGAACCATGGAGGTTGCTTAACATATACCTCCTCTTTTAGTGGACCATTCAAGAAAGCACTTTTCACATCCATTTGTTGTAATTTGAAATTATGAGAGGAGGCATAAGCAAGGAGGATACGGATGGACTCAAGGCGAGCCACGGGTGCGTAGGTTTCATCAAAGTCGATGCCTTCCACTTGGGTGTAACCTTGAGCAACCAATCTTGCCTTGTTCCTAATGACAATGCCATTCTCATCTTGCTTGTTCTTGAAAATCCACTTAGTGCCAATAACATTGTGGCAATCCTTGGGCTTCTCAACCAATCTCCAAACTTTGTTGCGCTCAAAGTTATTGAGCTCATCATGCACAGCTTCAACCCAATCGGAGTCCTCAAGAGCTTCATACACTTTCTTAGGCTCCACCATAGAGATATGAGCTTGATGCTCACAAAAATGAGCCAATTGCCTTCTTGTAGATCTTCTAGTTTGAACATCCTCCAAGACCTTGTCGTCTTGGGCATCAATTTGCTTCAAAGCTCTTCTTATCCTTTTGATGCGACGGGCTTCGATCTCCTCATTACTGCGAGGAGGGATCACTTGATCATCTTGATCATTTGGGTCCCCATCTTGACCAACTTGGCCTTGATCATCATCATCATCATCAACACTAGCTTCAACTTGAGGAGAGGATGAAGAGGATGGTTGATCTTGGACTTGATCTTGACTCGCATTAGTGAGAGGAGTGGGTACGACTTGCGGAGTCACTTGATCAATGAGAGGAGGGTCTTGAACATGTTCTTGGTTAGGTGTAATAGTTGGCTCCTTGGCTTGATCTTCTATTGTAGAGGAGGGCTCCACTTGGGTAGAGCATAGTCCTTCTCGAGTCGCCATAAGGTGTCCCTCGATGGGGCGGAAAAATCCCACACCCATCCTTCCTATGGCTTCTTGAGGCATTTCAACATCTACATTAGAAACATGAAATTGAGCCACTTGGGAGCCGTCATTTTCCTCGAAAACCACACTACAAGATTCTATGACAATCCGTGAGGCTTTGTCATAGACTCTATAAGTGTGGGATTCGGCACCGTAACCAACAAAAATACCCTCAATAGTTTTGGATTGAAATTTCGACAACCTAATACCCTTGATCAAATAGAAGCACTTACAACCGAATACACGGAAGTAGGAGACGTTGGGCTTGTTGCCGGTGAGGATCTCATATGGGGTCTTGTCCAAGCCTTTGCGGATGTAGAGGCGGTTGGAGGAGTGGCATGCGGTGGATATGGCCTTGGCCCATAAATATTGGGGAGAAGAGTACTCCGCCAACATGGTCCTTGCCATATCCAAGAGAGTGCGATTCTTCCTTTCGGCAACACCATTTTGTTGAGGAGTGTACGTGGCGGAGTATTGATGACGAATGCCTTCTTCACTAAGAAATTCATTCAATGTATAGTTCTTGAACTCCGAGCCATTATCACTCCTAATAGCCATGATTTGCACATTGTGTTGACGTTGCACTTCGTTGGAGAAGTCGATGATGGTTTGTTGAGTTTCACTCTTGCACTTGAAGAAATAAACCCAAGTGTATCTTGAATAATCATCGACAATCACCAAGCAATACTTCTTGCCGCCAAGACTTGCCTCGGGCACGACACCAAAGAGATCAACATGGAGAAGCTCCAAGATCCTCTTTGATGAGATAATAGTCTTGGCCTTGTGCATGATGTCATGCATCTTCCCTTCAACACACGACCTACAAACGCGATCCTTTGCAAAGGAAACATTTTCTTTTAGTCCAACAATAAGGCCACCTTTGTGAAGACTTTGCAAAGTTCTCATGTTGACATGGGATAGGCGGCGATGCCACAACCATCCCAAGTCCGCCTTCCCAAAAAGACACATTTCTTGAGAGTTGGTTGACTTCGAAAAGTCCACCACGAACAACTCATTTTCAACATGTCCCACGTGAGCAACGTCAAGAGTCTTGCTCCTCAAAAGGACCACAATATCACCATCGAAAAAGACGGAAAAACCCATCTTTCCAAGAGAGCGGACGGAAAGTAAATTGTAACCAAGGGATTCAACAAGCATGACGTTCACGATAGTTATATCGGGAGCCACCACAACCTTGCCGAACCCGGATACCTTAGACTTGGACGAGTCCCCATAAGTGACGGTTGCTTGGATGTCATTTGGTCGCAACTCCGTCACTAGTTCTTTGCTTCCGGTCATATGATTAGTGCATCCACTATCAAGAATCCATTTAGTCCCACCGGAAGCATAGTCCTGCAAGAGATCATTGACTAGAGTTAGGACCCGAGTTGGGTCCCTTTATGTTAGCAAAAAGGGTCTTGGGAACCCAAATAGTGTAGTCAATGAAACCCTCAATAGGACCAACATATTTAGCTTGCACAACACCATAATAATCAACATATAAGAAATGGTGTGGATTGTTAGTTCCCGCGGAGGTGCTACGAGTAGTGGTGTCCCTCATGACATAACTACTCGAGGCAACATTGTTTGCTTGTGCGGGTGTGCTACGAGTAGTGTTGTCCCTAATGACAATGCTACCCGAAGCACCATTTTGGTTCTTCTTCTTGTTCTTCTTCTTGGCTATATAGCCAAGGCCTTGCTTACCCACTTGTTGCCTTGGAGCACTCAATTGTGGTCTAGCAATGACCGCATTAGAGCTAGGGGCAACCACTTGTGGGGTGGCTAACACAACCTTCTCAACTTGAGGGCTTTTGCCCTTGAGCCTTGCTAGCTCATCCTTCAACCTAGCATTTTCCTCAATAATATTTGCATGATCACAAGAAGAAGTAGAGGTTCTAGGATGGTTAGATTGAGTAAGTTGAGTTTGAAGTTGTTCATGCAACTCTTTGAGGGATGAGTGTTGGCTTTCCAAAGCTTTGTGAGCATTGGTTAGCTTTTCAAACTCCTCGGTTAGTTTACCATGACCAACCCCAAACTCGACTTTATCCTTTTTAGCCTTTTTATATTTAGCAATAGCAAGATCATGTTCCTTAATGATTTTAGAGACAAGTTCATTATGGGTTGATTCAATAGATTCAAGTTCATCCTCTAGAGAAATTCTACCATCATGCTCTTCTTCAAGAGTCATTGAGAGGGATGCAATTTCATCCGCATCCCTTCTCTCACCCTCACCTTTCTTCTCAAGGGCCTCTTGGGCCTCTCCCAATTGCCTCATGAGATGCTCAAAGTACTTCTTGGTCTCCCCTTGCATGTTAGACATAAAACGGTCCAAGGAGACCCTTTCATCTTCTTCTCTAAGACTAGCAATATGTTCTAGTTCACTAGGGGTCTTAGAGTTAGGAGAAGATGATACCTCCGTGGCCTTAGCCATTAAGCACTTGGCATTGCGTTGAGGAAGATTTTCACTGGGGGATTCAAAGAGGGATGAAGATGATGGAGAGGAAGCAATAGCTAGAGCGGCCACTTCACTTGTGGTTTCTTCTTCTTCATCACTCCCGGAATCATACTCCTCTTGAGTCAAGAGCACAAACTTGGTGGGGGATTTTTTGTTGAATGGTTTCTTCTTGAAATGAGGTTTCTTGTATTCAACCTTGGACTTGTCCTTGCGAATAAGCTTGCCACTATGGTGTTCTCTATTCTCGTAGGGGCACTCCGCAATGAAGTGATGCTTGTCTTGGCAATTGAAGCAAGATCTAACTTTTTGAGCCCTATCATTTCCATAACAAGACTTGGTCTTCTCCTCAACAAATTTCTTGCCCTTGGGGGGATTATTCCAAAACTTTTGCACGGTAAGAGCAATGAGATCCTTTAGAACGGGATCATAGTCTTGTTCCTTCAATGGAGGCAATGCCTCTTCTCCATCTTCTTCATTCTCAACCTCTCTTGACAAAGCCTTGGCCTTCAAAGCAACGGATGCTCCTTGGTGCATTCCAATGGCCCTAGCACGGTTGTCAAGAGCATTCTTGGTTTGCACTTTGTAGGAGCACAATTCTTGCATCACTTGAGTTGAGGTCATGGTGGAGAAATCATGTCTTCCTTGAATGCTCTTCAAGTCCGTGCCCTCAAAAGGCATCACGGCAATCATGTACTTCCTCTTGATCCAAGCATCATCAATATACTTGGCACCCGCGCTAGAGAAGGCGGTGGCAAGAGTTTTGAGTCTTTGATACATGTCAACATGATCTTCTCCATCACGCATGAAAAATCCTTCGGCCTCATTGGTCAAGGCATCATACCGATTTCTTTGCATGCTCTCATTCCCAACGAACATGATGACAAGTGCATCCCATGTTTCTTTGGCGGTGGAGAAGTGTTGAAGATGCGGCATGTGGTTGGGACCCACGGCTTGTTGAAGGATGGACAAGGCGGTGTAGTTGAGTTGGCAATCTACGGCTTCTCTTCTTGTGAGATTCTTGGGATCAAATGGCTTGTATCCGTCACGAGTGATACTCCAAAGATCTATACAAGAAGAGTTCAAGTGGGTCTCCATATAGTATTGCCATTCACGAAAAGAAAATGCATCAATTTTAGGTGGATCTCCCCTAGGGATTATATGAGGATGCGGGACGGGAGGATCGGGAGAATAACTTCCGGGAACGGCATGAAATCCTCCACTTCCTTCCGTACTAGACTTAGCGGATTGTTCTGCGGAAGCATTTTTATGTGGTTCACCATCTACCCCTTTCATGGCACCCTCCGGTTCTTCCGGAAGGGATGAGTCGACCACCTCCGGTCCTTTGTCTTTGAGGAGTTGTGTCATGAGTTGACGCAACTCATCAAATTTAGTGTCTATGGATGAGGTCAATGATTCTCTCAAAGCATTGAGATCATCCATGGTCACATTGCCATCGGACGGAGCGTCAACCAAATCATCTCCCATGCTTAAACTCTTAGGCGGTTAAGCCCGATAGAAGAGCCGAGGCTCTGATACCAATTGAAAGTAAGGTATGGGCACCTAGAGGGGGGGGTGAATAGGTGATACGACTAATTTTAATTTTTCTTAAGGTTTAGGCTTGACAAGAAGGTAAATTCTCTAGATAGTGCGACTAGTGGTGAATTTACCTATATGACAAGGCAAGCAATTAATGCAACTAGTACAATACTTAATACAACTAGTACAACAATAAATGCAACAAGTACGAGTAAGTAAAGGGAGGGGAACGAGGTAACCGATAGAAGCACACGGAGACACGATGTATTCCCGAGTTCCTCCTTGTTAAGGGAGTACGTCTCGTTGGAGGGGTGTGAGCTCGCCACGAAGGCCTACTCAACGCCACAAAGGCCTCACCCTATTCTCCGATGAACTCCGCCACAAAGGCCTAGTTCACCTTCCACTATTGAACCCCTTTGAGGCGGGGATCAATCCTTTACAAACAAGTTTGGGGCACACACCCACAACTTAATTGGGGGCTCCCAACACTCACAAATCACCAAGAGTAGCAAGAAGCCTAGGTTCTCCACAAGAGGAAACCCTAGGCAAAGATCCCTCAAGCAAAAGAGAGGGGAAATGAAATCCGGTTGGTGAAGACGTAGATCGGGGCCTTCTCCTTCAATCCTCCAAAGATCTAGGCTTTTGGGTGGAGGGATTGGGAGATCTAGCAAGGTGGGTGAGCTCCAACAATGGTGTCTTTAATTCTGGTCGAGCTAACTGGAGGTAGGTGGAGGGGAGGGGGTATTTATACCCCTCATAAAGACTAAGAGCCGTTGGAGCAGATCTGGCGAAATCACACCGGAGACTCCGGTGTAAAGATCGGAGACTCCGGTCTGGGCTGGAGACTCCGGACACTCTCCGGTGTCCCTCCGGACTGGATGCAGTACTGGACACCACCTTGGCACACTTGATATTCTTCAGGAAAGTTTCAGTCCGGAGACTCCGGTCTGGGGGACCGGAGACTCCGGTCTTGGCGCCACGGGAAAGCACAGAGATTGTCTGTGGTCTTGCGAGACAGAAAAGCTTCACTCACACCGGAGACTCCGGTAAGTATCCGGTAAGTCTCCGGTGTGGGTACAGTACGCGACACCAACATTTCCTTAGCGATTCTGAGAGAAAACCTCCACACCGGAGACTCCGGACAGTCTCCGGACACTCTCCGGTGTGGGTACAGTACGCGACACCACCTATTCCAGAGGATAAAAGGCTGGGAGAAATCTCCACACCGGAGACTCCGGTCTGGTAGACCGGAGACTCCGGCCTGGAGAAAACTCCAGCAAACAGTGACTTGATGGCTTGCTCCTTTTTGTACCAATACACCACCATAGTAAATAAGTTGGAATAACCCTGAAATACATCAACACCTTTTAGTAGTACATGTGTTGTTAACAAACACCAAAACAAGATGATTTAAGCGCGTATGCACTTTCATAAGCGCACAGGCAAAACTAAGGCAACACACCTTCTCAAGGATTGCCGAAAGTTCATCGAAATCCACGAGGCCCTCCTGAAGAAAAACAGAGCAGCCACTAGTCAGGGTTACCCGCAGTTTCCCGGAGGAGGATCTCAAGGATTTCAACAACCGCAAGCCCTGCCCCCAGCAGGAAACCAAAACGCAATGATAGCCGCGCTGCCAGCGCCACCCGCCCCAAATCTAGGATCCAACGGGTACCCGAGCCCAGCAGGCCTCTTAGGCATGATACAAAAGGTCTGTCCATCATGCAGAGCTCAGAAGACAAACACACGACAACTGTGCATGGTTGTGCAAACTCCAGCTACAAAAACTGAGTATCTGAAGATGGCGGAGCACCCGATAACTTTCTCCAAGGAAGACCACCCTCCGCGAGTCTATCGATCAGGACACGCCGCACTTGTCATACACGCACAAATTGGCAATTACGAGCTGGCTCGCGTGTTCATGGACGGAGGCAGCGGCATCAACATCATCTACGCAGACACGCTCCGGCGTATGAACAAGAATTTGGATGGACTTGCAGAATCAGAGACATCATTCCACGGGGTAGTTCCAGGAAAGGCAATCCATCCACTCGGAACGATCAACCTAGAGGTGGTGCTAGGCAACCAAAGCAATTACAGACGAGAATTTCTCGACTTCGAAGTTGTCGACTGGCCCTCACAGTACCACGCCATTCTTGGTCGAACGGCGTTCGCCAGATTCATGGCAGTACCCCACTACGCATATTTGAAGTTCAAGCTACCCGGAGAATATGGCACAATCACCATAGACGGCGATTTTCAGAAGTCCAACAAGTGTGACATCGAATTCAACGAGATCGCTCAATCTTTCGGGATGCAGGAAGAACTAGAGGAGATAGCAAAAACGACGGATCACACCGTGATGCCCCTCACCAAGAAGAACGCTCCAGAGCTCGAATTCAACACAAATAGCGGTACCCGCAAGCATCAAATACACCCGACGGATTCTGCGAAGACGGCGATGGTGTCCACCACACTTTCACCGGCATAGGAAAGCGCGCTCGTCGAACTCCTCCGTGAGTACTGGGAAATTTTCGCCTGGCAGCCCTCAGATATGCCAGGAATACCCAGTGAGTTCGCCGAGCACTCACTCGAAGTCTACAAGGACGCAAAGCCAATCAAGCAGACCACCCGACGGTTCTCAGAACCTAAGCAGAAAGCGCTTGGAGAAGAGATAAACAGATTGCTTGCAGCAAAATTCATCGGAGAAATAAAGATATCCACTTGGTTAGCAAACCCAGTGCTGGTCCCAAAGAAGAACACCAACATCCTTCGAGTGTGCATCGACTACACGTCGCTGAATAAACACTGCCCCAAGGATAACTTTCCCCTCTCGCGAATCGACCAAATCGTGGACTCCACTGCAGGCTGCCAACGCCTCTCCTTCCTAGACGCCTACTCGGGATACAACCAAATCAGGATGAAACAGGAAGATGAGGAAAAGACAACATTCATCACACCTCACGGTGTATACTGCTACACGACAATGCCCTTCGGACTCAAGAACGCAGGCGCAACATATCAGTGTTGCATGCAAAAATGCCTCGCCAAGCTCATTGGCAAGAACGTACAAGTGTACGTTGACGATATCATGATCAAGACTCGAGTGGAAGATACGCTTCTCGACGATATCAGAGAAACATTCGATGCGTTGAACGCATACCGAATAAAACTCAACCCGACCAAGTGCGTCTTTGGCGTGCCCGCAGGACAACTTCTCGGGTACCTGGTCTCTGCTCGAGGAATTGAAGCCAACCCGGAAAAGATACAAGCAATCGTGACCATGAAGGAGCCCACCAATCTACACGGAGTCCAACAGATTGCAGGGCGACTAGCTGCCTTGAGCAGATTCATCGCACGATTGGGCGAACAGACGTTACCCTTCTATAAACTGTTGAAGAAGACGGATAAATTCGAGTGGACACCTGAAGCAAAGCAAGCATTTGCAGATCTGAAGCAAACACTACAGAACAGGCGTATCCTGGCTACACCACACGAAAGGGAACCGCTATACCTATACCTAGCCGCAACAAACCAGGTGATCAGCACAACCATCGTAGTAGAAAGACCAGAAGAAGGCAAGGCATATGGAGTGCAAAGGCCAATTTACTACATCAGTGAGGTCCTTTCGCCGTGTAAACAGCGATATCCTCACTACCAGAAGCTTGCATACGGAGTCGTCCTTACAGCTCGAAAGCTTAAACACTACTTCCAGGAGCATACCGTAACGGTGCTAAACGAGCATCACTCGGTACGATAATGAACAATCCAATGGCATCAGGAAGAATAGCGAAGTGGAGCATCGAGCTAGGCGCCTGGGACATCATCTATGCAGGACGCAACTCCGTAAAGTCACAGGTACTCGTGGAATTTCTGAGCGAATGGACAGAACTACAAACACCCGGACCACCGGAATATACGAGTAACTGGATCATGTACTTCGACGGGTCAAAAAGAAATGAAGGAGCTGGAGCTGGGATCGTCCTAATATCACCGAGAGGAGATAAGTTGCAGTACGTCCTGCGATTGGACTCCCCCCTGACGATCCAGCATCGAACAATGACGCAGAATATGAGGCCTTGTTACATGGGATGAAAATGGCAATCACATGTGGATCCACCCGGTTGATGATCTATGGCGATTCTAATCTCATCGTGCAACAGACAATGAAGGAGTGCGACGCTATCGCAGAAAACATGGTCGCCTACCGGGACATGTACAATCTACTCGAAGGAAGTTTCAAAGGATGCGAGCTGAAGCACATTGCGAGATCCAGCAACGAAGAAGCAGACAGGTTGGCAAACATGGGGTCCACAAACACATCCATACCGCCTGGTATATATTTTGAAAGGATGACCAAGCGTTCAGTCAAGGTTAAGAAAACTGCTGAAACACCCACAATATTGGAGACAGAGATCAGCCCGCAAATTGCTATCATCGAGCTCAGCCATGGCATCTCACGACAAATTTTTCTGGTCGAGCCAATCTGGACGCAGAAATATCTCGATTACTTGTCCGCCAAACAGCTCCCGGCAGACCCTCGCGAGGCTCGACAATAGTGAGACGCAGCAAATCTTTTCGGGTACTCAACGGCGAGTTATACAAGTAGAGCATCTCAGGCATACTGCAAAGATGCATAGCACCCGAAGATGGCAAGGAATTGCTACGAGACATACACCAAGGAGATTGCGGACATCACGCCAGTTGGAAAGCAATTGTGGGCAAAGCTTTTCGAGCAGGATTTTACTGGCTTACAGCAGCCCGAGACGCAAAGGAATTGGTCGACAGGTGCAACGCTTGCCAGCGATTCGCACCCAAACCTCACGTTCCCGCTACAGAGTTGCATATGATACCTATCGCCTGGCCCTTTGCACAATGGGGGCTGGACATGGTAGGGCCATTACGCAAGTCTACACCTGGCGGTTACACACACTTTCTAGTGGCAGTTTACAAATTTACGAAGTGGATCGAGGCAATGCCAGTGACCTCGGCTAGCGCCCAATGCGCTGTCAAATTCCTCGATTCCATCGTCTGTAGATTTGGTGTACCACACAACATCATCACCGACAATGGCAGCAACTTCACGGCAAAGGAAACACTGCAATTTGCGAAGAAAAAGGAATCATCCTCAAGTTCGCTTCAGTGGCTCATCCGCAAACAAATGGCCAAGTCGAACGATCCAACGGATTAGTTTCGGCTGGTATCAAGAAACGACTACTCGATCGCCTACATCCAGCAGCAGGACACTGGGAAGAAGAGCTATCCTCCGTGCTATGGAGCCTCCGCACAACTCCGAATCGATCCACAAACTACACACCATTCTTCATGGTACACGGGGCTGAAGCCGTCCTTCCCGAGGACGTTCGATTCAGCGCTCCACGGGTCGTTGCTTACAGCGAAGAAACCTCTAACAGGGCACTTGCAAACGATATGGACGCACTCGACGAAATACGCGACATTGCACTCGCAAGATCAGCAGTATACTAGCAGTCGTTGCGAAAATATCACAGTCGCCGAATATGCCATAGAGCCTTCGCGGTGGGAGATTTGGTGCTACGGCTCAAGCAGAAAGAAGGACACAAGCTCGAACCACCCTGGGAAGGACCCTTCATAATACACGAAGTTATCCCAGGTGGCGCCTATCGACTGAAGAACCCGTCAACTGGAGGCGTCTACTCCAACCCATGGAATGTTGCACACCTCCGCAAATTCTATCCCTAGATTTACCTTTACTCATACAAATAAGGCAATATTAGCCATCTTGTAGCCCGAAACACATGGCTTCTCAGTCATTTCAATAAAAATACATGGATCCTCAACCATAGCTACAGGCAATCTCCATCCTTAAGTGCTCAAGAACAGGTACACACCCCAAAAAATATACACGGGGGCTACGCCTAAAAATAGCACAACAGGAGTAATGTCATATACACAATGTTACACACAAGGTAGACGCCTTCCAAAGTTTTGAGCAACTATACAGGATACATACATCCTATGATTACATATGGCGACGAGTGTTTCCCCCAGATAGCACCCGATCCACTTCTTCCGAGGTCAATCGAATTATCTCCTCTGCGGCAGGCCGAACAACACTATAATGAGGGGACATATCGACTTGACCATCAGGAAGCCTAGACACAGAGTTGAAATTCACCTCTAGATGCCACAATCGGACGAAGGAGAGCGCCACTACTGCACCACAGATCATCTGATTACGGACACACTCGCGGACTTCTCCTTCTCGCCCGAAAATTCTAAGGAGATAGCTCCAATCTTCTGGACCCCTCTCCAATGGATAAAAAGTGGAGTTCACAGCAATCAAAATCTCGTGAAACCAACTCACAAGTATCTTGGCCTGGTTTACTCGATACTTCAAGGTAGCGAGTACAAAGCCTCGACTACGATCGGACCAAAAATTATTTGCATTAGGCTTTGAACTACCGGCTTCGTGAAGAATATGGTTCTCCACCCACTGTTTCTCACTCCTGTCATCTGGCTGAACAACTGCAAAGAAAGACACGGGATCAAAAGGGTGATAGCAAATACAGAAAGCCAGGGGGCTGAGATACTTATAGAGCAAATCCCTAGCAACAATCGCCAACTCATCCATCACAAACTGCTCACTTTCAATCGCAAGTTTTTGTTTGGACTTAGCCACATCCGCCACCCCACGCAAAATCTTTAGCTTGCGCTCACCATCCGCAACGCGGTCACGAAGGCTAGCAAAGGTGCCAACAGCAGCAACAAGAGGATCCACTCGGGCAGCGGACCCACTTGAGGACTCCGCAAGAACTCCAGTTACCTGGAAAGATAAAGGACAGTTAAGGAATAAGACGCTCCATTCGAGAAATAATACCACCTATTCGACAGGTGCTTGGGGGCTACTCCCATCGGGAGAACTCACGACAACTCAATCACAGGAAGATAGAAAAACAACATTTCATTTAAAAACAGAATACGGGAATACATCCCAAGGTTCATTACATCAAAGGCACAAACTAAGGAGAAACTGTCCTAAGGAGCTGCAGATGTGCTTCCACTCGCAGCAGTGTGCCCCCTACGAGTAGCACGGGCAAGCAAATCGGACAACTTCCGGGCAAGCACTCCAGCTGGATCGCCGAAAGGACGAAGTGCTACCTTTTTGCCTGTAGCAGCGTCGACAGGAAGGTTCGAATACGCCTCCTCCAAGCCTGCGACTCCTTGCGCCAGTGCAAATTGGATAGCAGTCTTCGCCCCGGACTCTGACTGAGCAACCGCGTAGGCATCGAGGAGATTCCCCTCCATAAAGACCTTAAGAAGATCGCTTAGCAGGGGAGGAACTGCAGCGTCGACCAGAAAATGCCCATAAAGCTGCGTCAACACTCGAGTAGCATCGCTAATCAGGGTGCAAACCCCGTTAGAATGATGTCGAAGTTGAGCGCAGGAATCTGTCAAGGCGTCCACTCGTTGAACTCGGGAAGCTCAACAGCGACGCCAAGAAGACCTGTAGAAAGATAAGTCAAAATCCGAAGAACTTACTAATCGATCGAAAGATAAAGGATAAGAGAAACTCACCTGCAAAACGCTGGGCCAGAGGGCGAAGGAAGTCGTCAAGATCATTATCTTGCTTTGTGCCAGTCTCTTCCAGTTTCTTCAGGGCGTCCTGGGCATCCGCAAGCTTTCCTTCAAAGTCAGTCGACTGCTTACGAGAAGATTCGAGTTCTTCTCGAGCAGTTTCCAACTGAGCCTCCAGGGCGCCTACTCGAGTGACAGCGGCCACCTTTTCAGCCTTCAACGCGTCGATTTGAGCTGCACAACAACAAGTTTGAAAACCAAAGGAATTTATGTGAATGGAAAGATGAGATAGAAAGAGTTGATAATTTTACCTCGGAGAAGATCGTTATCCGAAACAAGTCGATCGCGATCCGCCCGAAGGGTCACGCATTCTGTCTCGGCCGAGATAACGCGACGACCAACGGCCACAAGGGAGTCAAGACGAGACTGCAAGAGTATAAAGATGGAAAAGTCAAAGAGGAGAAGATTGAGCCTATACACGATTGCAAACATTCGAGTATAGCCTTGGGGGCTACTCCCATCGGGAGCACTGCCGTGCACCCAATAAAACGAAGAAAAGAGAGAGCAGGTCTTTGAGCCTGTAGCCAATCATACATGATTAACTACAACCTCGGGGGCTACTACCATCGGGAGCGCTGCCGTGCACCCGATAAAAAATCCAAACAGACAAAGTGCAATATGAAGAAGAAAACAACAATATTTACCTGGCCTTGAGCTATGGAAAGAGGATCCACTGAGCTACCCGACACTTCTTTCGGAGTTGAAGCTCCAAGAGCAAAACTAGGAATCCTATATTCCGTATGCCACCGTTGCGGGAGCTGCACTCGGAGAATTCTGCATGGTACCTGTAGTCGCGGTCTCACCCGCAGCAGCAGCTCTCATCCTCTTTTCGAGAGGAAGGGAAGAGACAAACCGCCGGGGGCTGATGGATTGGAGACTGTCATAAAGAACAACAATTTGTCAGAAGAAGCAAAAGGACACTTTCGACTAGAACAAGAAAGCAAGAACTTACTCGTCGTCGTCGTCATCCAACATATCCGCGTTCCAGGCGGTATGGATCTTTGGCAAGGAAGGAGAAGGGGCGCGCGCACTTAGCGGAGTCACTATGAGGGGCTCCTTTTCAGGCGACTCCTTACCCAAGGAGTTATCCTTGGAGGTGGCTTCATCATTATCCGATCGGCGGCGTTTGCGGATGCGGAGGTCGCTACCCGATTCCTCCGCGTCATCCGAGGAATCGTGCTCGGAGCTCGAATCGGCTTCTGCAACACTGGTGTCGGCTGGGGCGTCCAGATTGCTCGCCAATAAGTCCGAGACCTACTCTCCGAAGATTGGCCGGTAGCAATTGGCCACCGCTAAACTCTACAAAAAAGGGAAGACAGAAGAAGAAAAGAAAGAAGAATTTCAGTCAACGAAATACTTTCGAGCTAGAAAGAGACAGAAGACAAAGAAAAACTCGAACTTACTTCAGGTGGTGGAGGCTTTGATGCCTCGAAAGCCTCGACTGGGCAGTCGGAGAAGGCCTCGCCCTCTTTCAGGCTGGTGATAGCCGCGATTTTCTTCTCGAATTCAGCATTCGAGAGTTCTTCTCGGCTTATGCGGCTGGGATCTTCGGCGCCCTGGTACTCCCACATCGTGGAGGGCCTCTCCTGCAGGGGCTGGATCCTGCACTTGAGGAATAAGCTCGCCAGGTGCAGGCCATTCAACGTCACTCATGCGGTTTGATCACGGAGGGCGGCCACCTTGGCGAGTAGCGGGGCAACGGTCCGGTTTTCTTCAACGGAGAGTTTGTGCGCCCAGGATTTTCGCCTCTTCAAGACAGCGAACGGGTGGAACTCGTGGACTCCACCCGCGCTGTTGTCGATGACGTAGAACCATTTCTTCCTCCATCCTTGGGCGGAGTCGATGAAGTGCATCAGAAAGTAGCTGTTGTCCGACTTCGCCTGGATTCCGAAGCCACCGGTGCGCAGCGGCTCCCCGAGTTCGGTCTCTACCCGCGATCTCTCGCGGAAGACGCGCACCTTGAAAAGGGCCTTCCAAAGGCCCCAATGAGGGCGAATGCCCAGGAAGCACTCGCAAAGGACAATGAAGCACGAGATGTGCTGCACTCCGTTTGGAGGCAAATCGTGGAGCTGTATGCCATAGACATACAACAAAGCCACGAGGAAAGGATGGAGGGGGGAAAGAGAGCCCGTGCGAAATGTGATCTACAAAGATCACGCGTTCGTTCGCGCGGGGATTGGGTACCTCCTCTTTTTTGCCGAGACGCACCCGCTTCTCAGCTTCGGGAGGCAGCAGCCCGTCTCGCTGCATCCCCTTGATGCTCTTGTTCGTGGTGTTGGGCGCACGCCAGTCGCCTGAACGCGGAGCAGGCGCCGCGCTTCTTGCCTCCTGCCATGGGTGCTGGTGCGAGCTCACGGAGAAGAAGGGCAGAGAACGAGGAAGACGAAGACTGAGGAAGATGAAGGCCGGGGAAATTTTCACCGTTTCACCTAAGGCCCATATTTATACACGGAGCCGCTCGATCCTGACCGTTTGTTGAGCCACATGGCATCCATCGCAACCGCCACGTGCGAAGACGAAACGAAAGGGCGGCGGATGCTGTTTCGTGCCACGATCCTAACAGTGGATCGTGCATATTGTCTGCGCGTAGTTCGCGTAAAAACCGGGACCGACGTCTCGTTTCCGGTCAAAAAGCTGACAAGGTGGGCCAACTCCTCTGCTATCGCTCCGTCACGTCCCATCGGGAGGATAAAGTGCGTCGTGACGTCATGGCGCGCATCATCAAACTGGAAATTCATTCGAATAAAAGACCCAACACGCGAAATAAACTTCGTATGGGCAGATCAAGACGCGGAAACTCATTCGCGAAAGCTCCAAACGCGAAATAACTTCGTATGGATAAATTATGGTGTGAAAAACCTTTCACTTAAAACAAGACCCTAGACACGAAAACTCTTTCGTATGGGCGTGAAGATTCCAGACACGAAAATCTTTTCGTATGGACAAAATAGCTTGCTTTTCTCACTCTAGAAATCACAGACCTAAAAACATTGCGGGTACGCAGATCCAACCACTCCATCACACGATGTCTACACACCACAAACCTGGATTGTTCAGACGACTAGGCACATCCGGATGCCATATTTTCTCGAATATGAAGGTAAGACCCAAAAGATCTTTCTTGAGGGACTGGAATCGCACTCAAGCTGCGTCCTCCGGTAAAAATCCGTGTCAACAACACGAAGAAAAATCCTAGCGGACGCGCCGGGTACCCCTATAGGTTAAGTTCGACTCGGTAAGACCTCTACGGCCCAGTCGCAATGATCACCTCACCGGGTTCGAGTCGGAGGTCTCGAATCTGTGTAGGCTAGAACTCTTTTTGCCCTAGTTGCAATTAATTGGCCCTGATCTTTCGGGAGAGCCAAGCTGCTGCGCCACATCCTTCTACAAAAATAGCCTCAAACACGGGCACTTTCACCACTCGATGCTCGAGTATTAAACTCATCAAACAGGGTATACACCCGGCGTCTTTCACCACTCGAATGGAAAAATAGCCTCAAACACGGGCACTTTCACCACTCGAATGGAAAACGACTATAATAGTCATCCGAAGGAAAAGTAAGATCTGAGCGTCTAACCAACTGGAAAAATCCCAATCAAGCAAACGCTCGGGGGCTACTGACGAAGGGATGAACCTTGGACCGGCGAATAAGGATACCTGGTCCTAGGCCCAAGACTGAGGCCCAATACGAGAAGCTTCGAACTACTCTAGAAGGACCATTTGAAGCCCACCCGCAATGCCTTGCGGGATAAGATAGGAAACTTGTAACCGACTTAGGTTTAGAGTTCGAGTCCTCCCCGGGTACGGTTTGGGACCTGGCCATCTATATAAGGCCAGGAGAGCCACCGGGAGAGGGCCAAGCAATACCGCACCACCAAGCCTTGAGCTCGAGATCGTACTCTCGACTTGAGCAATCCCCCATTGTAACCGATCTATTGGATAATACAGATCGACAGAGGCAGGAGTAAGGGTTTTTACCTCTACGAGGGCCCTGAACCTAGGTAAATCGTGTCTCCTGTCTAGCCGACGATCGCCACCAGCGTCCACAGGTTCTCCTATTTGAAACCCTATGGGTTCAACCGAGTGACTTGTTGAGATGCAGATTCGACAGGGGCAACCCCCCCGACATTAGTCCCCGAAGCTGGTAGAGTCCAGTGAACTTGTTCGTTGGGCCCTGCCAGTTTAAACCAAATTGTCTCCATGAAACACTTTGTCCGAGTTGCTCCTCAACCCGTACACGCAGAGCCCCTGCTCTCACTTTCCTGAACAATGCCTTAAAAGGAATCCGCCAAGTGCTGAGTAGAGCACGCAACGCAGAGCTCTGCCGAGAACCCAACACTTAGCAAAATTTTCCACTCAATCCCGCTCAATCCAGATCAAATCCACCTTCTTGTGTCCAGTGGGGGCACGTGTCACACGCCCACGCCCCCGATACTTCGATTCTGGTGTTTCAACGTGTCACGCGCCAGCCACTGTTCCTGGGGCCCACTGCCCGTTAGGTCACTTCGAGCGGGTACTCGAGAGCCCACGACCCACGTCGTGGGATTAACTGCGCCCGTTTACGCGTGCGGATTGCGCTGTGTGCGTTTCTAACGGGCAGTTAACCCACGCCGCACGATCTCAAGCCACGATTGATCCCAGTGGTAACTGCAGTTCGCGGAGAGATAAATACCCCGCGACGCCGTCGCCTTCTCTTTCCTGCTCACTTTCCCCCATCTCCGCTCCCTCTCTGCCCTCGCCTCCGCCGTCGAGCACAGCGCCGCCGCGAGCACGCAACGCGCCACCGCTCCACGCACAGAGAGACAGACCAAGGGAACACCACACCTCGCGCGCCTCCGTCTTCTCCGTCAACCTCGACCTCGACGAGCGCTCGCAACTCCACCAGCAACCGCGCCGTCATGGAATCCGCGAACGCCGCCGCGGGTGAGTACGAGGACGAGATGGCGCCGGCCCGAGCCGGTTGGGAGGGCTCGGATGTCACCGCCGCTGATTGCCAGTGTCTGGTGAACACCCGCCGAGTCCCCCCCCCAGCGTGATCTGCCGGCATCCTGGCGACGAGCTCGTTCCGGCACCGGAAGCTGACGAGTACGTCGTATTCCTTTCTCATTTCAAACATGGCCTAGGCCCCCCCGTCTCCAAGTTCTTTTCGTACTTTCTCCGCCACTTTGGCCTCCAGCCGCATCACCTTCCTCCTAACGCCATAGTCATGCTCTCCACCCACGCCACTGTATGCGAAGCCTTCCTGGGCGTCTACCCAACCGTCCAAACTTGGGCCCGCTACTTTTTCCTTCGCCAGCAAAGTGTTCCAAACACTGGCAATCCTCTTGTTCCTCACGTGATGACCCAGACGGGTAGCGCAATGATACTGTAGCGCAGCACCGGGCACCACCCGCGGGTTCTCGGATTGGAGACCGTGCGCAAGTGGCAGCGCGGCTTCCTGTACGTGAAGAACGTTCCTCCCGAAGAAGGAAAACCCGCCGAGGACCGAATTGGGCTTCCCAAGTTCGTGAACGCGCTACTCACCGGGCAAAACTAGAGGTACCATCCAAAGAACACGGTGCCTGACGTCGTCCAGGTAGAGAAGCGCCTAGTGCAGCTAGCTAAACTGGGACTTCTGCAGGATGACCCAATCGCCTGCTGGATCTCGCGCCGAGTGCTCCCACTCCAGGACCGAGCACACAAGATGTGCTATATGGGAGGCCCTCGGGACTGCACTCGGACTACAACCTTCGAGCTCACCAAGGAAGAGGTGGCCATCTGGGCCAAGTCCATTATGCGGACTACCCTCACCGAGAACTAGGCTTACGGCTTCGTGCCTTATAGCCGCCCCAAGCACATTACCAAGGTTAGTGTTCTTCTCTACAGACTCAGTACTTGTGTTCGATACTGAATAGACCTCCCCTTAGCTTTATATGCTTCGTGTTTGCATGCTGTGCCGGATAGAGCTACTTAGCTTGATATGCTTTATGTTTGCATGCTGTTCCGAGTAGAACCACTTAGCTTAATATGCTTTATGCTTGTTATTCCGAGTAGTACTCCTTAGCTTGATATGCTTTATGTTTGCATGCTAGACCGAGTAGAACCACTTAGCTTGATATGCTTTATGTTTGCACGCTTGTTCCGAGTAGAACCACTTATCCGAAACTCAACTCACTGTGCTTTATGTTTGCATCAATGGCACATCAATCGCCAGAAGGACGAGGACAAACCCATCTTCGAGGCCAACTGGGAAGCGGATAGAACCGAGGATGATGAAACCGCATACGACATCCAGGACACCCTGTGCATCCCGCGTGCCGGTCAAGACGGTAAGTCCCGAGTCACGGGTTCTATCCGGGACTGGTCTGAGGATGAAGAAGGTGACTGGCTTCACCTCCCTGCTCGCTTGCACTGTTCATGACTCCCTCTTTTCTATTCTGAACCTTTCCTTCTTTCCGTTGCAGAGGAACCTGAGTTGGATGAAATGGAGGAACCCGTGGATGTAGTTCCGGTATCTGGTGCCGCTCCCACTACTCGGAAACGGATGGGTAGAGGTGCACTGGCACCTCCTCCCAAGAAGTTGAAGAAGAAGCCGGCAATCAAAACCACCTCCCGCAGGAGGCGCGCCCCCACCATAGACGGGTAAGTGCTTCCGAGTACACTTTGACTCATTGCTGTTTTCCTTCCTTGTTCCCTTCTCTGCCGCTGCTTCTAACTTTGGTCTTCCTTTGCACATTCCTTTTCAGTGAGGCACTTGATGCGGATGCCACCGCTGAACCACCTCCCAAGAAGAAGAAAGATCCACCACGAGACCTTGTGGAACTTTCTGACGACGAGGAGGACAGTGTGCCAGAGGATAGGACGCATGTGCCCTCCCAGTTAGAGAAGAACAAGATCCTGGCGCCGAGAACACTGGCGCCGGGAATGAGACTGAACACACCTCCGAGCAGCCGCAACCTGATGTGCAGCCATCTGCTCAGGACACTGACAACGCTGAGAGGCCTCCAACTCCTCCAGTTGCATCAGCTGAGGAGAATACTGAGCACGCTGCCGAGCAGCAGCGGGACACCACAGCCGTGGAGCGGCCATATGCTGCCGCCGAGCAGTAGCCAGATTACAACTCTGCAGAGCAGCCAAACCCCGCTGCCGAGCAGCGGGTAGAGGATCCTGCTGCCGCGCAGCGCACAGAGGATCCCTCACGCGAGTACGCAGTGCAGCCGGATGCCGCTGCTGCCAACCAACCAAAGGTGCCTCCAACTCGCCAAGTACCTCCACCTTCTCAGCCCCCTCTCCAAGCACCTCCGCCTTCTCGGCCAACCCCCACGCCTAACACCCAGAAGCCTGCCAAGATGGCTGCTGTGCCAACCCGGCATCAGCCAAAGCGAGGCGTCGCACAAGCTGGGCAGTCGTTGCTGCCCTTCAAGCCGCAAGACGGACAGGCCGCGCAGTCGGCCCAGAACACCAAGTTGACGCTCAGCCAAAAGAAGAAGCCGCCCAACCCAAATGTCATCCTGGTCCCAACCAATGCCACCTTTGGTCTTGAAGAGGAGCCGGATGCCGGCGCCAGTGCCAGCGAGAAGGAGGCTGGGCCCAAGCTTCCTGAATACTGGAAATAGCTACAAGAGCGCCACAAGATTCATATGTCCCAGGAAGAGGAGCGGCTAGCTACTCTCAAAGAGCGCAAGGCTGTGAGCCGCTCCAAGTCAAAGGGAAACAAGGACTCCTTTATTATTTCTTCCTGCGGCGAGGATGATGAGGCGCTTCCCGAAGCAGGCATCGCAGCCATCTTGGACCGGGTAGGCCACATCGAGAAAGTTTGGGACAACAAGGTATTCGGCAACGCCGCCTGGGATGGTACCGAATTGGGCAAACTCGACCATTATCGGAAAGATTGGAACAAGGCCGACATTGGTCCTGTTGGCATGGCTGTAGCCAGTCCTTGCAGCACTCTGGCCAACAAGCTGTTCGTGTTGCGCAAGTCCATTGAGGAAATCGAGCAAAGCTATGTGGTAAGTATTTTCTCTCTTTCTGAATCTTCCGAGTTGCCAGTTTCCTTTTTCTCCTTTTCTTTTCTTAGCCACTACCCCAGTCCCCGAGATTCGGGCCGAGTAGGTGAAAACTCAACCGAGTTGATATCTACTCGGGCCAAATCTTCCAGAACTTATACTCTTTCCTTCTTCCCTGCAGGATAGCGTCTAGGAAAGGACAAAGGTTTTCCGCCAACTTCTCTGGAATCACCGCCAAGTCAGAGACCGGAACCGAGTTCTGGAAGCTGACAAGAGCGACAGGGATGCCATGGAGAAGAACGCCCTGGACAACACCCTCAAGCTTTCTGCTATCGAAAGTAAGCTTTTAGCATTTCGGTTTGTGCGTTTTTTGTTTACGCCCGTTTCTTGCTTTTTTTCTTAACCGATGACTTCTCTGCAGGCGAGCTCAAGGCCCTAGTGGAGAGACACCAGGATTGTGAAGTTTTCTCTGCCTTAGCACATAGTAAAATCTCTACTCTGGAAGGTGAGCACTCTTCTTTCTTCTCTGCACTTGCTTTTTCTCACTAAACTACTCTGCTAAATAGCGCTATTCTTCCCACAGAAGAATACAAGAATTTCAGGGAGCAGCATTTGCAATGCCTCACTCCAGCTGAAGCACACCAGCAAGTGCTAGTCCGCGAGGCCGAGTTGCTGAAAGAGCGGGAGGCCGATAAGAAGGAGGTTGAGAAACTCCAGGCTGATCTCGGCAACGCCCTCCAAACTGCCATCAACGCTGTCCGTGAAAAGGAAGAGTTTGAGAAGACAGCTGCTGCCGAGAAGAAGAAACTTGAGCTGGAAATCAAAACCCTGAAGGAAAGGAACCAAGCTCTCGAGATTGCAGTCAGCGACTCGCGCCGCCTCCAGGATAAGCATATCCTAGAATCAGATGACTGGAGGGTCAAGCTGGGGGCCCTTGTGCTGGAGATGGAATGTGAGTTGCCGCTACTCTTCTCCTTATTTGATTTTTAACTTTCTGTCTTCTTCTACTCTGTCTCTCGTCTTCTCGGTTACTCTTCTGATCCAAACCCGCATCTCTTGATCCAGATATCTTCCCGGAACTCCGTTCCGCTGGTGAAACTGCTGTGGACAAGGCAAGAAAGGCCAGGGCAGCAACCGATCTGAGCGTTGACGATACCTCAAGTATCGACGATGATCTCATCAACCTCAAGACCCAAGTGCGCTCCCTCAAAGGCTTGGGCACCTCCATGGTGTCTACTGCAATTAAGCTGCACAAGTTGTTCTGGCCTGACCGAGATGTCCCGGAGACCTTCCGCGATATTGCCGCCAACCTGGACCATGTCAAAGAGGAGTTGAAGAAATGGCGTGCTTCCGCAGCTCGGGCAGGAGCTGATGTGGTCCTTCATTTCATCCTGTCCTGGTATGAGAATCTAGATCTCGACAGGATTGGCAAGCGCCGAAATGGCTCCAAGTGGACTGCGCGCTCCGAGTGTGTCTCTCGCCGGAAAGCAGTGGCCTACGAGATTGCCTCTTATGCCGAAACCAGCATATACATCGACGGCCCCACTGAACCGGATACAGACGTTGATGAAGACGAGGGCGAGGCCGAATTCGAGGAGGATGCCGCCGAAGACCAGAGCCAAGACGACGACAAAGCCGAGCAGGAGGGGTCCGGGCATGAAGAGGCCGAAAGGGTGGAGACCGAGCAGCGTAGCACCGCAGAGGACTCTGGGATGGGAGCCAACCCGGAGACTGAGCAGTCGCAACCCACCGCGCGGGAGGCGGCCATCACCACCGAGATGGTGATTGACGACCCAGCTCCCGAGTTGGGCGCAACTGGGGTTGCGACCTCCGAGCTCTAGCCTCTCCCTAGCATTGCGGCCACTCAAGCCTCCGACTCCGCATCAGAGCCAACCTCCACTACTCCAACTCGTTCTGCAGCCGAGCCAACCTCTACAACTGCTGTCTCCGAGCCAGTGGCACCCAACAACACCAACTCGGATACCATTACCTCCACTGTTGCCTAAATTCCTGCAGTTTCTATCTTAAAACACTTATCAGATCCCCGGGATGCCGGGTGCAGATGTAATCGATACAATTGTGTTCCCTCTTTGCTACTCAGTTTTATTTGTTTCACTTTTAGCAAGACTGGCTTGATGCCGGATTGCGTTTTAATGCAAGTCCCCGAGTTGCATTTCTTATCCACTTGTCTTTTTGTCTTTGCTCTTACCTGCCACTTGTGGCTTTTTGGTAGTCGAGTCACAAGATTTCAAAACCAAGTTTCAAATACTTAACCACTTTGAGATTTGAATTCTAACGCTGCCCACCACTTAGCCAAAAAAAACAGAGAAGTAAATACACCCTACTCGGATGCTACACTTTTCTCTTCCTTAGAAATTTTTCATGTGCTCATTGACCTTTGGCTTGTTCTCTTGCTTGCCATGAAGCCGGGTTACGGACAGCAGCAGAGTCGAAGAGTTGGCCCTTGGGTTTAAACACACTACTAGATATGCACATGAAATTCTAAGTAGACCAACCGAGTAGACAAAGGAAAATAAAGTAAACAACACACGACAAGGTTTTTGCACAGGCAGTCCCCAAGTTTGAATTCGGAGTGCCGACTAGAATTTTAACTCGGTGAAGGGGATACATACAACTTTTGCTCATGAATGAAAACGGCGGAGTAGAGCTACATTCCAGGGACGCTTGGATTCCTTTCCAGCTTTATCCGGCCTGTTCTTCTGGGGTGCCTGTGCGTCAACTAGATAGTAGGCATCATTGTGTAGAGCCTTGCTCACAATGAATGGCCCTTCCCACGGAGGGGATAGCTTGTGCATCCCGGCCGTGCGCTGCACGAGCCTAAGGACCATGTCTCCTTCTCGGAAAACCCTTTGGTTTACTTTCCGGCTGTGGTAACGCCTCAGGTTTTGCTGATAAATGGATGATCGTGACAGAGTTAACTCTCTTGCTTCTTCTAGCAAGTCAACGTCATTTTCTCGAGCTTCTCTCACCTCCGCCTCAGTGTAGAGGGTTAGTTGGGGCGAGTCATGCTCCAGGTCAGTGGGCAACACGGCCTCGGCTCCATATAACAGGAAGAATGGTGTGTATTCGGTTGATCGGTTAGGGGTAGTCCTTAGACTCCACAACACCGCCGGCAACTCGTCCAGCCAACAACCAGGGGTTCGCTGTAATGGCTCAATCAGTCTTGGCTTTATCCCGGATAGCACCATGCCATTTTCTCTTTCAACTTGCCCATTGGAGGCCGGATGCGCAACGGATGCAACATCTAGCCGGATCCGCTTCTCTCTGCAGAATCTTGCGAATGCACCCTCAGCAAAGTTTGTGCCATTATCAGTGATGATGCTGTGCGGGTAGCCGTATCTCAGAATAACATCCTTCAGGAAACTCACAGCTGTGACTCCATCACACTTCCGAATAGGCTTGAACTCAATCCACTTGGTGAATTTGTCAACCATGACCAAGATGTGAGTCGTGTTGCCTCTAGCCGGTTTGAAGGGGACTACCATATCCAAGCACCAGACAGCAAACGACCAAGTAATGGGAATGGTCTTCAACTCAGATGCTGGCATATGAATCTTGCTTGCAAACCTCTGGCACCCGTTGCACTTCCTCACTATATCTTCAGCTTGCCGCAAAGCAGTGAGCCAAAAGAAGCCATGCCGAAAAGCCTTGTTGACCAGAGCCCGAGAAGAGGCGTGATGCCCGAATTCTCCCTGATGTATCTCTCTGAGAATCTCTTCTCCTTCCTCTGGCTCAACGCATCGTTGCAGCACGCCAGTAGGACTCCTTCTGTGCAACACCTTGTTGATGATTGTGTAGCTCTTGGACCTTCTCTGTATCTTCCTGGCCGTGACCTCTTCACTCGGTAAGGAGCCATCCGTTAGAAAGGATAATATGGGCAGAGCCCAACTCGGTGTCTCCCGGATGGGAAACACTGGTTCGTACACTTCCATTGGATCAGCTACCAATACCTCTTTTGAGTTGAGGGTGAGTCCCCGAGTACTGAGAAATGATCCCCTCAATGAATGCGACAGTCCCCGAGTTGAGTGGAGCAGTCCCCGGGTTGCAGGTGCCAGTCCCCGGGTTCTCTTTTGCAGCCTCCCAATCAATCTCCATGGGAACGGCTTCCGCTCCTGGCAGAGATGGAACGAATATAGACTCCGAGTTGGGGGATGGCTTTCTCAAATGCTCCAAGGCAATCCCAGCCGGGATAAATTGCCGAGAAGACCCCAATTTGGACAGCTCATCAGCTGCATCATTCTCAGCTCGGTGTATATGATGAAATTCACACCCTTCAAAGAACCCAGTCATAGTTTGCACCAGAAACCGGTAGGTTGCCATGTTGGCATCCAAAGCACCCCAATTGTCGGATACCTGCTGCACCACCAAATCCGAGTCACCATAACAAACAATACGCTGCACTCCGATCTCCTTGGATACCCTCAGGCCATGTACCAATGCCTCATACTCGTCCACATTATTGGATGCTTTGAAATGGATCTGCAGCACATACTTGAGTTGATCTCGCTTGGGTGACGTAAGCACCACGCCAGCACCAAGGCCTTCCTTTACTTTGGAGCCATCAAAATGCATCTTCCAGTAGTTGGTTTCTGGCAAGGGAGGATCATACTGCATCTCGGCCCAATCCACCAAGAAATCTGCCAGAGTTTGTGACTTGATCGCTTCTCTTCTCGCATACAGAGGGGTGTACGCGGCTAGCTCAATTGCCCACTTGGCTACCCGGCCGCTCGCTTCCTTGTTGCCCATGATCTCCGAGATGGGAGCAGTACTCACCACTGTGATGGGATGCTCTTGGAAATAGTGCTTGAGCTTCTTGGCACCCAGGTATACGCCGTATGTCATCTTCTGGTAGTGTGGGTAGTTTTTCTTGGAGCTGGATAGCACCTCGCTGAGATAATACACTGGCCGCTGCACCTTTTTGCCTTCCTCTTCTCTTTCCACCACTATCACCATGCTGACTACCCGGTTGGTTGCTGCGATGTACAACAACATTGGCTCTTTGGATAGCGGGCTTGCCAGGATGGGAGCGCTACCCAGCATGGTCTTGAGTTCTCCGAAGGCCACATCAGCTTGTGATGTCCAGACAAACTTATCACTCTTCTTCAGGAGCTGATAGAGAGGCAAGGCCTTCTCGCCCATTCTTCCCAGGAAGCGGCTGAGAGAAGCCAAGCACCCGGCAAACTTCTGCACATCCTTCAGTGATCGGCAAAGACATGCTCTCTATAGCTTTTATCTTTGAAGGATTAGCCTCAATGCCCCGGTTGGATACCAAGAAACCGAGTAACTTGCCAGCCGGAACGCCAAAGGTACATTTAGCCGGATTCAACTTCATCATGTACTTGCCCAGACTAGCGAATGTTTTCTCAATATCACTAAGCAGAGTATGTGTTTCTTTCGTTTTGATGATAATGTCATCTACGTACACCTGCACATTCTTGCCAATTTGGTCATGCAAGCATTTCTGCATGCATCTCTGATAGGTAGCCCCAGCATTCCGCAACCCAAAGCACATAACACGATAGCAATAAGCCCCGTATGGGGTAATGAAAGCAGTCTTTATTTGATCAGCCGGGTTAAGAGGTATCTGGTGAAAACCAGAGTAGGCATCAATGAAAGAAAAAAGTTCGCACCCGGCAGTGGAATCGATCACCTGATCTATGCGGGGTAGTGGAAACGGGTCCTTGGGGCAGGCCTTGTTCAGGTCGGTGTAGTCCATGCACATGCGCCATGCAGTCTCGGCCTTGGGGTCCTCCTTCTTCTTCTCAAGCATAACCGGGTTGGCCAGCCAATCCGGATGCAATACCTCCATGATGATTCCACTTATCATCAACTTGGTGATCTGATCACCGATAGCCTTCCTTCTCTCATCACCAAACAGGCGCATCGCCTGCTTAACCGGCTTGGCGTCAGGACGCACATGTAGCGAGTGCTCAACCAACTCCATCGGGACACCCGGCAAGTCCTCATTGGACCATGCAAAGACATCCCGATTCTCATGGAGGAAGTGGATGAGCTCGCTTTCCTATTTCTCACCCAACCCGACGCCAATGATGGCAACACGGTCTGGGAACTCAGGGTCCACCTGCACCTTCTTGGTTTCCTGGGAGGCCTGGAAAGCTTTTCCATATTGAGTACCCGGCATGCCAGGCATGCCGACTTGAGCTGCTTGAGCCATAGCCACCACCTCGTGTATCTTCTTCTTCTCAGCAGCGATGACCATAGACTCTGCCAGCAGAGAACCAGCAGATGCGCACTCCAGGGGACGCTTGTAATCACCCGAGATGGTGATGAAACCATTGCGACCAGGTAGCTTCATCTTCAGGTAGGCTGCATGGGTTGAGGCCATGAACTTGGTGAGAGTAGGCCTACCGAGTAGAGCATGGTAGGGGCTCTGAAGATCAACCACTTCGAACTGCAGGCACTCGGTGCGGCAGTTCTCCCTGGTACCGAATAGCACATCTATCCAGATGCGGCCGATTGGAGCGCAAGACACTCCCGGCGCAATGCCATGGAAAGTGGTCCTGCTAGGAAGCAGCATGTTCTCGGCAAGGCCGAGCTTCTCCAGGGTATCTCGGTACATGATGTTGATGCTGCTGCCGTTATCAATCAGCACCTTTCTGAACCTGACATTCTTCTCGGTCCCCAGGAAAGTGGGATCCACCACTAGTGCATATGTACCCGGATTGGGCATCACCTTGGGATGATGATCTTTGGACCAAGTAATTTCTTGGTCGCACCAGTGCAGATAGTGAGGCATAGCCGGGATCACTGCATTTACCTCCATCGCACGCCTACGCTGCGATTGCTTGTCATCTGGCTCGGTGGTGAACACCATGTAGCTCTCATGATGGTCTTGGTACTGGTTCCGGTCTCCACCACCATCATTGCCATTGTTGTTGTTGTTGTTGTTGTTGTTGTTCCTATTGTTGTTGCGGGTATAGTAGTTGCGGCTGCGGTCATTGCGGTTGTCATAGTTGTAGTTGCGGTTGGCTCCCTGAGCCACTTGATTCACATTCTCCCTTCTCGGATTCACTGCCGGCCTAGGAGCAGCTGCCCGAATAGGCTGCACGTTGGCTCCCGAGAGCGGAAGAGGAGGAGGAGGGGGCAGCTGACCAAACCCTTCACCCTTGATGCGGTCCCACCAGCTGCACTGCCGGGTAGTGTGGTTGGCTGGCCTACTCGGATGCCGAGTATGGAAGCTGCATGGCCCATCCTTCATGTTCTCAAAGATAAATCTCTGAGCATCTCCTGCGTCCGGGTTGCTGTTACCTTGCTGGGGAGCATTTTATGGTTTCTTGATGCCTTGGCCCTGATTCTGGTTCTGCCCGTATTGGGCTCCAGCAGGTTTTTGCCTTTGGCTACTCCCAGCAGCCGCAATGTCTTGGTTCACAACATTCACCTGCTCAGACCCATACCGAGTATCGGGTCGGTCATCTCTGCGCTTGTTGTGGAAATCCTGGCGTCTACCGCCATCATGGTTTCTCCTTCTCGGCTCGAAAGCATCGAGCAGAGGCTGAGTAGGGTCACCGAGTGCATACATATCAGCTATATTGATCGTCTCGGCGAGCGTACTCGGCATCTCTCGCTGCAACTTCTGCCACAACATGTTGCCATGCCTGCAGCCTTGAGCAAACCAGGCGATTGCCTGAGACTCGTTCACACCCTCACAGGTGTTCCTCAATGTGCTCCACCGAGTAAGGTACTCTCGGTCAGTCTCCTCTTCTCGCTGCTTGCAAGCTGATAGCTTTTGCGGCCTATTCGGCCTCTTGTACGTGCTGGTGAAGTTCTGACGAAGGCTTCTGAGAAGTCAAGCCAACAGTTGATACTGTCCTTGGGCAAGTTATTCAGCCAGATCTGGGCAGGGCCCTCCAGCATCTGCGGAACATATCTCACGGCCCATCTCCGGTTGCCGCCTGCAATATGCACAGTGGTGACATAGTCATTCAACCAGTCTTCCGGCTTGGTGCTCCCATCGTACGACTTGGTCCCTCTGGCCAGCTGGAACTTGTTCACGGAAGGCTCCCCCATGATGCGATGGCCAAAACAGCTTGGGCCGGGTGGCCCCCTCTTCTCAATCTGCTCGGACCGGTGAATCCGGTCCAACTTGTATCTTGCATCGCTGGGCTCCAGCATCCGGTCACCCCAACGATCAATGACGTCCCTCGGATAAGCGTACCCGGCCATCTCCATTGCCGAGTACCCATCATCATAGCGGTCTTGCGGCACGGGGCCGGGTTGAACAACCGGGTTGGCCGCTGCCGCAACTGCTTGCGGCTGCACAGCCGCTGGCGGCTGTACCCTATGCTGAACCGGGTTGGCAGCCTGATGCCGAGATGGTCCCGCTTGGTTTCCTCCTTGCCCCTTGCTGTGAGCTTTAGTGTCTTGATAGCCTGCTCCTGCAGAGTTGTGTTTCTGGCCGGGCTGTCGCGCTACAGCGTGCTGTTTTCCGGCGACAGCCGGGTCGTATACCTGCATCTGTTTGTTCTTTCCAGAGTTCACACTCTGGTCCCTCTCATTCCCGGGAAGCGGCGATGAGGCCTGATCCATAGATCTGACCGCATGCGAGTGGACAACCTGAGAAGCACCGGCTACCGGATTGGCTTTCCGGAACTCCTCGTTCTGCCTGCCAGCTTCTAGCACTAGCTCATTAAGTCTATCCTGCTGCCTAGCGCGCGCGTCGCCAGTGAGATGCGGCAACTCAGCAGCGACTGCCTCTGCAGCCCTAAGAGTTTTGGCAGGGGAGCTGTATTTTGGCCTACCAACAGTGTTCAAACTAGCAGATTGACTAGCAGCCCTACCGTCTCTAGCTAGCTCAGCGCCCAAGTTGCGACGAATAGTGCCTATCTTGCTAGGCAGCCTAGAAAGGGGAGTAAAGCCATGCGCTCTATTGTACTCATTTTGATCCAGGTTAAGCTCAAGCCTAACCTTCTCCAGCTCCTAGGCCTCCGCGAGTAGCGCTTGACGCTGTTGCTCGAGTTGCGCCTTCAACATCATGAGCTCGGTGTTGGTGGGAGGCGGCATGCCCAGCTGCTCGGTGGCGCCAACGCGAGCAGCCGGTATAGCCGTTGACGTTGAAGGAGCCATGTAACCCGGAATGTTCCGGGGCACGTCGTAGGGCTTGTGGACCCTCGCAGCATCCGGCTCCTGGATGACCTCAGCCGTAGTGGCCGCGCCTTTCCTGGCATTGATAGTCGGGCCCGTCATCATCACCTCCACGTTGTCCGCAGAGCAGCCAGCAGGCTTCCCGCGAGCAACGAGTACAGCAGGAGGATCATCCGCGACGAGCACCTCCTCCGGGAACTCGCGGATGACGGTGGTGGCGACGTAGACCAGATGCACACCGAAGGAAAGGACCGAGCAGCCTGCAGGCACGGGCCTGCCTCCGAAATCGCCGGCGTTGTCGGTGACGAAGTCGAAAGAGCCGAATTTGTGGACAAGGCCACAGACCACGCGCTCTCCCAAAGCAGAAATCGGTCCCGTCCGAATATGAACCCCAGCCAGCGCCGCTGCTGGCCCCACGGTGAGCGCCAACTGTCGTGGATTAGTAAAGACAGATGCCATGGGATGGCTTAAGGTTTGGGGCCGATGGACGATGTAGGTATCCGGGGAGGGATCGCACGTCGAGTAGACGCGCTCAGGAAACACTGCAAACACCAAGAACTACCTAGGTTCGGGGCCCTCGTGTGGAGGTAACACCCCTACTCCTGCCTATCTCTCTGTATATGTGATATCCAAGTAGCCACAGTACAAATCAGGCCTTCAGCCGAGTAGCCACTCTATGCTCTCTCTACCTCTAACACTTGCTCGTGCAATAAATGCTCTCTTGCGTAACGTCCCTTGCGCAGGAGGGGGTTGGGCACCTTATATACTGGTGCCCAGCCGAGTAAACAATGATTAAAAGGTACAACGATGGGACGTCCCTACTGTGATGCAGAGCATGCCTCCGGGTTCCCGCTGAAGCGGGTGCGAGAAGTCGCCGCGCCGTCCGGCTGACAGGACCTGTCCACCCTGTCAGTCTCACAGAGTAGACCCCCCGACACGTCATGTCCCCTCTGTCAGTGACAAGACATGACAGGTGCCTACCTTCACTGTACCCATGCCGTAGCGCGAATAATCATGCGCTCCGTAAGTTGAACCGCACGCCTGTACGGCTGCGGGATACGCGGGATCTCGTCAGAACGGCTCCATTGACTTCTTGCCCGAGTAGGATTGTAGACCATCTACTCGGACCACTTGTTCTCTACTCGGACGATTTCAAACTTGCTCCTTATCTTCTCTTGGACTTCAATTTGTACTACCGAATAGCATCTACCGGATAGCAGGCACCCGGGTAGCCGCCTACTCGCTAAACAGTACTCTGATCTCTGTTTTACCACCTGTCTTACCCCTACTCGGGGGCAACCCCCCGACAATGGACAACGAGGAGGAGGACGGGGTGGACAACAAGGAGGAGGACGTCGACGAGCTGCCGCAGGAAGAGGACGAGGTGTAGGAGCAGGAGGCCGCAACCCTTCGCCGCGCCCTCGAAGCTTCCGAGGAGGCAGAGCCTGTGATGTGGCCAAATTTAGCCTCTGTAGTGGAGGTCTCGGCGAACTAGGATCTTCATGCACCACCGCATCCGTGGGCACCATGGCATGCCCGCGAGGCGGGGCAGGCATGGGAGCCTGCTCTAGCATGTCCACACGCGCCTCCCGCGCCACAGATTCCGCCTCCGGAGCAGGCACATGCCTACATTGACGTCGACGACGACGAGTAAGCGTAGTGGCAACAGGCGGCACAGCGGAGAACCCTACATACTAGCTAGTTTTTTTGTTTATATTTTATTTTTATCTAGTATGTACTGTCCTTCGGGCCATGTCTGTATGCATTGGCCTTCAACTAAAAATTTGTATTTCTGTTTTTCCGGCTTGAATATGGGGGGAGGGGCGATGGGATGGGTTGATCGTAACTAGATGGTCCGGCCTAGCTTCCGTCCACGGACCACCCTAAACGGACCCAAAGAGGACCAATTTTGGTCCAATTTAGGGGGGGGGCATTGGGTTTTCCCTTAGTACGTCGGCATCGTATATCCACCGATGGTGTCTATAGATATAGCAGGAGGTGATACTGGACACGAAATGTATTACGTTTTGAAATGACATGGGCCGCCAACATTGACTATAGGGCTTTGGCAGTCAGCGTGTGGGAGTGCCCCCCCAGATCCGCAGGGTGGGGTGTGTGACCCGCCGCCTGTGCCGATTCATTAAGTGGGTGTGGGATTCCTCGAAGAAGTGGGCAAAACCCCGCCACATGCCTCCCGAGGTGGTCGAAAACTGTCGTCGTGTGATCGAGTTGCTCAATCTAGTGGAGGAGTTGTGTCCGCTTTCTGTACCAGAGTTCTTATTGTGCGACCTCGTCCGCGCACATCTCTCATGCGAGTGCCTACGTCTTGGGTTGTATTGGCGATAGTGCTTCACTTACCGTCTTTGCAAGTTGGGAGATGATAGCCCCACGTTCTTCCATGTTTGTGCGTCGGCCCGCCTAAGGAAAAACCAAATCCAGATCTTGCACGACGGCGAGCGGGTATGTTCCACCCACGATGATGTTACGGATGCCCTGCACAAGTTCTACTCTGGTCTCTTGGGGGGGCCCTTTGGCATGGTGAAGGATGTCGAACCTCGTGTCGTCCTTCCCGTGGTTACCGGGCATAGTGACCTTGGGGGTGCTTTCAGTCAGCACGAAATTCGAGACGCCCTGTGGGCTATGCGAGTCGACAACAGCCCTGGTCCGGATGGGTTTGGCCCTGCGTTCTTCCGGTTCTTCTAGGAGGTGACCTATATGCCTTCCTTGATGATTTCCATAGGGAGAGACGCCGCTTGTGAAAGGACACGGATGTCAACTAGAGGGGGGGAATAGGCATTTAAAAATAATTGCGGTTAAGGTTTGAATAAATGCGGAATAAAACTAGCGTTTAATTTATCAAGCCAAAAGATAAACAAACTAGGTTCACCTATGTGCACCAATAAGTTATGCTAAACAATTCAAGTAACTATGTGATAGCAAGATATGTTACTTCAACCTCGATTACTATCACAAAGTAATTTTTATAAGTAAAGAGATCGGGTATAGAAACAACCGAGACACATGGAGACGATGATTTGTCCCGAAGTTCATTTCCCAATGAAAGCTAATCTGCGTTGGAGAGGTGTGAAGTCACAATGACTCCAGGCGCCCAATGGCTCACCTTATTCTCCTCGTGCCTCCACCAATGCGGAGTTTCATGATCCACTAGGGGACCTTTGAGGGCGGTCACCGATCCCGTACAAGGTTGGGGTAATCTCCACATCTCAATTGGAGGCTCCCAACCATATCCCGCGAGCTAGCAAAGCTCCGAGATATCAACAAGGTCCCTAGAGCTTCCAAAGCTCCAAGACAACAACAACAACAACAACAACCGTCTAGGGCACTCCAAGTACCCAAGAGGACAAACTCAAGGGAACCTCAAGAACCCAAGAGTAACAACCTTCTCAACTTCCACTCAACTGAATCCTCGTAGAGAACTCAAACCGATGCAACCGATGCAATGGAAAGACCACAAGAAGTACTCAAATCCTTCACTCTCAAATCCCACCAAAGCAACAAATTCTATGGGGGGAGAAGAGAGGAAAAACAAGGAAGAACTAAACAAATGAATCCACAAGATCTAGATCCCAAAGCTTCCCCTCACTAAGAGGAGAGATGGATTGGTGGAATACTAGATCTAGATATCCTCTCTATTTTCCCTTTAGTTGTAGGCAAGAATCGTGGAGGAATAGACAGAAAGCAAGCTCCAAAATGTTAGCAATGGTGGGGGAAAACTTGCTCAAAAGGTTGGGAACCGTTGGGGTAGAATACCCCTTAAATAGGCCCCCAAAATCAGCCCATTGGGGGCATTCTGCGCGTCCCCGGCCTAGGAACCGGCCAGACCGTCCTCCAGGCCGGCCACCTAACAGAACTGGCTGGCCTGGAGGTGCCCAGGCCGGCCTCCCAGTTTTCATAAAAACGTTGATACTAAAAACGCGATATCTTTTGCCTCCGAGATTTTGTGTTTCGATGATCTTGAACTCGTTGAAATTACAACAACGAGCACTACAAGATTATGCAAATAAAAATCATAGTCCATTATTGGAGGATAAAACAAAATGATGAAAGGTTTAACCTCTATATAAAGGAACAATTGGTAAAATCTCCAATATAATAAACACAATAAGTTTTTCATGCGAAACCCGTTTTTGATGAACTTGAGATTGTATTACAAGCTCTAAAATCACACATGGAGAAAACACAAATAATAAGCAAGAAAGATGATTCCAAGTATGCATAGGATTGAGCTCTCTCCAAATGATGCGATCAAGTTGCTAATATGAGAGCCCCTCTTGATAGTACGATTATCTATCCTATAACCAAGTCTCTCAACTAATGCTATGAGACCGGTAAAATAGAAAACCTATCAAGATTATACCTTTGCCTTGAGCATTCCACTTGAGCTAGATGATGGAGATCTTGATATCTTCAAGATGGAACATATTTCTTGATTTCTCTTTGCTCGGTGAAGACACCTAGATTGCTCCCCCATACGCCACTATGGGAGAGGCTCTTTTAAGTCCATCTTCACTTGGCCATTATCTCCAAAAGGGTGGCAAGCTCCAAGCATGTGTCTCTTTGATATGCTCCCCTTGGACTTGCACTTCTCAACTTTGATGACGATCACCACATGACTTCATCCATCACGGGCTATATGAAATCTTCCTTTTGATGCAAGCCCTTGGCAAGATACCTAACCTCGGATAGATATACCACACACACACATATAATGAGTTATAACACAAAGCTATATGAACAATTACTTACTATACCATGATACCACATGGTACATCTTCTAGCTTTATGAGTTGATCAATATTAACCATCTCTTAGCACTTTGCCTTGATAAACCTTGTATGTGTTCTTACCTCTTCATAATAATGATGTCTTGGAAGTAAAGATGAATGTTCACACAATATTATTCTTGAAGACATACTTGCAATACGCTCAACTCTCTCATGACAAAACTTGGGATATTCACATGAATATCACCTTGATCATCTTGAATCCAACACATGGACATCAAGCATTGCCTATGGACAAACTCTACAAGTATCGCCATAGTGATTGTCATTAATTACCAAAACCATACATGGGGCACCATGCCCTTTCAGCTTGACTATGTCAACCGCGCCTATTGTCGGATATATACCGATTAGGGGTATATCTGGCGTTGTCCAAAAGAGCCGGATTACCAGGGTAGCCTTTTTGTAATGGACCATAGTCCATTAGGCGGTCCAGTAAGCTGACGCGCAGAAGCCGGATTCTAGAAGAACCCGGACCACGCCCCAAAGTGGTGCGGCTTGGAGTAGAAGACGGATTCCATCCTTTCCAAGTTAGATACTTTCCGTAGTCTTCTAGGTTTCCTTTCTGTAAGCACTAACCCGATTATCTTTATAAAGCCAGACGGGAGAGAGGACAGATAATTAGCTAGAAGCCAACTCACCAAGAAGTTGATCCTCGCCAAGTTAGCGAAACCCTACTCACACTGTACTTTGTATACTTCAGGCTTCAACCCTAATTTAGTGAGATTGCAGGAGTAGGAACGCCGCCTAGTTGCGACGTAACGAACTTGGGTAAATTTGGTGTTCCTGGTTGTCATATTACCACGTCCCCCCACGTTTCTACACATAGACTCATGGCACCCCCGTCTATGAACTCTACTATGATGTCTCGACAGTTGGTGCCCACCATCAGGCGTTATGTTTCGATTGGGGATACTCGACGGAATCGACAGTACCATAACTGCCGGAAGCTTGGAATTCGACAACGACGTCGGGCTTCCTTAATAATGGATCATACATGCCAGCACGGAATCATCTGATAAGTGCCAGCGTTTTACCGATTGGATCTGCAAACATATTTATCGTATTAACTGCAGAAGCAATGGGATTCTGTGGTGGAAGCAAATTTATCCCACCCGCCCTATGCCCAGTTGAAGAAAACTATGACACCGGATTATGCTCAGATCGCCAAAACCCTGAATTTGCTGCCTCTTCGGAGATGCCTGAATCAGATCTCACTTCATTGGCATGGTACAGTCCGAGGTCGCTGAAAACACGGAAGTAAGCATTCCCGTGGAAGAAGCAGAAAACAACAATCCCACAGAATAAGTGGAGGATCCGACACCCGTCAATGAAACGACGAACTCGGAAGCCGACTCCGTACTAGCTGCCATAGAGGCAAGATTGGAGTTGGAACCTAGATCTGAAGACATAGATTCAGAAGATGAAGATGAATACGCTTTTGAAAGAAAGGTTAAATCTATGCATGGGAGATTCCATGAAGTACTTATGGCAAAGTCGACTGAAAAATCGGATGCCAAAGGAGAGGAAGACCCCAGAACACCTCCACCAGATGAGGAAAGAGAGGACGACGAAACCATTCCCACCTACCCTAATGTCGAGGAATTGACAGAAGAAGAACCTGGCAGAAAGCCTCCCTCTTCCATGAAGAAAAAGAAGACTGCTAAGAAACTCCAGTACAAACTCCAGAAGAAAAAGTTGGCAGATAATTCTAACCAAAACCTAGAGGCAGGAGGAGCAAGCGGAGTCACACCTGTGGAGAAGAAAAAGAAAGAAATCCATGTTCCTGAAATGTCGGAACAGGACGGGATTGATTTGATAAAAACCCCGGTAGGACCATACGATCCACTGGAAGTGCTGGAAGCCAGAAAACCTCCTCAAAGCCCTATGCAAAGCTATTATGCGGCAGCAACAACAACTATTCCAATCTCAAGAAAACCTCCTCAAAGCCCAAGATACTGTAAAAGCAAAGCATGAGGAAATTGAAGAATTCGAAAGACGGAATATGTCCGGGATAAAACCCACGAGATTACACGGAATTGCAAGGCCGGATGTGCTGCCAGCAAAAGAACGATTGCAAAACCTTCTTGGCAAAGACAGGTTGAAGGCATAAATGCCAAGGGCGAACGAATCTATAAAACCGCAGCTGAAAACGCGGAAGCTGCGTTCGCCATCCTTAATGATGATATGTACTCCAAAGACAAAAAGCTTTAGGGAGTGTATGTTTTCCTGGGTAAAGCATTGCAACAGCAACATCGAGGATAGGCAAGATCAGGGAAGTTGCACGACGACTCGGCCCTATGCAAAACTGCCACTTGTGCCGCTGGAGCACTTGGACCTGGCGAACCTGGAGATTCATGCGACTCTAAGGAAAAGAAGGGAGATCCTAAGAAGGACAAGAAAATCCCAGACAATAGGGATGAAGCATCCAGAACGGATCCCATATGCCGAAAGATGGAAATAAACCACGTGACCATAAAGATCGGGAGGAACGAAACCGGAAAGACGGAAAAATGATGTCGCCTCCGAGACGCCCAGCAGAAAAAGGCGGAAGATATGAAAATCCTCACAGGCGTGAGAGATCCCGTACTCCTCCTAGGAACAAAGAAAGGAGCAGATCCCCCTCTGTCCATTCAGCCGGCAGATATTCCGCTCACGTCGATAAGGCGGAAAGAGATGACTTATACTTTGGACCTAAGTGTTTCACTGACAGGATCCGAAGAATAACTCTACATTCTGGCTTTGCCAAAGTTGGTCCAACTTATCAAAAGTATACCTGAAGTACAAACCCGGATACATGGCTTTCAGATTACTATACTGTCGTCCAGATCAACAAGGGAACAGACTTGGAAGCAGTAAAATTCCTCACCCTAATGTTGATGGATGGAGCGAGAGATTGGATTAACGGGCTTCCGTCAAGAACAGTGGATAGTTGGGAAGATATGGATAAAGTGTTCGCTCAACACTTCCGGGGTACGTACAAACTCCCTAAGAGCATCAACCAGCTAAATCGTTGCGTCCAATTTGAAGATGAGTCGTATGTCAACTTTATATCAAGATGGACAACAATGAAAAACAGCTGCTCTGGAGTAAGTGATGTACAAGCAATGCATGCTTTCATCAACGGATTAAAACCCAGCCTCGTACCGTTCATGGTTGGTTCAAAGGAGCACAAAGATCTCGGATCTATGCTTACTACAGCCAATGAACACGCAGCGGCCGAAGATGACATCAGAGCGAGAGGTGGAAATATTGATGCTCTGGTTCAGGACAAAAAGACGCCTCGTTCTGAAAACAAGACCACTCCAGAAGCACAAACAAAACCCAAAGAAGTAAATCTAACCTTTGGAAAGGATAATGGCGGCAAATGGAAAGGAAGAAACACAGAACCTATCTCCTATTCTAAGGAAGAGTGGGAAAAATCAAGTCGGAAAACTGTGTCCACCATTCGCAATTTGGGAAACCTACCCACACCAATGCGCAGTGTTGCCTCAATAAGCACATGAAGAGCGCTGTAGGATCCGGGAACAAAGGAAAGAACTCCAAGAGGAAGTTCAACAAGCAAAAGGCAGAAGCTGAGAAAGAAGACAGCGAATAGGACACTAATGAAAAAAAATCCAGGAACATCAGTGAAAAGGCGAGCCAAAATTCCTGAGAGTCGATGGAGAATCCAATTTAACTTTCCTGGCAACTCCTTCAGCAAAACAGGCAAAGCGAACACTTCGAGAAATAAATGCGGTGGTCCCACCAACGCCCAAATTCTTGAAATATTCCAATATGCCAATTACCTGGGATCAGTCAGATCATCCCGGAAATATCCCAGAACCCGACACACAAGCTCTAATTGTAAGCCCTATTGTTCAAAACACTAGGCTAAAAAGAGTGTTGATGGATGGAGGATCCAGTATCAATATTATGTACTTGGATACACTAAAGCATCTGCGAATCTCCAAGACCCAGCTCAAACATAGCAACATACGTTTCCACGGCATCGTTCCTGGAAGGCAAGCACACTCCCTAGGATAAATTTCCCTCTATGTAACCTTCGGAGAAAGAGAACACTTCCGACAGGAAAAAATCTCATTCGAGGTTGTGCCGTTCGAAAGTGTATACCACGCAATACTCGGACATCCAGCTTTTGCCAAATTCATGGCAATATCGTGTTATATTTATAACAAGATGAAGATGCCAGGGCCAAAAGGAGGAGTAATCACCATATCGGGAGACTTCAAACCGGCTAACGAGCTGGAAAAAGGAAACGCCCTTTGTGCTGAAAAAGTAATAGAAAAAGAAGAACTAAAAGAGCTGGCAAAGGAAGTATCGCCGATGGAAATGCCGGCAGATAGATTCAAAGCTTCTGAGAATACAAGACAGGTTATCCTCGACCCCAAAGATCCGACGAAATTCGTCGTAGTGGGGACAGGGATGACCGACAAATATGAAAGCGCGCTCATCAAGTTCCTCCGTGAGAACTGGGATATTTTTGCCTGGTGTCCTGCGGACATGCCGGGAGTACCCAGGGAACTTGCTGAGCACCAATTAAAGGTAATTCCAGGTTCAAAACACGTCAAACAAGGTCTCCGTCGTTTTAATGAAAGAAGACGGAAGGCTATAGGCAAGGAAATTATCCGGCTTTTAGCAGCTGATTTTATCCGGGAGGTTATACATACTGACTGGTCTGCAAACCCAGTATTAGTCCCGAAGAAAGATAATATTGTTCTTAGGATGTGTATAGATTACACTGGCATGAACAAGTTGTGTCCAAAAGATAGGTTCGCATTACCGCGAATAGATCAAATAATAGATGCCACTGCTGGCTCTGAGCTTTTATGCTTTTTGGATGCTTATTACGGGTACCATCAAATACATATGAGGGAAGAGGATCAAATCAAAACTTCCTTCATAACCCCGTATGGAACATACTATTATATAACCATGCCTTTTGGCCTGAAGAACGCATGTGCAACCTACCAGCCTTGCATGCAACGTTGTTTGCATAGTCATATTGGCAAAAATGTTCACATTTACGTGGACGATATTGCCGTCGTTTCCAAGAAAAAAGATATACTCCTTGAAGATCTACGAGAAACTTTCGAAAATTTGCGCACTTACAAAATGAAGTTGAATCCATTAAAGTGCGTATTCGGGGTTCCCTCGGGAAAACTTCTGGGTTTTATCGTTTCTCACAGAGGAATAGAAGTAAACCCGGAAAAGATCAAGGCAATCTTGAACATCACAAAGCCTACATGCTTAAAAGATGTACAAAGAATGATGGGTTCTGCAGCCGCAGTCAGCAGGTTTATAAGCCGGCTAGGAGACAAAGCTCTGCCATTATACAAATTGTTGAAAAAATTCGACAAATTTGAGTGGACAGAAGAGGCGGACAAAGCATTATTCCAGCTAAAAGAAACCTTGATCAAAGCACCGATTTTGGCATCGCCAAAAGACGGAGAACCTACGTTGTTGTATCTTACTGCAACAAACAGGGTTATTAGTGCTGTGATAATTGTGGAAAGACGGAAAGAAGAACAAAGTATACCAGACCAGCATCCTGTATATTATGTTAGTGAAGTTTTCTCCGAGTCAAAGTAAAGGTATCCACATCATCAAAAACTGGCATATGGCGTGTTTTTTGTATCTATAAAACTCCGCCATTATTTCCAAGGACATTCCATAACAGTGGTAAGGAAAGCACCATTACGGGATATCATTAACAATGCGGATGCAACAGGCCGAGTAGCCAAATGGGGCATCGAGCTAGCTGCGTTCGACATTAAGTACCAACCCCGGACGGCTATTGAATCCCAGTTGTTGGCAGATTTTGTCGCTGATTGCACAGAAGCAATGGAGAACACACCAATGCCGGAGTCGGAATACTGGATCATGCATTTTAATGGATCCAAGATGAAAGAAGGCGCTGGAGCTGGTGTAGTGCTAAAATCCCCAAAAGGTGACATTATGGAGTATGTATTGCAGATACACTTCAACGCCAGTAATAACGTGGCAGAATACGAAGCTTTGCTTCATGGTTTGCATATTGCAAAAGAAATAGGCGTCAAACGCATACTATGCTATGGTGACTCAGATCTGGTACAGCATCAGCTAAACCAAACTTGGGATGCCAAAAGCCCCTATCATGGCCGAATATCGGAGAACGGTGGACGAGTTTGCAATTTGTTTCCTTGGATTTGAAGTACTTCACATCAAAAGGGAAGAAAATTGGAACGCGGATGCATTAGCCCGCATGGGATCGGAGAGAGTGAGAACCTTACCACCTGGTGTGTTTGTTCAGCATTTGCACGAACCATCAATCAAAGGCGGAGATGTGGATTATCCTCTCGTTTCCGAGTCAATTGAAGTCCTTCTCGTTAACCCGGATTGGACAATTACATACTTAAACTTCTTAGTTGATCAGAAGTTCCTGGATGGAGCAGACGAGGTCTTGCAAAGACAGATACAGCGTTGATGCAAAGGATACACATTAATTAATGGTTGTCTGTATAAGCGCATCACTATCGGAATTTTTTTCAGCGATGTATTTCGCCAGAAGAAGGACGAGAAATCTTGCAAGAAATCCATGCAGGAGATTGCGTACATCATGCTCAATCAAAAAGCATAGTCAAAAAAGCATTCTGTGCAGGGTTTTTCTGGCTCACAGCCAAGATAGATGCCGAACACATAGTAAACACATGTGCCGGATGCCAGTATTACGCCAAGAAGACGAATATGCCAGCTCAAGCACTCAAACTATCCCTATAACATGGCCGTTCACGGTCTGGGGGCTAGATATGAAGAGACCATTCAAAACTGCAAGAGGCGGAATTACACATCTACTCGTTGCAGGGGATAAGTACACCAAGTGGTGGAGGAAAAACCCATCAAAAAACTTGACGGTGTGACCGCCAGAAACTTCATCATTGACGTAGTCATGAGATATGGCGTTCCACACAGTATAATCACTGACAACGGGACAAATTTCTCTATTGGAGAGTTGGCAAAATATTGCCGACAAACGGGAATACGCCTAGACCTTGCATCTGTGGCTCACCCACAATCCAATGCGCAGGTTGAAAGAATGAATAGCTCAATCCTGCAAGGAATACGCCCAAGACTCGAATCTCCTCTTCATAGAGCAGTTGGAGCATGGGTAGAAGAATTACCTTCCGTGCTTTGGAGCATTCGAACGACGCCAAATAGATCAACAGGAAAAACCCCATTTTTCTTGGTCTATGGCGCAGAAGCAATGCTTCCAACGGACATGCTCCATGATAGCCCAAGAGTGCAGGCTTACGATGATTCAGATGCCGAATGTGCTCAACAGGATGCCGTCGATCTTTTAGAAAAAGAACGAGACCTTGTGCTTCAAAGATCCGCCATTTATCAGCAAATCGAAAATCCAGAGGAAGAACAGCAAGAACACGGGTTCCAGGAAATGTTTTCAGTTTGGGAGGTGAGAGAGAAGACTTTGGCAGGGAAGAGAGTTAGTGGGGGGCCAGGGGGCCCCACACCATGTGATGGCGCCACCAAGGGCTGGCCGTGCCACCCCATGGTGTTCTTGACTATTGGGTCCCCCTGGGGTCTCTCGGGTGGCTCTCTGCCACATTTTTGACGTAAAAAATTATTATAATTTTTCTGGAATTTTTCGAGAAACTTTAGTTTTGAGGTATTTCCAGAATTTTAATAATTAATAAAAACCAAGAAAACAAAAGTGTAAAGGTGGAAAACAAAACCAAAATCAGCACTACATAGGTTCTATGACACTCTAATGGAAGATGTCCAAAGAAAACAAAGGTGGTAGTGGTGAAAACAAAAGTATGGATGGCGAAAACATGCATAACCTCGATAATCAGGGCGAAAACATCAGGAAAACATGCATAAGGATGGTGGAAAACATGATTGTACTCAAGCAGCAATGTGATAACACAAGTAAACATGGTGAAGACATAATGGGGAAGGTGAAATAAATAGTGAAAACATTTCCCACTTCATTTAAAATCATTTTGTTAACAAGGGTAATCAAGTCTTGTTACCAGAACAATTTTCATATGAAGCAAAACTTTGTTAATAACTAAATAATTATGTTACCTCAACCTTGATAGACATAGTCCCGATTATAATAGTCTCATATTCTTTGTATGGCTTTGGAATAGGACAATAAAATTCTCCAATCTTGATGGTCTCAATATTTTTCAGTTGAATTTAGACCATATTTTCTATCAATCTTCTTGGGAAAATAAACAGTGTGCTCTTTATCATTAACATTAAAAGTTACTTTTCCTTGATTGCAATCAATAACAGCCCCTGCAGTATTAAGAAAAGGTCTCCCAAGAATAATAGACATATTATCATCTTCAGGCATTTCCAACACAACAATGTCAATTAATATCAGACAATTATTAGCAACTTGAACAGGAACATCCTCACATATACCCACAGGAATAGCAGTAGACTTATCAGCCATGTGCAAAGATATATCAGTTGGTATCAATTTTTCTAGGAGGAGTCCTTTATAGAGAGTAAAAGGCATGACACTAACTCCAGCTCCCAAATCATAGTTCTAACATAATTATTTTTAATAGAACAGGGAATAGTTGGTATACCAGGATCTCCAAGCTTCTCAGGAACCTTGCCATTAAAAGAGTAATTACCAAGCATAGTGGAGATTTCCTCATTAGGAATCTTCCTTTTCTTAGAGAGAATATCCTTCATACATTTTGCATAAGGAGGCAACTTAATAGCATCAGTTAAAGGAATTTGCAAGAACAAACGGTTTCATCCACTCGCAAAACTTGTTATAATGTTCTTCTTCCTTAGATTTTTTTTTATTAGGATAAGGCACTGGTTTTTGTACCCAAGGTTCTCTCTCATTACCATGTTTATTAGCAATGAAATCTTCCTTAGTGTACTTTGTAGTTTTAGTTTGGTTTTCAGGTTCAGCTACAGGTTCTTCTTTATCAAAAGCTTCACTTTTATCATTACCACTTTCAGTTTCAGCATCATAGATAGATATACTATTAGGATCTTTAGCAAGTTCAGAGGATTCTACAACAGTTTTATGTTTCTTCTTCTTTTTCTTCTTAGTACGAATAACATTATTATTAGTTTGATGAGAATCTTGTTCAATTATTTTAGGATGTCCCTCAGGATATACAGGATCTTGTGTAGCAATACCACTTCTATTTCTTATTTCATAAGCATGTTTTTCTTTAGAAACATTAACTAGCAAATATTTTTGCACTTTAGCAAGTTGATCAATTTGAGTTTGAACCATTTGAAAATGTTTAACAAGCATTTTAACATCATTAGAGGTTCTATCTATAATACCATGCAAATTATCAATAGCTCTAGAGTTTTCCATTAGGTGATTTTGCACTCTCATATTAAAATTATCTTGCTTAATAACATAATTATCAAATTCATCCAAACATTGAACAGGAGGTTTATTATAGGGAATATCTCTACTATCAAAATGTTGGAGATAGTGTACCTCAATGGTGGATGAGTGAGGGATTGGCTTACATAATTCTTCTATGGGTGGAAGATTCTTCACATCTTCACATTTAATACCCCTCTCTTTAAGAGATTTCTTGGCTTCTCTCATCACTTCATCATTTAATTCAATCATTCCCCTCTTCTTGGGTGTTGGTGTTGATACTGGAGTAGGGGTCGGCTCAGGCTCAACCATAGTCCAATCATCATGATTTCGGCTTATTTTAGCCATTAATTGCTCAGCTTCATCTCGAGTTCTTTGCCTGAAAACACAACCAGCACAACTATCCAGGTATGTCCTAGATTCAATAGTTAGTCCATTATAGAATATATCAAGAAGTTCATTATTTTCTAGCTTATGCCCAGGTGTATCCCTAACTAAATAACATAACCTTGCCAAGATACAGGCAATTTCTCTCCTTCCAATTGCTTGAAATTAAATATATTTTGTAAAGCAGCATGTTGAGCACTAGCAGGAAAATATTTTTGAAAGAAAACATTAACCAAACCAATAGGACTATCAATAGATCCCAAAGACAAATTATTAAACCAAGTTTTAGCTTCATCTTTTAATGAGAAAGGGAGTATTTTAGCAACAAAGTAGCTACGTTTCTTAAGATCACCAGAGAATAAACTACTCAAAGAGGAGAGCTCATTCAGATGTTTTGTAGCACTTTCATTTTCAGTACCACAAAAAGGGTCTTTCTCAACAATAGATATATAATATAAATCAAGAGAGATATCGTAATCCTTATCCCTAATATTAATGGGATAAGTGGCAAACTTAGCAGCAGGAGATAATTTATATTTAATAGCATGAATTTCAATAAGACTTATAGCAGCATCTTTATCCTTCATAGCATGTATTTCATCAATAAGATCATCATTAAGTTCAATATGGGAATCATCAAAATCATCACTAGGATTCTCTCTAAGCTCAGGTGAAACAACAGGAGTAACAGGATTTTTATCAGGTTTTTCAGTATTTGCAATATTTTTAGCTTTAGCAATAATAGAATCTAAGAAAGGACTGAGAAAACCACTCTCATCAAGCTCAGTAGAAGCATCATCAAAAGTATCAGAAGTATTTTCAGATTCAGAAGAAGTAGCATGTGGAGCATGTGTATGTGGTGGTGTAAGCAGCTTACTCATAATAGACGGTGAATCAAGAGCAACAGAGGTGTTCAGAGTTGTACCTCTTCTTGTAGTGGATGGTAATATAGGAAAAGTTCCATCACGAGTCTTACCCATGACGAATGATTGGCAGCAGATAATAGTACTCTCCGGTGAGCTTGCAAATAAAGCTATTCTCCCCGGCAACGGTGCCAGAAAATAGTCTTGATGACCCACAAGTATAGGGGATCGCAACATTCTTCGAGGGAAGTAAAACCCAAATTTATTGATTCGACACAAGGGGAGCCAAATAATATTTGTGAGCCTTAACACGTTAGTTGTCAATTCACCTGCACCTGAAAGTACTTTTGTTCGCAGTGGTTTATCAGTAGTAACAGTTTTATAGTAGCAGCAGTAGTGAAATAATAGCAGCAGTGGAATGAAAACAGCAGCAGTGGTGTTTGAAGTAAACAACGTGATTAAATACTAAAGGCATAGGGATAGATGAACGGGCGTTGCATGGATAAGATACTTCATATAATAATCAAGACATGGTCATTGCAGATAAATAAGATAAAGCATCCAAGCACTAAGTAACCATAGGCATGTGTTCCGTAAATAGTCGTATGTTCTCTTAATGAGAACTTGCACAACATCTTTTGTCCTACCAGCCCGTTTTCAGCGGGGCCTCAAGGGAACTACTTGTAATTAAGGTCTTCCTTTTAATAGAACATCGTAAGCTAAGCATTAACACTCTGTGAACACATGTGATCCTCATATCACAGCCATCCCCTCTGGTTGTCCCAATTTCTGTCACTTCGGGGCCTCGGGTTCCGGACAATGATATGTGTAAACAACTTGCAGGTATGATCAAGAAACAATAATTATCATCGTGATTCAATAACATGTTCAGATCTAAGATCATAGCACTCGGACCCAAAGAGACAAGCATTAAGCATAACAAGTTGCAACAATGTCAATAGCACTAACAGAGGATACTAGGCACTATGCCCTAACAATCACGGCATTATTACATGAGCAATCTCATCCAATCCCTACCATACCCTTCAGCCTACAGTGGGGGAATTACTCACACATGGATGGGGGAAACATGGATGGTTGATGGAGAGGCGTTGGTGATAACGATGGCGATGATATCCTCTAATTCCCCGTCCCGGCAGGGTGCCAGAATAGGAACTTCTGATCCCGGAATCGAAGTTCGGAGTGGCGGCGGTGCTCTGTTGTGTTTCTGTGGAATATGACGAAACCCCTCGGGTTTCAGGGTTGAAGGCAATATGTAGTCGAAAGGGGAGCCCGAGGGGGTCTCTGGGTGGCCCACACCACCAGGTAGCGTGGCCTAGGGGGTGGTGTGGCCCCTCTCCTGGCCCCCTTCTGGCTCCCGGGCTCTTCCGGTGTTTGAAGACCAATGGGGTCTTTTCTGGGCAATTTCTCGAAAGTTGATTTTTCTGCTAAAAAATGAGACACCAAGGTAATTCTGCTGAAAACAGCGTTAGTCCGTGTTAGTTGTATTCAAAACACACAAGTTTATAGGAAAACAATAAGAAAAGTATTCGTGAAAGGAGATACATTTTCGATGTATCAGGCCTTGTGGGCCCGACCATAGTGACTTCGGCGAAGAACAAGAAGCTCACGCTTCCCTTTCTCCCCAACAAGGTTAGAAGGGCGGTGATGGAGATGAAGGATAGCTCAGTCCCGGGGCCGGATGATCTCCCGGTGTCCTTCTTCTAGGATTTCTAGGACACTATCCAGGTAGTCATCATGTCGATGTTCCAGGAATTCTATAATGGGACCCTAGTAATGTATAAGCTTAACTTTGGCATGATAACCTTGATCCCGAAAGTCTCCGGGGCCACGGATATCCACCATTTTAGACCCATCACAGTTATAAATATTATCCAGAGGATCTTCTCCAAGGATTGCGCAATGCGTCTGGCTTCGGTGGCTGAACGCATCACACATCCTATTCAGTTTGCATTCCTCGAGGGGCGTTTTCTCCATGATGGGATCCTAGCACTTTCATGAGATTGTTCATGAGGTGAAGGTTCGCCGCCATAAAGGGGTGTTCCTTAAGTTAGACTTCGAGAAGGCATACGATCGCATGGATTGGTCGTTCCTCCGCCAGGTCCCCCAGCGGCGAGGTTTTGATGGCCGATTCATCATGTGGGTAATGCAACTCGTCATGAGTAGCAATACCAGACATTAGTTCCTATTTTAGATCGCCTTGCAGGGTGAGACAAGGGGATCCCATGTCCCCCATCCTCTTTGACCTTGTTGTGGATTCCCTTGCGGCTATCTTGCATAAAGCCAAGGTGGTCAGCCACATATCCGTGTGGTAGGGCACCTCATTCCAGGGGGCGGCGTCACCCACTTGCCATACGCTGACGACACCAAGATTATGGTGGAGGGCTCGAGATTGGATATTATCAACCTTAAGTTCCTTTTATTGTGCTTTGAGGCCATGTCTGGCCTCAAGATTAATTTCGACAAGAGCGAGGTAGTTGTGCTTGGGTACCCCCCCGGATGAGCAACAACGGATAGCAGACAACCTTAATTGCAAGTTGTCTTCCTTACCTGTTAATTATCTCGGGTCCCGTTGAGCGACTCTAGGATCCTAATTAGGACCTAGATCCCATGATGGGGAGAGTCAGAAGAAGGCAGAACCCTGGCGCGGACGCTTCACTTCTAAGGGGACCAAGTCCATGCTAATTAGGTCCTGCCTGTCTAGTATCCCCTCCTATATGATGGGGATTTGTTCCCTGCCAGAGGAATACATGCTGCCTTTAACAAGGAGTTATCTCAGTTCTTATGGCAAGATGCTAAAGGGCGAAAAAATACCATATGGTAAAATGGGCGGACGTGTGCGCCCCCAAGGATATAGGAGGCATAGGGATTGTGGCATCCCGAAAAATGAATGATGCCCTAATGTTTAAATGGTTCTAGGAATTTTGAGGGATGAAGGGGACCTGTGGTTACAACTCATTAAAGCTAAGTATCTACAGGGTCGCCCGCTCCTCGCCTGTGAGCGACAGGACGGATCTTTGTTCTGGAGGTCTATCCAATTGCTCAAACAGGGGATTAGGAAAGGAGCACTATTCACCATTAGTGATGTACATGGAACCATGTTCTGGCGCGATGCGTGCCCTTGAGAGTGGCCATTCAGCCGGAGTTTCCAAAACTCTTTGCTATATACTCGGACCCCTCCCTTGTAGTCGCATCGGCAATCCAGAATCGGACTTGGAACATCGTGTTCCGATGAGCTTTTGGACCGTCTGAGGCCGCGGCTCCGGAGGAGCTTCGAGGTGCACTCCCGGAAGCTCTCCCAGGGGGCCCTGACCAAGTGTCCTGGACCTTGGCCCCCTCGGGGACCTTCTCAGTCAAGTCTGCGTACCGGGCCCATTTCCCGGGGCCTACTAGACCTTGGGCCTCTCCCCTATGGAAGTCCATGTTGACGTTCAAAATTAACATCTTTGTGTGGCAGTTGCTCCATGACAGGTTTCCCTCAGGGATTGATACGTCTCTGAAGTATCTGTAATTTCTGATGTTCCATTGTCGGATATATGCCAATTAGGGGTATGTCCGGCATTGGCCTAAAGGCCAGATTACCAGGGTGTCCATAGGCAATGGAACATAGTCCATTAGGCGGCCCAGTAAGCTGACGCGCAGGAAGCCAGATTCTACAAGAACCCAGACCACGGCCCAAAGTGGTGCGGCTTGGAGGAGTAGACGGATTCCTTACTTTCCAAGTTAGATACTTTTCGTAGTCTTCTAGGTTTCCTTTCTGTAAGCCCTAATCCGGCTATCTATATAAAGCCGGACGGGAGCAAGAACAGACATACTATTAGCTAGAAGCCAACTCGCCGAGAAGTTGATCCTCGCCGAGTTAGCGAAACCATACTCACCATTGTACTTTGTATACTCAGGCTTCAACCCCGATTTAGTGAGATTGCAGGAGTAGGAACGCCGCCTAGTTGCATCGTACCGAACCTGGGTAAAACTCGGTGTTCTCGTTTGCGGTGTTTCCACGTCCCCCACGGTTCTACCAGTAGGGCTTATGGCACCCCCGTACATGAACCTTACTACGATGTATCGACAGTTGGCACCGGGAGTTACGTTCCGAGCGGGAATACTCGGCGGAATCGGTAGCTCGATTACGGTCAGAAGGCTGGAATTTGATGGAAACGTCGGACGCTTCCTCGACAACGGATCATATATGCCGGCACGGAATCATCTGGTAAGTGCCTGCGTTTTACCGATTGGATCTACTAATGTTTTATCGATTTAGCAGCGGAAGGTATGGGATTCCATGGTGGAAGTAATTTTATCCCACCCACCCTATGCCCAATAGATAAACGCTTCAATGTCGACTTCTGCTCAGATTTTCCCTATTCGTACATAGGATCAGGTCAAGCTTCCATACTTGCATACCGCCAAAATACATCTGGATTTGCCGCCTCCTCGGAGATACCTGCAATCAGATCCCACTTCATTGGTACGATGCAGTCTGAGATCGCTGAAAACACGGAAGACGGAAATCCCGTGGAAAAGGGAGAAAACCATGATCCCACAGAAAAACTGGAAGATCCGAAGTCCGTCGATCAAACGACGAATTCGGAAGCCGACTCTGTTTTAGCTGCTATAGAAGCAAGGCTAGAGTCAGATCCCAGATCTGAAGACATAGATTCCGAAGATGAAGATGAAGACGCTTTCGAAAGAAAGGTCAAACCTATGCAAGGGAGTTTTCACGAAGTACTTATGGCAAAACCGACTGAAAATTTGGATGCTGAGGAAGATGAAGATCCCAAAACACCTCCGCCAGATGAGGAAGAAGAGGAAGGCGAAGCTAGTACGACTTACCCTGATGTCAGAGAATTGACGGAGGAGGAACCTAGCAAGAAACCTCCTTCTTCCAAGAAGAAAAAGAAATCTGTTAGGAAACTCCAATCTAAACTCTAGAAGAAAAAGATGGAAAAATTGGCAGACATTGCCAACTAAAACCTAGAAGTAGGAGGAAGTAGCGGAGTCAAGCCTGCGGAGAAGACAAAGGCTAAAATCCATGTTCCCCAAATGTCGGAACAAGAGGAAATTGATTTGATCCATACCACGGTGGAACGATACGAGCCCCCGGAAGTGCTGGAAGCCAGGAGACACGCTATTGAGCGGCAACGACAACATCTGTTCCGAACTCGGGAAAACCTCCTCAAAACCCAGGCTGACATTAAAATCTAGCAGGAAGAAATAGAGGAATACGAAAGAAGGAATAGATATGGAATTAAACCTACACTGTTACCCGGAATTTCAAAACCGAATCAACTGCCAGGAAGAAAGAAGTTTGAAAATCCTTCTTGGCAAAGGAAGCTTAACGACATTAATGCTAAGGGCGAGCGCATATACAAAACCGCAGCTGAAAACGCGGAAGCCGCGTTCGGCATCCTTAATGATGATTTGTACTCCAATGACGAAAAACTCCAGGGGGTGTATGCTTTCTTACGAAAAGCATTACAGCAGCAACAGCAAGGACAAGCACGTTCATAGAAGTCACATGATGATTCAGCTCTATGCAAAACTGCCACGTGCGCTGCTGGAGCACCTGAACCTGGTGAACCTGGAGATTCAGGCGATTCTAAGGAAAAGAAAGGAGGTCCTAAGAAGGACAATAAAATACCGGATAACAAGGATGCAGCGTACATAACATGATCCCATCTGCTGAAAGGCGGAAATAATCCCCATGACTACAAGGAACGGGAGGAGCAAAACCGGATATACGGAAAAGTAATGCCGCCTCCGAGACACCCAGCTGATAAAGCCGGAAGATATGACAATCCTCACAGGCATGAGAGATCCCGTACTCCTCCTAGGAACAAAGAAAGGCCAAGGAGTAGAACTCCACCTTATTCCAAAGGACATGACAATGAAAGAAATAGGGATAATCCCAGAAGAGCGCACTCGCGCAACCGTGGGCAAGAACGGAGCAGATCCCCTTCTGTCCATTCAGCTGGAAGGTATTCTGTGCACGTCGATAAGGAAGAAAGAGACAATCTATACTTTGGACCTTAGTGTTTCACTGACAGGGTCTGAAGAATCAGTCTACACTCTGGCTTCGCCAAAGTCGGTCCAACTTATCAAAAGTATACCCGAAGTAGTAACCCGGATACATGGCTTTCAGATTACTATACTGCCGTCCAGATCAACAAAGGAATAGATTTAGAGGCTCTAAAGTTTCTTCCCCTAATGTTACTGGATGGAGCTAGAGATTGGATCAACAGGCTTCCGTGAAGAACAGTAGACAGCTGGGAAGATATGGCTAGAGTATTCGCTCAGCACTTCTGGTGTACGTACAAACGCCCTAAGAGTATCAACCAGTTGAACCGTTGCGTACAATACGAGGATGAGTCATATATCGACTTTATCTCAAGATGGACTGCAATGAAGAACTGTTGCTCTGTAGTAAGTGATGTACAAGCAATGCACGCTTTCATCAATGGCCTGAATCCCGGCCTTGTACCGTTCATGGTTGGTTCGAAATAGCACAAAGATCTCGGATCTATCCTTACCACTGCCAATGAGCACGCAGCGGTTGAAGATGATATCAGGGCAAGAGGCGGAAACATTGATGTTGTGGTTCAAGCCAAAAAGGCGTCTCGTTCTGAAAAGAAGGTTACTCCAGAAGCACAGCCAAAACCCAAGGAAGTAAACTTAACCTTTGGAAAGGATAATGGCAGCAGATGGAAAGGCAAAAGCACAGATCCCATCTCCTATTCTAAAGAAGAATGGGAACAGATTAAGTCAGAAAACTATGTCCACCATTCGCAATTCGGGAAGCCTACCCACACCAACACGCAGTGCCGCCTTAACAAGCACATGAAAGGCACTGCAGGATCCGGGAATAAAGGAAAGAATTCCAAAAGTAAGTTCAACAAGCAAAAAGTCAGAAGATGAAAAAGAAGAAAGTGAGTCAGACACAAATGGTAAAATCCAAGAACAGCAGTGAAAGGCGAACCAAATTTCCCGAGAATTGAAGGATAATGTAACCTAACTTTCCTGGCAACTCCCTCAGCAAAACAGGCAAAAAGAACACTTCAAGAAATTAATGCGGCTGTACCTCCAACCCCAAAATACTTGAAGTATTCAAATACCCCAATTACATGGGATCAGTCTGATCATCCCGGAAACATCCCAGAACCCGGCACGCATACTTTGGTCGTAAGCCCTATTGTTCGAAACACTAGGCTCAAAAGAGTGCTCATGGATGGAGGATCTAGCATCAATATAATGTACTTAAGTACATTGAAACAGCTACATGATACGTCTCCAACGTATCTATAATTTCTGATGTTCCATGTTGATATTATGCCAATTGCTACATGGTTTATCCATTCTTTATGTCATTTTTATCGATTTTCCGGACTAACCTATTGACAAGATGCCATAGAGCCAGTTCCGTGTTTTCTGCTATTTTTAGTTTCAGAAAAGTTGTTCTGGAAATATTCTCGGAATTGGAAAATTCAAAAGCCACAGGTCTTAGAAGTTCTGAGAGTCCACGGAGTCCCGAAGAGACCCGGAGGGGTCCCCGGGATCCACCACACCATAGGGGGGCGCGGTTCCCCCTTTGGCCGCGCCGGGATGTGGTGTGGCCCCCCTGGCCACCCCCCTGACGTCGCCCTTTTGCCTATTTATACTCCCCCGAGGGAAAACCCTAAGAGAATCGGCGAAATTCCATGAAACCTTTCGCAGCCGCCGTCATCGTCAACCCAAGTTTTGGAGGACAGATCTCTGTTCTGGCACCCTGCCGGGACGGGGAAGTGCCCCCGGAAGCCATCTCCATTGAATCCACCGCCATCTCCATCGCCGTTGATGTCTCCTATGATGAGGAGGGAGTAGTTCTCCCCCGAGGCTGAGGGCTCTACGGTAGCTATGTGGTTCATCTCTCTCTCCCATGGTGTGATCTATATGTTATTGTGAGCTTTGTAATCTAGTTGAATAAGTAGATGTTACTCTTCATCTTGTGCTACTCAAGTGTTTTATTAATATGAACTTTGGAGTCACCTTGTCCCACGGCGTGAAGGAAACAGTGTGCACATCGTGTGTGTCTCCTCTATGAATTGTGGTGTTTGTCTAGTACCTTCTAGGGTGCTCATAGTGACAGCGTGGGGTTAACTAGACATGGGAATGCTTACTTTAAGGAATGCTTTTTGCAGCCCTACGCAATGATTAGTGTTTGTTATCCAACCGGAGAGGGTTAAGGGTAGCATAGTGAAGAGAAGATATTTAGTTATTCAATTATGTGATCATTGTTGAGAGTGTCCACTAGTTAAAGTAGGATCCCTAGGCCTTGTTTCCATGCATTGAAACATCGTTTTACGCCTGTTCTGCTACATGTTTGCTTGCTGCCATATTTATTTCAGATTGCTATTATTACTTATAAACATCCATATTACTCGCATTTCACTATCTCTTCGCCGAACTAGTGCACCTATATACCTGACAAGTATATTGGGTGTGTTGGGGACACATTGCAGGGTTGCTTGAGAGGGATATCTTTGACCTCTACCTCCCTGAGTTCGATAAACCTTGGGTGATCCACTTAAGGGAAACTTGCTGCTGTTCTACAAACCTCTGCACTTGGAGGCCCAACACTATGTACAAGAATAGAAGAGTGCGTAGACATCACTACACATCTCCGAGGCCCAGCTCAATCATAGTAACATACATTTTCATGGTATTGTTCCTGGCAGGCAAACACAATCCCTAGGAGAAATTTCCCTAGACGTAATCTTTGGAAAGAGAGAACATTTCCGTCAGGAAAGGATCTCATTCGAAATTGTGCCGTTTGAAAGTGTCTATCACGCAATACTCGGACGTCCGGTTTTCGCCAAATTCATGGCAAGATCATGTTATATTTATAACAAGCTGAAAATGCCAGGGCCAAAAGGAGGAGTAATCACCCAATCTGGCGACTTCAAATTGGCGAACAGGCTGGAAAAAGAAAATTCAGAAGGAAGAACTAAAGGAGCTGGCTAAGAAAGTATCACCGACAGAAATGCCGGAAGGTAAAGAAAGCCGGAAGTCGGCAGATAGTTTCAAAGCCTCGTAAAATACAAGACATGTCATCCTAGATCCCAAAGATCTGACAAAATTTGTTGTAGTGGGCACATGAATGTCTAACAAATTGGAAAGCGCGCTCATCAAGTTCCTGCGTGAGAACTGGGACATTTTCGTCCGGTGTCCTGCTGATATGCAAGGTGTTCTAAGGGAACTTGCTGAGCACCAACTCAAGGTAATTCCAGGGTCACCCGTCAAACAAGGTCTCCGTCATTTTGATTGAAAAAGGCGGAAGGCTATAGGCAAGGAAATTATCCGGCTTTTAGCAGCTGGTTTTATCCGGGAAGTTATACATACTGATTGGTCTGCAAACCCAGTATTAGTCCCGAAGAAGGATAGTATTGTTCTTAGAATGTGTATAGATTACACCGTCTTGAACAAGTTGTATCCAAAAGATAGGTTCGCGTTAACGAGAATCGATCAAATAGATGCCACTGCTGGCTCTGAGCTTTTATTCTTTTTGGACGCTTACTTCGGGTACCATCAAATACACATGAAAGAAGAAGACCAAATAAAAACCTCTTTCAACACTCCCTATGGAATATACTATTACATAACCATGCCTTTTGGCCTGAAGAACGCCGGTGCAACATACCACCGTTGCATGCAAAGATGATTGCATACTCAAATCGGCAAAAACGTCCATGTTTACGTGGATGACATTGTCGTCGTTTCCAAGGAAAAGGATACACTCCTTGAAAATCTACGAGAAACCTTCAATAACCTCCGCACTTATAAAATGAAGTTGAATCCATTAAAGTGCATATTCAGGGTTCCCTCAGGAAAGCTTCTGGGTTTTATTGTTTCTCCCAGAGGAATAGAGGTAAACCCGAAAAAGATCAAGGCAATCTTCAACATCACAAGACATACATGTCTAACAGATGTCCAAAGACTGACGGGTTCTGCAGCCGCTGTTAGCAGGTTTATAAGCCGGCTTGGTGAAAAAGCTCTGCCATTATACAAATTGTTGAAGAAATCCGACAAATTTGAATGGACAGAAGAGGCGGACAAAGCATTAACTCAGTTGAAGGAAACCTTGATGAAAGCTCCAATTCTGGCATCCCCAAAAGACGAAGAGCCCATGTTACTGTATCTTACAGCAACTAACAGGGTTATTAGCACAGTGATAATCGTGGAAAGACGGAAAGACGAGCAAAGTATTCTAGATCAACATCCGGTGTATTACGTCAGTGAGGTATTCTCCGAGTCAAAACAAAGGTATCCACATTATCAAAAGTTGTCCTATGGCGTATTTTTCGCATCTCGGAAACTCCGTCATTATTTCCAAGGAGATTCCATAACAATGGTAAGCAAAGAACCACTAGGGGATATTATAAACAATGCGGACACAACAGGCAGAGTAGCCAAATGGGGGCATTGAACTTGTTGCGTTTTACATTAAGTACCAACCCTGGACGGCAATTAAATCCCAATTGTTGGCAGATTTTCTGGCTGATTGGACGGAAGCAATGGAAAACACACCAATGCCGGAGTCGAAATATTGGATCGTGCATTTGGATGGATCCAAAATGAAAGAATGCGCTGGAGCTGGTGTAGTGCCTTAAATCTCCAGAAGGCAACATAATGGAATATGTATTACAAATACATTTCAACGTGGCAACAATGTGGCAGAATACGAAGCATTGCTTCATGTCTTGCATATTGCAAAGGAGATAGGTGTCAAATGTATACTTTGCTATGGTGACTCGGACTTGGTACAACATCAGCTAAACCAAACATGGGATGCTAAAATCCCCATCATGGCCGAATATCGGAGAAAAATCGACGAGTTTGCCATTTGCTTCCTGGGATTTGAAGTACTTCACATCAAAAGGGAAGAAAATTGGAACGCAGATGCTTTAGCCCGCATAAGCTCGGAAAGAGTGAAGACTTTACTACCTGGTGTGTTTGTCCAACATTTGCATGAACCATCAATAAATGGCGGAGATGTTGACTATCCTCTAGTTTTCGAGTCAATAGAAGTTTTGCTTGTTAACCCGGATTGGACAATTCCATATTTCAACTTCTTAGTTAATCAAAAGTTTCCGGATGGAGCAGACGAAGTCTTGCAAAGGAAGATACAATGCCGACGCAAAGGATACACGGCAATCAATGGTGCCTATATAAGCGCAGTACTATCGGAATTTTTCAGCAATGTATTTCGCCTGAAGAAGGACGAGAAATTATGCAGGAAATCCATGCAGGAGATTGTGGACATCATGCTCAATCAAAAAGCATAGTTAAAAAAGCATTCCGTGCAGGGTTTTTCTGGATCAAAGCCAAGACAGATGCGGAGCACATAGTGAATACATGTGCCGGATTCCAGTATTACACCAAGCAGATGAATATGCCAGCTCAATCGCTTAAAACTATCCCCATAACATGGACATTTGCGGTATGGGGGCTAGATATGATGGGACCATTCAAAACTACCAGAGGTGGACTCACACATCCACTCGTTGCAGTAGATAAGTATACCAAGTGGGTGGAAGCAAAATCCATCAAAAAACTTGACGGTGTGACTCCCAGAAATTCTGTCATTGACGTAGTCATGCGATACGGCGTTCCACATAGCATACTCACGGATAACGGGACAAATTTCAAATTGGAGAGTTGGCAAAATATTGCCGACAAACGGGAATTCGCCTAAATCTTGCATCAGTGGCACACCCACAGTCCAATTGCCAGGTCGAACGAATGAATAGTTCGATACTGCAAGGAATCCGCCCAAGACTCGAATCTCCTCTTCTTAGAGCAGCTTGAGCATGGGTACAAGAATTACCTTCTGTGCTTTGGAGTATTCGAACGACGCCAAATAGATCAACATGGCAAACGCCTTTTTCGTGGTTTATGGTGCAAAAGTAGTGCTTCCTACGAACATGATCTATGATAGCCCAAGAGTGCAGGCGTACGATGACCCGGATGCCAAAAACGCACGACACGAGGCCGTCGATCTCTTAGAAGATGAACGAGAGCTTGTGCTGGAAAGATCCGCCATTTATCAGCAAGGACTGCGATGTTGTCATAGTCGGAAAATCAAACACCGTTCTTTCAAAGAAGGTGACTTGGTGCTAAGATTGGTATAGGATAGGAAGCACAAACTATCCCCAATCCGGGAGGGACCATTTGTCATTAGCAAGGCTATGAAAATGGGTCATATTACCTTGTAGATATTCGAGACACGGAAGACGATCCAAAAAATCCGAATCGCGAGAGAAAAAGAAAGATAGATGTAGAACTAGGAGAGACAAAGAGGCCCTGGAGCATCCAACAGTTACGTCCCTTTTACACTTAGTTCAAATTCTATGTAAGTATCATTGAGAACACGAAATAAAGCTGTCGGAAATTCATGCATTGTTGTTTTTTTTGTTTCTACTGTTCTAAGCATGTTTCTATCTTATCTATTTCCTAATGATCTTTCAATTTAGCTTCAATGTTTACCCGAATTGCGCCTGCGTGCTCGGAGTTATAAAGCTGAATGATTTTTTAGCCTAGGGAGGCTTAAGAACCCTAGATTGTGCCTGTGTGCCTGAGGTTCATAATTTTCAAATTCCTTATTTTTCCTAAGTATTATCTGATTGTTGTGTTTTTGGTCACTAGACTTAGTCAGTAAAAGTGCCAAGGTATAATCCATGATTCCGAGTTTTTGACTAATAGGTATTAACCCAATCACTTGGCATGAAGATTGCATACTTTCGAGCCACTTCAACACTAAGGAAAGTTAAAGCATAGAAACCAGAGAACTTAGAAGGAAAGGAATTAAAACTCTAAAAAACTTGCAAAGACATAAACTTTACTTCAAAGGATAAATACTTGTTCGTACAAAATATACAATGCATTACAATTGATAGTCAATTGAAAGAACAGTAATGCTTTCTATTTGGCTACTTGGCTGTGCAGGAATTAGACGGCGTCGTCGAACTCTTCCTCGTCGTCCTCGTCGCTGTCGCTCGGGTTCTACGGAGTTGTCAGAATTTATTCCTCCGGGTAGAATGTTGAGGTAGACACCATCCGATCTATTTTGGAGGCATCCCCCTTGATAGAGTCAAAGATCTTTGCCCGCTGAGCGTCCGTGTATTCTTGTGGAATACCGGTGGCGACACGCCAGGATTTGGCGGTGGTATAGTGCATACGCATTAGCCCAAGGGCCATGAGCACACCACCATGAGCGGCATACTGGATCTAGGAGTCCATCTTGTTTTCCACCTCCGCAATGGCCTCTGGGAGTTTGCTGACTTCCGAGTATTCGCGATCCTTGTCTGGAATGCACTTCTTGATAAGTAGCATCCCGACATTCTTTATCTCGGCGACGAATAACCCGAAAGACCGGATTCTGTCAGTCCGAGTGAGTAGAGTATTCCCTTCTGTTAAGAAAACCAAGAAAGGTTAAAAAACACAGAAGGAGGAAAAGAAGGCATTTCGCAAAGTATAATAAAAAACTTTGTAAAAGTACAAGAAACTTACCAAGAATTTTATCCATCTCAACGCCTTCTTCAAGGCGTTGGCTGAGGGCATTCTCAAGGTCTCGGATGGTCCTCTGATTCTTCTTGGCTTGAGAAGAAGCTCGGGACTCGTCCATTCCCACGGCAAGTTGGCTCGCCTCTAGATCTTTCATGAGCTTTACATTCATTTTGTAAAGCTCTGAGTTTTCTTTGCAGAGGTTTTCGGCATTGCTAGCGTCCTCGGCAATCTATTTGGCCTTAGCCAAAGAAGCTGATAAGAAAAGGAGCTGAAGAGTTAACAACTCGGAAAAATACTTAGAAAAATTCAGAAAACAGAATCAAGTATTGAAAAGCATGCTTACCTATTGTCTCCTTCAGCTGCTTCTGAGCCTCGGATAGTTCTGAGTCCTTCTCATTAAGGATACCAAGAAGAGATTTTACTTCATTGGTCTTAATGGTGAGCTTCTAAAGAACTTCCACGTTTATATTTTCGGCGGTTTGCTGAAAAGTAGACAAAGGAAAATTTTGCTCAGGCAAAAAATAAGCAGGAAAATGATAAAAGCATTAAGGAAAAAACAGAAAGAATAGTCTTGTCTTAATACTTTGGGGCTAGAGATATTACCTGGCTCATTCTTTGCAAACCGGCGAAATTCTCGAAGAATTCCTTGGCGTATTCCGCGAAGGTAATTCCCATATGGTGAAGGACGTCTTGCATAACCTGGCCAGGCGAGAACACGTAATTATTCCGCACGATAAGTCCGCCTTTTGGCAAACGGCGAATCAAGGGGGCTCGGGCAAATATTTTTTTCACCCACAGATGGATGTATCCACGTTCGTCAAAACATTCTTCTTGTTTTACCTTGAACTTCTCGTTGAAGGTTGGCATGGTTTCCGCCTCGGGAGGGTTTGACGGTCCGCCCTGCTCTGGTTCCGCCCTTTCCCGCGCATCCGTGTCAGTTGCAACAGGTTGGCTGGACTGTAGGGGATACTCCTCCCGAGCAGCCGAGTTTTCCTCTTCAGCCGCCATTGGAGTGTCTGGCGCAGCGGCGGGAGCTGGCTTTGCTACCCTGTGGGCGGCGGCTTTCAGCTTCTTCCTTTTCCTTTCAAAGTGGTATGGGCAAGGCTGGGAAAGAGAGACGGATCAAAATCCGAGATAAAAATTCCGAGAAAGAAAACACGCAAGAAAAGGTATACTAATGTACAAGTTCTCGGTTTTTACCTAGAAGTAGCGACGGGTACACCGTCAAGATCGATAACTTCCTCGCTGGAAGATACCTTCTTGCGTTTCCACCCTCCGGCTGACTGAAATCTGGCTTTTAGCGCAGCCAGTTCGTCGTCAGTGGCAAGCTCTTTCTCAGGAAGATCAAGAAGCTGCGAAAGAAACAAAAACCCGGATTAGCATTAAAAACATCTGAGAAAAGATAGAATTCGAGAAATTCCCCCAAAAGATAAAAACATACCTTGGGAGCAGGGTTTCCAGCGTGATACATTTGTCGGCTCTCCTCGTATTGGTCACGAGTGGATACAAGCTGGTTCACGCGCTTCTTGAATTCTTTTTTTGATAAGGCGCTTTTTGTCGCCCTCATCGTGTCGATCGGGCCTGTGTATTCACACATAAGCCGGCTGCCGCGGAAAGAAAGAGGTTGAATCCTCCTCCCGAACCAGCATAGAACTGTATCCATGCCAGTCAAAGGAGGAGTGGAAGAAACGAATTTCATGATTCGTCTCTTGATTCTCATCAGGTCTGGAGGCGGAACCTGGACCGCATCCAACGCCCAATTGTCTTGGGGCGTGGCCGCGGAATTGACGAAAGCCGGAATGCCCATATCCTTTCAAGGATATGGAACATACGAGTGATAGAAAAACGAGCCCGTCCAGAATTTGACGGACTTGTAAGTTTTCATTTTTGGGAAGCAATGCTTCCTATGCCTACAGAGGTTGAAGGCAATGATTCGCAAATCGGAAGAACACCCTCGGTGGTGTTGCGTTTTACGTTAAAACAGTATTGGAAAAAGTCCAGGCGGGGTTCTATCCCTAAGTAACCCTCGAAGAGGATCTGGAACCCGGCTAAATACAGAAGGGAATTAGGCAGAATGTAACACCTGGGGTGTTCCCCCTAAGTTAGAAAGTTGGTTGTTTTCTTTTTGCATTGCATCACATGCATCATATGCATTGCACCCTGTTTTCCAAACAACTCAAAAATTCAAAACCAAATTAAACTTTCAAACATTGTCCCAAAATTTCCAATTGAAAGTTGCAAACCAAACAACTCAAATTGTTTTCAATAGTTTTGAAGTTGAATTATTTAAATTGCTTGTTAACAAAGTTTCCCTTTTATTAACACCCTAATGGCAAATTTAAATTCAAATCAAATTCATCCATGCTTGGCATATTTCAAATGTGGGTTTAAAAATTAAATTCTTGCAAACAATTAAATTCAATAAGGTTTAATAATTGTTTGAGTTCATTGAGTAAAATTGTTTAACAATCAACTCCTTGTAAATCCTAATTGAAATCCAAATAGCCATTTTAAACCTCTTGGCCATTTCAAATTTTTGGGAATAATGTTAACATGCTTTGACTTACTGTTTTGCAAATTAATAAAATTTATCCATAAAATAAAAACCCCAAACCCTATCCTTTTCTCTCTCTCTCTCTCTTTTCTACAAAAAAATGTACAAACAGAAAAATAAAAATAACAAAAAAATAAGCTAGGGGGAGGCAGGCCATTTCTGGCCCACCTACAACCCTCTGCGGTGGGCTGGCCAAGCCCACCACCCCTCTCTGGCCCGGTACCCCTTCGCTGCAAGGAGATCTTCCTCCTCAGCTGTCGTCATCATGTACGACCTCCTCCACCACCGTGTGATCTCCTCTCCCCCCTCCGATGTGCTGCCGTACGAGCTCGAACCCTCCATAAAACCGCCCCCTCCTGCATGCCCTAGACTCACCCTAGCCCTACTCCTTCCCCCTCATAGCGCCGCCCCTTTCTCTCACTTCCTCTGCTACCTCCTGTCCCAAGCACACGCGCGCACGGCCATCTCCACTGCCATCCCATGGCGCCGCCGCTGTTCACCACCTCAGCTCCTTCCTTCATGTCTAGGAGGTGGCTGGAGGTCCACTCCGCCGATTCCCAACCTCGGTGACGCTTGTCTCCCTCTCCATCCTCGGGAAACGAGCTTGTCCCGAGCGTGCTCTGCCACGCCATGGCTGGCCGCAATTGACGCCCCATCGATACACGCGGCACCAAGGCCAACCACCATGTCCTGGACGCACGCCTCGACATCCTCTACGGCTGGCGTGAAGAACAGGAGCCGATTCGCGGAAGTTTCCAAGCTCGCCGGCGACTACTTCCGTCCGTGCGCACACCGCCGTCGTCTACGTCGTCTTTCGGCCATCTCCGCCATCATCGGGCGGTACCGCGACGCCAGGAACTTCTTGGTGAGGTACTGCCTCCGTTCCACCTCCCTGCCTCTAATGCTCTCGTCGACGTAGCTGTGTTGTGATCGGCCCGAGTCCGCCATGATCTTGCTTGTACGAGTCCGTGCACGCGGCGTACAGCAGCTTCCGGGCCTCCCACAACCGCACATGCCTCGAACTACCCCCTACCTGCAGCACACGGCAACACACAACACCACATCCTGCCTCATCAGTCTCCAGGTCGGGGAAGAACAACCAGCAGCGCTGCTGCCCATCTTGATCGCTGTGATGCTGTAGATCGATGTCTGCATTTGTTCTGTCGAAGTTCAGTTAGCGTCAATAACATACAACATCTTTTGTCAGTTCTATATAGTTTCAGAAACGCTGCAGCAGCCCAGCTGCTTAGCACCCTTGCGCGCAAGCCAGCAGTCCTGGGTTCGATCCCCCCTTTCCGCAGAAAAGCCACACCTTTTTTCTGCCTTTTCCTTTTTTTTTGCCCGAATTTCAGAAACACAGATCTGACTCATTAATTCTAAAATCCATAACAAATCGAATTTTGCTCCAATTTGAATGATTCAAATTCCTGTGGATTCATAATCTTGTGCCCTTTCTGTTAATGTCAAGTTTGCAATATGTTCCTGTAATAATTGTTGCACCAAATAATTAATTACTGAAAATGCAATAAAAATTGGAAACTTTGGAATTTCATAACTTGAGTTTGGTTCATCCAATTTGAGCAAACTTGGGCTCTAAAAATTTGTCTTAACAAACTCTACTCATTGGTATTTTATTTGGTCACAATTGAATTAAATTTGAACATGTTTTCTTCTGTTTACTAAAAGGGACAGAATAAGAATGATTATGAAAAATTGCATAATAAATTCATTAATAACCCAAAAATTATGTTTAATAGCTCAAAATGTTCAGTGAAACATTTGCTACATGTTTTCAACCTTTTCAATGCAATTTGTTTACTGTTTTCCCTAATTAAAAGTGGTGCAATAATTCAATGATTTAATTAAACCTTTTAAATTGCAAAATTCATAACTTGGGCAATTCAAATCCAATTTCAACAAATAAGATATGTTTTCCATCCCATTTTTCAGGAAATTTGCAAATATCAACTTTTTTTTTCTGTTTTGAATAATTTAAATTGCTGAAAACAACTATTTCTTAATTAATGCATTTAAAATTGTCAATTTAATAACTTGCTCATCTAAAATCCAAATTCAACAAATGAAATATGTATTCCATCTAAAATTTTGTGTTCTTTCCAAATATAAATTTTGTGATCTATTTTGAACATTTAAAATTGGTGAAAACAACAAATTCTTGTTTAAATCATTTAAGAAGCAAGTTTTCATAACTTAATAAATAAATCTCCAGACTTGGTAAACTTCATTTCAATTTGTATCTGTTGTTGTTTTCTTATTGTTTTCATCATCCATGCATCATTCTAATCAACTTTCACATGATGGTTATTTGTATATCATTTAATTCAACATTAATTCATGGGATTTTCCATATGCAATCCAAATTGCATATGGGCCCATTTAAATATGATTACCATGTCAACTAGTTCATCTTTGATGCATCCTTAAACTTGTCATGCATCCATATCTTGATCATGCTGGATCTTTTGCCGTAGTAGTAATTGTTGCATCCGGTGTTTGTTCTAGTTCGTTGCTTCTTCGCGGATAGGACGTTGAGATGATGTGAGCAACGACAAGTTCTTCGGATGTACCTCTACTTGCTGGATTCCAGGCAAGTATACTCACTTGCTGCCTATGGCTGCCTTTCATCACTTGTTACCGATTCTTTCCGTTGTTCTTATGCTAGCCCTATGATTCGATGCTTGTGTCTCGATCCTATCATATGTTTACCTTGCAGCCATGATATAGCCTTCCTTTCACTTCCTATTACCTATTGTTTGTTTACCTTGTTGGCCCTCATGTCGTAGTTGCATGCTTAGTGTTGCTTGCGCTCAAGTCTTGTTGTCCGTTTTATCACCTGTTTAGTTGATAGTTGGGCTTCCATTTAATCAACAACATGTTAATGTTTTGGGTAATACTAATTTGATGATAAGGCACCGGCAGGAGGCCCGGCGTGGTTTTGAGGCCTGCTAGTGTCGACCCTAATTAGGAAAAGGGTCTTGTGTACTGATCCATGATGAGCGCACTAACCGCATGTGGGAAGCGAGTATGGGCGCCCCCCTCAACTTGATTCGATTCGCATCTCGTCCAAATCGCCACACTTAGTTCGGGCTTTCCATTTGATGCATGCATGTGCAGGTGCGAACCCTTGGCGCCAGGGTGGAACTTTTGTAGTCGGCATTTAGGGCGGCGTGGTCTTAGAGTGCTATGAGGGTCCCCCTTTTCTTCGTGGGGGCTTGATTAGCCGCGCACGCACAGCATGTGGTTCTTTGGGCTTGATGCGAAGAAGAGTTGGGTTGTGTTGAGTGCCTCGCTTGGTGGAAGTGCATTTCCATCCTGGCGGGGTATTCTTACGTGTACGGCCAAATTGGTGCATCCCTGCAGGGTTAAATCTTCTCGAGAAGCCGTGTTGTCTGCGGTTATGGATGACTTGGTGAAAGTGCTGGCTAACAAGTACTCAGACAACTTACACTTAACGATGATAACTTGACTAGTAATATAGATTACCTCCACCATAAAAATGAATGTCACCTTAATCAACCGTGTGAGTTTTCCTTGGGTTGCTTCCTTAGTATGGGGTAACATTGGATGGGTATTGTTTGGTGAGTAGTTGTAGTTGGTTCTGTTACGCTATCTTATCCCCTTTCTTTTAGCCGGATGTTGTAGCGAGTCTCTGTAGTTAGTTAGTGCAGCCCGCTGCCGCTTCTTTGCAATAATCCTTTCCTTTCCGTTGTACCCAAAGTATTTGTATCTTGTGATGATTGGTTACGCTGGTATCTTGTGAGTATGGGTTATCCACTTGCCAGTACTTAACCGTACTGACCCACGAATCCTTTTCGTGGCTGCATATTCCACATTGCAGTCAACAGGTTTGAAGTCTGACGATGTTAGCTTGGGAATCCCTCCGGCTTGGCCTGGGCAGGGATTGGACGCCATCGGTTATCTTCAGGACTCTTAGTCCAATTTGTATCTTGTCCGTAGTCGGACGCTATGTTGTTTCTTCCGCTGTTATTTGGATCTTTGTATGGTATCAGCTGTATCCTTGACTCGTTTGAGTCTTCTTGTATATATCTTTTCTGTTGTTGTTGTGGAATATTCGTGAACTGTTGTAATGTTATCACAAGTGGCAACCTGGAATCGGTTATTATGCGGATTTGGCGGAAATGCTGTAATGTGCATAGTGCCCGATCTCGGGGCGTCACACAGAAGGTTGTGGGGTTGGATGTGGTAGTGATCTAGAACCTGGAGGAAAAACGCAGATGGCGGAAAACTCATACCTCTGTGTATATGGGACGCCAGAACTACGCGTTCTCCGGATTGTGGAGATGGCTCGGTTTCGTCCCCGCCCACCCGCCATTTGTATTTCACGACAAATCCGTCTTTCTCCATTGCCGGAAGAAGAGTCGGGGCCACATTGTAGTGGCTCCAGTTTCCGGCGTTTTCCTCTTCTTCTTCCTCGCCTCCGGCAGTGGCGAAAGCGGCGGCGTTCTTGCCGCTGCGAACAGAGTTTTCCTCCTACTCTGTGTCGGGGAAGGGAGGAGGAGGAAGAGGTGTGTCCGAGGGCGGCGGCATGGTTACGGTGGTGGGATGGAGATCCTGCCCGACGACGCACGGGCAAATCCCTCCGGCGCGCTCGCAGAAGCGTGTGGAGGAGTTCCGACGATGGGGTCGAGGTCGTTGATGAGGTCCTCGAGGACAACGTCGACGGTTGCAGTCTCGATGGCGTGAGGAGAGTCTCCGGTGGCCATTTGTGGGCGGCGCGGCCGAGAGTTTGAGCCACCGATGTTTTCTCCGGCGTGGGCTCGGGGCTCGGGTGCGCGTTTTCTCTGGAACTTGGGCTCGAGGAACTGTGCGCTAGAATGGTCTGATGCTCAGGTGGCTTGAGGAGGAAGATGGAAGCGGAAGGATAGCCAGAGGCCCTGAGGTGGCTATTTATAGCCCGGATGCGCGGAGATTAGCTCCAACGACTCTTTTAGCCGTTGGATGATTGACGCGTGTAACGCCCGAAAATCCAGGAAATGAGGGGGCAGGGTGATTATTTGATGGGGGACGGTAACCCGGTAGGCTCGTGCCCAGGTGAAACCCGGCCCGAAGGGAATCGTACAAGACCCGGCCCAAGGTGGAGGAATTTCTAGAAGGCCCAAGGGGGAGCGTAGGTCTTGTAATCTATACCTTGAGGGTTGCGATTAGGAAACTTAGGGTTGTGTACGGTTTCCGGGTAGGATTCCGGGTGTGCCTTGTATAGGAAGCTAGAGAGCCGGGTAATATATAAATCGGCTCCTGGGACAGAGAGAGGAGAGTTTTACCCAATATTCGAGTATTCTTGTGGTACGAGAGCTAATAGTTGTAACCCTAGATTGGAGACTCGGCGACATTGCAGCCCGAGCTACCAGATCATCTGATAACATGATTTTCCCTAAGCTAAACCCTCTCCCAAACACCAGAGTCGATTTGCCCCAAAGTAAGTTACCCCAGGTAACGTCTGCCGTGATTATCCCACTACAGTTGGCGCCCACCGTGGGGCCTACGTCCAAGGGTGTTTACATCACGGGAGAAGCTCGGGAAAGCATGAAGGACCTCGTCATCGGCGACATCATCACCAACCCTGAAGGAGAGAAGATGGTGGACGACTTTGGTTGGGGACCAGAGTCGGATTTGCTGGAAACCGGATCTGTTGTCACGACCGGCCGGGTCGATGTCTTCATCGGTATGGTACGTGCATCTGGTTCTGTTCCTGATGATATTGAATATGATTCTGTGTCAGGAGAAGCGACCTGCGTTCAGTCGGATGGAGAAGAATCGGTCGGGACAGCCGATCCAGGAGAAGAGCCCACCACGAAGAGGGAACAGCCGGAGGAGCCGGCATGGACCCCGCGTGGCCGGGTCATAAGAGAAGATGATACCGAGTCTATCCTGCACCTGCTTGAAGACCAGTACGAGGAAGATAACTGTGACGAAGAGGAATACGAATCTTCACCAGGCATCGCGCGCCGGGTCGCGGTCTACACAGCCCATGCAATCAATCTTAATCAAGGGGATGTGTCGACGGCTGCGGTCGGAGCGGCGCGAGCGCTGGCCCAACAGCAGGCACCGGTTGACGGAAACCCGGTTATAGCCCGGGTCGATGGAGAGTCGGCTTCTGTTACTAGTCATACCGGAGAAAGCGCACGGCAAAGGAATATGTTTGGATTCACAGCAAATAGAACGCCGGGTGCGGGAGCCTCGGTTCCGCGAAATCCGGCTCTGTTCAACAATAACCTAATCTTAGATCCCACGGTGTTAGCGACGGTGATAACCCCAGAAAACGCGGCGGCACGTGCCCGAGATCTGGACGCGGCTCGCCGTGCATTGGATCAACAGAGGAGAGATATCGAAGCCGAGAAACAAGAAATGGCCACGCACCAGCGCGAGTTGGAAGAACTGGAGAATCGTCTTCAAACTCAGTCGACCAGGATTTACAATCAGAGGCACCAGACGAGATTACTGGCAACCGGTGGGAATTTACAGCCAGCTACATTGTTCGTTACCCCTCAGGATCAACCAATCCCGGTTCTGAATTAAGAAACCGGATATCAAGCTGCAACCCCGGGAGGACAGCCGGCAAACGTGCAAACGGGGTTACCCACGTTGCGAACTCGGATCGCTGTTGGCAATGCCGCACCACCACCACCACCACCGCGATTTCACACTCCACCATGTCACTTCAATAATCCCATGGATAACGTATATGCAGCAACATTGGCACTTGATCGCATCCTCGTAGGAGAGTCACCCCATGCAGTAGAGACCCGGCGGGCGATAGACCTGTTGCGCACAGCAGTAGCTCAACAGGCCAATTACCCGGATAATAGGAGTGGCATGCATGGAACACCATATGTTAGTCGGCAAAATGGGAATACCGGTTATATTCAGTCAAATTCGGCATGGCGGAGGGCAGAGTAGCAGCAAATGCCGCCTCCTCCCCATAGACCGGCAACGCCTGCAGCATCAGCGGCGCAAGCCATCGTGGACAGTTCTCGAGCCAGGCGTGCAGCAGCCGGGTCTGCAGTAAGAGGGCCGGTAGCGGTTGCACCCCCCGCCGCGCCAGCTGCAGGATCGCACGTTTCCCGAGTGAGGCCAGTACCGGCAAACCTCGCCGGGCCTAAGTGTTTGTCGGATGTCATCAGGGCTGAGCCTTACCCGGATAAATTCAAGGAACCGGGTAAAGTGGTTAATTATGAGCCGACCATGGACCCAGAGACCTGGTTGAGCAGTTACGAGATGGTTATGTCGATTCGCAACGCATCCGAGAATCTCCAAGCCAAGTTTATGTACCTTATGATGTCCGAAGGAGCAGCAAAGTTGTGGTTCAATAACCTGCCTGAAAGATCCATCAATTCATGGAGTGAGCTGAAAACTGTCTTCATCAAACACTTTCATGGGACGTGCCGGAAATTATTCACGATTGATGATTTAGAGCGATGCGTCCAGAAGAAGGGAGAGTCGGCGCGCAGCTGGGTGCGTCGAGTTATGGAAATTCTCCACTCTTCCACTGATATCCAGCCAAAAGATGCATTGCAAGCTATGGCGAAAACATGCAAATACTTACCCTTGGTGCAAAAGCTGACACGCATGAAATCTAGTCGGCACGCTTCGGAGGTTACAATGGGAGAATTGATGGACGCTTGCAATAAGCACGCTGCCACAGACACAACAGAGGAGGATGTTGATGACAAAAAAGCGAAAGCCAATGCAAACAACAATGGAAGACCCGGCAATGGGGCTGCACCGGGTAATAACGGAGGAAGTAATGGAAATAACCAGCACAAGCGCCCATACGAAGGAAATTCCGAGTTTGTTTCTAATACAGAAGCCAGGTTTGCAAGACCCAGGGCAGAGGGAAATTTCAACGGAGGAAACTTCAATGGAGGAAACTACCAAGGACCACCGAGGCCGGCTAACCATATAGAGGCCTTCAGGATGCCCTGTCCGCGTCATAGCAGGAATGGCAGGCCGGCTAATCATTCATTGGAGCAGTGCGTGGACTTACAGAGATGGAAGAACGAGGAAATACATAAGGCCCTACGAGGTGCAGGCCGGGGAGGAGGACCGGGTCCGGGTGGCAACCCGGGCAATGGGCCACCCCCCGCTGGCAACGCAGGAGGGGGCAATCCGGGTAATAATCAAGGAGGTGCTGGGGGTTTCCAAGCCAATCCAAAACAGCTAGGACAGTACCACGTTCACACTACCGGGACTTCTAACAAAGATAGAAAGATACTTAAAAGGGTCGTAAACTCGGTTTCTTCAGGTGTTCCGAGATACTTGAGATGGTCAGATCAAGAGGTAACATGGAGCATAAGGGATCACCCGGAAACAATAAAACATCCGGATGTGTTAGCATTGGTGGTTGCACCACAGGTCAATGGTTATGAGTTGAAGAAGGTTCTGATGGATGGTGGAAGTAGCATCAATATTCTATATTGGGAAACCTTTCTACGCATGGGGCTCAAGGAGTCTCAGCTGCAGAAAAGTTCCACAGTTTTCCATGGAATTGTGCCGGGTCACTCGGTGTGCCCTGAAGGAAAGATAACACTAGAAGTCGCTTTTGGAAAATCCAAGGATAATTTCCGAGTGGAATGGCTCACGTTTGAGGTGGTAAAATTGCGCAGTCCTTATCACGCGCTGTTCGGAAGGCCGGCTTACGCCAAGTTCATGGCCAGGCTGTGTTATGTATACTTACAGCTAAAGATCCCGGGTCCTAAGCAGATTATCACTATACATGGGAACCGGGCTGTGGCAGCAGAATGTGACAAAGGAGACGCGGCAATGGCAGAACAGGCTTGCGGGAAGGAAGAGCTCAAGTATTACCGGTCTCAAGTAGACCCGGAAGATAGAACTGCTTTGAAGAGACCGAATACGGAGGACGAGAGAGCAAAGTTTAAAGCGGCCTAGGACACCAAGATGGTGGCTTTTGTCGAGGGTGATCCCTCCAAACAATTTGCCATAGGTTCCAACTTAGACAACAAGCAGGAAGAAGCACTTATCGAGTTTATTCGCGAGAATCAGGACGTTTTCGCTTGGACGCCCAGCGACATGCCGGGTATCCCGACCGAGTTAGCTGAGCACAGTTTGCACGTTGATCCCAGGTCCCGGCCTGTGAAGCAGGGTCTGAGAAAAATGAATGAGGAAAGGAGAAAGGCTATAGGAGCGGAGATAGCTCGGCTACTTGCAGCCGGCTTTATTATGGAGGTTTTCACCCGGAATGGTTGGCAAATCCGGTTCTAGTGCTGAAAAAGAACAATGAGTGGAGGATGTGCATCAACTATACGAGTCTCAACAAGCATTGCCCAAAGGATCCATTTGCCCTTCCGAGAATAGACCAGATCATTGATGCAGTGGCAGGGTGTGACTTATTATGTTTCCTGGATGCTTATTCCAGGTATCACCAAATAAAGCTCAAAAAGGAGGATTGGGAGAAAACGTCGTTCATAACCCCCTTTGGTGCTTTTTGTTATAAGACCATGACCTTTGGGTTGAAAAACGCCAGCGCAACATATCAACGGTGCATCCAAAAGTGTTTTGAGGATCAAATTGGACGCAACGTTCATGCCTATGTGGATGATGTGGTGATTAAGACAAGGAAAGCTGAAACTTTCATAGATGACCTAAAGGAGACCTTCAAGAACCTGAGGAGATACCAGATGAAGCTTAACCCGACTAAGTGCGTGTTCGGAGTGCCTGCGGGAAAGTTACTCGGTTTTATTGTTTCTGAGAGAGGAATTGAGGCAAAACCGGAAAAAATCAAGGCCATCCAGAGCCTGAAAAAGCTGGAAGGCCTGAAGCACGTTCAGAAGCTCACGGGATGTGTGGCCGCATTAAGCCGGTTCATATCTAGGCTTGGAGAAAAAGCAATACCTCTATACCGACTCTTGAGGAAAACCGACAAATTCGTATGGGACCAAGAGGCGGACGAGGCATTTGAACCTCTAAAAAAGCAGTTATCCGAGGCACCGATTCTGGCAGCGCCTGTCGCACCCGGACTTCTAGAGGATACACACAGCCCGCTAAATAGTAGATAATTGGCTTACGGGGCCTACCTGCACCCGCATCTCAATATGAGTAGGCCAACACATAAACGTGTGACAACCATCCTCTACTATTCTTCGTCTGTGAAACCATCCAATAGGAATCCGAATACTTCCATTGACGTACTTCATAACATACACACATGGTACGTCAACGGCATTTGAACAAGTGATACCACAACAAATCTCTAAGACACAAAGAAATAGAAATAAGTGACAAAAGCTCTCACTAGAGCAGAGATAGCAAATACAGTCATGCAGAGGACACATGTCCCAACAAGTCATCATTACATCACAGCGGAAGCATCCAAAGTGTCTGAGTACAGACAAGATCCAAATAGGCCTAAGAGGCCGGAAACAAAAAGAACGGAGCCCATCCACGAAGTCTCGGATCCTGCCCTGGTCCGCTATCTACTCGTCAGCAGCCTCGTCATACTCCACGTAGTAGCCACCATGGGGATCCTCGGAAACGTAGTCTGCAGAACCAGCAGCCCCAAAGGGGTCAGTACGGACGAGTACTGGCAAGCAAGACGCACAAGATACCAAAGTGTACCCGACAACACCAAGTACAGATGCTTTGGGTTCAACGGAAGATAGGTGATACAAAGGTGCGGCAGCGGGATGCACTAACCAACTACAGAGACATGCTACAACATCCGGCTAAAAGAAAGGGATAAGATAGCGCATCGGAGCCAACTACCACTAACCTCAAACAAACCCATCCTGGATCTCGCCCCTTATCCAAAGAAACAATCCGAGGATAACCCACACAGTAGGATTAATGAAGGTTCAGGTTATTGTGACAATATGCCTATTACTAGTCAAATTATTATTAATTAGGTGTAAGTTGTCTAATCCTTGTTAGCCAGCCCTATCACCAAGTCATCCATAACCGCGGACAACACGGCTTCTCGAGAAGATTTAACCCTGCAGGGATGCACCAATTTGGCCGTACACGTAAGAATAACCTGCCAGGCGGGGATCAAACCCACCAAGCAGGCCACTCAACACAACCCAACTCTTCTTCGCATCAAGCCCAAAAAAACCACGTGCTGTGCGTGCGCGGCTAATCGAGCCCCCACGAAGAAAAGGGGGATCCTCATAGCACTGGAAGACCACGCCGCCCTAAATGCCGACTACAAAAGTTCCACCCTGGCGCCAAGGGTTCGTACCTGCAAATGCGTGCATCAAATGGAAAACCCGAACTAAGTGTGGCGATTTGGACGAGATGCGAATCGAATCAGAATTGCGGGGGGCGCCCATACACGCTTGCCACATGCGGTTAGCACGCTCATCATGGACTTAGAGGACAAGAACTTTTCCTGAGTTCGACACTAGCAGGCCTCAAAAACATACCCGGTCTCCTGCCGGTGCTTTATCATCAATTTAGCATTACCTCAAACATTAACAGGTTGTTGTTTTAAAACATCGAGCCCGCAGAACATAATAAATATGGTAAAAGAAATAACGGACATCAGACTCGAGCACAAACAACACTAAGCATGCTAGTAAGACACGGACCAACAGGCAACGGGGTTATAGGTGTGGAGGTGGGGCTATATCAGGGTTACATGATAACATGTGATAGGATCGGAACACAAGCAACGAATCATAAGGCTAGCAGATTAGACAACGGAAAGTACCAATATCAAGTGTGATACGGAAACAATGGTTCAGGTGAGTGAATACTTGCCTGCAAACTCAGTAGCCTGGTACTGGGCTAACTCCTCTAAAGTGGTATCGTAAACCTCGTCTGTCTCAACGTCGTCGTCTATTCGAGAAGAAGCAAACACACAACGAAGAGAGGCGGACAATCAATAACATGGCATAATGCACAAACATGGGATGATGCATGACGTGTTAATTGGTGCATCAAAGGTAAGATAGAGACATTATAGCCAATATTAAATGGACCCATATGCAATTGAATTGCATTTGGTAAAAGTCCATAGCATAAATTGAGGGTTTAATGGAATACAACTAAACATTTTGTTGAAGTGGATTAAATGCATGAGAGATGATAGAAATAGCAAGGAAATAGTGTTAGCTTCAACTAGACATTTTATTTGTCAAATTTGGGGTTTTAATGATTAAGTTATGCACTTTGGCATTTTAATTAAATAAAAATCAGTACTGGAATTAGTGGAATTTCTATTTCCTCAAAATGTTGATATTATGGCATATTTGGATAGAGCATTTAATTCTGATTGGAATGCATATATTACTTTTTGAATTTGAATTAAAATGAATTAGTTATGAATTAAACAATTTTAAATGCATTAAATAAAGTACAGAATATATTATAATTTTTAATTATTCAAAACATTAAACAAATTGCATATTTGAAAATTTTAGGAAATTCTGAATGGAAAACATATTTTATTTATTAATTTTGGATTTAACATGTTAAAGATATTTGAATTTGAAAATTAGGGGTCAATCTGTGATTTTCAGAAAGTTGGAAAGATTACAGGGGCCTAATTGAGGGGCCAGGGACCTGATTGCAATTTTGCGCAAAAACAGAATCAGATCTGGACTTTGGGCTTTTCGCACCGGGCCCGAACCTAGCCACTGTGACTGTCGTGCGGGCCCGAGGCCACGTGGCGCCAACTAGGCACGGCTGAGCCACGGTGGCTTCCGCTGCCACCGACAGGTGGGACCGGCCACCGCGTGGTAATAAGCAAAAAGGGTGGAGCTTTGCTCCCACCAGGATTCGAACCTGCGGTCGCCGGGGTGCTGCGCGGGTGGCCTTGCCACTGGGCCAGTGCGGTGATTGTGATAGGAAATGGCCTCCGGCCCGTTTTGAGGTGAACGAGCGGCGAACACTGAAACTGAACGAGTTCAGTTACTGAACTTAGACGACAGGGCGGCAGCGGACGGGGAGACGCCGGGGAGCAGCCGGGAAACGGTCGTGCCACGAGACGGCGAGCACAGAGCGAAGGGGAGGAAACCGAGGCCGGGAAGGGTGCTCACCTCGGGCGCGTCGGCGACGAAGGAAGAGGAGCAGGGCGTCGCTGCGGAGCCCGATGAGGAGGACGGCGAGCTTGCTGATGCCGGCCCGCGGCAGGGAGGATCACGTCGCCGGCGTGGTCGCTGCAGACCGCCTCCGGCCATTGTTCCTTCGTCAAAAGTGGAGGTGGAACCCTCCTGGTTCCATTCCCGCGAAGAACGGAGGCTGAAGGCGACCACAGCTCCTACCCCGCCACCGTCAAACTCCGGCCATGGTGGTGTCTTCAGGTTCAGAGAAAAGAAAAATTCAGAGAGGAATTTTGGGAACAGAGGAGAAAGATAGGGTGTGGCGGCGCAGTTGGGAAGAGAGGGGGAAAGGAGCTAGGGTTTGGGGTTCGGGCTGGCCTCGGGGATCTTCTTGTAGAGGGGGAAGGTGGGGAGCAGGTGGAAAAGGGGTGGTGCGGTGGTGCTGCTTTTCCCACTGATGTTGACATCATACGGAGGAAAGAGGAGGAGAAAGGTGGGCTGGGTCTAGCCTTGGCCTGCTGGGTTGTAGGTGGCTGACTGGGCCTTGTTGGCCCAGTTCGGCTGCCTCCCCACTTCCTTTGTTTTATTTATTTTCTTTTCTCTCTTTTTTTTGTAGAAAAGAAAAGAGAAGGAAAAAAGAAGGGGTTTTTGGGATCCAAAAATTATGGTGATAACTTGCATGAGTTCCTTATTGAAAATACCCAGTTGCACCAACTTTTCTTTTTCAAAATTTTAAATATTTGTTGTTGTTTGAATTTTAAATGCAATTGCTTGAATTTTGCAATAATTGAATTATTTGAAAGCTTAACCAAGTCAATTATGTGAAAATTCAAGTTTATGGAAAACGATTGAATTGTTTAAGTTGGTGAAATGTTTTGAAGACATTGGAACATACCAAGTATGAATCAATTGGTTTGAAATTGAATTGAATTTCAATTGGAAACCAGCAAGATTCAAAAGAAAACAAGTTGCAATGCAGATGATGCATGATGCAAAACATAAATTAACAAGAAGCAAAACATTCTAAGGTTGTTTTCATACTTGGGATATTACAAAATTCCCCCCTTGACGGAATCGCGCCCCGAGATTCCTACTAAGAAGAGAAAAGGTCCGGATACTTCTTGCGAAGATCCTCTTCGGTCTCCCACGTTGCCTCTTTATCGGAATGATGAGACCAATGCACTTTGAAGAACTTAGTGCTCTTGTTGCGAGTTTTGCGCTCGGTCTCATCGAGAATGCGAATAGGGTGCTCTTCATAAGAGAGGTCTTCTTGCAGTTCAATGGAATCATGATCAACTGCACGACCTGGATCTTTGAAGCACTTCTTGAGCTGTGACACGTGAAAGACATCGTGCACCTTGGATAGCCTTTCTGGAAGTTCAAGACGATAGGCATTTTCTGCACACGCCTTGAGACAATGTTGAAGGGACCAATATATCTTGGTGCAAGCTTTCCTTTGACACCAAAATGATGAGTGCCTCTGAGGGGAGTAACACAGAGATATGCTTTGTCTCCAGCTGCATAGACCATGTCCCTGTGTTTGCTGTCATAGTAGCTTTTCTGACGAGACTGAGCAATCTTCAGATTGTCACGAATGATGCGAACTTTCTCTTCGGCCTCCTTAACAATGTCAGGGCCTAAGAGTGATCGTTCACCAGCTCCAGACCAATTGATTGGACTCCTGCATCTGCGGCCATAGAGAGCCTCGAATGGTGCCATGCCTAGACTTGCCTGGAAGCTGTTGCTGTAGGATAATTCAGCATATGGAAGACATTCCTCCCATTTCATGCCAAAAGAGAGACCACATGCTCTGAGCATATCCTCGAGAATCTGATTGACTCTTTCAACTTGCCCTTGAGACTAAGGATGATAGGCTGTGCTGAACAGAAGCTTGGTGCCCAAGGCTTCTTGAAAGCTTTTCCAGAAATGAGAAGTGAAGATGCTTCCACGGTCTGAGCTTATTTGTCGGGGGGTTACCCCCGAGTAGGGTAAAGGCAAGTGGTAAAGGCAACAGTCAGAAGAGAAGTTTGGTCGAGTAGCCGCCTACCCGGTACTTGCTACCCGGTCGACTACTACTCGGTCTTACGAAAAGATGACCAGAAGGAGATATTAAGCGAGTTATGTCCGTTCGAGTAGAAGAGCTGGTCCGAGTAAGATTGGCGGGAATCTACTCGGGCCAGAAGTCAAAGGAGCCGTTCTGACACAGGATCCCGCGTATCCTGGGTCCGTACTTGGCACTATTCAAACTACTGTTCATCTGGGACCGGCCTGCCTGACAGCGACAGAGTGGAAGCAGGCGGTCGCAGGATAAGGGGGCCCTACTCTGTGTTTGGCACAGTGATACCAGACTGTCCCCTTGGTTTTGCCCAACGACTTTCCGGATGCAGCCAAGATTAGGAACCAAAGCTGTCAGCGGGAACTCGGAAGAAGGACGATGTGCACACTATGTCGACACTTGTCCGTGTTTGGACGTATCCGGCTGGGCACCGTGTATATAAGGTGCCCCGCCGCCTCCTGCGTGAGGATCGCATGCTGGGACACTGGAAACCCTAGATTCTTGACCTAGTTCATCACAAAGAGAGAAGAGTGGCTACTCGGTAGCAAGAACATTGTACTGTGGCTACTCGGTGAGACACCAGAATACAAAGAGAAAGGCAGGAGTAGGGGTTTTACCTCCTCACGAGGGCCCTGAACCTGGGTAGATCGTGTTGTTTGCAGTGCTTAGTTCTTACCTCACGCGGCTACTCGTCGCGTGATCCCTCCCCGAGCACCTCCAGCGTCCATCGTTCCCACATCTTTAGCCATCCTATGGCATCTGCCGTGACACCACCACGACAGTTGGCGCCCACCTTGGGGCAACCAGCGGCGCTGGTTGGAGATTCTGTTCGGACGGGATCTTCTTCAGCGGAGCGCGTAGTCTGTGGCCTTGTCCACAGATTCGGCTCCTTCGACTTCGTCAGCGACAACGCAGGCGACTTCAGTGGCAAGGCCATGCCGGAGGGCGGCACGGTGATCTCCTTCGGCGCGCACCTCGTCTACGTCGCCACCGTCACCGACCGCGTCTACCCCGAGCTGGTGCATGACGCGGAGGATCCTCCTGCTGTGATCGCTGCTTGCAGAAGGCCCGCGCGCCGTTCCGCGGACCGTGCTGAGGTGATGGTGACCGGCTTGGCGGCAAACACCGGCGCAGCTGCTACTGGCGCCGCGGCCATCGTCGAGGATCTTGCTGCCTCGAGCGCTGGTGGCAGGACTCACAGGCCTTACGAGAAGGACTGCAACCTCCCTCCCTCCACCACTCCGACTATTCCCGCGTCGGCTGGACGGAATGGCATGCCGCCTCCCACCGACCTCGAGCTCCTGAGCATGAAGGAGCAGCTCGAGCGGCAACGCCAGGATCTGCTCGCCGAGCAGGCGGAGTTGGACAAGGTTAGGCTTGAGTTGAGTCTAGACCAGCTTGAGTACAACAAGGCTCACGGCTTCACCCCAGTCACTAGGAGAGCTAGCAGAGTAGGCGCCACGCGGCGTAATCTTGGTGCCGAGATGGCGACAGTGGTAGAGGTTCCTGCTCAGTCCGCCACCACAAACACTTCCACTAGGCCTAGGTATAGCACACCTGCCAAGACACTTAGAGCTGCAGAGGCTGTAGCTGCCGAGTTGCCTCGTCTCGACGGCGACGCGCGCGTTAGGCAGCAGGAAAGGCTCAATGAGTTGGTGTTGGAGGCTGCAAGGCAGAATGAGGAGTTCCGGAAGGCAAACCCGGGTGCTGGAGCTTCGCAGGTGGTGCATTCGCACGCGGCTAGATCTAACGATCAGGCCTCGTCTCCGCACCCCAGCCGCGAGAAGAGCCGCAGCGGACGTTCCGCCAGAGATAGGCAAATGCAGGTGTATGACCCGGCTGCTGCCGCGAGACAGCTTGCTGTGCCGCAGCAGCCCGGGCATGAACACAACGCTGCAAGAGCAGGCTCTCAAGCCCATCAAGCTCAAAGCCAGGCCCGAGGTGGAGCACGCCCAGGTCCTTCTCAGCGTCCCGCTGCTCCGCCTACTCGGCAGAGGCAGCAGCCGCGCGCAGTGGTGCCAGTCGCCAACCCGGTGGAGCAGCCTGCAGCTGTGCAGGTGGACAGATATGATGACGGCTACTCGGCCATGGAGATGGCTGGCTATGATATTCTGGACCGTGTTGGCGAGCGCGTGTTGGCGCCTGGAGATGCGAGGCATCAGCTGGACCGGATCAACTTGTCAGCTCGGTTGGAGAACACGGGTCCCCTGGCCCCGAGTGCTTTGGCCCGCGCATCATGAACGAGCCGTCCGTGAAGAACTTTCAGCTCGCAAGGGGTACCAAGAGCTACAATGGCAGCACCAAGCCGGAAGATTGGCTCAATGACTATGTCACCGCGGTTCATATCGCGAACGGCAACAGAAGATGGGCGGTGCGCTATGTCCCGCAGATGCTAGAGGGTCCAGCTCGCACTTGGCTCAACAACTTGCCCAAGAACAGCATCAATTGCTGGCTGGACTTCTCGGACGCCTTCATCAGCAACTTCACCAGCACCTACAAGAGGCCGAATAGGCCACAGCAGCTGTCCGCTTGCAGGCAGCGAGAAGATGAGACGGACCGCGAGTACCTTACTCGGTGGAGCACATTGAGGAACACCTGTGAAGGTGTGAATGAAGCCCAGGCCATCGCTTGGTTTGCGCAGGGTTGCAGGCATGGCAGCATGTTGTGGCAGAGGTTGCAGAGGGAGATGCCAAACACTCTGGCGGAGACCATCAAGATTGCGGATCAATACGCACTCGGTGATCCTACTCAGCCCCTGATGGACTCCTCTGAGCCGAGAAGAAACTTCAGCAACAGCAAGCGCAACGAGTTCCGCAACAAGCGCAGGGGTGACCGAATAGATACTCGGTATGACCCTGAGGAGGTGAATGCAGTGACTGTTGGAGCTGGTGGTAGCCAAAGGCAGAAACCTGCTGGAGCCTACGGGCAGAACCAGAACCAGGGCCAAGGCAACAAGAAACCATTCCGTACTCCTCAGTCGGGTAGCGGCAACTCCGAGCAGCCGAGGAAGTTCGTCTTTGACGACATGAAGGATGGTCCATGCAGTTTTCACACTCACCACCCCTCAAGGCCTGCTAACCACACTACTCGGCAGTGCGAGTGGTGGGATGTGATCAAGAATGATGGCTTGCCTCCTCCTCCTCCTCTGCCAGCGGCCAATGCCAATGTGCAACCTACTCGCGCACCCGCAGCTCGGCCGCCAGTGTTCCCGAGAAGAGAAAATGTGAACCAAGTGGCTTTAGGAGCCAACCGTCACTTCAACAATGAGAGCTACCGCAACAACAACAACTACAACCGCAACAACAACAAAAGAGGCAACAAAAACTACCAGGGCAACAACAACAACGGCAACAATGGGGGCGGAGGCTCCAACCAGTACCAAGAGCACCACGAGAGCTACATGATCTTCACCTCTGAGCCAGTCGACAAGCAATCACAGCACATGCGTGCCATGGAGGTCAATGCAGTGATTCCTGCTGTCCCTCACTACATGTATTGGTGTGACCAGGAGATCAGGTGGTCCCGAGTGGATCATCCCAAGGTGATGCCAAACCCGGGTAGCTATGCCTTGGTGCTGGATCCTACTTTCCTTGGTCCCGAGAAGAATGTGAGGTTCAGCAAGGTGCTAATCGACAACGGCAGCAGCATCAACATCGTGTACAAAGACACACTCGAGAAGCTTGGCCTGGCCGAGAACATGATGCTGCCCAGCAAGACCACTTTCCATGGCATTGTGCCCGGGATCTCATGCAACCCGATTGGCCGAGTGTGGATAGATGTGCTATTCGGCACCAGGGAAAACTGCCGCACAGAGCGCCTGCAGTTCGAAGTGGTTGATCATCAGAGCCCTTACCATGCTCTACTCGGCAGGCCTGCTCTGAGCAAGTTCATGGCCTCCACTCATGTTGCATATCTGAAGATGAAGATCCCTGGTCCCAATGGCATAATTACTATCTCTGGTGATTACAAGAAGTCCATGGAGTGTGCCTCTGCTGGTTCCCAGTTGGCGGAGTCGATGGTGATTTCTGCCGAGAAGAAGAAGATGTATGAGGTGGTGGCTATGGCGCAATCCGCGCAAGCTGGCGCGCAAGGCGTGCCGAGTACCCAACACGGGACCGCATTCCAGGCATCTCAGGAGACCAAGAAGGTCCAGGTCGACCCCGAGTTCCCCGTCCGCGTAGCCATCATTGGCTCCGGGTTGGCGGAGAAATAGGAAAGCGAGCTCATCCACTTCCTCCGTGAGAATCAGGATGTATTCGCCTGGTCCAATGAAGATCTACCAGGAGTCCCGAGGGAGTTGGTTGAGCACTCATTACATGTGCGTCCTGACGCCAAGCCAGTGAAGCAGGCTATGCGCCGCTTCGGAGACGAGAGAAGGAAGGCCATTGGTGATCAGATCACCAAGCTGCTGATAAGCAACTTCATCATGGAGGTGCTGCATCCGGATTGGCTAGCCAACCCGGTCATGGTCGAGAAGAAGAAGGAGGATCCCAAGGCTGCCACTGCATGGCGCATGTGTGTCGACTACACCGACTTGAACAAGGCGTGCCCCAAGGATCCCTTCCCGCTACCTCGTATCGATCAGGTGATCGATTCCACTGCTGGTTGTGAACTGTTGTCTTTCATAGATGCCTACTCTGGTTTCCACCAGATTGCACTCAATCCCGCTGATCAAATAAAGACTGCTTTCATTACCCCGTATGGGGCTTGTTGCTATCGTGTCATGTGTTTTGGCTTGAGGAATGCGGGTGCAACCTATCAGAGATGCATGCAGAAATGCTTGCACGACCAGCTCGGCAAGAATGTGCAGGTGTACGTAGATGACATTGTCATCAAAACGAATAAAACACATACTCTGCTTGCCGACCTGGAGGAAACCTTTGCTAACCTGCGCAAGTACAAAATGAAGCTGAATCCGAGTAAATGCACCTTCGGTGTCCCGGCTGGTAAGCTACTCGGCTTCCTGGTGTCTAGTCGGGGCATTGAAGCCAATCCTTCAAAGATAAAAGCTATTGAGAGCATGTCTTTGCCGAGATCCCTGAAAGACGTGCAGAAATTCACTGGTTGCTTGGCATCTCTGAGCCGTTTTCTGGGCCGAATGGGCGAGAAGGCCCTGCCTCTGTACCAATTGATGAAGAAAAGTGACAAGTTTGTCTGGACTCCGCAAGCGGATGTGGCATTCAACGAGTTGAAAGCAATGCTGGCTAGCGCTCCCATCTTGGCTAGTTCGCTACCCAAGGAGCCAATGTTGCTGTACATTGCTGCGACTAACCGAGTAGTCAGTGTGGTGATTGTGGTGGAACGAGAAGAAGAAGGCAAGAGTGTGCAGCGCCCAGTGTACTATCTCAGTGAAGTGCTGTCCAGCTCCAAGCAAAACTACCCGCACTACCAGAAGATGACCTACGGCGTGTACCTGGGCGCCAAGAAGCTAAAACATTACTTCCAAGAGCATCCTATCACAGTTGTGAGCTCTGCTCCCATCTCGGATATCATGGGCAACAAGGAGGCGAGTGGCAGAGTAGCCAAGTGGGCAATCGAGCTGGCCGCGTATGCACCCGCGTATGCGAGAAGAGAAGCCATCAAGTCTCAGATTCTGGCAGAATTCCTGGTGGATTGGGCCGAGGTGCAGTATGAACCTCCTGCTCCAGTTTCTAACTACTGGAAGATGCACTTTGATGGCTCGAAGGTGAAGGAAGGCCTTGGTGCTGGCGTAGTGCTTACGTCACCCAAGCGAGATCAACTCAAGTATGTGCTGCAGATTCACTTCAAGGCGTCCAACAACGTAGCAGAGTATGAGGCAGTGGTGCATGGTTTGCGGGTAGCCAAGGAGGTTGGCGTGCAGCGTATTATATGCTATGGCGATTCAGATCTGGTGGTGCAGCAAGTCTCTGGTACATGGGATGCTCTAGATGCCAACATGGCATCCTATCGCTTCCTGGTGCAGTCTATGACTGGATTCTTCGAGGGCTGCGAGTTCCAGCACATCCACCGAGCAGAGAACGAAGCGGCAGATGAGCTATCCAAGTTGGGATCTTCTCGGCAATCCATCCCGGCGGGAGTTGCCTTGGAGCACTTGAGGAAGCCATCCATCAAGCCTTCTCCCAACTCGGAGTCCATATTTGTTCCTTCTCTGCCAAGTGAGGAATCTGATCCCATGGAGATTGACTGGGAGAATGCTACAGGAAACCCGGGGACTGCTGCTCCTGACTCGGCGACTGCCGTCCTCTACTCGGGGACTGCCACTCCCTACTCGGGGACTGCCACTCCTTACTCGGGGACTGCCACTCCCTACTCGGGGACTGCCACTCCCTACTCGGGGACTGCTGTCCTTAACCCGGGGACTATCGCATTCATTGAGGAAGTCCTTGCCAATCGATCTGGGCTCCAGAGAAGTGCTCCCAACCCTAAAGAGCAACCAGAGGTGCCTGTCCCAATGGAAGTGGACGAACCAGTGTTTCCCACACGAGAGACACCGAGTTGGGCCATGCCCATATTATCCTTTCTGAAGGACGGTATTCTGCCCGAAGATGAAGTGGCTGCAAGACAGATTCAGAGAAGATCCAAGGGCTACACTATATTCCGAGATGTGCTGCACAAGAGGAGTGCCACCGGCGTGCTGCAACGTTGTGTGGACCCAGCAGAAGGAGAAGAGATTCTGGTAGAGATACACCAAGGGGAATGCGGGCACCATGCCTCTTCTCGGGCATTGGTCAAGAAAGCTTTTCGGCATGGCTTCTACTGGCTCACAGCTCTGCAGCAAGCTGAAGATATCGTGAGGAAGTGCAATGGCTGCCAGATGTTCGCAAGTAAGATTCACATGCCTGCTTCCGAGCTGAAGACAATTCCTATCACTTGGCCATTTACTGTTTGGTGTTTGGACATGGTCGGACCCTTCCAGCCGGCTAGAGGCAACATGACTCACATCTTGGTCATGGTGGACAAGTTCACCAAGTGGATCAAGGTGAAGCCTATTCGGAAGTGCGATGGGGCCACAGTTGTGAAATTCGTGAAGGATGTGATCCTGAGATATGGCTACCCGCACAGCATCATCACGGATAACGGCACAAATTTTGCTGAGGGAGCAATGGTGCGGTTCTGCAGAGATAAGCACATCCGACTAGATGTTGCGTCTGTTGCGCATCCAGCCTCCAATGGACAAGTGGAAAGAGCAAACGGCATGGTACTGGCAGGCATAAAGCCAAGGCTGATGGAGCCACTGTTGAAAACACCTGGGTGTTGGCTAGACGAGTTGCCAGCGGTGTTGTGGAGTCTAAGGACTACCCCTAACCGGTCAACCGGCTACACGCCATTCTTCTTGGTATACGGGGCTGAGGCCGTGTTGCCAATAGACCTAGAGCATGACTCCCCCCGAGTAACCCTCTACACTGAGGTGGAGGCGAGAGAAGCTCGAGAAGACGACGTTGACCTGCTTGAAGAAGCAAGAGAGCTGACTCTGTCACGTTCGGCTATCTACCAGCAAAACCTGCGGCGTTATCATAGCCGAAAGGTGAACCCAAGGGTTTTCCGAGAAGGAGACTTGGTCCTCAGGCTCGTGCAGCGCACAGCCGGGATGCACAAGTTGTCTCCTCCATGGGAAGGGCCCTTCATTGTGAGCAAAGCGCTGCACAACGATGCATACTATCTTATAGATGCGCGCCCACCACAGGCGAACAGGGCAGATAAAGCTGGAGAGGAAACCAAGCGCCCTTGGAATGTAGCTCTACTCCGTCGTTTTCATTCGTGAGCAAAGATGTGTATGTACCCTCTTATCCGAGTTGAAATTCTATTCTGCAATCTGAAATTGAACTCGGGGACTGCCCTCGTCCAAATTTGCTCTAAGTGTTTCTACTCGGCTTTACCTTTCGCCTATTCGGTTGCTCTACTTCAAAATTCAAAGGTACATTGAGTACTGTGTTTAAACCTACATGCCAACTCTTCGACTTTGCTGCTGTCCGAAACCCGGCTTCATGGCAAGCAAGAGAACAAGCAAAAGGTCCATGAGCACAAGAAAAATTACCAAGGAAAGGAAGAGTGCAGGAACCGAGTAGGGTGCCTTTACTACTATTCTTTGTCCTATCTTTTCGTCTAAGTGGTGGGCTGCGTTACTATGATTGTTTCTAAGCGGCTAAGTATTTGCAGCTCTACTCTTTAACTCTTGTGACTCGAATACCAAAAAAGCAACAAGTTGCGGGTAGAGCTGAGACGAAAAGAGAGAGTGAATAAGAAATGCAGCTCGGGGACTCGCATGATAACGCAACCCGGCATCCAGCCCAGGCTGAACAAATTGATTAAGTTGAAAATAACAAGTGGGAATAAAAATGAGTAGCAACGGCATTAATAGTCTGATACATTTGCACCCGGCATCCCGGGGATCTGATAAGTGTTTGAGAGATAAAGCTGCAGGATGAACTCAGGTCGAGGCGGCGTTCTCGGTGCTAGCCTTAGCTGCCTCTTCTTCAGCAGTGGCCTTGGTCGTGTCCGTTTCCGGGCTGGCGTCAACAGACTTCGCTGCTTCGTCCTCGGCGTTGGGCTCGGTGGCTACCTGGTCTGAAGTGGCCGTGGCCACCGAGACGGGCGTAGTCGCGGAGGTGGAGCCGCTGGCTTGGGCGCGAAGGTTGACGGTGTCGTCAAGCGCAGCTCCTGACGAGGTGCCGAACTCGAGCGCGGAGGTGTCGATCGACATCTCCACGTTCTCGTCCTCCTCATCGCTACCCGCGATGACCGCGGCCTTCCCCTTCCCGTCCTTGACAGCTGGAGAGTCGAAGTAGCTCAGGTCCGGCTCATCGGTGTCCGTCTCCTCGTCTTCATCCTCCTCCTCGCCCTCGTCCACCTCGGTGTCGGGCTCGGTGAGGCCGTCGATGAAGGTCGCCGTGTCGGCATACTGAGCGACCTCGTGAGCAATCACCTGGCGAATAGCCACGCAGTCGGGGTCCTTCTCCCACCTGGAGTCTCGGCGCATCTCGCGGATAATCTGCATATTCAGGTTTTCGTACCAGGTGGTGACGAAGAGCAACATCATGTCCGCACCTGCCCGAGCTCCCGAGGCGCGCCATTTCTTCAGTTCAGCTTTCACGCGCTGCAGCTTCAAGGCAAGTCCGGAGATTGTTGTCGGCGCGGAGTCATCAGGCCAGAAGACGTTGTGGATCTGGAAGGCGACGCGCACCAACTCGGTGCCCACGCCCGCCAGTCGCGGACATTGGCTCTGCATAATCAGGATACTTTCCTCGATTTCTGCTCTGGTGTCCAAAGGCTCGCCCTTCTCAGCACGAGCTGCTCGGACCTTTTCCAGGGCAGGCACGCTAGAAGATTCAAGGTTGGGAAAGATTCCTGCAAGAGCTATCGAGAAGATCAGAAACAGTAACAGAGTGGAAGCGTGAAACGAGAAGATGAGAAGAAAGGCGCAGCCGAGTAGCGGAGAAGCGGAGAAAAGGGAACACTTACTGTTCAAATCATGGCGCAGCCCTAACAGCTGGGTCTTCCATGTTTCCTTGTTGGATATATGCTTCTCTTGGATCAAGCGGAGCTCCTCTAGCTGCGTGAAGAGCCCAGCGTTGCTCTTCTTCAGCACCTCACACTCCTGTTTGAGGGTTCTCTCCCTGGCCTTGGCTGCTGCTTCGCTCTTTGCCTTCTCGGCGATTACTCTATCCCTTTCGGCACCAAGATTGATAGCATCCCGGAGCGCAGTCTGCAGCTGGACTTGGAGCTTCTCCATCTCAGTAGTGTGCTCTTTCATCAGCTCGACAGCCTGGCCGGACAACTGCTGCTGCACCTCAGCCGGTTTGAGGCAGTCTTGATGCTCCTCAGCGAATTTCTTATGATCTTCTGCGGAAGGCGAAGCGCGGTTAGCAGAGAAGCGAAAGAAAGAAACACAGGAAAAGCCGAGTAGACGGCAACATACCTTCCAATCTCTTGATGGTGGCCTGGCCACTCTCGACGAAGGCACGGCAGTTCTCGTGCTCGTCAGTTAGGGCCTTCAGCTTCCCTGCAGAGTAAAATTAGTTAGCGCAAAAAGCAAAAGCGGGCGTAAACACCAAACGCAAGAACCGCGCAGCTAGAAGCGTACCTTCAACTTCAGACAGCCTCAGAGTGTTGTTCATCACTTCCTTGTCGGCTTCCTCGGCGATCATCTTCTCTTTTTCCAAGGCGGCAATGCGCCTCTTGGCAATGGCGTGATTCCAGAGTAGCCGAAGATGCAAGTTGGTCCGTTTCAGTACGCTGTTCTGAGAAGCAAAAGAAACAAGAATCAGGCAAAGTACTTAAGATTCAACCCGAGAAGGTGGCTACTCGGGAGAGTGTCCGCCTACTCGGCCAGAATCTCGGGGACTGGGTGATGGATAAGGAAAAGAAGAAGAGTAGAAAAGAAGTGAAAATGCAACTCGGAGAGGATGAATAGGAACTTACCGCGTAGGATTGCTCGAGGTCTTCGGCGTTCTTGCGGTGGACAAACATCTTGGCAGCAAGTGTAGCAGAGGTGGTCGAGACAGTCATGGGTTTGTAACCCAAGTCCACCTTGTTCCAATCCAGACGCATATGGTCGATGTCGCCCAGATCGGTGCCATTCCAATTGGTGTTGCCGAGAACTTTGCTGTCCCACTTGGCGTCGATGAAGCCGATCAAGTCGAGTACTTGCTCGAGGCTCTGGGACGTTATCGCCTGGTCTTGAACTCCACGAGAAGCAATGGAGATGGACTTGTCTTGATTGGGGGCCGGGGGCCTGGAGTCCACTGCCACGACTTTCCTCCCTTTCTGAAGAGCAAGATTCCGGTCCTTGGGGGAAAAGCCGACCTGGTGCTGATGACTAACCTTCACCATGTAGTCAGGGTAGCAGGGCTGATCAGCTGCAGCGGCGGCGGCAGCAACCGTGCTAGGATCGCGAATAACCAGCTGACTGGACTGGCCAGTTGATGTTGGCGGCGGCATGTCGGCAGCCCGCTTCTTCGTCTTCTCCTTCTGGGCAGTTGGCTTCGCGGCGACTGGCTTCTCGGTTTTCTGCTTCTCGGTCGTCTTCTTCTCAGTCTTCTCCTTCTCGGCGGCTTTCTTCTCGGCTGCCTCCTTCTCTGCAGCATCTTGGGCACTCTTCCTTGTAAGCGGCCTGGCCGGAGGGCTGGCTGCAGCCTCGGTTGTCTGCACCAAGGAGGAATCTGGCTGTGCGCTACCTTGATCTGTTGGTGGCGCCAGGGGCGCGCTATCCGGTGCGGCATCTGGCTGAGCGCTACCCTGCGCGGCATCAGGCTGCGCGTCGCTCAATGGGTACTCCTCCGTCACGGTGACTTCTTCTACCCGCTGCTCGGCAGCGGGATCCGGCTGTGAGACATCCATTTCTTCTACCCGCGGCTGGGCCACGGGGTCTTCTTGTCCAGCAGCCCCTGTTGCTGGCTGCTCTTCTCCTTCTTCCTGCCGCTCAAGGGCGGCGTCGTGGTGCATCTCGGCCTCTTGATCTTGGTTCTCCTCGGTGGTGTTGGCCGGAGGAGAAGGTGGTTTCTCTTGGTGAGCAGCGTCCTGTGCCTCCTGCTCGGCGCGGGACTGCGGCTCTGGCTCGGTGTTCTGGGCATCGGTGCCCTCTGATCGTGCGTTGGCGGCGTCGTTCTCATCGCCGTCGAGGTCGATTAGATTGTCGACATCGATGGCAGCCTTCTTCTGAGTCTCGATGGACGCAAGAGCGGCGTCCGCGTCCAAGGGGGCTCTGAAGAGAAAATTGGGGTCAGAAATAAGAAGAGGGCATAGGAAATCAAGAGAAAACAGCGAGGCAAAAGGATTGGGAATCAACCGAGAAGAACGAGGTGAACCAGAGCGTATAACCGGGAAAGAACTTACCCTTGGCGGGAAGGAATCGCTGGCCTCTTTCTCTTCACGACCTTCTTGGTCGTCTTCTCCGTCGTCTTCTTCTTCTTAGCGGGAGGTTCTTGGGCGCCACTGCTTGTCCGTTTGCGGGTGGCAGGAGCGGCAACTGCAAGAGGCTTGACGACCTGGGCTGCCTCGTCCTCATCCTCATCCTCATCTTTGCCATCAGCATCAGCAACATCTGTGAAATAGAAAGGAAGAAAAGCACTTCAGAAGCAGACAGCGATTGGTTTGCGCTGCTCGCAGTCAGAGGGGATAAGTTCCATTACCTTCAACTTCATCTTCGGACTAGTCACGAAGAGACGATTCCGCGGGATGATCACCCGCCTGGGCGGCGTCAGAAGAATCGAGCTTGTCCGCGGTCTCGAAGGAGGCCTGGTCATCTTCTTCTCGGTCAGATGACCAGTTGCCCTCGAAGCACTCACAGCTCTCAGCAAGCTGGCGGTCAAGGACCTGAAAGAACAAAGAAACATCGCAAATTAGCCGAGTAGCATGGAGGCATTCTACCCGGTTGGGCGTGCAAACACAAAGCACACTAGGCCTAGGGAAATTTACTAAGGATCCTACTCGGCGAGGCGTGTAAACAACAAGCACATTAAGCCTGAGTATTTCTCCTAAGTGTGCTACCCGACAAGGCGTGCAAACACAAAGCACACTAAGCCTAAGCAGTTCTGATAAGTGCCCTACTAGGCGCAGAATGCAGTTGCTAGTCGCAGCAAGGAAAGAAGGCTGTCTACTCGGATTACATGTAAACTGGAAGCAGAGTAAGGAGAACATACCCGTGGAATCGGCTTCGTGCGGCTGAAGGGGATGAACCCATACTGCCAGTTATCTCGGAGGCTTGTGGTCAGGATGGACCTTGCGTGCGCGGCGACTTCTGCATTGCTGAGCTCGAACGTGGTCGTCCGAGTGCAGTCGCGGGGGCCTCCCAAGTAGCACATTGGGTGGGAGCGTTGCTGCAGAGGCAGCACCCGGTTCCGGATCCAGCAGGCCACGGGATCATCGCTCTTGAGGCCCTCTCCGATTAATTCAGCGAGCCGCTCCTCCATCTGCACGGCGTTGCGGTCGTTGGAGGGCTTCGTCTTCCAATTCTGCCCGGATGGAGCTCGGTTGCTCCAAGCAGGCAGGTTGATGCGGTCCGTTACCTTTCCCCCCTTCGTGGCGGGGATATTCTTCACGTAGAGGAAGGATTTTTGCCACATACGGACGGAATCCAAGCCCTTGATGCGAGGGTGATTGGTTCCCGTCCGCTGCACCATCATGGCGCTGCCGGTGTCGGTTACCCGGCTGCCAGAGGCCGCGCCGTCCTTCTTCCCTTTGCTCTGCTGGCGGAGGTGGAAGTACTTCAGCCATGTCTGCACCGTGGGGCGGACGCCAAGAAAGGCCTCGCACACCACGGTGTGATAGGCGAGGAAGACGACTGCGTTTGGGGGGAGATGGTGCATCTGAACACCGAAGTGGTCCAGAAAGGAGCGGAGGAAATCGGAAGCCGGCAGGCCAAATCCTCGCGCGAAGTGCGCGAGGAAGACGACATGCTCGCCTTCCCGCGGGGCCGGAACGATTTCGCCGTCGGACGGCCGGCACTGAACACCAGGAGGAACCCTCCGGGTGTTCACGAGCCAGGAGCAGTCGTCGACGGTGACATCAGAACCAGCCCAGCCGGCGCGAGCAGCCATGGCAGCGAGTGAGAAAGCGGTGGAAGGTTTGGAAGAGTCTGATGGAAAGAATGAATCCGCGGCGGCGCAAAGAGTTGCGCGGCGGCGGAGGGCTCGGCGGCGGAGAAGAAACAGAAAGGCGAAAGAAGAAAGTACGGAGGAAGGAGAAGAGGAAGTTACCGATGGGGGTATTTATACCCTCTCCTCAGATTACCGTTACCATCGGGGTAGTGGGATCGATCGTGGCCATAACTCTCATGTGGTGGGGCCTGTGGCCGGTTAAAAACGCACGCAAGCGCGGAACGCGCGCGTAACGGCCACAGTTGATCCCACGACCAGATCGTGGGTTATTACTGCGCTTGATGGGACATGACGAGCCGGTGGGCCCACTCCGTGAAAACTGGGCGCGTGGCACGTCGTGTCCTGGGAAGCGAGACGTCGGGGTCGCGGATGCTTGACACGTGTCCAGTTGCAGCACGGAAGGCTGGATTGTGCTCTGCGCTGCAGAGACTCTGATTGAGAAATTCTCTAAGTCCTTTTACTCGGACACAGAGAAGGAGACTAGCCCTATTCGGAAGAAAAGAGACCCAAGGCACTTTCCAGAGTGCTACTCGGAGGTTTCACTCGGCATCTTGAGGCTCAAGGGTGGTGTTGCAAAGATTGGTTTTAAGCTGGCAGAGCCTAGTGAACGAGTTCGCAAGACTCTACCAGCTTCGGGGACTGCTGTCGGGGGGTTACCCCCGAGTAGGGTAAAGGCAAGTGGTAAAGGCAACAGTCAGAAGAGAAGTTTGGTCGAGTAGCCGCCTACCCGGTACTTGCTACCCGGTCGACTGCTACTCGGTCTTACGAAAAGATGACCAGAAGGAGATATTAAGCGAGTTATGTCCGTTCGAGTAGAAGAGCTGGTCCGAGTAAGATTGGCGGGAATCTACTCGGGCCAGAAGTCAAAGGAGCCGTTCTGACACAGGATCCCGCGTATCCTGAGTCCGTACTTGGCACTATTCAAACTACTGTTCATCTGGGACCGGCATGCCTGACAGCGACAGAGTGGAAGCAGGCGGTCGCAGGATAAGGGGGCCCTACTCTGTGTTTGGCACAGTGATACCAGACTGTCCCCTTGGTTTTTCCCAACGACTTTCCGGATGCAGCCAAGATTAGGAACCAAAGCTGTCAGCAGGAACTCGGAAGAAGGACGATGTGCACACTATGTCGACACTTGTCCGTGTTTGGACGTATCCGGCTGGGCACCGTGTATATAAGGTGCCCCGCCGCCTCCTGCGTGAGGATCGCATGCTGGGACACTGGAAACCCTAGATTCTTGACCTAGTTCATCACAAAGAGAGAAGAGTGGCTACTCGGTAGCAAGAACATTGTACTGTGGCTACTCGGTGAGACACCAGAATACAAAGAGAAAGGCAGGAGTAGGGGTTTTACCTCTCACGAGGGCCCTGAACCTGGGTAGATCGTGTTGTTTGCAGTGCTTAGTTCTTACCTCACGCGGCTACTCGTCGCGTGATCCCTCCCCGAGCACCTCCAGCGTCCATTGTTCCCACATCTTTAGCCATCCTATGGCATCTGCCGTGACACCACCACGACATTATTTCTAGCGGAACACCATGAAAAGGAACAATCTTTGTTGTATAGAGCTCTGCTAACTGACTAGCTGAGATTGTCTCTTTGACAGGAAAGAAGTGAGCGACTTTAGTGAGTCGATCAATGACAAAGAATATTGCATCGTTGCCCCTCTTGGACTTTGGAAAACCAGTGACGAAGTCCATTTCAATCATGTCCCACTTCCATTCATGGATTTTTACAGGTTGGAGAAGACCGGCTCTTTTCTGATGAACTGCCTTGACACGTTGACAGACGTCGCATTCATAAACGTATTGAGCAATTTCACGTTTCATGCTAGGCCACCAATACAGTGTCTTGAGGTCCTGGTACATCTTTGTACTTCTAGGGTGTATGGAAAGAGGAGTTTCATGAGCCTCTTTGAGAATGACATCTTTGAGACTTTGAATTTGAGGAACTGCAATGCGTCCTTCGAAGAACACAATTCCCTTGTCATCAATTGAGAAGGACTCAAATTTCTCATTGCCTGCTTTGATGTGTTCTACAATCTTCTTGATTTCAGCATCACGAAGTTGTTCAGAACGAATCTTGTCCTCGAGAGTTGGAGTGGCTGTCAAGTTTGCAAGATAGCCTTGAGGAACAAGACCAAGATTCAGTTTTTGGAATTCTTCATGAAGAGGAGGTTGGCTTTCCATGATCATGAGATTATTGCAATACGACTTGCGACTGAGAGCATCGGCCATAACATTAGCCTTGCCTGGAGTGTAAGAAATGGTAAGATCAAAGTCTTTGATCTTTTCAATCCATCTCCTTTGTCTGAGGTTTATATCTGGTTGAGTGAGGATGTACTTCAGACTCTTATGATCGGAAAAGATTTCAGTGCGATTACCCAACAAGTATTGTCTCCATCTCTTGAGGGCAAACACAACTGCTGCAAGTTCAAGGTCATGAGTGGGATAATTGAGCTCATGTGTGTTCAACTGACGTGAAGCATATGCCACAACTTGGCGTTCTTGCATGAGAACAGCACCTAGACCTTGGAGAGAAGCATCACAGAATATTTGGAAAGGTTTGGAAGGATCTGGGCCAACCAGAACTGGTGTAGAAATGAGTTTAGTCTTCAGGAGATTGAAGCTTTCATCACATTGTGGAGACCAGACGAACTTCTTGTCCTTCTTTGTGAGGTCAGTGAGAGGTTTGGCAATCTTGGAGAAGTTTGGGATGAAGCGACGGCAATAGCTAGCCAAGCCAAGAAAACTTCTTACTTGCTTCACCGTCTTTGGAGGTTTCCAATCAACAATTGCTTTAACCTTTTCTGGATCAATGGCTATGCCCTTGGCAGAGATGACATGACCAAGATAAACGACTTCGGAAATCCAAAACTCACATTTGGAGAACTTGGCATAGAGACGATGCTCGTGAAGCTTCATGAGAGTGAGACGAAGATGTTCTTCATGCTCTTCCTCGGATTTTGAGTAGACAAGAATGTCATCAAGATGTACCACAACGAACTTGTCTAGGTATTCATGGAAGACAGAATTCATGAGTCGAGAGAAGGTCGCCGGTGCATTGGTGAGACCAAAGGACATGACGGTGAATTCATATAGACCGTAGCGAGTGGTGAAGGCTGTCTTTGGAATATCCTCTTTTCTGATCTTTATTTGATGGTAACCCATTCTCAAGTCCAACTTAGAGAATATAGAGGCTCCAGCAAGTTGATCAAAAAGATCATCGATGCGAGGAATTGGATACTTATTTTTGATGGTCTTCTCGTTAAGAGGACGATAGTCAACAACGAGTCTCTTTGTTTGATCCTTCTTCGCAACGAACAGAGTTGGGCATCCCCAAGCCGAGGAACTAGGTTGAATGTAACCTTTTTCCATGTACATATCAATTTGTTCCTTCAACAACTTCAGCTCGGGAGTTCCTATCTTGTAGGGATGCTTAGAGATTGGAGCAGTACCTGGTTCAAGTTCGATCACGAACTCAACAGCTCTGTCCGGAGGCATTCCTGGCAACTCTTCTGGAAAGACGTCAGGGAAGTCGCAAACCACCGGAACATTTTCAAGTGAAGGTAGAGGATTTGCATTGAGGGTGTATAGCTGACTGGAACTTGATTCATGTGGAGAATAGATTATCTGGCCAGAAGGGTGGAACAGAGTTATTGACTTTTGAGCACAGTCAATTCTTGCTTTATTGGCCTTCAGCCAATCCATACCAAGAATGACATCAATGTCAGAATTGCCAAGCAGTATGAGAGAAGCAAGGAATATGTGGCCTCCAATTAGAATTTGATTTTTGTGACTGATCTTGGAAGTTTGCATAGTTGCTCCAGGGGAGCTGACCACTAGCGGAGAACCCAAACCAACAAAAGGGAGTTTAATTGTTGTAGCAAAGATCTCTGACACGAAAGAATGTGATGCTCCGGTATCAAACAACACTTTAGCTGGAATAGAGTTTACGGGAAATGTACCGAGAACGACGTCAGGAGCTTCCTCAGCTTTGTCGATCTTGACATGGTTCACCCTTGCGGTCCTCCCGACAGGCCTGTTGTTGGAGTTGAAGGCCTTAGGCGGGGGAGCGCGCACCATTGCCTGGTTTGTGTTAGGACGAGGTGGTGGTGGAGGTAGCTGCCTCTGCGTGCACTTGTCGGCGTAGTGTCCCGTCTGCTTGCACTTGTAGCATGTGACGACACGAGGAGGCCCTGGCCTTGGCTGCCCCATCGAAGCCCTTGGATCATGCAGCTGAGCAGGGTTGGGTGGGCGGGGAGCGAAGCCTGGAGAAGTTTGGGCGTATGGAACCCGAGTGACAGCACCATTTGGTACCCAGACACGGCGCTTCTGCGGAGGGGTGGTCATGTTGGAGGAGGAACCACCCTCACGCGAGTGCTTGCGAGACTCCTCGAACGCCTTGCGCCCATTTTCTTCATTGAGCGTGGTGTTAACGAGATCCTCGAAGCTGTCAGCCTTGACATTGGTGAGGGCATACTTGAGTTCCGGGTTAAAGCCTCTGCAGAACCTTGCCATCTTCTTAGCTTCAGTGGAAACCTCATCTGCAGCGTATCGAGCGAGGCGATTGAACTCACTCTGATACCCGATGACGTCCAACTTGCCCTGCTTGAGAGAGCAAAACTCTTCACGCATTCTTTCCATGAGACCATCTGGAATGTGGTGTTTCAGGAAGGCTTCCTTGAAACGATCCCACGTGACTGGCATGCCAGTTCTCATGGCCTGGAAGTTTTCCCACCAAGAAGCTGCCTGACCCTTCAGCAGATAGGAGGCATACTTGACCTTGTCTTCTTCAGCTACGTGTGCAATATCCAAAGCCTTTTCTATCTCACGGATCCAGTCATCAGCGTCTAGAGGCTCGCGTGTGGCCACGAAAGCTCTTGGACCCAGACTGAGAAACTCCTTGATGCTCACTCGTGGAACTGTCTGGTTGATTTGCTGATTAGTCTGAAACTGAGCCATCTGCGTCATGACTTGGGTCATCTGAGACAACAGCTCCGTGATCGGCGGTGGCTCAGGCGTGGTGTTCCTTGCTGGCGGCATCCTGAATGGAAATGCATTTTAGCACAACAATAGAAAAGGATAGACTTGGCAACCGAAAGAGAGATTACTCTGACGCATGAATAGATAACCAAAAGGTACACCATCACATGTTCAAGTACATCAGAATATCCAACACACCATAAATGGTTTGAATACCAAAGGATAACTAAACATAGCTAAGAATGGATACATCGGTACTCTCATGCTCATCACGCAGGACGGCGGCGAGGAGTACGGCGAGAGGTACGGTGAGGAGTACGCCCACGAAAGTAGGTGGAACGACGATCCACGTAGATCTGACGTGCTCTGAGACCGACTCTAGGCGTGGTGAAGTACATAGTGTCGACTCCCTGTGCTCCAAAGCGGGGAATCCCAGTGTAACCAGCACCAAGGTTAAGGAGTGGACCTCTGATCGGCTCGTAACCTCCAGGATCTGGCAGACGACGCCCAACTGGCTGATCGAAACGTGCAAAGCGCTCGTCTCCAAAAAAGTCTGTGGTGTAAGTCGCCAGACGAGTCAAAGCAAGGTAAAGCTGCTCTCTGACTGAAGCCAACTCCTGAGATAGTGTGCGGGCCACTACGTCCCTGTGTCTCACAAACTGAGCGGTGATGTGCAGCCTGGAGCTATCATGCCCGTAAACATCCAAGTTGTCGTAGAGAGTGAAGTGATCTCCCTCCGAAGTGATGTATCCACGGGGAATGTGGCGATAGATAGAATCGTCAAATCCCCAGTAGTCAGCACGAAGGACGGTGAGGCTCACATAAGCTACCTGCTGCACAGCCATATCCACTGTGGAACCCACTGCCTCGTAGCGGTGGACTACGCTCATGCCATCATCTGACAGAATTTAGACGATAGCCTGGTAGTAGGTCTCCTCAAACTCTCGCTGCTGCTCGTAGACCTGGTACTCTGGTGCCCAACGGAAACCCAGAAAAGTGACCATGTCTCTCAGCATCTCCGGATAACCGGTACTGCTCTCACAACGAGTCATACGAACCACTTGCGGGTAGAACCTGAGATCCATCTGCAGATGATCGGGGAAGCTTTGATTAGACGCCGGTAGAAGAACTGAAGTGGCAAGCAACAGAAAGGTTCCAACGGACGAAAAGGATCTTGAGAAGAACAGGATATCGAAGCAACATTTGGGAAACACGAGACCAAACACTCCTGAGGTACTACGGAAAACCCATCCGGGCTTCTATGGGATCAATATCTACTGCTTAAGGAATAGAGGATCTGCTTCCGGGGCTTATGTGCCTCCGTTCTCAATCGTGAGTAGGCAACATGAAAATCATGTCACAACCACCTCCATTCCTATGGTCTAGTAGATATAACCATCCTAGAGAAACCAGGATACGTGAAATCCTAACTTGAAAGTTTAGATGAGAAGAGAAAACAACGTTGCACTTCCTTACCAGAAAAAGGGAGGGTGGGTGGGGAAAGAAATAAAAGAACAGAATTCCTACTCTCACGTTTCATTTTTCCTATATAGCTACAAAATAGTTTCTAGACTCAACTGCGACCAGAAAAAGGGAACCTACAGGAAGACAGGCTCTGATACCATTTGTCGCACCCGGACTTCTAGAGGATACATACATCCCGCTAAATAGTAGATAATTGGCTTACGGGGCCTACCTGCACCCGCATCTCAATATGAGTAGGCCAACACGTAAACGTGTGACAACCATCCTCTACTGTTCTTCGTCTGTGAAACCATCCAATAGGAATCCGAATACTTCCATTAACGTACTTCATAACATACACACATGGTACGTCAACGACATTTGAACAAGTGATACCACAACAAATCTCTAAGACAAAAAGAAATAGAAATAAGTGGCAAAAGCTCTCGCTAGAGCAGAGATAGCAAATACAGTCATGCAGAGGACACATGTCCCAGCAAGTCATCATTACATCACAGCGGAAGCATCCAAAGTGTCTGAGTACAGACAAGATCCAAATAGGCCTAAGAGGCCGGAAAAGAAAAGAACGGAGCCCATCCACGAAGTCTCGGATCCTGCCCGGGTCCGCTATCTACTCGTCAGCAGCCTCGTTATACTCCACGTAGTAGCCACCATGGGGATCCTCGAAAACGTAGTCTGCAGATCCAGCAGCCCCAAAGGGGTCAGTACGGACGAGTACTGGCAAGCAAGACGCACAAGATACCAAAGTGTACCCGACAACACCAAGTACAGATGCTTTGGGTTCAACGGAAGATAGGTGATACAAAGGTGCGGCAGCGGGATGCACTAACCAACTACAGAGACATGCTACAACATCCGGCTAAAAGAAAGGGATAAGATAGCGCATCGGAGCCAACTACCACTAACCTCAAACAAACCCATCCTGGATCTCGCCCCTTATCCAAAGAAACAATCCGAGGATAACCCACACAGTAGGATTAATGAAGGTTCAGGTTATTGTGACAATATGCCTATTACTAGTCAAATTATTATTAATTAGGTGTAAGTTGTCTAATCCTTGTTAGCCAGCCCTATCACCAAGTCATCCATAACCGCGGACAACACGGCTTCTCGAGAAGATTTAACCCTGCAGGGATGCACCAATTTGGCCGTACACGTAAGAATAACCTGCCAGGCGGGGATCAAACCCACCAAGCAGGCCACTCAACACAACCCAACTCTTCTTCGCATCAAGCCCAAAGAACCACGTGCTGTGCGTGCGCGGCTAATCGAGCCCCCACGAAGAAAAGGGGGATCCTCATAGCACTGGAAGACCACGCCGCCCTAAATGCCGACTACAAAAGTTCCACCCTGGCGCCAAGGGTTCGTACCTGCAAATGCGTGCATCAAATGGAAAACCCGAACTAAGTGTGGCGATTTGGACGAGATGCGAATCGAATCAGAATTGCGGGGGGCGCCCATACACGCTTGCCACATGCGGTTAGCGCGCTCATCATGGACTTAGAGGACAAGAACTTTTCCTGAGTTCGACACTAGCAGGCCTCAAAACCATACCCGGCCTCCTGCCGGTGCTTTATCATCAATTTAGCATTACCTCAAACATTAACAGGTTGTTGTTTTAAAACATCGAGCCCTCAGAACATAATAAATATGGTAAAAGAAATAACGGACATCAGACTCGAGCACAAACAACACTAAGCATGCTAGTAAGACACGAGCCAACAGGCAACAGGGTTATAGGTGTGGAGGTGGGGCTATATCAGGGTTGCAGGATAACATGTGATAGGATCGGAACACAAGCAACGAATCATAAGGCTAGCAGATTAGACAACGGAAAGCATCGGTATCAAGTGTGATACGGAAACAATGGTTCAGGTGAGTGAATACTTGCCTGCAAACTCAGTAGCCTGGTACTGGGCTAACTCCTCTAAAGTGGTATCGTAAACCTCGTCTGTCTCAACGTCGTCGTCTATTCGAGAAGAAGCAAACAAACAACGAAGAGAGGCGGACAATCAATAACATGGCATAATGCACAAACATGGGATGATGCATGACGTGTTAATTGGTGCATCAAAGGTAAGATAGAGACATTATAGCCAATATTAAATGGACCCATATGCAATTGAATTGCATTTGGTAAAAGTCCATAGCATAAATTGAGGGTTTAATGGAATACAACTAAACATTTTGTTGAAGTGGATTAAATGCATGAGAGATGATAGAAATAGCAAGGAAATAGTGTTAGCTTCAACTAGACATTTTATTTGTCAAATTTGGGGTTTTAATGATTAAGTTATGCACTTTGGCATTTTAATTAAATAAAAATCAGTACTGGAATTAGTGGAATTTCTATTTCCTCAAAATGTTGATATTATGGCATATTTGGATAGAGCATTTAATTCTGATTGGAATGCATATATTACTTTTTGAATTTGAATTAAAATGAATTAGTTATGAATTAAACAATTTTAAATGCATTAAATAAAGTACAGAATATATTATAATTTTTAATTATTCAAAACATTAAACAAATTGCATATTTGAAAATTTTAGGAAATTCTGAATGGAAAACATATTTTATTTATTAATTTTGGATTTAACATGTTAAAGATATTTGAATTTGAAAATTAGGGGTCAATCTGTGATTTTCAGAAAGTTGGAAAGATTACAGGGGCCTAATTGAGGGGCCAGGGACCTGATTGCAATTTTGCGCAAAAACAGAATCAGATCTGGACTTTGGGCTTTTCGCACCGGGCCCGAACCTAGCCACTGTGACTGTCGTGCGGGCCCGAGGCCACGTTGCGCCAACTAGGCACGGCTGAGCCACGGTGGCTTCCGCTGCCACCGACAGGTGGGACCGGCCACCGCGTGGTAATAAGCAAAAAGGGTGGAGCTTTGCTCCCACCAGGATTCGAACCTGCGGTCGCCGGGGTGCTGCGCGGGTGGCCTTGCCACTGGGCCAGTGCGGTGATTGTGATAGGAAATGGCCTCCGGCCCGTTTTGAGGTGAACGAGCGGCGAACACTGAAACTGAACGAGTTCAGTTACTGAACTTAGACGACAGGGCGGCAGCGGACGGGGAGACGCCGGGGAGCAGCCGGGAAACGGTCGTGCCACGAGACGGCGAGCACAGAGCGAAGGGGAGGAAACCGAGGCCGGGAAGGGTGCTCACCTCGGGCGCGTCGGCGACGAAGGAAGAGGAGCAGGGCGTCGCTGCGGAGCCCGATGAGGAGGACGGCGAGCTTGCTGATGCCGGCCCGCGGCAGGGAGGATCACGTCGCCGGCGTGGTCGCTGCAGACCGCCTCCGGCCATTGTTCCTTCGTCAAAAGTGGAGGTGGAACCCTCCTGGTTCCATTCCCGCGAAGAACGGAGGCTGAAGGCGACCACAGCTCCTACCCCGCCACCGTCAAACTCCGGCCATGGTGGTGTCTTCAGGTTCAGAGAAAAGAAAAATTCAGAGAGGAATTTTGGGAACAGAGGAGAAAGATAGGGTGTGGCGGCGCAGTTGGGAAGAGAGGGGGAAAGGAGCTAGGGTTTTGGGTTCGGGCTGGCCTCGGGGATCTTCTTGTAGAGGGGGAAGGTGGGGAGCAGGTGGAAAAGGGGTGGTGCGGTGGTGCTGCTTTTCCCACTGATGTTGACATCATACGGAGGAAAGAGGAGGAGAAAGGTGGGCTGGGTCTAGCCTTGGCCTGCTGGGTTGTAGGTGGCTGACTGGGCCTTGTTGGCCCAGTTCGGCTGCCTCCCCACTTCCTTTGTTTTATTTATTTTCTTTTCTCTCTTTTTTTTGTAGAAAAGAAAAGAGAAGGAAAAAAGAAGGGGTTTTTGGGATCCAAAAATTATGGTGATAACTTGCATGAGTTCCTTATTGAAAATACCCAGTTGCACCAACTTTTCTTTTTCAAAATTTTAAATATTTGTTGTTGTTTGAATTTTAAATGCAATTGCTTGAATTTTGCAATAATTGAATTATTTGAAAGCTTAACCAAGTCAATTATGTGAAAATTCAAGTTTATGGAAAACGATTGAATTGTTTAAGTTGGTGAAATGTTTTGAAGACATTGGAACATACCAAGTATGAATCAATTGGTTTGAAATTGAATTGAATTTCAATTGGAAACCAGCAAGATTCAAAAGAAAACAAGTTGCAATGCAGATGATGCATGATGCAAAACATAAATTAACAAGAAGCAAAACATTCTAAGGTTGTTTTCATACTTGGGATATTACAAAATTCCCCCCTTGACGGAATCGCGCCCCGAGATTCCTACTAAGAAGAGAAAAGGTCCGGATACTTCTTGCGAAGATCCTCTTCGGTCTCCCACGTTGCCTCTTTATCGGAATGATGAGACCAATGCACTTTGAAGAACTTAGTGCTCTTGTTGCGAGTTTTGCGCTCGGTCTCATCGAGAATGCGAATAGGGTGCTCTTCATAAGAGAGGTCTTCTTGCAGTTCAATGGAATCATGATCAACTGCACGACCTGGATCTTTGAAGCACTTCTTGAGCTGTGACACGTGAAAGACATCGTGCACCTTGGATAGCCTTTCTGGAAGTTCAAGACGATAGGCATTTTCTGCACACGCCTTGAGACAATGTTGAAGGGACCAATATATCTTGGTGCAAGCTTTCCTTTGACACCAAAATGATGAGTGCCTCTGAGGGGAGTAACACAGAGATATGCTTTGTCTCCAGCTGCATAGACCATGTCCCTGTGTTTGCTGTCATAGTAGCTTTTCTGACGAGACTGAGCAATCTTCAGATTGTCACGAATGATGCGAACTTTCTCTTCGGCCTCCTTAACAATGTCAGGGCCTAAGAGTGATCGTTCACCAGCTCCAGACCAATTGATTGGACTCCTGCATCTGCGGCCATAGAGAGCCTCGAATGGTGCCATGCCTAGACTTGCCTGGAAGCTGTTGCTGTAGGATAATTCAGCATATGGAAGACATTCCTCCCATTTCATGCCAAAAGAGAGACCACATGCTCTGAGCATATCCTCGAGAATCTGATTGACTCTTTCAACTTGCCCTTGAGACTAAGGATGATAGGCTGTGCTGAACAGAAGCTTGGTGCCCAAGGCTTCTTGAAAGCTTTTCCAGAAATGAGAAGTGAAGATGCTTCCACGGTCTGAGCTTATTTGTCGGGGGGTTACCCCCGAGTAGGGTAAAGGCAAGTGGTAAAGGCAACAGTCAGAAGAGAAGTTTGGTCGAGTAGCCGCCTACCCGGTACTTGCTACCCGGTCGACTACTACTCGGTCTTACGAAAAGATGACCAGAAGGAGATATTAAGCGAGTTATGTCCGTTCGAGTAGAAGAGCTGGTCCGAGTAAGATTGGCGGGAATCTACTCGGGCCAGAAGTCAAAGGAGCCGTTCTGACACAGGATCCCGCGTATCCTGGGTCCGTACTTGGCACTATTCAAACTACTGTTCATCTGGGACCGGCCTGCCTGACAGCGACAGAGTGGAAGCAGGCGGTCGCAGGATAAGGGGGCCCTACTCTGTGTTTGGCACAGTGATACCAGACTGTCCCCTTGGTTTTGCCCAACGACTTTCCGGATGCAGCCAAGATTAGGAACCAAAGCTGTCAGCGGGAACTCGGAAGAAGGACGATGTGCACACTATGTCGACACTTGTCCGTGTTTGGACGTATCCGGCTGGGCACCGTGTATATAAGGTGCCCCGCCGCCTCCTGCGTGAGGATCGCATGCTGGGACACTGGAAACCCTAGATTCTTGACCTAGTTCATCACAAAGAGAGAAGAGTGGCTACTCGGTAGCAAGAACATTGTACTGTGGCTACTCGGTGAGACACCAGAATACAAAGAGAAAGGCAGGAGTAGGGGTTTTACCTCCTCACGAGGGCCCTGAACCTGGGTAGATCGTGTTGTTTGCAGTGCTTAGTTCTTACCTCACGCGGCTACTCGTCGCGTGATCCCTCCCCGAGCACCTCCAGCGTCCATCGTTCCCACATCTTTAGCCATCCTATGGCATCTGCCGTGACACCACCACGACAGTTGGCGCCCACCTTGGGGCAACCAGCGGCGCTGGTTGGAGATTCTGTTCGGACGGGATCTTCTTCAGCGGAGCGCGTAGTCTGTGGCCTTGTCCACAGATTCGGCTCCTTCGACTTCGTCAGCGACAACGCAGGCGACTTCAGTGGCAAGGCCATGCCGGAGGGCGGCACGGTGATCTCCTTCGGCGCGCACCTCGTCTACGTCGCCACCGTCACCGACCGCGTCTACCCCGAGCTGGTGCATGACGCGGAGGATCCTCCTGCTGTGATCGCTGCTTGCAGAAGGCCCGCGCGCCGTTCCGCGGACCGTGCTGAGGTGATGGTGACCGGCTTGGCGGCAAACACCGGCGCAGCTGCTACTGGCGCCGCGGCCATCGTCGAGGATCTTGCTGCCTCGAGCGCTGGTGGCAGGACTCACAGGCCTTACGAGAAGGACTGCAACCTCCCTCCCTCCACCACTCCGACTATTCCCGCGTCGGCTGGACGGAATGGCATGCCGCCTCCCACCGACCTCGAGCTCCTGAGCATGAAGGAGCAGCTCGAGCGGCAACGCCAGGATCTGCTCGCCGAGCAGGCGGAGTTGGACAAGGTTAGGCTTGAGTTGAGTCTAGACCAGCTTGAGTACAACAAGGCTCACGGCTTCACCCCAGTCACTAGGAGAGCTAGCAGAGTAGGCGCCACGCGGCGTAATCTTGGTGCCGAGATGGCGACAGTGGTAGAGGTTCCTGCTCAGTCCGCCACCACAAACACTTCCACTAGGCCTAGGTATAGCACACCTGCCAAGACACTTAGAGCTGCAGAGGCTGTAGCTGCCGAGTTGCCTCGTCTCGACGGCGACGCGCGCGTTAGGCAGCAGGAAAGGCTCAACGAGTTGGTGTTGGAGGCTGCAAGGCAGAATGAGGAGTTCCGGAAGGCAAACCCGGGTGCTGGAGCTTCGCAGGTGGTGCATTCGCACGCGGCTAGATCTAACGATCAGGCCTCGTCTCCGCACCCCAGCCGCGAGAAGAGCCGCAGCGGACGTTCCGCCAGAGATAGGCAAATGCAGGTGTATGACCCGGCTGCTGCCGCGAGACAGCTTGCTGTGCCGCAGCAGCCCGGGCATGAACACAACGCTGCAAGAGCAGGCTCTCAAGCCCATCAAGCTCAAAGCCAGGCCCGAGGTGGAGCACGCCCAGGTCCTTCTCAGCGTCCCGCTGCTCCGCCTACTCGGCAGAGGCAGCAGCCGCGCGCAGTGGTGCCAGTCGCCAACCCGGTGGAGCAGCCTGCAGCTGTGCAGGTGGACAGATATGATGACGGCTACTCGGCCATGGAGATGGCTGGCTATGATATTCTGGACCGTGTTGGCGAGCGCGTGTTGGCGCCTGGAGATGCGAGGCATCAGCTGGACCGGATCAACTTGTCAGCTCGGTTGGAGAACACGGGTCCCCTGGCCCCGAGTGCTTTGGCCCGCGCATCATGAACGAGCCGTCCGTGAAGAACTTTCAGCTCGCAAGGGGTACCAAGAGCTACAATGGCAGCACCAAGCCGGAAGATTGGCTCAATGACTATGTCACCGCGGTTCATATCGCGAACGGCAACAGAAGATGGGCGGTGCGCTATGTCCCGCAGATGCTAGAGGGTCCAGCTCGCACTTGGCTCAACAACTTGCCCAAGAACAGCATCAATTGCTGGCTGGACTTCTCGGACGCCTTCATCAGCAACTTCACCAGCACCTACAAGAGGCCGAATAGGCCACAGCAGCTGTCCGCTTGCAGGCAGCGAGAAGATGAGACGGACCGCGAGTACCTTACTCGGTGGAGCACATTGAGGAACACCTGTGAAGGTGTGAATGAAGCCCAGGCCATCGCTTGGTTTGCGCAGGGTTGCAGGCATGGCAGCATGTTGTGGCAGAGGTTGCAGAGGGAGATGCCAAACACTCTGGCGGAGACCATCAAGATTGCGGATCAATACGCACTCGGTGATCCTACTCAGCCCCTGATGGACTCCTCTGAGCCGAGAAGAAACTTCAGCAACAGCAAGCGCAACGAGTTCCGCAACAAGCGCAGGGGTGACCGAATAGATACTCGGTATGACCCTGAGGAGGTGAATGCAGTGACTGTTGGAGCTGGTGGTAGCCAAAGGCAGAAACCTGCTGGAGCCTACGGGCAGAACCAGAACCAGGGCCAAGGCAACAAGAAACCATTCCGTACTCCTCAGTCGGGTAGCGGCAACTCCGAGCAGCCGAGGAAGTTCGTCTTTGACGACATGAAGGATGGTCCATGCAGTTTTCACACTCACCACCCCTCAAGGCCTGCTAACCACACTACTCGGCAGTGCGAGTGGTGGGATGTGATCAAGAATGATGGCTTGCCTCCTCCTCCTCCTCTGCCAGCGGCCAATGCCAATGTGCAACCTACTCGCGCACCCGCAGCTCGGCCGCCAGTGTTCCCGAGAAGAGAAAATGTGAACCAAGTGGCTTTAGGAGCCAACCGTCACTTCAACAATGAGAGCTACCGCAACAACAACAACTACAACCGCAACAACAACAAAAGAGGCAACAAAAACTACCAGGGCAACAACAACAACGGCAACAATGGGGGCGGAGGCTCCAACCAGTACCAAGAGCACCACGAGAGCTACATGATCTTCACCTCTGAGCCAGTCGACAAGCAATCACAGCACAGGCGTGCCATGGAGGTCAATGCAGTGATTCCTGCTGTCCCTCACTACATGTATTGGTGTGACCAGGAGATCAGGTGGTCCCGAGTGGATCATCCCAAGGTGATGCCAAACCCGGGTAGCTATGCCTTGGTGCTGGATCCTACTTTCCTTGGTCCCGAGAAGAATGTGAGGTTCAGCAAGGTGCTAATCGACAACGGCAGCAGCATCAACATCGTGTACAAAGACACACTCGAGAAGCTTGGCCTGGCCGAGAACATGATGCTGCCCAGCAAGACCACTTTCCATGGCATTGTGCCCGGGATCTCATGCAACCCGATTGGCCGAGTGTGGATAGATGTGCTATTCGGCACCAGGGAAAACTGCCGCACAGAGCGCCTGCAGTTCGAAGTGGTTGATCATCAGAGCCCTTACCATGCTCTACTCGGCAGGCCTGCTCTGAGCAAGTTCATGGCCTCCACTCATGTTGCATATCTGAAGATGAAGATCCCTGGTCCCAATGGCATAATTACTATCTCTGGTGATTACAAGAAGTCCATGGAGTGTGCCTCTGCTGGTTCCCAGTTGGCGGAGTCGATGGTGATTTCTGCCGAGAAGAAGAAGATGTATGAGGTGGTGGCTATGGCGCAATCCGCGCAAGCTGGCGCGCAAGGCGTGCCGAGTACCCAACACGGGACCGCATTCCAGGCATCTCAGGAGACCAAGAAGGTCCAGGTCGACCCCGAGTTCCCCGTCCGCGTAGCCATCATTGGCTCCGGGTTGGCGGAGAAATAGGAAAGCGAGCTCATCCACTTCCTCCGTGAGAATCAGGATGTATTCGCCTGGTCCAATGAAGATCTACCAGGAGTCCCGAGGGAGTTGGTTGAGCACTCATTACATGTGCGTCCTGACGCCAAGCCAGTGAAGCAGGCTATGCGCCGCTTCGGAGACGAGAGAAGGAAGGCCATTGGTGATCAGATCACCAAGCTGCTGATAAGCAACTTCATCATGGAGGTGCTGCATCCGGATTGGCTAGCCAACCCGGTCATGGTCGAGAAGAAGAAGGAGGATCCCAAGGCTGCCACTGCATGGCGCATGTGTGTCGACTACACCGACTTGAACAAGGCGTGCCCCAAGGATCCCTTCCCGCTACCTCGTATCGATCAGGTGATCGATTCCACTGCTGGTTGTGAACTGTTGTCTTTCATAGATGCCTACTCTGGTTTCCACCAGATTGCACTCAATCCCGCTGATCAAATAAAGACTGCTTTCATTACCCCGTATGGGGCTTGTTGCTATCGTGTCATGTGTTTTGGCTTGAGGAATGCGGGTGCAACCTATCAGAGATGCATGCAGAAATGCTTGCACGACCAGCTCGGCAAGAATGTGCAGGTGTACGTAGATGACATTGTCATCAAAACGAATAAAACACATACTCTGCTTGCCGACCTGGAGGAAACCTTTGCTAACCTGCGCAAGTACAAAATGAAGCTGAATCCGAGTAAATGCACCTTCGGTGTCCCGGCTGGTAAGCTACTCGGCTTCCTGGTGTCTAGTCGGGGCATTGAAGCCAATCCTTCAAAGATAAAAGCTATTGAGAGCATGTCTTTGCCGAGATCCCTGAAAGACGTGCAGAAATTCACTGGTTGCTTGGCATCTCTGAGCCGTTTTCTGGGCCGAATGGGCGAGAAGGCCCTGCCTCTGTACCAATTGATGAAGAAAAGTGACAAGTTTGTCTGGACTCCGCAAGCGGATGTGGCATTCAACGAGTTGAAAGCAATGCTGGCTAGCGCTCCCATCTTGGCTAGTTCGCTACCCAAGGAGCCAATGTTGCTGTACATTGCTGCGACTAACCGAGTAGTCAGTGTGGTGATTGTGGTGGAACGAGAAGAAGAAGGCAAGAGTGTGCAGCGCCCAGTGTACTATCTCAGTGAAGTGCTGTCCAGCTCCAAGCAAAACTACCCGCACTACCAGAAGATGACCTACGGCGTGTACCTGGGCGCCAAGAAGCTAAAACATTACTTCCAAGAGCATCCTATCACAGTTGTGAGCTCTGCTCCCATCTCGGATATCATGGGCAACAAGGAGGCGAGTGGCAGAGTAGCCAAGTGGGCAATCGAGCTGGCCGCGTATGCACCCGCGTATGCGAGAAGAGAAGCCATCAAGTCTCAGATTCTGGCAGAATTCCTGGTGGATTGGGCCGAGGTGCAGTATGAACCTCCTGCTCCAGTTTCTAACTACTGGAAGATGCACTTTGATGGCTCGAAGGTGAAGGAAGGCCTTGGTGCTGGCGTAGTGCTTACGTCACCCAAGCGAGATCAACTCAAGTATGTGCTGCAGATTCACTTCAAGGCGTCCAACAACGTAGCAGAGTATGAGGCAGTGGTGCATGGTTTGCGGGTAGCCAAGGAGGTTGGCGTGCAGCGTATTATATGCTATGGCGATTCAGATCTGGTGGTGCAGCAAGTCTCTGGTACATGGGATGCTCTAGATGCCAACATGGCATCCTATCGCTTCCTGGTGCAGTCTATGACTGGATTCTTCGAGGGCTGCGAGTTCCAGCACATCCACCGAGCAGAGAACGAAGCGGCAGATGAGCTATCCAAGTTGGGATCTTCTCGGCAATCCATCCCGGCGGGAGTTGCCTTGGAGCACTTGAGGAAGCCATCCATCAAGCCTTCTCCCAACTCGGAGTCCATATTTGTTCCTTCTCTGCCAAGTGAGGAATCTGATCCCATGGAGATTGACTGGGAGAATGCTACAGGAAACCCGGGGACTGCTGCTCCTGACTCGGCGACTGCCGTCCTCTACTCGGGGACTGCCACTCCCTACTCGGGGACTGCCACTCCTTACTCGGGGACTGCCACTCCCTACTCGGGGACTGCCACTCCCTACTCGGGGACTGCTGTCCTTAACCCGGGGACTATCGCATTCATTGAGGAAGTCCTTGCCAATCGATCTGGGCTCCAGAGAAGTGCTCCCAACCCTAAAGAGCAACCAGAGGTGCCTGTCCCAATGGAAGTGGACGAACCAGTGTTTCCCACACGAGAGACACCGAGTTGGGCCATGCCCATATTATCCTTTCTGAAGGACGGTATTCTGCCCGAAGATGAAGTGGCTGCAAGACAGATTCAGAGAAGATCCAAGGGCTACACTATATTCCGAGATGTGCTGCACAAGAGGAGTGCCACCGGCGTGCTGCAACGTTGTGTGGACCCAGCAGAAGGAGAAGAGATTCTGGTAGAGATACACCAAGGGGAATGCGGGCACCATGCCTCTTCTCGGGCATTGGTCAAGAAAGCTTTTCGGCATGGCTTCTACTGGCTCACAGCTCTGCAGCAAGCTGAAGATATCGTGAGGAAGTGCAATGGCTGCCAGATGTTCGCAAGTAAGATTCACATGCCTGCTTCCGAGCTGAAGACAATTCCTATCACTTGGCCATTTACTGTTTGGTGTTTGGACATGGTCGGACCCTTCCAGCCGGCTAGAGGCAACATGACTCACATCTTGGTCATGGTGGACAAGTTCACCAAGTGGATCGAGGTGAAGCCTATTCGGAAGTGCGATGGGGCCACAGTTGTGAAATTCGTGAAGGATGTGATCCTGAGATATGGCTACCCGCACAGCATCATCACGGATAACGGCACAAATTTTGCTGAGGGAGCAATGGTGCGGTTCTGCAGAGATAAGCACATCCGACTAGATGTTGCGTCTGTTGCGCATCCAGCCTCCAATGGACAAGTGGAAAGAGCAAACGGCATGGTACTGGCAGGCATAAAGCCAAGGCTGATGGAGCCACTGTTGAAAACACCTGGGTGTTGGCTAGACGAGTTGCCAGCGGTGTTGTGGAGTCTAAGGACTACCCCTAACCGGTCAACCGGCTACACGCCATTCTTCTTGGTATACGGGGCTGAGGCCGTGTTGCCAATAGACCTAGAGCATGACTCCCCCCGAGTAACCCTCTACACTGAGGTGGAGGCGAGAGAAGCTCGAGAAGACGACGTTGACCTGCTTGAAGAAGCAAGAGAGCTGACTCTGTCACGTTCGGCTATCTACCAGCAAAACCTGCGGCGTTATCATAGCCGAAAGGTGAACCCAAGGGTTTTCCGAGAAGGAGACTTGGTCCTCAGGCTCGTGCAGCGCACAGCCGGGATGCACAAGTTGTCTCCTCCATGGGAAGGGCCCTTCATTGTGAGCAAAGCGCTGCACAACGATGCATACTATCTTATAGATGCGCGCCCACCACAGGCGAACAGGGCAGATAAAGCTGGAGAGGAAACCAAGCGCCCTTGGAATGTAGCTCTACTCCGTCGTTTTCATTCGTGAGCAAAGATGTGTATGTACCCTCTTATCCGAGTTGAAATTCTATTCTGCAATCTGAAATTGAACTCGGGGACTGCCCTCGTCCAAATTTGCTCTAAGTGTTTCTACTCGGCTTTACCTTTCGCCTATTCGGTTGCTCTACTTCAAAATTCAAAGGTACATTGAGTACTGTGTTTAAACCTACATGCCAACTCTTCGACTTTGCTGCTGTCCGAAACCCGGCTTCATGGCAAGCAAGAGAACAAGCAAAAGGTCCATGAGCACAAGAAAAATTACCAAGGAAAGGAAGAGTGCAGGAACCGAGTAGGGTGCCTTTACTACTATTCTTTGTCCTATCTTTTCGTCTAAGTGGTGGGCTGCGTTACTATGATTGTTTCTAAGCGGCTAAGTATTTGCAGCTCTACTCTTTAACTCTTGTGACTCGAATACCAAAAAAGCAACAAGTTGCGGGTAGAGCTGAGACGAAAAGAGAGAGTGAATAAGAAATGCAGCTCGGGGACTCGCATGATAACGCAACCCGGCATCCAGCCCAGGCTGAACAAATTGATTAAGTTGAAAATAACAAGTGGGAATAAAAATGAGTAGCAACGGCATAAATAGTCTGATACATTTGCACCCGGCATCCCGGGGATCTGATAAGTGTTTGAGAGATAAAGCTGCAGGATGAACTCAGGTCGAGGCGGCGTTCTCGGTGCTAGCCTTAGCTGCCTCTTCTTCAGCAGTGGCCTTGGTCGTGTCCGTTTCCGGGCTGGCGTCAACAGACTTCGCTGCTTCGTCCTCGGCGTTGGGCTCGGTGGCTACCTGGTCTGAAGTGGCCGTGGCCACCGAGACGGGCGTAGTCGCGGAGGTGGAGCCGCTGGCTTGGGCGCGAAGGTTGACGGTGTCGTCAAGCGCAGCTCCTGACGAGGTGCCGAACTCGAGCGCGGAGGTGTCGATCGACATCTCCACGTTCTCGTCCTCCTCATCGCTACCCGCGATGACCGCGGCCTTCCCCTTCCCGTCCTTGACAGCTGGAGAGTCGAAGTAGCTCAGGTCCGGCTCATCGGTGTCCGTCTCCTCGTCTTCATCCTCCTCCTCGCCCTCGTCCACCTCGGTGTCGGGCTCGGTGAGGCCGTCGATGAAGGTCGCCGTGTCGGCATACTGAGCGACCTCGTGAGCAATCACCTGGCGAATAGCCACGCAGTCGGGGTCCTTCTCCCACCTGGAGTCTCGGCGCATCTCGCGGATAATCTGCATATTCAGGTTTTCGTACCAGGTGGTGACGAAGAGCAACATCATGTCCGCACCTGCCCGAGCTCCCGAGGCGCGCCATTTCTTCAGTTCAGCTTTCACGCGCTGCAGCTTCAAGGCAAGTCCGGAGATTGTTGTCGGCGCGGAGTCATCAGGCCAGAAGACGTTGTGGATCTGGAAGGCGACGCGCACCAACTCGGTGCCCACGCCCGCCAGTCGCGGACATTGGCTCTGCATAATCAGGATACTTTCCTCGATTTCTGCTCTGGTGTCCAAAGGCTCGCCCTTCTCAGCACGAGCTGCTCGGACCTTTTCCAGGGCAGGCACGCTAGAAGATTCAAGGTTGGGAAAGATTCCTGCAAGAGCTATCGAGAAGATCAGAAACAGTAACAGAGTGGAAGCGTGAAACGAGAAGATGAGAAGAAAGGCGCAGCCGAGTAGCGGAGAAGCGGAGAAAAGGGAACACTTACTGTTCAAATCATGGCGCAGCCCTAACAGCTGGGTCTTCCATGTTTCCTTGTTGGATATATGCTTCTCTTGGATCAAGCGGAGCTCCTCTAGCTGCGTGAAGAGCCCAGCGTTGCTCTTCTTCAGCACCTCACACTCCTGTTTGAGGGTTCTCTCCCTGGCCTTGGCTGCTGCTTCGCTCTTTGCCTTCTCGGCGATTACTCTATCCCTTTCGGCACCAAGATTGATAGCATCCCGGAGCGCAGTCTGCAGCTGGACTTGGAGCTTCTCCATCTCAGTAGTGTGCTCTTTCATCAGCTCGACAGCCTGGCCGGACAACTGCTGCTGCACCTCAGCCGGTTTGAGGCAGTCTTGATGCTCCTCAGCGAATTTCTTATGATCTTCTGCGGAAGGCGAAGCGCGGTTAGCAGAGAAGCGAAAGAAAGAAACACAGGAAAAGCCGAGTAGACGGCAACATACCTTCCAATCTCTTGATGGTGGCCTGGCCACTCTCGACGAAGGCACGGCAGTTCTCGTGCTCGTCAGTTAGGGCCTTCAGCTTCCCTGCAGAGTAAAATTAGTTAGCGCAAAAAGCAAAAGCGGGCGTAAACACCAAACGCAAGAACTGCGCAGCTAGAAGCGTACCTTCAACTTCAGACAGCCTCAGAGTGTTGTTCATCACTTCCTTGTCGGCTTCCTCGGCGATCATCTTCTCTTTTTCCAAGGCGGCAATGCGCCTCTTGGCAATGGCGTGATTCCAGAGTAGCCGAAGATGCAAGTTGGTCCGTTTCAGTACGCTGTTCTGAGAAGCAAAAGAAACAAGAATCAGGCAAAGTACTTAAGATTCAACCCGAGAAGGTGGCTACTCGGGAGAGTGTCCGCCTACTCGGCCAGAATCTCGGGGACTGGGTGATGGATAAGGAAAAGAAGAAGAGTAGAAAAGAAGTGAAAATGCAACTCGGAGAGGATGAATAGGAACTTACCGCGTAGGATTGCTCGAGGTCTTCGGCGTTCTTGCGGTGGACAAACATCTTGGCAGCAAGTGTAGCAGAGGTGGTCGAGACAGTCATGGGTTTGTAACCCAAGTCCACCTTGTTCCAATCCAGACGCATATGGTCGATGTCGCCCAGATCGGTGCCATTCCAATTGGTGTTGCCGAGAACTTTGCTGTCCCACTTGGCGTCGATGAAGCCGATCAAGTCGAGTACTTGCTCGAGGCTCTGGGACGTTATCGCCTGGTCTTGAACTCCACGAGAAGCAATGGAGATGGACTTGTCTTGATTGGGGGCCGGGGGCCTGGAGTCCACTGCCACGACTTTCCTCCCTTTCTGAAGAGCAAGATTCCGGTCCTTGGGGGAAAAGCCGACCTGGTGCTGATGACTAACCTTCACCATGTAGTCAGGGTAGCAGGGCTGATCAGCTGCAGCGGCGGCGGCAGCAACCGTGCTAGGATCGCGAATAACCAGCTGACTGGACTGGCCAGTTGATGTTGGCGGCGGCATGTCGGCAGCCCGCTTCTTCGTCTTCTCCTTCTGGGCAGTTGGCTTCGCGGCGACTGGCTTCTCGGTTTTCTGCTTCTCGGTCGTCTTCTTCTCAGTCTTCTCCTTCTCGGCGGCTTTCTTCTCGGCTGCCTCCTTCTCTGCAGCATCTTGGGCACTCTTCCTTGTAAGCGGCCTGGCCGGAGGGCTGGCTGCAGCCTCGGTTGTCTGCACCAAGGAGGAATCTGGCTGTGCGCTACCTTGATCTGTTGGTGGCGCCAGGGGCGCGCTATCCGGTGCGGCATCTGGCTGAGCGCTACCCTGCGCGGCATCAGGCTGCGCGTCGCTCAATGGGTACTCCTCCGTCACGGTGACTTCTTCTACCCGCTGCTCGGCAGCGGGATTCGGCTGTGAGACATCCATTTCTTCTACCCGCGGCTGGGCCACGGGGTCTTCTTGTCCAGCAGCCCCTGTTGCTGGCTGCTCTTCTCCTTCTTCCTGCCGCTCAAGGGCGGCGTCGTGGTGCATCTCGGCCTCTTGATCTTGGTTCTCCTCGGTGGTGTTGGCCGGAGGAGAAGGTGGTTTCTCTTGGTGAGCAGCGTCCTGCGCCTCCTGCTCGGCGCGGGACTGCGGCTCTGGCTCGGTGTTCTGGGCATCGGTGCCCTCTGATCGTGCGTTGGCGGCGTCGTTCTCATCGCCGTCGAGGTCGATTAGATTGTCGACATCGATGGCAGCCTTCTTCTGAGTCTCGATGGACGCAAGAGCGGCGTCCGCGTCCAAGGGGGCTCTGAAGAGAAAATTGGGGTCAGAAATAAGAAGAGGGCATAGGAAATCAAGAGAAAACAGCGAGGCAAAAGGATTGGGAATCAACCGAGAAGAACGAGGTGAACCAGAGCGTATAACCGGGAAAGAACTTACCCTTGGCGGGAAGGAATCGCTGGCCTCTTTCTCTTCACGACCTTCTTGGTCGTCTTCTCCGTCGTCTTCTTCTTCTTAGCGGGAGGTTCTTGGGCGCCACTGCTTGTCCGTTTGCGGGTGGCAGGAGCGGCAACTGCAAGAGGCTTGACGACCTGGGCTGCCTCGTCCTCATCCTCATCCTCATCTTTGCCATCAGCATCAGCAACATCTGTGAAATAGAAAGGAAGAAAAGCACTTCAGAAGCAGACAGCGATTGGTTTGCGCTGCTCGCAGTCAGAGGGGATAAGTTCCATTACCTTCAACTTCATCTTCGGACTAGTCACGAAGAGACGATTCCGCGGGATGATCACCCGCCTGGGCGGCGTCAGAAGAATCGAGCTTGTCCGCGGTCTCGAAGGAGGCCTGGTCATCTTCTTCTCGGTCAGATGACCAGTTGCCCTCGAAGCACTCACAGCTCTCAGCAAGCTGGCGGTCAAGGACCTGAAAGAACAAAGAAACATCGCAAATTAGCCGAGTAGCATGGAGGCATTCTACCCGGTTGGGCGTGCAAACACAAAGCACACTAGGCCTAGGGAAATTTACTAAGGATCCTACTCGGCGAGGCGTGTAAACAACAAGCACATTAAGCCTGAGTATTTCTCCTAAGTGTGCTACCCGACAAGGCGTGCAAACACAAAGCACACTAAGCCTAAGCAGTTCTGATAAGTGCCCTACTAGGCGCAGAATGCAGTTGCTAGTCGCAGCAAGGAAAGAAGGCTGTCTACTCGGATTACATGTAAACTGGAAGCAGAGTAAGGAGAACATACCCGTGGAATCGGCTTCGTGCGGCTGAAGGGGATGAACCCATACTGCCAGTTATCTCGGAGGCTTGTGGTCAGGATGGACCTTGCGTGCGCGGCGACTTCTGCATTGCTGAGCTCGAACGTGGTCGTCCGAGTGCAGTCGCGGGGGCCTCCCAAGTAGCACATTGGGTGGGAGCGTTGCTGCAGAGGCAGCACCCGGTTCCGGATCCAGCAGGCCACGGGATCATCGCTCTTGAGGCCCTCTCCGATTAATTCAGCGAGCCGCTCCTCCATCTGCACGGCGTTGCGGTCGTTGGAGGGCTTCGTCTTCCAATTCTGCCCGGATGGAGCTCGGTTGCTCCAAGCAGGCAGGTTGATGCGGTCCGTTACCTTTCCCCCCTTCGTGGCGGGGATATTCTTCACGTAGAGGAAGGATTTTTGCCACATACGGACGGAATCCAAGCCCTTGATGCGAGGGTGATTGGTTCCCGTCCGCTGCACCATCATGGCGCTGCCGGTGTCGGTTACCCGGCTGCCAGAGGCCGCGCCGTCCTTCTTCCCTTTGCTCTGCTGGCGGAGGTGGAAGTACTTCAGCCATGTCTGCACCGTGGGGCGGACGCCAAGAAAGGCCTCGCACACCACGGTGTGATAGGCGAGGAAGACGACTGCGTTTGGGGGGAGATGGTGCATCTGAACACCGAAGTGGTCCAGAAAGGAGCGGAGGAAATCGGAAGCCGGCAGGCCAAATCCTCGCGCGAAGTGCGCGAGGAAGACGACATGCTCGCCTTCCCGCGGGGCCGGAACGATTTCGCCGTCGGACGGCCGGCACTGAACACCAGGAGGAACCCTCCGGGTGTTCACGAGCCAGGAGCAGTCGTCGACGGTGACATCAGAACCAGCCCAGCCGGCGCGAGCAGCCATGGCAGCGAGTGAGAAAGCGGTGGAAGGTTTGGAAGAGTCTGATGGAAAGAATGAATCCGCGGCGGCGCAAAGAGTTGCGCGGCGGCGGAGGGCTCGGCGGCGGAGAAGAAACAGAAAGGCGAAAGAAGAAAGTACGGAGGAAGGAGAAGAGGAAGTTACCGATGGGGGTATTTATACCCTCTCCTCAGATTACCGTTACCATCGGGGTAGTGGGATCGATCGTGGCCATAACTCTCATGTGGTGGGGCCTGTGGCCGGTTAAAAACGCACGCAAGCGCGGAACGCGCGCGTAACGGCCACAGTTGATCCCACGACCAGATCGTGGGTTATTACTGCGCTTGATGGGACATGACGAGCCGGTGGGCCCACTCCGTGAAAACTGGGAGCGTGGCACGTCGTGTCCTGGGAAGCGAGACGTCGGGGTCGCGGATGCTTGACACGTGTCCAGTTGCAGCACGGAAGGCTGGATTGTGCTCTGCGCTGCAGAGACTCTGATTGAGAAATTCTCTAAGTCCTTTTACTCGGACACAGAGAAGGAGACTAGCCCTATTCAAAAGAAAAGAGACCCAAGGCACTTTCCAGAGTGCTACTCGGAGGTTTCACTCGGCATCTTGAGGCTCAAGGGTGGTGTTGCAAAGATTGGTTTTAAGCTGGCAGAGCCTAGTGAACGAGTTCGCAAGACTCTACCAGCTTCGGGGACTGCTGTCGGGGGGTTACCCCCGAGTAGGGTAAAGGCAAGTGGTAAAGGCAACAGTCAGAAGAGAAGTTTGGTCGAGTAGCCGCCTACCCGGTACTTGCTACCCGGTCGACTGCTACTCGGTCTTACGAAAAGATGACCAGAAGGAGATATTAAGCGAGTTATGTCCGTTCGAGTAGAAGAGCTGGTCCGAGTAAGATTGGCGGGAATCTACTCGGGCCAGAAGTCAAAGGAGCCGTTCTGACACAGGATCCCGCGTATCCTGAGTCCGTACTTGGCACTATTCAAACTACTGTTCATCTGGGACCGGCATGCCTGACAGCGACAGAGTGGAAGCAGGCGGTCGCAGGATAAGGGGGCCCTACTCTGTGTTTGGCACAGTGATACCAGACTGTCCCCTTGGGTTTTCCCAACGACTTTCCGGATGCAGCCAAGATTAGGAACCAAAGCTGTCAGCAGGAACTCGGAAGAAGGACGATGTGCACACTATGTCGACACTTGTCCGTGTTTGGACGTATCCGGCTGGGCACCGTGTATATAAGGTGCCCCGCCGCCTCCTGCGTGAGGATCGCATGCTGGGACACTGGAAACCCTAGATTCTTGACCTAGTTCATCACAAAGAGAGAAGAGTGGCTACTCGGTAGCAAGAACATTGTACTGTGGCTACTCGGTGAGACACCAGAATACAAAGAGAAAGGCAGGAGTAGGGGTTTTACCTCTCACGAGGGCCCTGAACCTGGGTAGATCGTGTTGTTTGCAGTGCTTAGTTCTTACCTCACGCGGCTACTCGTCGCGTGATCCCTCCCCGAGCACCTCCAGCGTCCATTGTTCCCACATCTTTAGCCATCCTATGGCATCTGCCGTGACACCACCACGACATTATTTCTAGCGGAACACCATGAAAAGGAACAATCTTTGTTGTATAGAGCTCTGCTAACTGACTAGCTGAGATTGTCTCTTTGACAGGAAAGAAGTGAGCGACTTTAGTGAGTCGATCAATGACAAAGAATATTGCATCGTTGCCCCTCTTGGACTTTGGAAAACCAGTGACGAAGTCCATTTCAATCATGTCCCACTTCCATTCATGGATTTTTACAGGTTGGAGAAGACCGGCTCTTTTCTGATGAACTGCCTTGACACGTTGACAGACGTCGCATTCATAAACGTATTGAGCAATTTCACGTTTCATGCTAGGCCACCAATACAGTGTCTTGAGGTCCTGGTACATCTTTGTACTTCCAGGGTGTATGGAAAGAGGAGTTTCATGAGCCTCTTTGAGAATGACATCTTTGAGACTTTGAATTTGAGGAACTGCAATGCGTCCTTCGAAGAACACAATTCCCTTGTCATCAATTGAGAAGGACTCAAATTTCTCATTGCCTGCTTTGATGTGTTCTACAATCTTCTTGATTTCAGCATCACGAAGTTGTTCAGAACGAATCTTGTCCTCGAGAGTTGGAGTGGCTGTCAAGTTTGCAAGATAGCCTTGAGGAACAAGACCAAGATTCAGTTTTTGGAATTCTTCATGAAGAGGAGGTTGGCTTTCCATGATCATGAGATTATTGCAATACGACTTGCGACTGAGAGCATCGGCCATAACATTAGCCTTGCCTGGAGTGTAAGAAATGGTAAGATCAAAGTCTTTGATCTTTTCAATCCATCTCCTTTGTCTGAGGTTTATATCTGGTTGAGTGAGGATGTACTTCAGACTCTTATGATCGGAAAAGATTTCAGTGCGATTACCCAACAAGTATTGTCTCCATCTCTTGAGGGCAAACACAACTGCTGCAAGTTCAAGGTCATGAGTGGGATAATTGAGCTCATGTGTGTTCAACTGACGTGAAGCATATGCCACAACTTGGCGTTCTTGCATGAGAACAGCACCTAGACCTTGGAGAGAAGCATCACAGAATATTTGGAAAGGTTTGGAAGGATCTGGGCCAACCAGAACTGGTGTAGAAATGAGTTTAGTCTTCAGGAGATTGAAGCTTTCATCACATTGTGGAGACCAGACGAACTTCTTGTCCTTCTTTGTGAGGTCAGTGAGAGGTTTGGCAATCTTGGAGAAGTTTGGGATGAAGCGACGGCAATAGCTAGCCAAGCCAAGAAAACTTCTTACTTGCTTCACCGTCTTTGGAGGTTTCCAATCAACAATTGCTTTAACCTTTTCTGGATCAATGGCTATGCCCTTGGCAGAGATGACATGACCAAGATAAACGACTTCGGAAATCCAAAACTCACATTTGGAGAACTTGGCATAGAGACGATGCTCGTGAAGCTTCATGAGAGTGAGACGAAGATGTTCTTCATGCTCTTCCTCGGATTTTGAGTAGACAAGAATGTCATCAAGATATACCACAACAAATTTGTCTAGGTATTCATGGAAGACAGAATTCATGAGTCGAGAAAAGGTCGCCGGTGCATTGGTGAGACCAAAGGACATGACGGTGAATTCATATAGACAGTAGCGAGTGGTGAAGGCTGTCTTTGGAATATCTTCTTTTCTGATCTTTATTTGATGGTAACCCATTCTCAAGTCCAACTTGGAGAATATAGAGGCTCCAGCAAGTTGATCAAAAAGATCATCGATGCGAGGAATTGGATACTTATTTTTGATGGTCTTCTCGTTAAGAGGACGATAGTCAACAACGAGTCTCTTTGTTTGATCCTTCTTCGCAACGAACATAGTTGGGCATCCCCAAGCCGAGGAACTAGGTTGAATGTAACCTTTTTCCATGTACATATCAATTTGTTCCTTCAACGACTTCAGCTCGGGAGTTCCTATCTTGTAGGGATGCTTAGAGATTGGAGCAGTACCTGGTTCAAGTTCGATCACGAACTCAACAGCTCTGTCTGGAGGCATTCCTGGCAACTCTTCTGGAAAGACGTCAGGGAAGTCGCAAACCACCGGAACATTTTCAAGTGAAGGTAGAGGATTTGTATTGAGGGTGTATAGCTGACTGGAACTTGATTCATGTGGAGAATAGATTATCTGGCCAGAAGGGTGGAACAGAGTTATTGACTTTTGAGCACAGTCAATTCTTGCTTTATTGGCCTTCAGCCAATCCATACCAAGAATGACATCAATGTCAGAATTGCCAAGCAGTATGAGAGAAGCAAGGAATATGTGGCCTCCAATTAGAATTTGATTTTTGTGACTGATCTTGGAAGTTTGCATAGTTGCTCCAGGGGAGCTGACCACTAGCGGAGAACCCAAACCAACAAAAGGGAGTTTAATTGTTGTAGCAAAGATCTCTGACACGAAAGAATGTGATGCTCCGGTATCAAACAACACTTTAGCTGGAATAGAGTTTACGGGAAATGTACCGAGAACGACGTCAGGAGCTTCCTCAGCTTTGTCGATCTTGACATGGTTCACCCTTGCGGTCCTCCCGACAGGCCTGTTGTTGGAGTTGAAGGCCTTAGGCGGGGGAGCGCGCACCATTGCCTGGTTTGTGTTAGGACGAGGTGGTGGTGGAGGTAGCTGCCTCTGCGTGCACTTGTCGGCGTAGTGTCCCGTCTGCTTGCACTTGTAGCATGTGACGACACGAGGAGGCCCTGGCCTTGGCTGCCCCATCGAAGCCCTTGGATCATGCAGCTGAGCAGGGTTGGGTGGGCGGGGAGCGAAGCCTGGAGAAGTTTGGGCGTATGGAACCCGAGTGACAGCACCATTTGGTACCCAGACACGGCGCTTCTGCGGAGGGGTGGTCATGTTGGAGGAGGAACCACCCTCACGCGAGTGCTTGCGAGACTCCTCGAACGCCTTGCGCCCATTTTCTTCATTGAGCGTGGTGTTAACGAGATCCTCGAAGCTGTCAGCCTTGACATTGGTGAGGGCATACTTGAGTTCCGGGTTAAAGCCTCTGCAGAACCTTGCCATCTTCTTAGCTTCAGTGGAAACCTCATCTGCAGCGTATCGAGCGAGGCGATTGAACTCACTCTGATACCCGATGACGTCCAACTTGCCCTGCTTGAGAGAGCAAAACTCTTCACGCATTCTTTCCATGAGACCATCTGGAATGTGGTGTTTCAGGAAGGCTTCCTTGAAACGATCCCACGTGACTGGCATGCCAGTTCTCATGGCCTGGAAGTTTTCCCACCAAGAAGCTGCCTGACCCTTCAGCAGATAGGAGGCATACTTGACCTTGTCTTCTTCAGCTACGTGTGCAATATCCAAAGCCTTTTCTATCTCACGGATCCAGTCATCAGCGTCTAGAGGCTCGCGTGTGGCCACGAAAGCTCTTGGACCCAGACTGAGAAACTCCTTGATGCTCACTCGTGGAACTGTCTGGTTGATTTGCTGATTAGTCTGAAACTGAGCCATCTGCGTCATGACTTGGGTCATCTGAGACAACAGCTCCGTGATCGGCGGTGGCTCAGGCGTGGTGTTCCTTGCTGGCGGCATCCTGAATGGAAATGCATTTTAGCACAACAATAGAAAAGGATAGACTTGGCAACCGAAAGAGAGATTACTCTGACGCATGAATAGATAACCAAAAGGTACACCATCACATGTTCAAGTACATCAGAATATCCAACACACCATAAATGGTTTGAATACCAAAGGATAACTAAACATAGCTAAGAATGGATACATCGGTACTCTCATGCTCATCACGCAGGACGGCGGCGAGGAGTACGGCGAGAGGTACGGTGAGGAGTACGCCCACGAAAGTAGGTGGAACGACGATCCACGTAGATCTGACGTGCTCTGAGACCGACTCTAGGCGTGGTGAAGTACATAGTGTCGACTCCCTGTGCTCCAAAGCGGGGAATCCCAGTGTAACCAGCACCAAGGTTAAGGAGTGGACCTCTGATCGGCTCGTAACCTCCAGGATCTGGCAGACGACGCCCAACTGGCTGATCGAAACGTGCAAAGCGCTCGTCTCCAAAAAAGTCTGTGGTGTAAGTCGCCAGACGAGTCAAAGCAAGGTAAAGCTGCTCTCTGACTGAAGCCAACTCCTGAGATAGTGTGCGGGCCACTACGTCCCTGTGTCTCACAAACTGAGCGGTGATGTGCAGCCTGGAGCTATCATGCCCGTAAACATCCAAGTTGTCGTAGAGAGTGAAGTGATCTCCCTCCGAAGTGATGTATCCACGGGGAATGTGGCGATAGATAGAATCGTCAAATCCCCAGTAGTCAGCACGAAGGACGGTGAGGCTCACATAAGCTACCTGCTGCACAGCCATATCCACTGTGGAACCCACTGCCTCGTAGCGGTGGACTACGCTCATGCCATCATCTGACAGAATGTAGACGATAGCCTGGTAGTAGGTCTCCTCAAACTCTCGCTGCTGCTCGTAGACCTGGTACTCTGGTGCCCAACGGAAACCCAGAAAAGTGACCATGTCTCTCAGCATCTCCGGATAACCGGTAGTGCTCTCACAACGAGTCATACGAACCACTTGCGGGTAGAACCTGAGATCCATCTGCAGATGATCGGGGAAGCTTTGATTAGACGCCGGTAGAAGAACTGAAGTGGCAAGCAACAGAAAGGTTCCAACGGACGAAAAGGATCTTGAGAAGAACAGGATATCGAAGCAACATTTGGGAAACACGAGACCAAACACTCCTGAGGTACTACGGAAAACCCATCCGGGCTTCTATGGGATCAATATCTACTGCTTAAGGAATAGAGGATCTGCTTCCGGGGCTTATGTGCCTCCGTTCTCAATCGTGAGTAGGCAACATGAAAATCATGTCACAACCACCTCCATTCCTATGGTCTAGTAGATATAACCATCCTAGAGAAACCAGGATACGTGAAATCCTAACTTGAAAGTTTAGATGAGAAGAGAAAACAACGTTGCACTTCCTTACCAGAAAAAGGGAGGGTGGGTGGGGAAAGAAATAAAAGAACAGAATTCCTACTCTCACGTTTCATTTTTCCTATATAGCTACAAAATAGTTTCTAGACTCAACTGCGACCAGAAAAAGGGAACCTACAGGAACACAGGCTCTGATACCATTTGTCGCACCCGGACTTCTAGAGGATACATACATCCCGCTAAATAGTAGATAATTGGCTTACGGGGCCTACCTGCACCCGCATCTCAATATGAGTAGGCCAACACGTAAACGTGTGACAACCATCCTCTACTGTTCTTCGTCTGTGAAACCATCCAATAGGAATCCGAATACTTCCATTAACGTACTTCATAACATACACACATGGTACGTCAACGACATTTGAACAAGTGATACCACAACAAATCTCTAAGACAAAAAGAAATAGAAATAAGTGGCAAAAGCTCTCGCTAGAGCAGAGATAGCAAATACAGTCATGCAGAGGACACATGTCCCAGCAAGTCATCATTACATCACAGCGGAAGCATCCAAAGTGTCTGAGTACAGACAAGATCCAAATAGGCCTAAGAGGCCGGAAACGAAAAGAACGGAGCCCATCCACGAAGTCTCGGATCCTGCCCGGGTCCGCTATCTACTCGTCAGCAGCCTCGTTATACTCCACGTAGTAGCCACCATGGGGATCCTCGAAAACGTAGTCTGCAGATCCAGCAGCCCCAAAGGGGTCAGTACGGACGAGTACTGGCAAGCAAGACGCACAAGATACCAAAGTGTACCCGACAACACCAAGTACAGATGCTTTGGGTTCAACGGAAGATAGGTGATACAAAGGTGCGGCAGCGGGATGCACTAACCAACTACAGAGACATGCTACAACATCCGGCTAAAAGAAAGGGATAAGATAGCGCATCGGAGCCAACTACCACTAACCTCAAACAAACCCATCCTGGATCTCGCCCCTTATCCAAAGAAACAATCCGAGGATAACCCACACAGTAGGATTAATGAAGGTTCAGGTTATTGTGACAATATGCCTATTACTAGTCAAATTATTATTAATTAGGTGTAAGTTGTCTAATCCTTGTTAGCCAGCCCTATCACCAAGTCATCCATAACCGCGGACAACACGGCTTCTCGAGAAGATTTAACCCTGCAGGGATGCACCAATTTGGCCGTACACGTAAGAATAACCTGCCAGGCGGGGATCAAACCCACCAAGCAGGCCACTCAACACAACCCAACTCTTCTTCGCATCAAGCCCAAAGAACCACGTGCTGTGCGTGCGCGGCTAATCGAGCCCCCACGAAGAAAAGGGGGATCCTCATAGCACTGGAAGACCACGCCGCCCTAAATGCCGACTACAAAAGTTCCACCCTGGCGCCAAGGGTTCGTACCTGCAAATGCGTGCATCAAATGGAAAACCCGAACTAAGTGTGGCGATTTGGACGAGATGCGAATCGAATCAGAATTGCGGGGGGCGCCCATACACGCTTGCCACATGCGGTTAGCGCGCTCATCATGGACTTAGAGGACAAGAACTTTTCCTGAGTTCGACACTAGCAGGCCTCAAAACCATACCCGGCCTCCTGCCGGTGCTTTATCATCAATTTAGCATTACCTCAAACATTAACAGGTTGTTGTTTTAAAACATCGAGCCCTCAGAACATAATAAATATGGTAAAAGAAATAACGGACATCAGACTCGAGCACAAACAACACTAAGCATGCTAGTAAGACACGAGCCAACAGGCAACAGGGTTATAGGTGTGGAGGTGGGGCTATATCAGGGTTGCAGGATAACATGTGATAGGATCGGAACACAAGCAACGAATCATAAGGCTAGCGGATTAGACAACGGAAAGCATCGGTATCAAGTGTGATACGGAAACAATGGTTCAGGTGAGTGAATACTTGCCTGCAAACTCAGTAGCCTGGTACTGGGCTAACTCCTCTAAAGTGGTATCGTAAACCTCGTCTGTCTCAACGTCGTCGTCTATTCGAGAAGAAGCAAACAAACAACGAAGAGAGGCGGACAATCAATAACATGGCATAATGCACAAACATGGGATGATGCATGACGTGTTAATTGGTGCATCAAAGGTAAGATAGAGACATTATAGCCAATATTAAATGGACCCATATGCAATTGAATTGCATTTGGTAAAAGTCCATAGCATAAATTGAGGGTTTAATGGAATACAACTAAACATTTTGTTGAAGTGGATTAAATGCATGAGAGATGATAGAAATAGCAAGGAAATAGTGTTAGCTTCAACTAGACATTTTATTTGTCAAATTTGGGGTTTTAATGATTAAGTTATGCACTTTGGCATTTTAATTAAATAAAAATCAGTACTGGAATTAGTGGAATTTCTAGTTCCTCAAAATGTTGATATTATGGCATATTTGGATAGAGCATTTAATTCTGATTGGAATGCATATATTACTTTTTGAATTTGGAATTAAAATGAATTAGTTATGAATTAAACAATTTTAATGCATTAAATAAAGTACAGAATATATTATAATTTTTAATTATTCAAAACATTAAACAAATTGCATATTTGAAAATTTAGGAAATTCTGAATGGAAAACATATTTTATTTATTAATTTTTGATTTAACATGTTAAAGATATTTGAATTTGAAAATTAGGGGTCAATCTGTGATTTTCAGAAAGTTGGAAAGATTACAGGGGCCTAATTGAGGGGCCAGGGACCTGATTGCAATTTTGCGCAAAAACAGAATCAGATCTGGACTTTGGGCTTTTCGCACCGGGCCCGAACCTAGCCACTGTGACTGTCGCGCGGGCCCGAGGCCACGTGGCGCCAACTGGGCACGGCTGAGCCACGGTGGCTTCCGCTGCCACCGACGGGTGGGACCGGCCACCGCGTGGTAATAAGCAAAAAGGGTGGAGCTTTGCTCCCACCAGGGTTCGAACCCGCGGTCGCCGGGGTGCTGCGCGGGTGGCCTTGCCACTGGGCCAGTGTGGTGATTGTGATAGGAAATGGCCTCCGGCCCGTTTTGAGGTGAACGAGCGGCGGACACTGAAACTGAACGAGTTCAGTTACTGAACTTAGACGACAGGGCGGCAGCGGACGGGGAGACGCCGGGGAGCGGCCGGGAAACGGTCGTGCCACGCGACGGCGAGCACAGAGCGAAGGGGAGGAAACCGAGGCCGGGAAGGGTGCTCACCTCGGGCGCGTCGGCGACGAAGGAAGAGGAGCAGGGCGTCGCTGCGGATCCCGATGAGGAGGATGGCGAGCTTGCTGATGCCGGCCCGCAGCAGGGAGGATCACGTCGCCGGCGTGGTCGCTGCAGACCGCCTCCGGCCGTTGTTCCTTCGTCAAAAGTGGAGGTGGAACCCTCCTGGTTCCATTCCCGCGAAGAACGGAGGCTGAAGGCGACCACAGCTCCTACCCCGCCACCGTCAAACTACTGCCATGGTGGTGTCTTCAGGTTCAGAGAAAAGAAAAATTCAGAGAGGAATTTTGGGAACCGAGGAGAAAGATAGGGTGTGGCGGCGCGGTTGGGAAGAGAGGAGGAAAGGAGCTAGGGTTTGGGGTTCAGGCTGGCCTCGGGGATCTTCTTTTAGAGGGGGAAGGTGGGGAGCAGGTGGAAAAGGGGTGGTGCGGTGGTGCTGCTTTTCCCACTGATGTCGACATCGTACGGAGGAAAGAGGAGGAGAAAGGTGGGCTGGGTCTAGCCTTGGCCTGCTGGGTTGTAGGTGGCTGACTGGGCCTTGTTGGCCCAGTTAGGCTGCCTCCCCACTTCCTTTGTTTTATTTATTTTCTTTTCTCTCTTTTTTTTTGTAGAAAAGAAAAGAGAAGGAAAAAAGAAGGGGTTTTTGGGATCCAAAAATTATGGTGATAACTTGCATGAGTTCCTTATTGAAAATACCCAGTTGCACCAACTTTTCTTTTTCAAAATTTTAAATATTTGTTGATGTTTGAATTTTAAATGCAATTGCTTGAATTTTGCAATAATTGAATTATTTGAAAGCTTAACCAAGTCAATTATGTGAAAATTCAAGTTTATGGAAAACGATTGAATTGTTTAAGTTGGTGAAATGTTTTGAAGACATTGGAACATACCAAGTATGAATCAATTGGTTTGAAATTGAATTGAATTTCAATTGGAAACCAGCAAGATTCAAAAGAAAACAAGTTGCAATGCAGATGATGCATGATGCAAAACATAAATTAACAAGAAGCAAAACATTCTAAGGTTGTTTTCATACTTGGGATGTTTCAGCGCCGGGTCCCAAAGAGCCCATGTTACTATACATCGCGGCCGGGCCTCGGGCGGTTAGCGCAGTGGTTGTGGTTGAGCGCAAGGAGGATGGAAAAGATCATCATGTACAAAGGCCGGTTTACTACGTGAGTGAGGTCTTATCGGAAGCAAAGCAGCGTTACCCGCATTTGCAAAAGCTAGTTTTTGGGGTCTTCATGGCCAGCCGGAAATTGAAGCCATACTTTCAGGAACACCCCATAACGGTGGTTAGCTCTATACCCATGGCAGATATTATCAGAAATTCAGATGCGACAGGCAGAATAGCCAAGTGGGCCATCGAGATGGGAGATTATCACATCAACTACGAGCCTCGGTCTGCAATCAAGTTCCAGGCTTTAGCCGATTTTATCAATGATTGGACTCACACAAGCATACCCATAATGATGCCAAGTTCCGAGTCTTGGGTGATGCACTTTGATGGTTCTAAGCAATACGAGGGATCAGGAGCTGGGGTGGTACTTACATCACCAAAAGGAGATAAGTTGAGTTATGTGTTGCAAATTCACTTTGATTGCTCCAATAATGTGGCCGAGTATGAGGCCCTATTACATGGACTGCGAGTAGCAAAGGAGATGAATATCAGGCGAATAAGGTGCTATGGAGACTCGGATCTTGTGGTACAGCAGGTCTTCGGAACCTGTGATAGAAAGGATGCAACAATGGCAGCGTATCGCAGAGAAGTAGACAGGGTGGCCGGGTCTTTTTCCGGGTATGAGGTAGAACACATTGACAGGCGAAAGAACGAGGCAGCAGATGCGCTCGCAAGACTCGGTTCGCGCCGAGAGCCGGTCCTGCCTAACTTTTTCCTGGACGAGTTATGGCGGCCTTCCGTCAAAACCGAGTCTGAAGAAGAGGTGGCCAACCAAGACCCGGATTTGGAGCTCGTAGCCGCTGTACGCGCTATTCCCGAGTGGACGGAGCCGTTTTTGGCCTACCTGTCCCGGGGCGAGTTACCACCACAGGAAGTGTTAGCCAGGCAAATCCTGAGATGAGCAAAGGGTTATTCTATCATCAATGACGAGTTGTATAAGAGAAGTGCTGCAGGAGTCTTTTTGCGCTGTGTAACACCAGAGGAGGGCCGACAGATTTTGAGGGAGATCCATGAAGGTGATTGTGGGCATCATGCCTCCACAAGATCCCTTGTGGTTAAAGCATATCGACACGGTTTCTTCTGGCTCACGGCTTTGGCGGATGCGGAGCGCCTGGTGTCAAGGTGTGATGGATGTCAAAGGTATGCTCGCCAAACCCATGTGCCGGCTATGGAGTTGCGAACAATCCCGCTGACCTGGCCGTTCGCAGTTTGGGGTATGGATATGGTGGGCCCCTTTCACATGTCGCCTTTCAAAAAGACTCATCTTTTGGTGGCCATTGATAAGTTTACTAAGTGGGTTGAAGTTATGCCAGTCACCAATTGTGAAGCAGTCACAGCAGTCAAGTTCGTGAAAAGGATCATCTATCGGTTTGGATACCCTCATAGCATAATAACAGATAACGGAACCAACATGTCCTTAGGCGAGATGGAGAAGTTGTGTGGGAACAATGGTATCCGCCTTGACGTAGCCTCAGTAGCCCATCCACAAGCTAATGGACAGGTGGAGAGGGCAAACCAGGAGGTTCTTCGTGGGTTGAAACCACGACTACGAGTCCCGTGCCTTAGAGCTGCTGGAGCGTGGGTTGAGGAGTTACCATCAGTGGTTTGGGGAATTAACACTACACCTAACAGATCTACCCAGATGACTCCGTTTTTTATGGTTTATGGTGCAGAGGTAGTCCTTCCGAGTGACATTATTCATGACTCGCCCCGAGTGGCGGCTTATGTTGAGGTGGAGAACGAGAAGACCCGGCAGGACGCCGTGGACATCTTAGAGGAGCATAGGGAGCAAGCTTTGGAGAGATCAGCTATATATCAACAGGATTTGAGGCGATACCACAATCGGCGAGTCAAAGCCCGGGTCTTCCAGGAAGGAGACCTGGTATTACGCCTAGTACAGTCAAAGGAAGGAAAGCACAAGTTATCTCCACCATGGGAAGGACCGTTCGTCATAAGCCGGAATTTGCACAATGGATCATACTACTTAATAGATGCAAGGGAAGAGTCGGATACTGTCAATGACACCACCCATACCACTTCATCTATGCAAGAGCGGGAAAGACCATGGAACGTGGCTCAGCTACGTCCCTACTACACTTAGCATAGGCTAGGTTTACAAGTTGAATTGCACGATGTAACAGGCAGCAGGTTTCAGACGCACTCTTTTCCTATCCAGGGTACCTAAGGGGACTGGAGGGTTTTTAATGAGGCGGCTTGCTGACCTAACTTTTCTCATATCAATAAAGAGATGGTTAAACTATGATATTGTTCCCTTTTTATTTCTTTCTGTTAGTTTGTTCTTAATTTTTTCTGTTTTACTTTATTTCATATCAGGTAAGTATTTATCGTTTAGTTATAACGCACTAGGTTTAAAATTTCATAGATTGCATATATAGGTCTTGGGGGCTGATTGTTTGAATAGCACAGCTACAATCTCAAGACCCGACCACGATGCCATTAAGTTATAAGGACCGATTACTTGCAATAAGTACAGTTACAATCTTATAACTGGACAATAGAGCCAAACTTTCTTGATTTCTCTTGTTTAAGCTTGATGTGACTCGCAATAATGTGGCGTGTCTCGCTAACGTATAACCACAATCAGTCATGATGCCCACTGGGACTTGCCTGACCCTGTTTTTATACAGTTATAGCAACACTAAATATCCACGCGAAAGCCGGCTTACAACAAAGAGGATCAAAAGGGTCATCCAAACCACAAGTTATGCAGAGTAAAAGGCTACAGCCGGAAACTCACAATGTATTAAGCATAGCTTCAAAATTCATATGGGTAGCTATATATTTTGGGCCCTGGCAAAAACATGCAGTTTGTTCTTAAAAACTTTAAGTCCCTAGACTCGGAAATTTGGGTCTTGGGGACTTGGTAATTTGAGAAAAGCAACAAACTGTTTAGCTATTGAGCTTAAAACCCAAAAATCCGAGTCTTGGGGACTTAAGAAGCAAAAGTTCACTCAGTCAAAAATCCTGAGACCCAAAAACCGAGTCTCATAGATGTGGAAAAAGAGGAAAGATCAGAAAAGCGGCAAAAATCTTAAGACTGGAGAAAGCATATCAAGGTGGATGGCCAGAAGGGCCACCAAAGCCACTAAAAGTTTAAGTATGTTACAAACCGAGGAAATAGTATCAAAAGTGCACAGGCGCACTATTAAACAAATAATTGTATCAGGCATATTACAAACATGCCTATTGGCCGAATAAGTGTTTGTGAGCGAAAAATTATAAAACTTCACACGGCATCCATAGCCGAGTCTTCAGCAGCAGTCTTGGTAGCCGGCTCTTCAGTGTTTTCTTCAGCAGCAGTCTTGGTAGCCGGGTCTTCAGTGTTTCCTTCTGTAGCCTTCCCTGCCTCCGTATCCGGATCAACCACGGTATCAGCGCGAGCTGGAGGAGGGATGACTGGAGTGGATGATGCTGGCACAGAGCCGGCCTCCGCCTTCCTCTTGGCAACTTCCTCCTTCCACCGGGATAGCATATCAAAGGGAACCGAAAAATCAGAAGGTACCGGCTTATCTTCAGCATTGTACGGAGGGGTAAGCTTGCTCAAGTCAAGTTTATCGGCTATCAAGCTTGCTGAGTGACGTATCTGAGTATGGATACCCTTGTAGTCCTTTGCCAAGAAACGAGAGCCGTCTATGTTGAATTCGGGGAACCCATTCACCAGCGTGGTTGGCTCAAGCTTAGGAAAGTAGGCTTTGGCCAACGCAAGGCCACGGGTCACCCCAACCCGGCATGCCGAGCGCTTCCAGTGATCGATCCAAGCAGGGGCCATTGAGCACGCGTCGAGCATCTAGGATACACCACCGTAACCACCAGGCCACCTTATGGCTTCAAGGGTCCACTTCGTTCCCGCAGAAAATTGCTGGATAACCGCCTTCAAGGTCTTCAGTTTCTCTATATCATCTTCATCATCAGCTTTGTCACCCGGACCTGCAGAATAAAGAGAAAAGAAAAGTGGTAAGGTCCGGGTCATAGATCTTATCAAATGAGAAATCCGAGTCTTAGTTAGGAAGTTAAGTTCCTTTACCAAGTATGGAGCTGTATGTATCGGCAACAGAGGTCGATAATTTCTTCAGCAAGTTCTCAGCATGGTGGAGCCTTTTCTTGTATTTCTTGCAGTCCTTGGAAAGGTCCTTCACCTCGACCTCCAGCTCCTCTCGAAGTTTGGTCTCAACTCGAAGGAGTTCGTTGGTTTTCGCCAACATCTCCTCCGACCGGGTCACATAAGCCTGAAAAATAGACAAGAGATATTAGTCGGTTGCAGCATAAAAACCGAGTATGGAAGGTTATATAGCTATGGAAGTACCAAGTAAACTATGTATAGTTCACCCGGAACTTGGGGACTAGGTGAGTACGCAAATAATATTGGTAGAGTTACCTGATGCTCGGCTGCTAGGGATTCGAGGATATCTCTTTCATTGGTCTTTAGAGAAAAAAGCTTATCTAGCATCCCTTCAAAGTCAAGGCCACTCAGATTTGGCCTGGAGGAGCTAGGGTTCTGGTTACCCGGTGGCGGGGTCCTTTCCTGCTTCAGCGAGTCGACTCTGGTTGCCTGGGTGTTGGGAGCAGGGGCACCCCTCTGTGTTCCCAGAAACTCGACATCAGTGTCAGCCGACTGATGCGTTGGTAGGGGAAACTCGGCTTCTTGGTCAACAGGGTCTTCCAGCTCTTCTTCTTCTTCATCGCCAGCTGCGGGCTCCACAACCTTCTCCGGGTCTTCCGTGGCCGGGTTATCGATGTACATATCCTCTGGGTCACTAAGTGTGACCTTGGCTCTGAGAAAGAAAGGGAAAAAGTTAGTGAGTAATAGACGGAAGACAAGGAAAATAAAGGTATATTGGTTAATAAGAGTTACCCGGTATTCACGACGAAGTTGGCTGGGAGATCGTTGCTGGACCCGGATGATGCTGATAAAGAATCAGAAAGTGAGACCCGGAGTTGTACGGCTAAGGAATGATTTGGAGATGGAAATTTTCGAGGTGTATGGGATTTATAAGTTGGGGGAGTACCGGCTCGGCGAGCGGGTGACATAGGGATACCCGGGTGAAGGGGATCGTCACCCGGAGATGTCCGGGTCGCCCGTCGTTTGGCCGGAGGTGTTTCCTTCATAGATGATGAACTGGTTAGATGCTTGTTAAGTTCGCACATATTGGCGTAGGAGTATGGCTTGGAGGTCATGGAAGAATAGGGCACCTTGAAAACAACTCTCCTGGTCTTCCTTTTGGCTCCAACCTCAACCTCCGTCTTAGCCTCGCTTTCTTCCGACTGAGTGTCGTCCTCGTCCTCTAGCTCTGGTGAACAAGGAGCATTGTCGGAATAGGGAAATTTTGGTCTAACAAGTTAACAAAGCAAGAATAAAATGAAGACCCGGATTTACCTTCATCGCTGTTAGCCGGCTCCTCGTCTTCCTCCGAGTTTTCGGAAGGGGGAGGGGTGACTATCTTCCAGAATTTGTCAGTTTCCTGAGTAAGAAGCTCAGAGACAAAAGTTAGTATGTGTGCATAAGAAATATCAGTAGGATAACGGGGTGTTAGTCGGTTCTTACTGGAGGAGTTGGGTTAGAGCGAGTGAAGGGGCTAAGCCCGGATATGCTCTTGATGACGTTAAGCTTTTCCCCCAAGAAGTTCTTCATGGTTTTATTTATGTTCGTGGCCGGATAGTTTTTCTCCGAGTATCGGAGAGAGTCGGTGACGTGCCCGGAATAATCGCACATGAGCTTGGGCCGGATGCTGTTTGGCTGGATCCGGCAGCTGACCCAGGTTTTTATCAGGTTAAGCCCAATGAGACCTTGGGCCGAAAGCACAGCAAGCTTGTGGAGAAAAGGCTGGATAGTTTGCCTATCGGCCTCGGGTGCGAAAGAGTTCAGGTTTTCAGATAGAGAAAGAATATCGTTAGAGAAACCCGGCAAACGCTTTTCGCCGGGTAAAGATGTGTCTCGGCAATAGAAAAAGGTCTTCAGCCAGTGCTTCACATGAGAGTGAAGACTGAGAGTCGGCATCAGAGAGTTTTTACGTCTCTGAATCGAGACCCCCCCCACACACACACAAACCAGGAGGGCCCCGTCCGTGCTCTCCCGGCAGGGTTTGCATTGGAATAGTTCTAAGAATAAAGCCAAGTTTGGGGGAATGCATAAATAAGCCTCACAGAGTACTATGAAATGGCAGATATTTAGCATGGAATTTGGGCCGATATCGAATACCCGGAGCTTGTAGTGATCTAGGAGATCCTGGAAGAAAGGGTGACCCGGGGGCGGAAACCCTAGATCACGTGCTCGACGAAGACAACTACTTCATCCGGGCCTGGCGTAGGCCGGGTCTCCTCACCCGGCGTCCTCCACTGGATATCCGGCTCGGCAGGCAGGACACCCGACTCGGCCAGCTCGTCAAGCTTGGCCTTGGTGACAGTCGATTTCGCCCAATTGGCGGAAATCGATTGACCCGGTTTTTGCTTCCCAGCCGGGTTTTTGCCCTTCAACTTGGCACTAGCCTTAGGAGCCATGGAGTGTAGATCTAAATGGAGGTAAAATGCGAGGGAGAAAATATCGAGAAACTTGAAGAGCGCAGCTATCCGATATAGCAGGAAAAGGGAAAAGTAAAATAACTAAGTACTTGCGTGTCGTGGTGGTGTCACGGCAGATGCCATGGGATGGCTAAAGATGTGGGGACGAAGGACGCTGGAGGTGCTCGGGGAGGGATCACGCGACGAGTAGCCGCGTGAGGTACGAAGTAAACACTGCAAACAACATGATCTACCCAGGTTCAGGACCCTCGTGAGGAGGTAAAACCCCTACTCCTGCCTTTCTTTGTGTATTTTGGTGTCTCACCGAGTAGCCACAGTACAATGTTCTTGCTACCGAGTAGCCACTCTCCTCTCTAGATGATGAACTAGGTCAAGAAACTAGGGTTTCCTCCGTTCTAGTATGCGATGCCTCACGCAGGAGGCGGCGGGGCACCTTATATACATGGTGCCCAGCCGGATACGTCCAAACATGGACAGGTGTCGACATAGTGTGCACATCGTCCTTCTTCCGGGTTCCCGCTGACAGCTTTGGTTCCTAATCTTGGCTGCATCTGGAAAGTCGTTGGGCAGAACAAGGGGATAGACTGGTATCACTGTGCCAAACACAGAGTAGGGCCCCCTTATCCTGCGACGGCCTGCTTCCATGCTGTCACTGTCAGGCAGGCCGGTCCCAGATGAACAGTAGTTCGAATGCTGCCAAGTACGGACCCAGGATACGCGGGATCCTGTGTCAGAACGGCTCCTTTGACTTTCTGGCCCGAGTAGGTTCCCGCCAATTTTACTCGGGCCAACTCTTCTACTCGAATGGATGTAACTTGTCGGATATCTCCTTCCGGTCATCTTGAGGTGAGACCGAGTAGCAGTCGACCGGGTAGCGAGTACCGGGTAGTCGGCTACTCGACCAAACCTCTCTTCTGTAAGACGCCTTTATCACTTGCCTTTACCCTACTCGGGGGTAACCCCCCGACAGCAGTCCCCGAAGCTGGTTGAGTCTTGCGAACTTGTTCACTAGGCTCTGCCAGCTTAAAACCAATTTTTGCAACACAGCCCTTGAACCTCAAGATGCCGAGTAAATGACCTCCGAGTAGTACTCTAGAAAGCACCTTGAGTTTTGAGTTTCCTGCCTTCCGAATAGCACCTGCTTTCTACTCTGTAACCGAGTAACAAGACTTAGAGATTTTCTCCTCCAGCATCTCTGCAACACACAGCTCTATCCAGCCCTCCGTGCAGCGACTGGACACGTGTCAAGCATCCGTGACCCCGTCGTTTCGCTGCCACGACACGACGTGCCACGCGCCCAGTTTTCACGGGGCGGGCCCACTGGCTCGTTATGTCCCATCACGCGTAGTAATTGGCCATGATCTGGTAGTGGGATCTGCTGCGGCCGTTACGCGCGCGCCTCGCGCGTACGTGCGTTTCTAGCCGGCCACAGGTCCCACCACACGCCACGATCGATCCCACTTCCCCGATGGTAACGGTAAACCGCGGAGAGAATATAAATACCTCCGCCGGTAACTTCCTTTTCTCCTCCCTTCGCACTTTTCCCCTTTCGTCTCTCTGTTCTTCTCCGCCGCCGAGCTCTCCGCCGCCGCGCAACCTTTTGCGCCGCTGCGGATTCTTTTCTTCCACCCAATCTCTCCGACTCTCCACCATCCGCGCTCCCCTTGCCATGGCTGCTCGCGCCGGCTGGGCTGGTTCGCACGTCACCGCCGAGGATTGCGCCTGGCTCGTGAACACCCGGAGGGTTCCTCCCGGCGTTCAGTGCCGGCCGTCCGACGGCGAGCTCGTGCCAACCCCGCAGGAGGGCGAGCACGTCGTGTTCTTGTCGCATTTTGAGCGCGGATTCGGCCTGCCGGCCTCCGACTTCCTCCGCCGCTTCCTCGACCACTTCGGTCTTCAAATGCACCACTTGCCACCAAACGCCGTCGTTTTCCTCGCCTACCACGCCGTGGTGTGCGAGGCCTTCCTTGGTATCCATCCCACGACGGATACCTGGCTGAAGTACTTCCACCTCCGCCAGCAGACCACCGGGAAGAAGGAAGGCGCGGGCGTGCCGCGCGCAACCGACACCGGCTGCGCCATGATGGTACAGCGGTCGGGGACCAACCATCCCCGTATCAAGGGGTTGGAATCCGTCCGAATGTGGCAGAAGACGTTCCTCTACGTCAAGAACATCCCCGCCACCGAAGGAGGAAAGGTAACTGACCGAATCAATCTTCCCGCTTGGAGCAATCGTGCTCCCACCGGGAAGAATTGGAAGTCGAAGCCCTCCAACGACCTCAACGCGATGGAGATAGAGGCGCGGCTCGGGGTCCTAATCAACGAGGGCCTCAAGAGTGATGATCCCGTGGCGTGCTGGATCAAGAATCGCGTTCTGCCTCTACAAGACCGCTGCCACCTGATGTGCTATATGGGTGGCCCCCGCGACTGCACCAGAACGACCACCATCGAGCTCGACAACGCGGATGTTCCTGAGCACGCAAGGGCCATCCTGACGACGAGCCTCGGCGAGCACTGGCAGTATGGGTTCATCCCATTCAGCCGCACGAAGCCGGTTCCGCGGGTACGCTCTTCTTTCTCTGCTTTCTGTATATGTATTCCGAGTAGCAAACTTCCTCTTCTCGCCGCGACTAGCAACCGCATTCGGTACCGAGTAGAGTACTTAGCTGAATTGCCTAGGCTTAGTGTGCTTTGTGCCTGCACGCCTTGTCGGGTAACCTACTTGGGAACCATTTTTAGGCTTAATATGCTTGATGGCTGCACGCCTTTCCGAGTAGGATGTTTAGTAAGTTTGCCTAGGCTTAGTGTGCTTTGTGTTCGCACGCCTATCCGAGTAGAGTGCCTTCCTGCTACTCGGCCAATATGTGATATTTCTTTGTTCTTCAGGTCCTCAATCGCCAGCTCATGGAAAGCTGTGAACGTTTCGAAGGCAATTGGTTTGCTGATCGAACGGAGGACGATGATGCCTCTTTTGAGGCTGCAGATCAGATCAATCTCCCCCACTCCCCCACGATGGAGAGGCAGCGCGCAGAATCGTCTCTCCGCGACTGGCCTGAGGACGAATTTGAAGGTAACTGCGTACTTACTTTGCTTGTTCACGAGAAGCATCAATCCATTGGTTGCTGTTTCTGATTCGCTCCTCTTCTTTTCCTGAATCCGCAGACGATGTTGATGAGGAGAACGAGAATGAGGACGAGGACGAGAACGAGGGCGATAGAGCCCTTGAGGTCAATCCTCTTTCTGTCGCTGCACCCGCTACTCGCAAGCGGGCTGGCAGCGGCGCCGTAGAGCCCCCCGCCAAGAAGAAGAAACTGACCGAGAAGACGACCAAGAAGGTCGTGAAGAGACCAAGGCGAACAATTTCCTCCACCACCGCGTAAGTTTCTTCTCGGTTGCATGTTTCAGTTTATCCTGCTTTTCTCGGTTGCCTCCCAATTCTTTTGCTTCACTGTTTTCTCTCGCTTTTCTCTGCCCTTTTCTTATCTTTGATTCCAATTTCCCTTTCAGTGCCCCCTTGAACGCGGATGCCGCTCTTGCATCCAGCGAGACTCAAAAGAAGACTGCCATTGATGTCGACAAACTGATCGACCTCGATGGCGACGAGAACAGTGCCGCCAATGCATCAACAGAGGGCACTGATGCCCAAAACGCTGAGCCAGAGCCGCAGGATGCTGCTCATCAGGAGAAACCACCTTCCCCTCCAGCTGACGCCGCCGAGGGGAACCAAGACCAAGATACAGAGATGCGCCACGATGCCGCCGTCGAGCGGCCAGGAGCAGAACAGGAGCAGCCAGCCACGGACGCTGCCGGACAAGGGGATCCCGCTGACGAGCAGCGGGTAGAAGATGCCGCCGTGACCGAGGAGTATCCCCTGAGCAGTGCGCAACCAGGCGCTGCTCCGAGTAGTGCCCAACCAGATGCTGCACACTGTGGCGGATCCGTGGCGCCGCCCATTGATCAAGGCACTGCACCGCCAGATTCCTCCTCGGTGCCGCAGACCAGGAAACAAGCCCTAGATGCTCTGAAGGATGCAGTCGAGAAGAGGGCAGCCGAGAAGCCTCCCGCTCAGAAAGAGACAGCAAAGAAGAAGGCCGCCGACAAGCCGCCGTCGACATCAGCTGGCCAGTCCAAGCAACTGGTCATCCGCAACCCTAGTGCGGTTCCTGCCGCCGCTAGCGTAGCCGATCAGGCCCTCTACCCGGATTATATGGTGAAGGTCAGCCAACAGCGCCAGATTGGCCTTTCCGTCGAGGACCGGAAGATTGCTCTTACCAAAGGAAGGAAAGCCGTGGCGACGGACTCTAGGCCCCCAGCCCCCGTCTCCATTGCTTCTCGGGGAGCTCAAGACCAAGCGATAACATCCCAGAGCCTCGAGCAAGTACTCGACCTCATTGGCTTCATCGACGCCAAATGGGATAGCAAGATTCTCGGCACCCCCAACTGGAATGGCACCGATTTAGGCGACATCGACCACATGCGCCAGGACTGGAATAAGGTGGACTTGGGCTACAAACCCATGACCGTCTCGACCACCTCTGCAACTCTGGCTGCCAAGATGTTCGTGCACCGCAAGAACGCAGAAGATCTCGAGCAGTCCTACGCGGTCAGCCTTAACTTATCTTTTCCGAGTTGCATCTTCGCTTCTTTTCTTCTCTTCCTCTTTTCCTTATCCATCACCCAGTCCCCGAGATTCTGGCCGAGTAGGCAGACACTCCTCCGAGTAGCCGCCTTCTCGGGTGGAATCTCAAACACTTTGCCTGACACTTGTTTCTTTTGCTTTTCAGAATAGTGTACTGAAGCGGACCCATCTGCACCGCCAACTTCTCTGGAACCACGCCATTGCCAAGAGGCGTATTGCCGCCCTTGAGAAGGAGAAGGTGATCGCCGAGGAAGCCGACAAGGAGGTCATGAACAGTACCATGAGGCTGTCCGAGGTGGAAGGTGCGCTTCTCGCTTACGCGGTTCTTGCGGTTTTTTGTTTACGCCCGCTATTGCTTTTTGCGTTAACCATCTCTACTCTGCAGGGAAACTGAAGGCCCTTGCTGACGAACACGATAACTGCCGTGCCTTTGTTGCGAATGCCGAGACCACCATCAAGAAGCTTGAAGGTAAACCTCTGTCTACTCGGTTTTCCTTTGCCTGTTTCTTCCTTTGCTTCTCTGCTAACCGTGCTTTGCTCTTTTCAGAAGATCATAAGAAGTTTGTCCTAGAGCATCAAGATTGCCTCAAACCTGCAGAGGTGGAGGTGCGACTAATAAGCCAGTCTGCAGCTCTACAGAGTACACACACTACCGAGATGGAGACACTGCAACTCCAGCTGCAGAAGGCACTTCAGGATGCGGTCAAGCTTGGTGACGAGAGGGACAGAGCCATCGCCGAGAAGGCAAAAGCTGAGACAACTTTCAATGCCAAGATAAAAGCCCTCGAGCAGGAGTGCGAAACGCTGAAAAAAGCCAACGCCGGGTACTTCACTCAGCTGGATAGTCTGTGCTTGCTTGAGGAGAAGCACATTTCTAACGAAGAAACATGGAAGATCCAGTTGCAGCAACTGCGCCACGAGCTCCACAGTAAGTTTTCCTCCTTTCTGCCTTTCTTCTTCTCGGTTCTGCCTCTTCTCGGATCCTGTGACTGAATTTCTCACTTGCTCTTGTGCAGAAATCTTCCCTGATCTCGTGTCCGCTTGCGCGCCAGCTTTGGCCAAGGCCCGAGCAGCTCGTATTGAGAAGGGCGAGGACGCGGATACCAGAGCCGAGATCGAGGACAGCCTGCTGGTGATGCGAGGGCACTTTGAACGCCTAGCCGGCGTGGGCACCGACTTGGTGCGCGTCGGCTTCGAGCTCCACAAGCTATTCTGGCCTGAAGACTCCGCGCCGACAACCATTGATGGCCTTGCTCTGAAGCTGCGCAATGTGAAGGCCGAGTTGAAGAAGTGGCGCGCCTCGGGAGCTCGGGCAGGCGCCGATCTGATGCTGCTCTGCGTCGCCTCTTGGTACGAGAATCTGAACATGCAGGTCATCCGCGGGAAGCGCGCCAATTCCAAGTGGGAGATGGATCCTAGCTGCGTGACCACGCGCAAACTCATTGCGTATGAGGTTGCCGAGTGCGCGGATACGGCCACCTTCATCGATGGCCTCCCCGAACCCGACACCGAGGTGGAGGAGGACGAGGACGCAGATGAAGAGACAGACTCCGAGCTGGCATCGGGCTTCTTCGATTCTCCCCAGAGCAAGGGGAAGGCTGCAGTCATCGCGAGTAGCGATGAAGAGACCAAGGAGATCGACACCGCTGCCCTCGAGTTCGGCACCTCATCAGGAGCCGCTCTCAACGACATGGTACGCCCCCAAGGCCAAGCCTCTGGTCCATCCGAGATGAAGCAATCCGCCACCGTCCACGCGGAAGCGGATGCGACCAACACAAGCGCCGAGGAGGAAACCGCGAAGGCAGCTGCAGCCAGCTCGGAGGCGGAGGCCAACCAGACCGCCACCGAGAATGAAGCAGCCCAGGCCAGCACCGACAACATCGCCACTTCAACATGATCTTATCCTGCAAGCTTTTTCACTCAAACACTTATCAGATCCCCGGGATGCCGGGTGCAGATGTATCAGACTCATTTACATTTTCTCTTGCTACTCAATTTTATTTCCACTTGTTATCTTTAATTTAACCATTTTGAGCAGCCCTGGCTCAATGCCGGGTTGCGTTTCCATGCGAGTCCCCGAGTTGCGTTTCTTATTCACCCTCTCTTTTCATCTCTGCTCTACCCGCAACTTGTTGCTTTTTTGGTATTCGAGTCACAAGAGTCACAGAGTAGAGCTGCAAATACTTAGCCACTAGAAGCAATCATAGTAACGCAGCCCACCACTTAGCCGAAAAGACGAAACAGAGAACAAAAGTAACAAACACTCTACTCGGTTCCTGCACTTTTTCTTCTTTAGCGATTTTCTTGTGCTCATTGACCTTTTGCTTGTTCTCTTGCTTGCCATGAAGCCGGGTTTCGGACAACAGCAGAATCGAAGAGTTGGCATATAGGTTTAAACACAATACTCAATACACTTATGAGTTCTGAAGTGAAGCAACCGAATAGATAAACAGTAAAGCCGAGTAAAAACACTTGGAGCAATTTTGGACGAGGGCAGTCCCCGAGAACAATTTCAGATTGCAGAGTAGAATTTCAACTCGGATAAGAGGGTACATACACATCTTTGCTTACGAATGAAAACGACGGAGTAGAGCTACATTCCAAGGGCGCTTGGTTTCCTCTCCAGATTTATCTGCCCTGTTCGCCTGTGGTGGGCGCACATCTACAAGATAGTAAGCATCATTGTGCAGCGCTTTGCTCACAATGAAAGGCCCTTCCCATGGAGGGGACAACTTGTGCATCCCGGCTGTGCGCTGCACAAGCCTGAGGACCATGTCTCCTTCTCGGAAAACCCTTGGGTTCACCTTTCGGCTATGATGGGCTACTCGGGGGGAGTCATGCTCTAAGTCTATTGGCAACACGGCATCAGCCCCGTATACCAAGAAGAATGGCGTGTAGCCGGTTGACCGGTTAGGGGTAGTCCTTAGACTCCACAGCACCGCTGGCAACTCGTCTAACCAACACCCAGGTGTTTTCAGCAGCGGCTCCATGAGCCTTGGCTTTATGCCTGCCAGTACCATGCCATTTTCTCTTTCAACTTGCCCATTGGAAGCAGGATGCGCGACTGACGCAACGTCTAGTCGGATATGCTTATCTCTGCAGAACCGCACCATTGCTCCCTCAGCAAAGTTTGTGCCGTTGTCGGTGATGATACTGTGCGGGTAGCCATATCTCAGGATTATATCCTTCACGACTTTCACAGTTGTGGCCCCATCACACCTCCGAATAGGTTTCACTTCAATCCACTTGGTGAACTTGTCCACCATGACCAAGATGTGAGTCATGTTGCCTCTAGCCGGCTGGAAGGGCCCAACCATGTCCAAACACCAAACAGCAAATGGCCAGGTGATAGGAATTGTTTTCAACTCGGAAGCAGGCATATGAATCTTACTTGCGAACATCTGGCAGCCAGTGCACTTCCTCACGATATCCTCAGCTTGCTGCAGTGCTGTGAGCCAGTAGAAGCCATGCCGGGAAGCTTTCTGGACCAGCGCCCGAGAAGAGGCATGGTGCCCGCATTCTCCTTGGTGTATCTCTATCAGGATTTCTTCTCCTTCTGCTGGATCCACACAACGTTGCAGCACGCCAGTGGCACTTCTCTTGTGCAGCACATCTCGGACAATAGTGTAGCCCTTGGATCTTCTCTGAATCTGCCTTGCAGTCACCTCATCTTCAGGTAGAGTACCGTCCCTCAGAAAGGATAATATGGGCATAGCCCAACTCGGTGTCTCCCGTGCGGGAAACACTGGTTCGTCCACTTCCATTGGGACAGGTACCTCCGGTTGCTCAGGGGGAGTAGGAGCGCTTCTCTGAAGCCCAGACCGATTAGCAAGGACTTCCTCAATGAATGCGACAGTCCCCGGGTTAAGGATAGCAGTCCCCGAGTAAGGAGTGGCAGTCCCCGGGTAAGGAATGGCAGTCCCCGAGTAAGGAGCGGCAGTCCCCGAGTAGGGAGCGGCAGTCCCCGAGTAGGGAGGGGCAGTCCCCGAGTAGAGGACGGCAGTCCCCGGGTTTCCTGAGGCACTCTCCCAGTCGATCTCCATGGGGTCAGATTCTTCACTTGGCAGAGAAGGAACAAATATGGACTCCGAGTTGGGAGAAGGCTTGATGGATGGCTTCCTCAAATGCTCCAAGGCGATTCCCGCCGGGATGGATTGCCGAGAAGATCCCAACTTGGATAACTCATCTGCTGCTTCGTTCTCTGCTCGGTGAATGTGCTGGAACTCACAACCTTCGAAAAACCCAGTCATAGACTGCACCAGGAAGCGATATGACGCCATGTTGGCATCTAGAGCATCCCATGTACCCGAGACTTGCTGCACCACCAGATCTGAATCTCCATAGCATATGATGCGCTGCACGACAGCCTCCTTTGCTACTCGCAAACCATGCACCACTGCCTCGTACTCTGCTACATTGTTGGATGCCTTGAAGTGAATCTGCAACACATACTTGAGCTGATCTCGCTTGGGTGAGGTCAGCACCACGCCAGCACCAAGGCCTTCCTTCACCTTAGAGCCATCAAAGTGCATCTTCCAGTAATTGGAAACTGGAGCAGGAGGTTCATACTGCACCTCGGCCCAGTCCACAAGAAATTCCGCCAGAATCTGAGACTTGATGGCGTCTCTTCTCGCATACGCGGGAGCATACGCAGCTAGCTCAATCGCCCACTTGGCTACTCTGCCACTCGCCTCCTTGTTGCCCATGATATCCGAGATGGGAGCAGAGCTCACAACTGTGATAGGATGCTCCTGGAAATAATGCTTTAGCTTCCTGGCGCCCAGGTATACGCCGTAGGTCATCTTCTGGTAGTGCGGGTAGTTTTGCTTGGAGCTGGACAGTACTTCACTGACATAGTATACTGGGCGCTGCACACTCTTGCCTTGTTCTTCTCGTTCCACCACAATCACCACGCTGACTACTCGGTTAGTCGCAGCAATGTACAGCAGCATTGGCTCCTTGGGTAACGGACTAGCCAAGATGGGAGCACTAGCCAGCATCGCTTTCAGCTCATTGAATGCCACGTCCGCTTGCGGAGTCCAGACAAACTTGTCACTTTTCTTCATCAGTTGGTACAGAGGCAGGGCCTTCTCGCCCATTCGACCCAAAAAACGGCTCAGAGATGCCAAACAACCTGTGAACTTTTGCACATCTTTCAGTGATCTCGGTAAAGACATGCTCTCAATAGCTTTTATCTTTGAAGGGTTGGCTTCAATGCCCCGACTAGAAACCAGAAAACCGAGTAGCTTTCCAGCCGGTACACCAAAGGTGCACTTACTCGGATTCAGTTTCATTTTGTACTTGCGTAGGTTAGCAAAGGTTTCCTCCAGGTCGGCAAGCAGAGTATGTGTTTTATTCGTTTTGATGACAATGTCATCTACGTACACCTGCACATTCTTGCCGAGCTGGTCGTGCAAGCATTTCTGCATGCATCTCTGATAGGTTGCACCCGCATTCCTCAAGCCAAAACACATGACACGATAGCAATAAGCCCCGTACGGGGTAATGAAAGCAGTCTTTATTTGATCAGCAGGGTTGAGTGCAATCTGGTGGAAACCAGAGTAGGCATCTATGAAAGACAGCAGTTCACAACCAGCAGTGAAATCGATCACCTGATCGATGCGAGGTAGTGGGAAAGGATCCTTGGGGCATGCCTTGTTCAAGTCGGTGTAGTCAACACACATGCGCCACGCAGTGGCAGCCTTGGGATCCTCCTTCTTCTTCTCGACCATGACCGGGTTGGCTAGCCAATCCGGATGCAGCACCTCCATGATGAAATTGCTTATCAGTAACTTGGTGATCTGGTCACCAATGGCCTTCCTTCTCTCATCTCCGAAGCGGCGCATAGCCTGCTTCACTGGCTTGGCGTCAGGACGCACATGTAATGAGTGCTCAACCAACTCCCTCGGGACTCCTGGTAGATCTTCATTGGACCAGGCGAATACATCCCGATTCTCACGGAGGAAGTGGATGAGCTCGCTTTCCTATTTCTCCGCCAACCCGGAGCCAATGATGGCTACGCAGTCGGGGAACTCGGGGTCGACCTGGACCTTCTTTGTCTCCTTGGCAGCTTGGAAAGCAGTACCGTGCTGGGTACTCGGCACACCTTGTGCGCCAGCTTGTGCGGACTGAGCCATGGCCACCACCTCGTACATCTTCTTCTTCTCGGCCTCAATCACCATCGACTCTGCCAGCTTGGAGCTAGCTGAGGCACACTCTATGGACTTCTTGTAATCGCCAGCGATAGTGATTATGCCATTGGGGCCAGGGATCTTCATCTTCAGGTATGCAATATGCGTAGAAGCCATGAACTTGCTCAGAGCAGGCCTGCCGAGTAGAGCATGATAGGGGCTCTGATGATCAACCACTTCAAACTGCAGGCGCTCTGTGCGACAGTTCTCCCGGGTACCGAATAGCACATCTATCCATACTCGGCCAATCGGGTTGCACGAGATCCCGGGCACAATGCCATGAAAGGTGGTCTTGCTAGGCAGCATCATGTTCTCGGCCAGGCCAAGCTTCTCGAGCGTGTCTTTGTACACAATGTTGATGCTGCTGCCGTTGTCGATTAGCACCTTGCTGAATCTCACATTCTTCTCGGGACCCAGGAAAGTAGGATCCAGCACCAAGGCGTAGGTACCCGGATTGGGCATCACCTTGGGATGATCTACTCGGGACCACCTGATCTCCTGGTCACACCAATACATGTAGTGAGGGACAGCAGGAATCACTGCATTGACCTCCATGGCCCGCCTGTGCTGTGATTGCTTGTCGACTGGCTCAGAAGTGAAGATCATGTAACTCTCGTGGTGCTCTTGGTACTGATTGGAGCCTCCGCCCCCATTGTTGCCGTTGTTGTTGTTGCCCTGGTAGTTGTTGTTGTTGCCTCTGTTGTTGTTGCGGTTGTAGTTGTTGTTGTTGTTGCGGTATCTCTCATTGTTGAAGTTCTGGTTGGCTCCTAAAGCCACTTGGTTCATATTCTCTCTTCTCGGGTACACTGGCGGCTGAGCTGCGGGTGCGCGAGTAGGTTGCACATTGGCATTGGCTGCTGGCAGAGGAGGAGGAGGAGGCAAGCCATCACTCTTGATCGCCTCCCACCACTCGCACTGCCGAGTAGTGTGGTTAGCAGGCCTCGAGGGGTGGTGAGTGTGAAAACTGCATGGGCCATCCTTCATGTCATCGAAGACAGACTTCTTCGGCTGCTCGGAGTTCCCGCTACCCGACTGAGAGGTGCGAAATGGCTTCTTGTTGCCTTGGCCCTGGTTCTGGTTCTGCCCGTAGGCTCCAGCAGGTTTCTGCCTCTGGCTGCCACCAGCTCCAACAGCCACTGCATTCACCTCTTCAGGATCATACCGAGTATCTACTCGGCGCTTGTTGCGGAACTCGTTGCGCTTGCCGTTGCTGAAGTTTCTTCTCGGCTCAGAGGAGTCCATCAGTGGCTGTGTAGGATCACCAAGTGCGTACTGATCCGCAATCTTGATGGTCTCCGCCAGAGTGTTCGGCATCTCCCTCTGCAATCTCTGCCACAACATGCTGCCATGCCTGCATCCCTGCGCAAACCAAGTAATGGCCTGTGCTTCGTTCACACCCTCACAGGTGTTCCTCAATGTGCTCCACCGAGTAAGATACTCGCGGTCTGTCTCGTCTTCTCGCTGCCTGCAAGCGGATAGCTGCTGTGGCCTATTCGGCCTCTTGTACGTGCTCGTGAAGTTGCTGATGAAGGCATCCGAGAAATCCAGCCAGCAGTTAATGTTGTTCTTGGGCAAGTTGTTGAGCTAAGTGCGAGCTGGACCCTCTAGCATCTGCGGAACATAGCGCACAGCCCATCTTCTGTTGCCATTCGCGATATGGACCGCGGTGACATAGTCATTGAGCCAATCTTCAGGCTTGGTGCTGCCATTGTAGCTCTTGGTGCCTCTTGCAAGCTGGAAGTTCTTCACGGACGGCTCGTTCATGATGCGCGGGCCAAAGCACTCGGGGCCAGGAGGACCCGTGCTCTCCAGCCGCGCCGACAAGCTGATCCGGTCCAACTGATGCCTCGCATCTCCAGGCGCCAGCATGCGCTCACCAACACGGTCATGAACATCATAGCCAGCCATCTCCATGGCCGAGTAGCCATCATCATACCTGTCCACCTGCACAGCTGCAGGCTGCTCCACCGGGTTGGCGACTGGTGCCACTGGGCGCGGCTGCTGCCTCTGCCGAGTAGGCTGAGCTGCGGGTTGCCGAGAAGGACCTGGACGTGCAGCATCTCGGGCACGGCTTTGAGCTTGATGGGCTTGAGAGCCTGCTCTTGCAGCGTTGTGTTCCTGCCCAGGCTGCTGCGGCACAGCAAGCTGTCTCGCGGCAGCAGCCGGGTCATACACCTGCATTTGCCTGTCTCTGCCCGAACGCCCGCTGCGGCTCTTCTCGCGGCTGGGATGCGGAGACGAGGCATGATCGTTAGATCTAGCCGCGTGCGAGTGAACCACCTGCGAAGCCCCAGCACCCGGGTTGGCCTTCCGGAACTCCTCATTCTGCCTAGCAGCCTCCAACACCAACTCGTTGAGTCTTTCCTGCTGCCTAAGACGCGCATCGCCATCTAGGCGAGGCAACTCGGCAGCCACAGCCTCTGCAGCTCTAAGTGTCTTGGCGGGTGTGCTATATCTGGGCCTGGTGGAGGTGTTTGCGGTGGCGGACTGAGCAGGAGCCTCTACAACTGTCGCCATCTCGGCACCAAGATTGCGCCGAGTGGCACCTACTCTGCTAGGCCTCCTAGCGACTGGCGTGAAGCCGTGAGCCTTGTTGTACTCAAGCTGATCTAGACTCAACTCCAACCTCACCTTATCCAACTCCGCCTGCTCGGCAAGCAGCTCCAGGCGTTGCCGCTCGAGCTGCTCCCTCATGGCTAGAAGCTCGATGTCGGTGGGAGTTGGCATGCCAGGTCGCGTAGCTGACGCGGGAATGACCGTAGACGTGGAAGGCGGCAAGTTGCTCTCCTTCTCGTAGGGCCGATGAACCCTGCCACCAGCCGGTACATCAATCTCCTCGACGACGGCCGCAGCGCCAGTAGCGGCTGCGCCAGTGTTTGCTGCCAAGCCCGTCACCATCACCTCAGCGCAGTTCGCAGAGCGGCACGCGGGCCTTCCGCGAGCAGCAATCACCGCGGGAGGATCCTCCGCGTCATGCACCAGTTCGGGATACGCGCGGTTGGCGACGGTGGCGATGTAGACGAGATGAGAGCCGAAGGAGATCACCGAGCCGCCCTCCGGCATGGCCATGCCGCCGAAATCGCCGGCGTTGTCGGTGACGAAGTCGAAGGAGCCGAATCTGTGGACAAGGCCACAGACCACGCGCTCCGCTGAAGAAGATCCCGTCCGAACAGAAACTCCAGCCAGCGCCGCTGGTAGCCCCACGGTGGGCGCCAACTGTCGTGGTGGTGTCACGGCAGATGCCATGGGATGGCTAAAGATGTGGGGACGAAGGACGCTGGAGGTGCTCGGGGAGGGATCACGCGACGAGTAGCCGCGTGAGGTACGAAGTAAACACTGCAAACAACACGATCTACCCAGGTTCAGGGCCCTCGTGAGGAGGTAAAACCCCTACTCCTGCCTTTCTTTGTGTATTTTGGTGTCTCACCGAGTAGCCACAGTACAATGTTCTTGCTACCGAGTAGCCACTCTCCTCTCTAGATGATGAACTAGGTCAAGAAACTAGGGTTTCCTCCGTTCTAGTATGCGATGCCTCACGCAGGAGGCGGCGGGGCACCTTATATACATGGTGCCCAGCCGGATACGTCCAAACATGGACAAGTGTCGACATAGTGTGCACATCGTCCTTCTTCCGGGTTCCCGCTGACAGCTTTGGTTCCTAATCTTGGCTGCATCTGGAAAGTCGTTGGGCAGAACAAGGGGACAGACTGGTATCACTGTGCCAAACACAGAGTAGGGCCCCCTTATCCTGCGACGGCCTGCTTCCATGCTGTCACTGTCAGGCAGGCCGGTCCCAGATGAACAGTAGTTCGAATGCTGCCAAGTACGGACCCAGGATACGCGGGATCCTGTGTCAGAACGGCTCCTTTGACTTTCTGGCCCGAGTAGGTTCCCGCCAATTTTACTCGGGCCAACTCTTCTACTCGAATGGATGTAACTTGTCGGATATCTCCTTCCGGTCATCTTGAGGTGAGACCGAGTAGCAGTCGACCGGGTAGCGAGTACCGAGTAGTCGGCTACTCGACCAAACCTCTCTTCTGTAAGACGCCTTTATCACTTGCCTTTACCCTACTCGGGGGTAACCCCCCGACATTGCGAGACCTGAAAAATGGATCTAACTAGAGAACACATGGTGGAAAAACGCGAGATTGGAAATCGCGGCAGCGCGCTTGGCTAATGGAGTAATGGTGCGTGATTATGGGAGGAATTCGATCTAATATACTAGTGCGAGATTGAGGCAAGGAGGAATCTAGATCTCGCGGACGGAGGGACTTACCAGAATGGCTTGCTGGCGGAGATGCGCGGCGGCGGCGTCTCGGGAGTTCCGGCGGCGCGGATGAGGGTGTGAGAGCGGGCGTTGACGAAGGCGCGGGCGGCGACCGGCGGCGACCCCGCGGGAACTGGCGCAGCTTCGGCGCGTGTGGGCTTGAACTTGAGCTCGTGGGCGCGGAGGTGGAGTGAGAAGAGGAAGAAGAAGGGGGAATGATGTTTAAATCTAGGGTTGACCCCTGGGGCCTATTTATAGGCGCGGGGGGAAAGGCCTAGGTTTGGGCGGTAAGTGAGGAATTTTCGGAAGAAAGTGATCCGGCCCGGATATTTGGGGATAGGTATCAAAGTATCCGTTGCGAGATATCCGGATAAAGATTGAGGTAGATTACGGGCGTGTTATTCGGATTAACTGATAACGATACGGAGGTCGGGTCTTGTTATATTTTCCTTGGAGTGTTGACCCGGGAAATGATACCCTGACTTGAAAAAGAAAACCGGGTTATTATATGGACCGCCCAAAGAGCAGGCCTAGCTATGACTTAAGCACCCTAACCCGGTGTATTATTAATTTGAAATGTTTATTGTTTTGCAGGGAATAGCATGCGCTTCATGGTTGATCCCGAGAAGCCTAAGCTATTCTGGGGACTACTGATGGGGGGACGGTAACCCGGTAGGCTCGTGCCCAGGTGAAACCTGGCCAGAAGGGAATCGTACAAGACCCGGCCCAAGGTGGAGGAGTTTCTAGAAGGCCCAAGGGGGAGCGTAGGTCTTGTAATCTATACCTTGAGGGTTGCGATTATGAAACTTATGGTTGTGTGCGGTTTCCGGGTAGGATTCCGGGTGTGCCTTGTATAGGAAGCCAGAGAGCCGGGTAATATATAAATCGGCTCCTGGGACAGAGAGAGGAGAGTTTTACCCAATATTCGAGTATTCTTGTGGTACGAGAGCTAATAGTTGTAACCCTAGATCGGAGACTCGGCGACATTGCAGCCCGAGCTACCAGATCATCTGATAACATGATTTTCCCTGAGCTAAACCCTCTTCCAAACACCAGAGTCGATTTGCCCCAAAGTAAGTTACCCCAGGTAACGTCTGCCGTGATTATCCCACGACATTATTGCTATCTCATCGTTTCTCACGCGAGAATCCGTCAGGGATAAGGGTTCATGCTTTTTTGACTGACCCTTGATTATCGTGACGTAAGAAAGATTTCATCGCTTGCGTCACTGTTTCCTTCTCCTCGAAGGCTCGTGGAAGAAAAGCCGGATTTTGGTAAATCCGAGTTTGGCATTGAAGAAATTCTCATGAAAGAAGAATCAAGACAAAATGCCGACATTTCTAGGAAAGAATACAAATTCACAAGAAACGGCTAAATGAAATCTTAATCCTTCTTGGGGGCTACTGTCGGATATATGCCAATTAGGGGTTTGTCCGGCATTGGCCTAAAGGCCGGATTACCAGGGTGGCCCACAGGCAATGGAACATAGTCCATTGGGCGGCCCAGTAAGCTGACGTGCAGGAAGCCGGATTCTAGAAGAACCCGAACCACGGCCCAAAGTGGTGCGGCTTGGAGGAGAAGACGGATTACTTACTTTCCAAGTTAGATACTTTCCATAGTTTTATAGGTTTCCTTTCTGTAAGCCCTAATCCGGCTATCTATATAAAGCCGGACAGGAGGAAAAATAGACAGACTATTAGCTAGAAGCCAACTCGCCGAGAAGTTGATCCTCGCTGAGTTAGTGAAACCATAGTCACCATTGTACTTTGTATACTTTAGGAATTGTACTTTGTATACTTTAGGCTTCAACCCTGATTTAGTGAGATTGCAGGAGTAGGAACACCGCCTAGTTGCGTCGTACCGAACCTGGGTAAAACTCGGTGTTCTCATTTGCAGTGTTTCCACGTCCCCCCACGGTTCTACCAGTAGGGCTTATGGCACCCCCGTCCATTAACCTTACTATGATGTCTCGACATCCATGTTGATATTATGCCAATTGCTATATGTTTTTTTGTATACTTTATATCATTTTTATGGATTTCCTGGGAGTAACCTTTTGACAATATGCTCTTGATGACCCACAAGTATAGGGGACCGCAACAGTCTTCGAGGGAAGTAAAACCCAAATTTATTGATTCGACACAAGGCGAGCCAAAGAATATTTGTGAGCCTTAAAGAGTGAGTTGTCAATTCACCTGCACCTGAAAGTACTTTTGTTCGCAGTGGTTTATCAGTAGTAACAGTTTTATAGTAGCAGCAGTAGTGAAATAATAGCAGCAGTGAGATGAAAACAGCAGCAGCGGTGTTTGAAGTAAACAGCGGGATTAAATACTGTAGGCATAGGGATGGATGAACGGGCGTTGCATGGATAAGATAGTTCAAATAATGATCAAGTCATGGGCATTGCAGATAAATATGATAAAGCATCCAAGCACTAAGTAACCATAGGCATGTGTTCTGTAAATAGTCGTACGTGCTCGCAATGAGAACTTGCATAACATCTTTTGTCGTACCAGCCCGTTTTCAGCGGGGCCTCTAGGGAACTACTGGTAATTAAGGTGCTCCTTTTAATAAAGTACCGGAGCAAAGCATTAACACTCCGTGAACACATGTGATCCTCACATCATAGCCATCCCCTCCGGTTGTCCCAATTTCAGTCACTTCCGGGCCTCGGGTTCCGTACAACAATGTGTGTAAACAACTTGTAGGTATGATCAAGAAACAATAATTATCATCGTGATTCAATAACATGCTCAGATCTGAGATCATGGCACGCGGGCCCAAAGTGGCAAGCATTAAGCATAACAAGTTGCAACAATGTCAATAGCACTAATAGAGGATACTAGGCACTATGCCCTAACAATCACGACATTATTACATGAACGATCTCATCCAATCCCTACCATCCCCTTCATCCTACAGCCGGGAATTGCTCACACATGGATGGGGCAAACATGGATGGTCGATGGAGAGGCGTTGGCGATGACGATGGCGATGATCTCCTCCACTTCCCCGTCCCGGCAGGGTGCCAGAACAGGAACTTCTGATCCCCGAATCGAGGTTCGGGACGGCGGCGGCGCTCTGTTGTGTTTCTATGGAATATGACGAACCCCCTCGGATTTTAGGGTTGGAGGCTACTTGTAGTCGAAAGGGGAGTCTGAGGGGGCTCTGGGGGCCCACACCCTATGTTGGCGCGGCCGGGGGGGGCCCGCGCCAGGGGGGTGTGGCCACCCTGTGGCTCCTCTCCTGGCCCCCTTCTGGCTCCCGGGGTCTTCCGGGGTGAAAACACCAATGCGCTCTTTTCTGGGAATTTTCCCGAAAGTTGGTTTTCTGCACAAAAACAAGACACCAAAGTAATTCTGCTGAAAACAGCGTTAGTCCGTGTTAGTTGTATTCAAAACACACATGTTTAGAGGAAAACAATAGGAAAAGTGTTTGGAAAAGGAGATACATTTTCGACTATCAGATGTCGTAACACCCGTTCTTGTTTTCTGTTGTTTTTCGTTTCAGAAAAGTTGTTCTGGAAATATTCTCGGAATTGGATGAAACAAAATCCCAGGGTCCTATTTTTCTGTCACGTACCCGGAGTTCGGAGGAGACCCGGAGGGAGGCTCCGAGGAAGCCACGCCATAGGGTGGCGCCCTCCCCCCTTGGCCACTCCACCACGTGGTGTGGGCCCCTCGGGCGCCCACCGACATCGCCATTTTGCCTATATAATCTCCTCCTCGAGAAAACCCTAAATACCGGAGCCTCCATCCACAAAAGTTCCGTAGCCACTGTCATCGTCAACCCTAGTTCGGGAGGGTTCTTAAGCTCTCTCCGGCACCCTTCCGGGAGGGGAAATCATCACCGGAGGGCTCTACATCACCATGCCTGCCTCTGGAGTGATGCTTGAGTAGTTCATCCTTGGAATACGGGTCCATAGAAGTAGCTAGATGGTAGTCTTCTCCTCCTTTTGTGCCACCATGTTTAGATATTGTGAGCTACCTAACATGATCAAGATCATCTTATTGTAATGCTACATGTTGTGTTTGTTGGGATCCGATGAATATTGAATGCTATGTCAAGTTGATTATGAATCTATCATGTTTATGTTATTTATGTTCTTGCATGCTCTCCGTTACTAGTAGATGCTCTCGCCAAGTTTATGCTTGTAACTCCAAGAGGGAGTATTTATGCTCGATAGTGGGTTCATGCCTCCAGTTATCTGGGAGAGTGACAATAACTTCTAAGATTGTGGATGTCATGTTGCCACTAGGGAGAAAACAACAATGCTTTGTCTAAGGATAATTCTATTGTTTACATTACACACTTTACCTAATGCAATAATATGTTGCTTGCAAGTTAACCCAAAGTCTGCTTGGATTACGTTTTGAGGGTGGATTATTAGTCATAGATGCAGTTGGATTACGGTCTATGTATCATGTTCTAATGCCCAAATAAATCTCATAGAAATCATCATGTCATGCATATGCACTACGGTGCAACCTCTATCTCTGTCAATTGCTCGGCTGTAATTTCTTTACCCATCATGTTATTTATCTGTTTTGGAGAGACTCCACTAGTGAACTGTGGACCTCGGTCCATTCTTTTACACTGATAATATAATTTACTGCAAGCATTGGTCTTTTTTACTACAAGCACTATTCTCTTCTACTGCAAACAATGTTCTTATTTTATTCACTGCAAATAAACATCATTTTTCACATTATACGTCTAATACTTTGTTTTCAGTAAAACCGGTGAGATTGACAACCTCACTGTTTCGTTGGTGCAAAGTATCTTGGTTGTATTGTGTGCAGATTCCACGTTGCTGCTGAGCCTGGTAGTGCGTCCTGCCAACATCAGTTGTCATCAACCTTCAGAAGTGATTTTTTTCTCCTACTGGTCCGATTAAACCTTGGTTTCTTTCTTAGGGAAAACTCGTTGTTGTACTCTTCATACCTTCCTCTTGGGGTCTCCCAACGAATGTGTGTTTACACGCCCTCAAGCTTGTTTTCTGGCGCCTTTGTCGGGGAGGAACATGATTTCTACAAGGGGAGTCTCTCACCTCCACTCTTTTTACTTTGTTATTGTTTTGCTTAGTTTATTTTATTTTTTCTTGTTTGCTTCTTTATATAAAAAACACACACAAAATAGTTCATATTTCTATGTTATTTTTGCTACCTGCTTTTAGTTTATTTTTCATCATGTTACTCCCTAAGTTCACCCTGCAAGACCTATCAATAGGTAGTGGTTCTATAATTGGAAAGGATAACACTGAAATTCTTTCATCATGTTAGTAAGAATAAAGATTTTGAGGATAGATCCATTGTAGAACTTGCTCTGAATTATGAAACCGTTGCAGCTTCTTTAGTTCACATGTTAGAGGCTAGGTTTTTTAACCTTAACCCCATAATGCAACAAATTTTTCTTAACCTAAATGAGGTTGAAGATATTGAAAAGAGATATTTTATTCTGTAAACTTTGCTTAAAGAATTTGGTAATATTGCTATAGAGGCTAGGAAAGTCTTTGATCTTTTTAAGATGCTAGGCTCATGTGTATATGTTATTGGTGCTCTTGAAAAATTGGACAAAACCAAACCTAAAAATGGGGAGGAAATCAAAATACCAATACCTTTTAAACTAGTAGGAATGCATGAAGCTGTGGAAAGAATTTTGATTGGATTGTTCCTGAAAACCCATTTGATGAAAGTAGTAAACCCAAGAGTGTTGAGAGAGGGGAATCTGAAATTTATATAGATAAAATTCAATGCATTGTTGAGAAAGTTTCTAGTCTTGATTTGGATGCTTCTTCACTTGAAAATACTTGATCCTTGTTTTCTGGGCCTAGCTGAAAGGCGTTAAAGAAAAGCACTTCTTGGAAGATAATCCATGTTTTATTTTTGCAATTTTTCTTCTGTTTTCTTTGAATCAAGGTGTTGTTTACTTCTGTATAAACTCCTTTGTTTCTTTACTTTTTCGAATTTTTGTGCCAAGTAAAATCTCTAGTGAAATGTTGATGCTAGATTTGGATTTCTGCATAGGAACAGATTTTTTTCTGGCGTTTAATTCGCCCTAATTCCCAGAAAAATCAAAACATGCTGAAAAAATTTGTGCATGATACTTATATATTTACGCAACTTTTCTTAGTTCGGAGTTTTCTGATTTGAGCAAGTTAAGTGCCTCAAAAAAATTCGTGTTTACAGACTGTTCTGGTTTTGATAGATTCTGCCTTTTACTTTGCATTCTCTCTTTTACTATGTTGAGTGAGTGGATCTCTTTTCTCCACAAAACATCAGTGGCTATAGATAATGTTTAGAAATTATTAGTAATGATTGTGTCAATGGAGAACATCGGAGTTTTTTTTATTATGCACTAACCCTCTAATGAGAATTACCTTGAGCTTGGTGTGAAGGAAGTTTTCAAGGGTCAAGAGAAGAGCATGATATAATCTGATCAAGAAGAGTGAAAGGCCTAACTTTGGGGATGCCCTCGTGGATCATCCCAAAAATTCTAAGAAGACTCAAGCATCTAAACTTGGGGATGCCCAAGGCATCCCCTTTTTCATCAGCAACTTGTCATGTCAGTTCTGGTGAAACTATATTTTTATTTGGTCACATCATATGTTTTTTACTTGGAGCGTCAGTTTGTTTTGTTTTCTTTTATTTTATGCAATAAACTTGGTTGGAACCTAGCATTCTTGTGTGGGAGATAGATACGCTCCGCTTTTTATATGAATACAAGTATTCTTCGTTTTTTATCTAGCTACTGTAATCCTTTTAGCTCCTGTTTTTCATGCATCTCTTATTCACAGCTGCTAGTTCTAGTAGAGTAGTACCCTCTTGTTTCACTGATAAACTATTTGGAGAGTTTTTGTTGAAATAAAGCGATTCGTGTTGGATAACAATAAAATATTTCATGCTTATAACGGTGCAAAAGAAACTTGTTTAGACTGTGCCTTAGACTTTATCATGTCATGTTAGATATTATTGTAATTCTATTCTTAGTAATTATTGATGTAGCATGACTTGTCTCAAATACTTGAGAGTGCTTAATGTGACACTGAAAGAAATCATGAGTTATTTTTATTATATCGAAGCATAATATTGTGGTATTCTCCTTCGAATGCTTTATTTGGTTGACTTGGCGCATACTTACACCATGTTAGGACTACAAACCAATCACCTCTGGCCTCTATGATCATTTAGTTTTTTTACTTTTGATATCATTTATGCTTTGATTAATAAGGGTTTTGTCACTATGCATGATTATGACCATTATTAATCTCTTAATTTGTCACTCTCAGTCTTTTTCTACCCTTCACCTGTACTGAGTATGAGCTCTACTCGTGCATCCAACTCCAAAAACCAAAGTTTGCAAAATGTGTCCACCATACGTACCTATATGTGGTATTTAACTGCCACTCCAAAGTAAATTTCTCATGTGCTACCTTTAAAACCTTCAAAATTACACATGCTTTGTGCTCTCTTTTAGCTCATGAGGATGTAGGTAGACGATATTTATTTCACTTGATAATTGCACTTTACACACCTGGACTAGTGGCACATCCTCTTGTCCAAATCGCTAGAAGAGCTGGCAACGGGATGCCCAGCCCCAAATTTGGTTATTTCACAATTCTCTTCACTCTTTTTGCCCCTGATTTATCAGTTAAGCAAAGTTCATAAGTGTGTAAACAAAAGAGAAGAGGGATGATCTACTGACCCCGGTAGAAAGGATGCCCTTCAATGGGAGTCGCTCTTGTAAAGTCTAGTTAACTTGTGACGTAATGTATTGTTTATCTACTATTCGTTGACGTAGACATACACCTCTCTTAAAATTGTTTTCAATACATCTTTTTTAATCAAATAAAAAGCTCTAACACATGAGTTAATCCCTGCTTCTCTCTGCGAAGGGAATTTCTTTTACTTTTATGTTGAGTCTTCATCTTCTAACTTTATGCACCAATTAAGAGAGAATAGTTGTCATTCTGAGTATAATGTGCATCAGTCCAAAAAATAATTATTGATTGATTCATGATATGTTATTACTTGCTCTCAAATTACTATTCGTTGACGTAGACATACACCTCTCTTAAAATTGTTTTCAATACATCTTTTTTAATCAAATAAAAAGCTCTAGCACATGAGTTAATCCCTGCTTCTCTCTGCGAAGGGCATTTCTTTTACTTTTATGTTGAGTCTTCATCTTTTAACTTTATGCACCAATTAAGAGAGAATAGTTGTCATTCTGAGTATAATGTGCATCAGTCCAAAAATCAATTATTGATTGATTCATGATATGTTATTACTTGCTCTCAAATTACTTGTGTCTAGTCACCACTTGAACTTTGAAGGTGGCCTGACATTTATGTTTTGCTATCACTTTAAGGACAAGCGGAATACTAGTTTGCTATGTTTTCTCTATACTCAAAACAAACGTATAACTTTCAAGTGCATTATTATTCATGATCTTTTGTTTGTGTTACTTTTCATGTTGCAACATGATTGCTAAGTTTCATTGTTAGAATTATATATATCATGCCTATGTTTAGAGTACTTTGATCTCAGCTTACAATGCTTTTATAATAATGATAATCAAGATTGTGTTGGTAGTATGTCACCTCAGAAATTATTTTGTTTTTATCGTTCTACCTAATCGAGGATGAGTAGAACTAAGCTTGGGGATGCTTGATACGTCTCTGACGTATCTATAATTTTTGATGTTCCATGTTGATATTATGTCAATTGTTATATGTTTTCTGTACACTTTATATCATTTTTTTATGGATTTTCTGGGACTTTCCTATTGACAAGATGTCACAACGACAGTTCCTGTTTTCTGTTGTTTTTTGTTTCAGAAAAGTTGTTCTGGAAATATTCTCGGAATTGGACGAAACAAAATCACAGGGTCCTATTTTTCTGTCACGTACCCGGAGTCCGGAGGGGGGCTCCAAGGCAGCCACACCATATGGTGGCGTGGCCCCCCTTGGCCGCCCCACCACGTGGTGTGGGCCCCTCGGACGCCAACCGACATCGCCCTTTCGCCTATATAAGCTCCTCCTCGGGAAAACCCTAAATACCCGAGCTTCCATCCACGAAAAGTACCGTAGCCGCCATCATCGTCAACCCTAGTTTGGGAGGGTTCTGAAGCTCTCCCCAGTACCCTTCCGGGAGGGGAAATCATCACCGGAGGGCTCTACATCACCATGCCTGCTTCCGGAGTGATGCGTGAGTAGTTCATCCTTGGACTATGAGTCCATAGCAGTAGCTAGATAGTTGTCTTCTCGTCCTTTTGTGTCATCATGTTTAGATCTTGTGAGCTGCCTAACATGATCAAGATCATCTTATTTTAATGCTACATGTTGTGTTTGCTGGAATCCCATGAATATTGAATGTTATATCAAGTTGATTATGAATCTATCATGTTTATGTTATTTATGTTCTTGCATGCTCTCCGTAGTTGATTATGAATCTATCATGGATCTAAGAGGGAGTATTTATACTTGATAGTGGATTCATACCTCTAGTTATCTAGGAGAGTGACAATAACTTCTAAGATTGTGGATGTGTTGTGGCCACTAGGAAGAAAACAACAATGTTTTGTCTAACGATAATTATATTGATTATATTACGCATTTTACTTAATGCAATAATCAATTGCTTGCAACTTAATGCCCAAAGTCTGTTTGGATTACGTTCTGAGGGTGGATTATTAGTCATAGATACAGTTGGATTACGGTCTATGTATCATGTTGTAATGCCCAAATAAATCTCACAGTAATCATCATGTCATGCATATGCACAGTCTCTATCTCTGTTTAATTGCCTAGTTATAATTTGTTTATCCAGCATGTTATTTATCTGTTTTGGAAAGACACCACTAGTGAACTGTGGACCTCGGTAATACAATCTACTACAAGCACTGTTCTCTTTTACTGCAAACATTGTTCTTATTTTATTCACTGCAAACAAACATCATTTTCCACATTATACGTCTAATCCTTTGTGTTCAGCAAAACCGGTAAGATTGACAACCTCACTGTTTCGTTGGGGCAAAGTATCTTGGTTGTGTTGTGTGCAGATTCCACGTTGCTGCTGAGACTGGTAGTGCGTCCTGCCAACATCATCTATCATCAACCTTCAGAAGTGATTTCTTTCTCCTACTTGTCCGATTAAATTTTTTGGTTTCTTTCTGAGAGAAAACTCGTTGTTGTACTCTTCATACCTTCCTCTTGGGGTCTCCCAACGAACATGTGTTTACACACCATCAGGGATCGAGGTGGTCAAGCGCCACGGCCCAGGGGACGGTTTGTGACCCTTGTGTAGGATCCCTGAGTCGAGTACCCACGTCTTCTTTGTGTGTCCCGCTGCTCGGTTTCTATGGAACTTTGTCCTGGAGGCGTCGGGGGCCTGCCTGGCAGACCTCGGACCTCGGCGAGTTCCTCGAAACCTGGGCGCACCAGGCAAGGGGCGGTAGACGCTCTTTTGGTTGGTGTTTGCGGCGATGGCATTGTCCTTGTGGGTTGTGCGCAATAAAATGATGATTGAGAAGGTTTTCATGAGACGCGCTGCTAACTATGTCTTCAAATTTTTAGCCTTATTGCATCAGTGGCACCCGTTGTGTAGACAGCGGGATAGGACGCGGCTAGACAGCTACATCGACAGACTTCTCGTCGCCTCTCCTCTACATCGCCTCTCTGAGCGTGTTTTCTTGGAACATGTATGACTACCGTAGACGGTTGCTTTATTTATAAAACGGAAACATATTTCGAGGATGTACCTAGATGGATTTAAGTGATAGATGCGTCATTTTAAATCTATTTCTATGACACTTATTTTGAGACAGAGGAAGTACTATATTGCTCATCATGCTGGTCCACGTACCATCAGTTATCTGCATTGTGAGAGAATGAGGATTGGCAGTTCAAAATATAAAAAGGATTTGAGAATGACCAACGTGAGGTGGCTCCTCTAGCCAGCAAGAACGTTATTCAGAGCTCTGGCAGCTGCAGGTTGCTTTAAAATTCTTTTAAATGCAATGGAGGCATCATCATAAAATTAGAGTTTACAACCAAGTCAAATCCCTTCTGAAGCACAGACTCCACCGGTTAGTTGCTTGCTGGCACTGTTACATAGTAATACATCATAACATCACATAAATATTGTTCCTACCACAAAGATGGGTTCAAGGGTTCTAAAGGCTTAATAGTTAACTAATGAACACACCAGTGTTTTAGATCAAGATTCTACTCAGGCAACGCAATGCGAGAATGAAAAATGTTCTAATGACGCTGATTCAACAAGGTCAATGGAGTGTTCCAACTTCTCATAAGCAGAAACGAGCGAAAATGAATAGGTTTATCATCAGGTCTTGTGAACTCATTTTCCATATGGCTGGTACCTGCCCGAGCCTCGGCCGCTCGCGCTCCCACCACCCATGCTTCCAGCTCCTCCATAGGCACCATATCCGCCTGCACCGTAGCCACCAGGTGCACCGTACGCGCCACCCCCGTAGGCACCACCATATGCCCCATAGGCACCATACGGACCTGCTCCATATATAGAACCACCGTAGCCAGAGCCAAAACCTGGCTCATAGGCAGGGTTGCTTCCATATGCGCCATAGCCTCTACCATAGCCACCATATCCTGCACTACCATAATAGGCTGCTGCAGCTGCTCGGTAGTCAGCTCCATACCCATAGCCACTGCTGCTGCTGCTCACAGAACGGCCTCCGCCACTGCCGCCACCACCACCTCCTCCACCGCGGTGTGAACTACGGCGGCCACCCCCGCCATGACTAGATCTCCCATTAGAGCTCGAATCGCCACCACCAGGTTTCTTTGGCTCAGCCCTCTTTATTTCAACCTGCAAAATCCAAGTGGAGAAGTTGTCACAACAATTTATGGTACCACAGATTTGTTTCATGTTTCAAATTTGCAGTAGATGTTTAGTTTCATTATTGCCAACCTATTAAAGCTTATAAATGAGATAATCACATCTTATTCGTTATTGCCATCTGAGCAGTTCACTAGGTAAGTACACACAGGTATTATGAGTTATATTCTACATTTCAACTACTAGAGTAATACATATGAACGTTCAGAATCATTAATCTCATAGCAAAAGCATGCTCTCTGATTGCAATGGCATTCAGAACAAAGCTCCATGATTTACCACAGGAGCATTTACAAAGGTGTGACATCGGCTGCCTCTTCATCCTGCCACGTAGGATAACTACTGATGTCGAGACAAAGGACAGAGGACATAACTGACTCTTCAAGAGTTGGACTCTACAAATAACAGAATCTCTCGTAACTATTAATGAAAAGTCAACTTAAGAGAGACCCCATTGTATGAGTTATTTTATTGTTGATCTTGATGATATGGAGAGGTCAAAGAGTAAACAACTGACTACCTTTCTAGATGCGCTAACTAGGTACTATCGAAGAATTTATATATGAACATAACGTCGAATCAATTTGACTCGCCAAGATAAGAATAGACTTCCAAATCCAAAATCACTCGACAGAAGATATAGAAGAACAGTCAGCTTCCAGCGGTAGGATTTACATTTCTTGGCACTCTACTATTCTCATTGATACAACTAACTGCAATGTACTACTCCCTCCGTTCCACGATATAAGATGTTTTAGACATTTTCCACATTCACATATACACACATGTACCTAGACATGTTTTAGTGTATATGTCTACTCATTTTAGTTCGAATCTAGACAACATGTGAAACACCTAAAACATCTATATTATGGAACATGGGGAGTATTACTTAGTTCCACAAAAAGAACAGCACTGCGCAAGTAAAATTCTCTTGAAAGTAGATATGGAAATTACACGAAGATGTAAAAAAGGCAATACTCAGTGGTTACTAGTTCTTCCATCCTAGAATAAAGGATTAGCTCAATAAATACTAGAGTTGACATGACTAATGCATTCTGATTTCTGAGCAACTCTGGTATTGATACACATCACTAACCTCTTAACGTGCTATTAAGCTATCAGTTACAATAACGGTGACTTTTACATATTTAACTCTTTCAATACTCAAAAACAACCCATGAGACTGAGACTACTCCCTCTGTTCCATATTAGTTGTCACTGATTTAGTACAAAGTTGTACTAGATCAGCAACAACTTATATGGAACAGGGGAGTACATGCTAGCAGTTTAACAATCATATGTTGACATGGTTGAATATTTGACGACAACAATATTTGCTAATGAATCTAATAATAACTGGAAGTGTGAATATCTTTCATGAAAAATGGCAACAAGAGAAAGAGTGTGACCTGTTTCCCTCCAAGATCATGCATTCTCCCCTCCGACATAACCCTTTCAACAGCGTCCTCACTTTCAAAGGTAACAAAGCCAAAGCCTCGTGAACGGCCCGTGCTATGGTCAACCATGATTTGATGCTCAGCCACATCCCCGTATGAGGAGAAGTGTTCCTTTAACTGGCCTGAAAATCCAATCCGGGCATGATTTGCATTTGAAACAAATATGATCAAAGATAACATATGTAAGCATGATTTGCATATGAAACAAATATGATCAAAGATAACATATGTAAATATTAGGAGTACTCAACTGGTTTTGACTTAATACTGTGAACACATCTGGGCTTCTAAATTTCAAAAAAAATGTTCGCAAAAAGAGAAAGACATTGGTTTTGCTAACTACCTTCAGTTAGAGATGGTGGAATACCACCAACAAATATCTTTCTTGTTTTAGGAGCCTCTTTTGTTGACATTGCCTCTCTAGGCACAGTCCTTTTGACTTCAACCTTAACAGATAAAAAAATGTGAGTGAGAACATACTCCATTCAGGTTTGCACTGTTTTGGTTGTTGGTGTTACAATCGAAGAGCCTCTTCACCTAGCTGTCAACACAAGAGGTCTTACCGTTCTTCCATCTATGGTATGTTCATCCTCCAGAACCCTGTCAATCACAGATGGATCTTTAAATGTAACAAATCCAAATCCACGAGGCATCCTCGTATGCTTGTCCATCATGATCACAGAATCCTTAATAACCCCATATTTCTGAAAATGCTTGGCGAATTTTGCTGCAGGCAAACAAATGAGGCATCAGTTACAGCTCATATTTCTGAAAATGCTCAATGTTTCTGCACACAAACAAATAAAGGATGCAAATGCCAAGTTAAACAACAGATTTCACACGAAAGCAAAGCAATATCCAGAACAGAGGTATCTAGACAATATTGATGGGAAACAATTCAGAGCACAAATGATATTCTCTTATGAATTCCTAGTTTCTTAGTAAAATGAAATGTCCACATTCTACCAGGCAACGCTGAAATAAATGCCAAGATACTATTCCATCTTTGCCGATGATTGGTAACTGGTAAGATACACAAGTTAAGTTTGAAACAACAAACACAGGAGTTGCATGCCTTGTGACAAATTGATAAGACAGCTTGAGAACAGAGTTAAAGTATCATTAATAGACAAGTTTCGTCTGTAATCCCAAAGAGATAAATGTTCAAAACTTCGAAGAACAGCACCCGTTATCAGACTGAAATTGATCACTGTGATATTAAGATCACAATTACTCCTATAATCAAACTCATGTGCCCAATTAACAAATGAAACAGCACAACCACTAAAAATCCAAAAGTGGGATACATGGGAACCATTAGTTGGAATCCAATAACAGTGTATGTTGCTCTGCAACCGATCTTCAGACATTTATACTACCAAAATTATTTATTTGTGGACCAAGGACCATAACAGTTTCCCAACTTAATGCAACATACGAATTGTAGCTTCCCAAAATGCGATGATTTTGGCTATAATAAATATTAACTAGTACCCAAAAATGGTATGTTTGAATTAACTACTCCCTCCGTATCAAAATATAAGATGTTTTAGCATTTCCTAGACAATATGTACCTAGACATGTTTTAGTGTAAGATGCATATGAATGTACACACTAAAACATGTCTAAATACATTATATCTACAAAATGCTAAAACATCTTATATTTTGATACGGAGGGAGTACTACGTAGAGCCGAATTTCTTGGTTTTTGTTTCTTGATGTGTGGATCAAATTCGGATCTGAAATTCTGTGGCACGGTACACACAGTTTGTGTGAACACTTTAAAATAAAATTCAGTACTTTTGGATCTCAAAATGGTTTGATCTCACAGATACCACGCAAATTGCGCCCAGATAAAGTAGCTTCTTTGTGACGGCATATTCATGAAAATAAATAATCCATCTAACCAAGCTAGCAAGCAGCCAGAAATGCTTATAATTTAAAGGTTAATATCACACAACAATATGGCTCAAGACAGAACAACAAGAAAGATGCAGCCAGATATTTCTGCTTTGGTCCCTTTTTTCTTAACAAATATGCACAATAAAATGCCACTACGAGAAATAGCTCACATCAGTAATCCTAATTCAGGTTCTACAGCTGAATCAGTGTACAGGCTTCTTAATATGTCAAAACTAAGCAATACAGGAACTAACTGAATGACACAATCTACTAACTAGATATAACTAAAATCGCCCCCTTTGTTAGAACAATCCCCCAATAAGAATATATATATACTCGTCGTCTACCTTCGGTTGTCTCCCAGGCTACACCCCCAACGAAAATCTTCCTGTAGAGAAGCACAGACACCAAACCAGAGTGGTTAACTAAACCTCGCCTAATGCAACAGACCAAGCCAAACCCTAAAAGCGCAGCGAGAACTCACCCCGACCCGTCGGCAGGCTCCGTGGTCACGTCCTTCCCTTGCTCGCCGCCAGCCTCCTCAAAACCAACGGTCTCTCCTCCGCCACCGCCTTGCGGCCCCTCGGCCTCCTCTTCCTCCTCCTCCTCCACCACCTCCTCTTCGACCTCCTCTTCAACCTCCTCCGGTTCCTCCTCTTCCTCCTCGTAGCCTCTCATGGCGTTCTGGTGCACGTCCTCGTACCCCGCCATGCCGCCGCCGCGACTACCGAGCGGCACCACCTGCTGCGGGAACCACCCAAGCGGAAGCTCAGCGAACAACCCAACCCTAGCTCCGGATCGAAGCGCGGCAGCAGCTAATTTACCTAGTAGGAAGCGGCCCTGCTGGGAGGGGAGTGAGTGGGGTTTGGGGATCGTGGCTGGAGCAGCAAACCCTAGGCGCGCCGCTTGGAGTTGGAGCGAGAGAGAAGGAAAAGGGGCGGGGGACGGGAGAGGTGGCGGCGAAGTGGCCGGGAGGAGGGATATCTAGCTCGGTGGTCGGTGCCGTGAGTGGCTGGGCTGCCCGCGCGAGTTTGCTTCGGACCGTCGGATGGGCACTGCGATTCGCGCTATTTCTAATCAAGGGCGCTATGCTCATGCTTTTCCGCGTCTTTTCGGCTTTCCGCAGTGGAATCACATTCGATTCAAAACTACTCCTGGAGTAGACTTCATTTTACACACCGTTAAAAGAGCGGAAAGTGCTATTGGAGCACCGGCTCCATAGGTCCCTTTTTCTGGAAAAAAAAATAGATCAACATTTACAGTTTCAAAAATTTTTGAAAAAATCCTTAATGTTTAGAATGACGTGTTCTACGGTCCTGCAAATTTTCAACCCGAAATAGTTTGAATGGCCTATACAAAAATGAAAAATCTAAAAATCTTCGAATTTTGCAATGTTCACATCTCATATCAATGTTGTATACGTCTTTCAATGTTGTAATAAAGTCGCACGAAATTTGTTGAGAAAGTATACACGAGATGTTGCAAGGTTTTTTTTGCGCGATTTCGACAAATTTGTGTGGTTGTTTTCTAAAAAATATTAGAATGGTTTTTTATGTCTTCTTCGCATGTTGCAAACATGTGATTTTTCTGTTGTTATTATTTGTATTTTTTCTTAAAATACCCGATGATTTTTATTGCAAATGAATTGTAGCAGAACATTATGTTCCTTGCCTATCTTTAAACAACAATTTTTTAAATAGGTTTTGTTGTAATAGGTTGTCATTTTTGTTAAAATAGGTGACGATTTTTGTTGCAAACAAAAATTTAACAACAATTGGCTATTTTTTTAATGGCTACAAAGACATGATTTTGTTGTAAGGTTGTGATTTTTGTTGAAATTTTTTACGGGTTCTGTTGCAAAGCAGTCCACAAAAAATAATTTATTTTTTAACTTTTTTAGCATTAGTTCGTTTTCAAAGTGTTTACGACGATCTGTTGCAATACTGTAATTTTTTTGTACACGAGACGTGAAGTTTTGTTGCAATACTCATGCATTTGTTGCGATACTAAGAGCAAATCACTACGGTGGGCATTTTTTGTGTAAATATAAAAAGATAGGAGGCAACACGATATACCCTTTTCTTTAAGTGAGGTCGTTGTAGAGCGCGGGTTTGATATCCGAAAAATTGAAGGACTAAAATATAAAAATGCGCTGCGGAGATTTGTGGACGTACGATGAAAATCCAACGGTGCGGGAGAGGGAGAATCCAATACCGCCTACTTCCATGCCATAGTTAATGGGCGGCGGCGAAGATGCTCTATCCCATTACTATGGGTGGCGGCATATTGTTGGAGGCGGCCGAGGACATCTCCGCCCATATTTACTCATTCTTTAAGGAGTTGTTTACGGCTACCCCTCGTACTCCGGTGGCGTTGGCTGACCACTCGTGGCCCCAGGGGGGCCTAGTTACCTCGGTCGAGAACAAGAAAATTTTGCTCCTGTTTCTCCCCGAGGAGGTTTGCGGGGCTGTGATGGAAATAAAAGCGTGCTCGGCCCCGGGGCTGGATGGTCTCTCGGTCTCTTTCTTCCAGAAGTTCTGGAAGACTATCCAGACGGTCGTTATGCCGATGTTCCACGAATTTTATATTGGGACCTTTGTTCTGTCGCACCTAAACTATGACGTGATAACCCTGATCCCAAAAATTCCTAGGGCAACGGATATCCGACAATTTAGTCCCATCACGGTTATAAATGTTATCCAGAGGATTTTTCCAAGGTTTGTGCGATGCGTTTGGACCTAGTGGCTGAGCGTATTACACATCCCTTTCAGTTCGCTTTCCTCAAGGGACGTTTTATCCATGATGGGATCCTAATGTAACATCCCTGATTTTCGGAGAAACTCAAAAATCGCAAAAATTTAAAACTTTTTTGTTTTCTTCCTAATGCAAGCCACCAAAAACAAATAAAACTCCAACACAAAGGAACATATTATATGTTATTCCAATGTTATTGGAAATGATAACCCAACTACCTCTCTTCTCTAAAACATTAAATTCTCAAAATAGATAATTATGTAAAGAAACTATTTTCCCTAATTGCAAACCTTAAAAATATAAAATGTTTTCCATAAACAAGATGTTTTCCATATTGTTTTCATCTTCTATCAATTGGTAATGATTCATATTCCAATTCTTTGATTAATAAAATAGTTTCAAAGCCAAATTTAACAACATCATTTTACTATATCAAGAATCTAGTAATAAAATGTTTTCCATAATTCACTTCTTGTTTTAAAATGGAAATTAACTTATAGAAAACAACATTTTTCAGTTCTGAAAACCTTTGGTTTTATTTGACTAATTATTTGTTTTCTCTTTTGAAATAACAATAAAGGACTAGTAGTTATTTATTCATATTTTGAAATATATAAAATTTTAAATTGTGTCTAAAGCAGAACATAATTGTTTTTTTTTCAAAGAGAAAGATTTTATAAAGCTATAGAATTTTGTTTAAGGTTATTTGGCCTCATATTTTAAAAGTTATGATATATTTGTTAAAAAACAGAAAGGGAAAAAGAGAACAAAAAAAGAAAGCAGCCAGCCCAACCCACCACCTACCCCTTATTTCCTGCGCGTGCAACATCAAGACCCCAGCGGCCCACCCCGACAGCAGCCAGCCTGCTCCTCTCCCCCTCTCTCTCTTCCACGTGGGACCCCTGCTGATGTCATCGCTGATATCATCCTTCTTCAATCTCAGAAACGGAAGAAAAACGATTGTTTTGGTCGATTGATTCTAGTCGTGAATGCGCACGATTAAGGCCACAATTCATTCATCCCCTGACCTCCTCTTAAACCCCACGAGCCCCTCTGCATTTCCCCTATGACTCCTCCCCCAATCGTGCGAGGAAGTTGTCTAGATCTCTCGCCGGAGTTGCTCGAACCCGCCACGGTCAATCTCCATTTTGGGCCACTATAGCTCCTCCCCTCCGTCCTTCTTTGTCCCATTTGTTCCTCCTTGACCTTGCGTGCGTGTTGACGCCCTCGGGATTTTTCTTGTGAAGCAGGATCGCCGCGTCGTGCATTTCCGAGGTTGCCGGAGCCTACGCCGTCTCCGTTCGCACCGCATCGTCGTCCCAGGAAGCGACGGTCCGCGACACTGCCTCCATCGGCTTCGCCGTGTCGCGGGGAGCGTTGTGGTGTCTTCCCCGTGCCCGGACGATCACGGAAGCCCCGTCGTCATCAATTTCTGAGCCGCGGGTCACCGGAGCTCCGTCGTCCTCGCCATCTCCGGCCGCCGAAGCGCCGCTGTGTAAACCCTAGCCTCTCCACCTTCAGATCCTGATCCAACAGGTAGGATAGATTCACTTAAGTGAATCGGTATGGACCAATAGGAAAGCGCCAAATCAGCATGTCCCGCGCAGCCAGTAGAAAACCGCGCGTGGCCCAGCCTTATCCAGATATTTTTCGGAATTAAAGTAAATTAGCAGTTTTGCAGTTTAGTCCCTGTAATTTGCAATCATCATATCTTTTTAACCAAAACTCCAAATTTAACAAACTTGGACTTTTTGAAATCCAAAGAACATGTAGAAACTTTTGGCACTAGACAAATTTAATTTTGACCATCTAAAAATTGTTCAATTTCAAATATGCTTGTTTGATGAATTTTGGCATAATTCAAATTTTACAAATCCATAAATTGAAAATAAAATATATCTGGAAAACTTAGGATGTGTACTTTCATATCCTCTGTCCCAAAATAATTTTTTGAACAATTAATAAACTTAATTTAGATTTAAGTGATCATTTGAGTATTTTTTACATAGATTTAATTCTATAAATAATTAGAATATGTTCCCTTAATCACAATTGCTCCATTTGGTGACCTTGAACCATAGACATCAGTGCCTAAACAATTTTGGACACCCTTGGACCATGACCATGTGTTTTTTACCAAAAACTCAACATAGTGATCCACCCATATTATCATGGCCTAGGATTTGTTTTCATCTTTTTATCTTTGAAGTTGTGTCTATTTTGGAGCCAAGACCAAGTCCTTAGTATGTGTCAACCATATATAAGACCAAGTAGTGAACCTTAAACACTAGTACTATTGTTTTCCATCTACTTCTCCACTCCCCTATTCTTGCTTCAAGAATTCATCGAGTTAGCAAAATGGAAGTCAAGACTCAAGCGCAAGAAGGAACTCCATTTTCAACTTGGTGGCAACATGAAGAGCTACAAGGAATATTGTTGAAGAAATTGAAGGAAGTAATTGGACTCCACAGCAACTAGAAGCAACTCGAGGAAGTACAAGTGTGTGAAGAAATCAAGAACAAAACACGTTCCTCTCTCTTTCTTCTTATTTCATTTCTTTTATATTTTTGACTTAGTGGTATTTGTGCCCATCCCGTACCTAAACCAATTAGTGAACTGAAAACCATGAAGATTTATCAAGTTCAAGAGAGGATTTACAACAAGGAGGAAACTACAATAGAATCATGAAGATGATCTTCAAGAAGACAAGCATGTGAAGACTTGGAGAAATCCATACAAGCTCAAGAACTGGAGAGCTATTTTTGTCCAACCATTGACCCAGATGGAAAATACCAAGACTTTATCTTGTTATCTCTATTGTTATGAAGTTAGTCGAACCTAGACCTACCTTAACCCAAAATGGAAGGACTAACTTAGATCACTCAAATGTCTTGATGAAAATGACTAAGTGTTACACATTGTTATGTGTTACTTTAGTTGAGATAGTCAGATCACCTTGGTGAACTCTTGAAACTTCCTCGACAAGTATGGTTATAATAAAGTTAAATCACATCAAACTCAAACTAGTCCATCCCAAGTAAACCCTTGAAACTTCCTTAACAAGTATGGAGCCAAGAGAAAATGAATCTTTCAAAATCAAACCTTGACCTTGTCCTAGCCAACTTGCTTAAACCCCTTTTTGATATGTTAGTTGCTTTGTATGTTTTATTCCCTTGTGTGTTTGATTGTTGGAATGCTTGTTCATTTTGTTATTGTGTTTTTAATGTATAGATTGTATGGAGAGCAACGATCTTTTGTGAAGAGAGTGTGATTTCTTCACCAAATTCAACAAGGCAAGTGGCACACCATCAACTACCCATTATTTTCTATATGCATTATATGATTTTTGAGTAGCATGCATGATAGGATATTTTTACTAAGTTATATTATGCTATGCTATTATCCTAGTAGTGTGTAGCCATCCATTTACCTTATTCGTATATCCTTAGAACTTGATAGATGCTATGCAATGTTACAAATTATTTTTACTTGATGTTGTGGAAAAATCTAAGTAATAACTTCAATGAACCACCTGGGTATATTTGGTTGCATGGCTGATGAGAGTTGAGTGTCACCCCGAGGGGTGTTAACTTGAGGAATGTCACCCAAGAACAAAGTGATTATGATGTTCCCCAAGTTTAGATTGCTTCCAGTGCAGCATTTAGTCATATGGGCTCTGTCTTGATCAACTAAGTTGTGAGGGTTCATCCTGGGCTTGACAAGCAGATGTAGCATAATTATAGGTGGAACGGGTCTTGCCATTAGTTTGAATTCTTGCTTCATAAAGATTTCGTCTCAATTCTTATCCTTTCCTTAATGCACTCAGGGTGTATAGGATGTTTGCGTTGATTTAAGTCTGAAGGTGAAAGTGCACAAACTCTCCAGAGTCAACAAACTAAGATCTTAGTCGTGTCCCGGTTATGGACAACTATGAGCAGCTGGACAAGGATGGACGGAAGAATCAAACCACCATTTTCAATAAGTAAAATTTTGACCAAGTGAACAGTAGAAGTGGTGCTTGGATTTCAGTCCAATGATGCCACCCTTTGAAAAGAAAAGTTCTCTTTTACAAGAGATAGGAGAAAATTTGCTTTATGCAAACTTAGCCAAACTCCACCAAGCCAAATATGCATTTAGATATAGTCTTGCCATTTATATCCACCATAGTGTTACTTGCCAATAAATTAAATTGTATTGACTCCCTTGTGGCTGCATATTCCATCCTGCAGATAATTTCTGAAGACGAGTGAGGATTTCGTTTAGGATCTCGAGTCTACCGCCAACATGTTTTGCCTGTGACACATGAAGAAGATGGGCTCAATGTTATTCAATGTTTTCCGTTGTAATACTTTGTTTTTTGCTAGGCTTCTAAGACTATGCAAGTTATAATATTATTTTGTAAAGACTGGATCATGCGATGTAATAGAATTTAATGCATTTTCATGATATTTCATCTTGTACTGTGGTGCTACCAATTGATTGAGGGACTAGCACAATAACACAGATGTTCTTACGTTATTTAAATGTGGGAACGCTACAAAATGGTATCAGAGCATTATGTTGCCTGTAGATTTCGAGACCCTAGATTTGTACTAGAACTAGGAAAAGACCTTGGGATTGAAAATCTAGTTTACTCAAACTTTCTAGAAACTAAACTTGTCGCACCCGGACTTCTAGAGGATACTCACCGTACGAACTGAACAGTATTTTGTTTGGATTACGGGGCTTACCGGCACCCGCAGCTCTTACGAGTAGGCCAACACTTATGTGTGACAACCAATCTTTTACTATTCACCGTCGGTGTAAACTATCCCGTAGAAATCAGGACACTACCATTGACGTACTTCATACCATACACACATGGTACCTCAACGGCTTTGAACAAGATGATAACACAACATATCTCTAAGACACAAAAGATTGAAATAAGTTGCAACTGGCCCTCACTAGGGCAGAGAATAGCAAATACAATCATCCAGAGGACACATGTCCCAACATAACATCATTACAACTCAGCGGAAGCAGTCAAAGGGGTCTGAGTACAGACAAATCCAAATAGGCTTAAGAAGCCGGGAATGAAAAGAAAACGGAGCCCATCCACGATGTCTCGGATCCTGCCTGGGTCCGCTAACTACTCGTCAGTAGCCTCGTCAAACTCCACGTAGTAGCCGTCACCTGGATCCTCGTAAGCGTAGTCTGCGGAAACCACAGCCCCAAAGGGGTCAGTACATAAACGTACTGGCAAGCAAGACTCACAGTTCACCAAAGTGTAGCCCGTCAACACCAAGCACAGATGCATTGGGATCAACGGAAGAAAAGGGTATAAAAGATGCTGCAACTGGCTGCACTAACCAACTACAGAACATACTACAACTTCCGGTGTAACAGAAAGAGACAAGATAGCGTATCGTAACCAACTATAGCTAACCACCAATCAAACCCATCCTGGATCTCGCCCCTTATCCAAAGAAGCAATCCGAGGATAACTCACACAGTTGAATTAATGATGGATCAAGTTGTTGTGTCAATAAGTCTATTACTAGTCAAGTTTACCATTAGTTAGGTGTAAGTTGTTCTGAGTACTTGTTAGCCAGTACTTTCACCAAGTCAACCATAACCGCGGAAAACACGGCTTCTCGAGAAGATTTATCCCTGCAGGGGTGCACCAATTTGGCCGTACACGTAAGAATAACCCGCCAGATGGGAAGGCCTTTCCCACCAAGCGGGGCACTCAACACAACTCAACTCTTCTTCGCATCAAGCCCAAAGCACCACGTGCTGTGCGTGCGCGGCTAATCGAGCCCCCCGAAGAAAAGGAGGACCCTCATAGCACTGGAAGACCACGCCGCCCTAAATGCCGACTACAAAAGTTCCACCCTGGCCTCGGGTTCGTACCTGCATATGCGTGCATCAAATGGAAAGCCCGAACTAAGTGTGGTGATTTGGACGAGATGCGAATCGAATCAAATTGAGGGGGGCGCCCATACACGCTTCCCACATGCGGATAGTGCGCTCATCATGGATCAGTAGACAAGACCCTTTTCCTATTAGGGTCGACACTAGCAGGCCTCAAAACCACGCCGGGCCTCCTGCCGGTGCCTTATCAGCAAATTATTATTACCTCAAATTAACAGGTTGTTGTTTAACATCGAGCCCCAGAATATAAGCAGATATGATAACAGAAAGTAACGGATAACAGACTCGAGCAAAACAATCCTAAGCATGCTAGTAAGACACGGGCTCAACCAATGGGGTGATAGGAGTGGAGGTGAGGCAATATCATGGTTCAGGGTATCATGTGATAGGTTCGTAACAGAAGCAACGATACATAGGGCTAGCCAATATAGACAACGGAAAGTATCGGTAACCAATGTTGAAAGGAACACAATGGTTCATGTGAGTGATAACTTGCCTGCAAACCCAGTAGCCGGGTACTGAGCTAGATCCTCAGAAGGGGTGTCGTAAAGATCGTCGGTATCAACGTCGTCGTCTATCCGAGAAGAAGCAAACAAACAATACAGGAAGAATAAACAATCAATATCATGGCATAGTGAACAATCATAGGATGATGCATGTCAAGTTAATGGGTGCATCAAAATAACCTAATTGACATGGTAACACCATTTAAATGGACACATATGCAATTTTGAGTTGCATATGAAAAGCCCATGGATTTTTGGTTAGATTATTTGTTTTCCAACTAATCAAGAGGTGCTAGTGGTTTAGTATGATGCATGCATGAGGAAAACAGCAAAATAACAACATTAGAACCAATTTAAAATAGGGTTTACCAATTAAGAATTTTATTTATTATTTTAGGGAATTATTGGTGCATTAAAGGTGACACACAAGTATTTGTTGTTTTCAACCATTTAAATTGTTCAAAACAAATAACTAAATTCATATTTGAAAAGATCATGAAATTTTGGGGGGATTACATGTTTCAAATATTGAAAAGGCATTAGGATGAATTTATTATGACTTAAACAAAATTTAAACAAGTGTTAAATGAATTTAAAACAAGCATGAATTTTATTTGAATTTTTATTTGCTCAAAACATAATTTCAAACTCATATTTGAAAAGTTCATACTTTGGTGGTTTGAAAACATATTTTGCATGTTCAAAAATAATTTATTTGGGGCAAGTTATGATTTTGTCAAATTTAAATGAATTAAATAAGGATTAAATTATTTAGGCAATTTAAATTATTCAACCCATGAAACAAAATTTGTATTTGAATAGGTCATTCAAAATGGTATGGAAAACATATTTTATTTGCATTTATTGGATTAAGAATGAATTAGTTATTGAATTTATAAATTTGCATTTGAATTATTTGAATTCAAATTTGAATTGCATTTTGAAAATTCAAAACAGTACACAAATGGCATAGTTGGATAGACAATTAAATTTAGGACAATAAACATATATAACTTTTATTTATTGGGGTTATAGATTAAAAGTTATTAAATTTTAAAGTTTAGGGTTTAAATCTGCAATTAAAAGGATTTAATTTGAAAACAGAAACGTGGAAAACGTTTGTTACTGCGCTGCTGTCTACCCCTAGCCACTGCCCGTGGGCCAGGGGCCAGTGTGGCGCGCCTTGCGCTTGCGTGGCAACCACCGCGGCTTACAGGTGGGCCCTGCCAGTTTGCGCTGCGGGAGAAAAAAGGTAGTTTTTATCTGCGGCCGCGGGGGATCGATCCCACGACCACGCGCAAGGAACAGAACAGCGCAACCACTGCGCTGGTTTCAGTCATTTGACAGGTTCAGTTTCGCGGACAGGTTAACATTCCTCGTTGGCTAACTGAATTTTTCTGACGAACGAATCCATCCGCGACTGAACAGAAGCAACGCTGCTCGCCGGCGGGGAGAATAACGCGGCCGTGCTCGATCTGCTGGGGTGCAGTGGGGTGGTGGACGTGCACGGTACCGTGGTGGCGCAACAGAGGGAGAGATGGGAGAGAGGTAGCACGGTGGCTCACCGGGAGGTGTCGAGGTTGCAGAGAACGCGACGAGCTCGACGGCGACACGGCTGTGGACGGCGGCGAGGGCACCGTGCGTCTCCGGGCGCGCTCCGGTGTCCAAGTTGTAGAGGAAGAAGCGGGCTTTCGTTTCCCGTGAACAGCTAGGAAGGGGACGAACGAGGAGCGGGGGTGGCCATCGGGGTTCAGAGGGGTGGCCGCCGGAGGGAGCTTCAGAGAGGGGAGAACGGTGGCAGAGGGTGGAAAATGGCGGCGGAGGCGAGGAACAGGGACCTAGGGGGCTAGGGTTTGGCGGCGCTGCCCCAGGGCTGATTTTATAGGGGCGCACGGGCGTCGATGGCCGTCCACGGTGCTCTGCCGCCAACGTGGATGCACGGATATGCTGCCGTACTGGAAGACGAAGGCAGAAGGGAAAAAAATTAGATCGAAGCGGTACGCTCGTTGAGAGATTGGGCTGGGCTGCGCTGAGCGGGAGATAAGAGAGGAAACGGGTTGGGCGCAGCCCACTTCTCCTTGGCGCCAACGTTTGAATTTTTAATTTTTCTTTCTCCTTTTTTTTGCTGAAAAGTAATTGGAAGCAAATGATGGGTTTTAGGTTAGAGAAAAATTTGGAAAAATTAGAGGAAGTTCCTTAGGCCAATTGCAAACAGTTGTTAACTTTTATTTTCAAAAGTTTGAATATTTGCTTGCTGTTTGAATTTAAACCAAATTTGGGGAATTTTGAATATTACATGATCATTAATAAAAATCAACTTTTAAATAGGGTAACCCCTATGTTAAATTATAAACCATTGATCAAAATTGTGTTATAATTTGCATGGATTCAATTGGTTGCTGTTTGATGCTTGAATTTGGAATTTTAAATGTGTTTGGAAATTAAATGATTGGTTTAAAACCATCATTTTCACAAGTGATCACTATGGAAAAACATGAAACCAATTGGTTGTTATTATTTGTGATTTTTATTTAAAATGTTGTAACAGAGCAAGTATGAAACCAATGTTTGAATAAGGTTTGAATTTGAGTTGTGAAAACAGTGGAAAACAATTGCAACAATTAAGAAACAAATGCAAACAACATGGAAACAATATGATGACATGATGCAATACTTTAATAAACATGCAACAAACATTCTAAGGGGATGATTTTCATACTTGGGATGTTACAAAACGCCCCCCCCTTGAAGGAATCGCGCCCCGAGATTCCTACTGAGAAAGGAAAAGGTCTGGATACTTCTTGCGAAGATCCTCTTCGGTCTCCCACGTTGCCTCTTTATCGGAATGATGCGACCACTGCACTTTCAAGAACTTGGTGCTCTTGTTGCGAGTCTTACGCTCGGTCTCATCGAGAATACGAACAGGGTGCTCCTCATAAGATAGATCATCTTGCAGTTCAATGGAATCATGATCAACTGCATGATCTGGATCTTTGAAACACTTCTTGAGCTGTGACACGTGGAACACATCGTGCACCTTGGATAGCTTTTCTGGAAGTTCAAGACGATAGGCATTTTCTGCACGCCTTGAGAGAATGTTGAAAGGACCAATGTATCTTGGTGCAAGCTTTCCTTTCACACCGAAACGATGAGTGCCTCTGAGGGGAGTTACACGGAGATATGCCTTGTCACCAGGTGCATAGACCATGTCCCTGTGCTTGCTGTCATAGTAGCTTTTTTGACGAGACTGAGCAATCTTGAGATTGTCACGAATGATTCGTACTTTCTCTTCGGCTTCCTTAACAATGTCAGGGCCTAAGAGTGAACGTTCACCAGCTCCAGACCAATTGATTGGACTCCTGCACCTGCGACCATACAGTGCTTCAAATGGTGCCATACCTAGGCTTGCCTGGTAGCTGTTGTTGTAGGAGAATTCAGCATATGGAAGGCAATCCTCCCATTTCATGCCAAAGGAGATACCACATGCTCTGAGCATATCCTCGAGAATCTGATTGACTCTTTCGACTTGCCCCTGAGACTGAGGGTGATAAGCTGTGCTGAACAGAAGTTTGGTGCCCAATGCTTCTTGAAAGCTTTTCCATAAATGAGAAGTGAATATGCTTCCACGACCTGAGCTTATTTCCAATGGAACACCATGAAGAGGAACGATCTTTGCTGTGTAGAGCTCTGCTAATTTGCTAGCTGAGATAGTTTCCTTGACAGCAAAGAAGTGAGCTACTTTAGTGAGACGATCAATAACAACGAAGATTGCATCGTTGCCCTTTTTGGACTTTGGAAACCCAGTAACGAAGTCCATTTCAATCATGCCCCACTTCCACTCAGGAATTTTCAGAGGTTGGAGTAGACCTGCTGTTTTCTGATGGACTGCCTTAACACGTTGACAAACGTCGCATTCAGAAACGTATTGAGCAATTTCACGTTTCATGCCAGGCCACCAATACAGAGTCTTGAGATCCTGGTACATCTTTGTACTTCCAGGGTGGATGGAAAGAGGAGTTTCATGAGCCTCCTTGAGAATGATATCTTTGAGACTTTGCACTTGAGGAACTGCAATGCGTCCTTCAAAGAACGCAGTTCCTTTATCATCAATCGAGGAAGACTTGAATTTCTCCTTGCCTTCCTTGATGTGCTCAACCATCTTCTTGATTTCAGTATCATGAAGTTGTTCAGAACGAATCTTGTCCTCGAGAGTTGGACTGGCTGTCAAGCTAGCAAGGTAGCCTTGAGGAACAAGACCAAGGTTCAGCTTCTGGAATTCTTCATGAAGTGGAGGTTGGCTTTCCATGATCATGAGATTATTGCAATAGGACTTGCGACTAAGAGCATCGGCCATAACATTAGCCTTGCCTGGAGTGTAAGAAATAGTGAGATCAAAGTCTTTAATCTTTTCAATCCATATCCTTTGCCTGAGGTTTAGATCTGGTTGAGTGAAGATGTATTTCAGACTCTTATGATCGGAAAAGATTTCTGTTTTGTTACCCAACAAGTATTGTCTCCATTTCTTGAGGGCAAACACAAATGCTGCAAGTTCAAGATCATGTGTGGGATAGTTTTGCTCATGTGGGTTCAACTGACGTGAAGCATAAGCCACAACTTGACGTTCTTGCATAAGAACTGCACCTAGACCTTGGAGAGATGCATCGCAGAATATCTGGAAAGGTTTGGTAGTATCTGGGCCAACCAGAACTGGGGTGGAAGTGAGTTTAGTCTTCAGGAGATTGAAACTCTCATCACACTGTGGAGTCCAAACAAACTTCTTGTCCTTCTTTGTGAGACCAGTGAGAGGTTTCGCAATCTTGGAAAAGTTTTGGACGAAACGACGGCAATAGCTAGCCAAGCCAAGAAAACTCCCGACTTGCTTCACCGTCTTAGGGGGTTTCCAGTCAACAATTGCTTTAACCTTTTCTGGATCAATGGCTATGCCCTTGGCGGAGATGACATGACCAAGGTAAGCAACTTCTGGAATCCAGAACTCACATTTGGAGAACTTGGCATACAAACGATGCTCGCGAAGTTTCATGAGAGTGAGACGAAGGTGTTCTCCATGCTCTTCCTCGGATTTTGAGTAGACTAGAATGTCATCCAGATATACCACAACGAACTTGTCGAGGTATTCATGGAAGACAGAATTCATGAGTCTTGAGAAGGTCGCCGGTGCATCGGTGAGACCAAAGGACATGACGGTGTATTCATATAGACCGTACCGAGTGGTGAAAGCTGTTTTTGGAATATCTTCCTTTCTGATCTTTATTTGATGGTAACCCATCCTCAAGTCCAACTTTGAGAATATTGAGGCTCCATCAAGTTGATCAAAAAGATCATCGATACGAGGAATTGGATACTTGTTTTTGATAGTTTTCTCGTTGAGAGGACGATAGTCAACCACGAGTCTTTTTGTTTGATCCTTCTTGGCAACAAACAGAGTTGGGCAACCCCAAGCGGAGGAACTAGGCTGAATGTAACCTTTCTCCATGTACATATCGATTTGCTCCTTCAACAATTTCAGTTCAGGAGGAGCTATCTTGTATGGATGCTTAGAGATTGGAGCAGTACCTGGTTCAAGCTCGATCACGAACTCAACTGCTCTGTCCGGAGGCATCCCTGGCAACTCTTCTGGAAAGACGTCAGGGAATTCACAAACCACCGGAACATTTTCAAGCACAGGTAGAGGTTTAGCATCCAGGGTGTACAGCTGAACAGAACTTGATTCACTTGGAGAATAGACTATCTGGCCGGAAGGGTGGAACAGAGTTATTGACTTCTTAGCACAATCAATCGTAGATTTATTGGCCTTCAACCAATCCATGCCAAGGATGACATCAATGTCAGAATTGCCAAGCAGAATGAGGGAAGAAAGGAATATGTGACCTCCAATCAAGATCTGATTCTCGTGACTGATCTTGGAAGTTTGCATAGTTGCTCCAGGGGAGTTTACTACTAGCGGGGAACCCAAACCAACAAAGGGGAGCTTAATTGCTGTCGCAAAGATCTTTGACACGAAAGAATGCGATGCTCCGGTATCAAACAACACTTTAGCTGGGTTAGAGTTTACGGGGAATGTACCGAGAACGACGTCAGCAGCTTCCTCAGCTTTGTCGGCCTTGATATGATTCACCCTCGCGGTCCTCCCGACAGGCCTGTTGTTGGAGTTGAAGGCTTTAGCCGGGGGAGCACGAACCATTGCCTGGTTGGTGTTGGGGCGAGGAGGTGGTGGAGGTAGCTGCCTCTGAGTGCACTTATCAGCATAGTGTCCAGTCTGCTTGCATTTGAAGCAAGTGACGACACGAGGTGCATCTGGCCTTGGTTGCCCCATTGAGAACCTCTGAGCCTGCATCTGGGCTGGGTTGGGTGGGCGGGGACCAAAGCCTTGAGAAGCTTGGGCATATGGAGCCCTAGTGACAGCACTGTTTGGCACCCAGATGCGGCGCTTCTGCGGAGGGGTGGTCATGTTGGAGGAGGAACCAACCTCACGCGAGTGCTTGCGCGACTCTTCGAACGCCTTGCGCCCATTCTCCTCATTGAGCGCGGTGTTCACGAGCTCCTCGAAGTCCTTGCACTTGATGTTGGTGAGAGCGTACTTCAGTTCCGGGTTAAAACCTCGGCGGAACCTTGCCATCTTCTTGGCCTCAGTGGACACCTCATTCACCAGCATAACGAGCGAGGCGATTGAACTCATTCTGGTAGCCAATGACGTCCAGCTTGCCCTGCTTAAGAGAGCAGAACTCCTCACGCATCCTTTCCATGAGACCATCTGGGATGTGGTGCTTCAGGAAGGCATCCTTGAAACAACCCCAGGTGATAGGATATCCAGCTCTCATGGTCTGGTAGTTCTCCCGCCAGGTAGCTGCCTGACCCTTCAGTAGGTAGGTGGCATACTTGACTTTATCCTCCTCAGCAACGTGAGCAATGTCAAGAGCCCTGGCCATCTCCCTGATCCAGTCATTAGCATCCAGAGGCTCCCGTGTTGCCACGAAAGCTCTCGTCCCCAGACTCAGAAACTCCTTGATGCTGACTCGCGGAGCATTCTGGTTGTTGTGCTGGTTAGCCTGGATCTGGGCCATCTGAGTCACGACCTGAGTCATCTGAGTCAACAGCTCCGTGAGCGGAGGTGGTTCAGGCGGGTTGCTCCTTGTCGGCGGCATCCTGAATAGACATGCATTTTAGCACAACAACAGAAAAGGATAGACTTGGTAACCGAAAGATAGATTATTCCGACGCATGAATAGATAACCAACAGGTACATCATCACATGTTCAAATACATCAGAATATCCAACACACCATAAATGGTTCGAATGCCACAGGATAACTAAACATAGCTAGGAACGGATACATCGGTACTCCCATGCTCATCACGCAGGACGGCGGCGAGTAGTACGACGAGAGATACGGTGTGGAGGAATCCCACGGAAGTAGGTAGAACGACGATCCACGTAGAGCGGGACTGCTCTGAGAGCGACTCTCGGTGTGGTGAAGTAGAAAGCGTCGTCTCCCTGTGCTCCAAAGCGTGGAATCCCGCTGTAACCAGCTCCGAGGTTGAGGAGTGGACCTCTGATCGGCTCGTAACCTCCAGCATCTGGCAAACTACGTCCAACTGTCTGATGGAAACGTGCAAAGCACTCATCTCCAACAAAGTCTGTGGTGTACGTAGCCAGACGAGTCAAAGCAAGATAGAGCTGCTCCCTGACTGAGGCCAACTCCTGAGAAAGTGTGGTGGCAACAGCGTCACTGTGTCTCACAAACTGAGCGGTGGTGTGCAGCCTGGTGTTATCATGCTCGTAGACATCCAGGTTGTCGTAGAGGGTGAAGTGAGCTCCCGCTGAAGTGATGTAACCACGGGGGATGTGGCGATAGATAGAATCGTCAAACCCCCAGTAGTCAGCACGGAGGACGGTGAGACTCACGTAAGCTGCCTGCTGCACGGCCATATCCACTGTGGAACCTACTGCCTCGTAGCGGTGGACAACGCTCATGCCATCATCTGACAGAATGTAGACGATAGCCTGGTAGTAGGTCTGGTCAAACTCTCGCTGCTGCTCGTAGACCTGGTACTCTGGCGCCCAATGGAACCCCAGATAGGTGACCATGTCTCTCAGCATCTCCGGATAACCGGCGGTGCTCTCACAGCGAGTCATCCGAACCACCTGCGGGAAGAACCTGAGATCCATCTGCAGATGATCGGGGAAGTTTTGATTAGACGCCGGTAGAAGAACTGAAGTGGAAAGCAACAACAAGGTTCAACGGACGAAAAGGATGTTGAGAAGAACAGGATATCGAAGCAACAACGGGAAACACGAGACCAAAACTCCTGAGGTACTACGGAAAAACCCATCCGGGCTTCTAAAGGATCAATATCTACTGCTTAAGGGATAGAGGATTTGCTTCTGGGGCTTACACGCCTCCGTTCTCAATCATGAGTAGGCAACATGATAAATCATGTCACAACCACCTCCATTCCTATGGTCTAGTAGATATAACTATCCTTGAGAAACCAGGATACGTGAAATCCTAACTTGAAAATTTAGGTGAGAAGGGAAAACAACGTTGCACTTCCTTACCAGAACAGGGGTGGGTGGGTGGGGAAAGAAGAAACATGGCAGAATTCCTACTCTCACGTTTTATTTTGCCTATATAGCTACAAAATAGTTTCTAGACTCAACTGCGACCAGTAAAAAGGGATCCTACAGGCAGACAGGCTCTGATACCATTTTTCGTACCCGGACTTCTAGAGGATACTCACCGTACGAACTGAACAGTATTTTGATTGGATTACGGGGCTTACCGGCACCCGCAACTCTTACGAGTAGGCCAACACTTATGTGTGACAACCAATCTTTTACTATTCACCGTCGGTGTAAACTATCCCGTAGAAATCAGGACACTACCATTGACGTACTTCATACCATACACACATGGTACGTCAACGGCTTTGAACAAGATGATAAAACAACATATCTCTAAGACACAAAAGATTGAAATAAGTTGCAACTGGCCCTCACTAGGGCAGAGAATAGCAAATACAATCATCAGGAGGACACATGTCCCAACATAACATCATTACAACTCAGCGGAAGCAGTCAAAGGGGTCTGAGTACAAACAAATCCAAATAGGCTTAAGAAGCCGGGAATGAAAAGAAAACGGAGCCCATCCACGATGTCTCGGATCCTGCCTGGGTCCGCTAACTACTCGTCAGCAGCCTCGTCAAACTCCACGTAGTAGCCGTCACCTGGATCCTCGTAAGCGTAGTCTGCGGAAACCACAGCCCCAAAGGGGTCAGTACATAAACGTACTGGCAAGCAAGACTCACAGTTCACCAAAGTGTAGCCCGTCAACACCAAGCACAGATGCCTTGGGATCAACAGAAGAAAAGGGTATAAAAGATGCTGCAACTGGCTGCACTAACCAACTACAGAACATACTACAACTTCCGGTGTAACAGAAAGAGACAAGATAGCGTATCGTAACCAACTATAGCTAACCACCAATCAAACCCATCCTGGATCTCGCCCCTTATCCAAAGAAGCAATCCGAGGATAACTCACACAGTTGAATTAATGATGGATCAAGTTGTTGTGTCAATAAGTCTATTACTAGTCAAGTTTACCATTAGTTAGGTGTAAGTTGTTCTGAGTACTTGTTAGCCAGTACTTTCACCAAGTCAACCATAACCGCGGAAAACACGGCTTCTCGAGAAGATTTATCCCTGCAGGGGTGCACCAATTTGGCCGTACACGTAAGAATAACCCGCCAGATGGGAAGGCCTTTCCCACCAAGCGGGGCACTCAACACAACTCAACTCTTCTTCGCATCAAGCCCAAAGCACCACGTGCTGTGCGTGCGCGGCTAATCGAGCCCCCCGAAGAAAAGGAGGACCCTCATAGCACTGGAAGACCACGCCGCCCTAAATGCCGACTACAAAAGTTCCACCCTGGCCTCGGGTTCGTACCTGCATATGCGTGCATCAAATGGAAAGCCCGAACTAAGTGTGGTGATTTGGACGAGATGCGAATCGAATCAAATTGAGGGGGCGCCCATACACGCTTCCCACATGCGGATAGTGCGCTCATCATGGATCAGTAGACAAGACCCTTTTCCTATTAGGGTCGACACTAGCAGGCCTCAAAACCACGTCGGGCCTCCTGCCGGTGCCTTATCAGCAAATTATTATTACCTCAAATTAACAGGTTGTTGTTTAACATCGAGCCCCAGAATATAAGCAGATATGATAACAGAAAGTAACGGATAACAGACTCGAGCAAAACAACCCTAAGCATGCTAGTAAGACACGGGCTCAACCAATGGGGTGATAGGAGTGGAGGTGAGGCAATATCATGGTTCAGGGTATCATGTGATAGGTTCGTAACAGAAGCAACGATACATAGGGCTAGCAAATATAGACAACGGAAAGTATCGGTAACCAATGTTGAAAGGAACACAATGGTTCATGTGAGTGATAACTTGCCTGCAAACCCAGTAGCCGGGTACTGAGCTAGATCCTCAGAAGGGGTGTCGTAAAGATCGTCGGTATCAACGTCGTCGTCTATCCGAGAAGAAGCAAACAAACAATACAGGAAGAATAAACAATCAATATCATCATAGTGCACAATCATAGGATGATGCATGTCAAGTTAATGGGTGCATCAAAATAACCTAATTGACATGGTAACACCATTTAAATGGACACATATGCAATTTTGAGTTGCATATGAAAAGCCCATGGATTTTTGGTTAGATTATTTGTTTTCCAACTAATCAAGAGGTGCTAGTAGTTTAGTATGATGCATGCATGAGGAAAACAGCAAAATAACAACATTAGAACCAATTTAAAATAGGGTTTACCAATTAAGAATTTTATTTATTATTTTAGGGAATTATTGGTGCATTAAAGGTGACACACAAGTATTTGTTGTTTTCAACCATTTAAATTGTTCAAAACAAATAACTAAATTCATATTTGAAAATATCATGAAATTTTGGGGGGATTACATGTTTCAAATATTGAAAAGGCATTAGGATGAATTTATTATGACTTAAACAAAATTTAAACAAGTGTTAAATGAATTTAAAACAAGCATGAATTTTATTTGAATTTTTATTTTCTCAAAACATAATTTCAAACTCATATTTGAAAAGTTCATACTTTGGTGGTTTGAAAACATATTTTGCATGTTCAAAAATAATTTATTTGGGGCAAGTTATGATTTTATCAAATTTAAATGAATTAAATAAGGATTAAATTATTTAGGCAATTTAAATTATTCAACCCATGAAACAAAATTTGTATTTTAATAGGTCATTCAAAATGGTATGGAAAACATATTTTATTTGCATTTATTGGATTAAGAATGAATTAGTTATTGAATTTAGAAATTTGCATTTGAATTATTTGAATTCAAATTTGAATTGCATTTTGAAAATTCCAAACAGTACACAAATGGCATAGTTGGATAGACAATTAAATTTAGGACAATAAACATATATAACTTTTATTTATTGGGGTTATAGATTAAAAGTTATTAAATTTTAAAGTTTAGGGTTTAAATCTGCAATTAAAAGGATTTAATTTGAAAACAGAAACGTGGAAAACGTTTGTTACTGCGCTGCTGTCTACCCCTAGCCACTGCCCGTGGGCCAGGGGCCAGCGTGGCGCGCCTTGCGCTTGCGTGGCAACCACCGCGGCTTACAGGTGGGCCCTGCCAGTTTGCGCTGCGGGAGAAAAAAGGTGGTTTTTATCTGCGGCCGCGGGGGATCGATCCCACGACCGCGCGCAAGGAACAGAACAGCGCAACCACTGCGGTGGTTTCAGTCGTTTGACAGGTTCAGTTTCGCGGACAGGTTAACATTCCTCGTTGGCTAACTGAATTTTTCTGACGAACGAATCCATCCGCGACTGAACAGAAGCAACGCTGCTCGCCGGCGGGGAGAATAACGCGGCCGTGCTCGATCTGCTGGGGTGCAGTGGGGTGGTGGACGTGCACGGTACCGTGGTGGCGCAACAGAGGGAGAGATGGGAGAGAGGTAGCACGGTGGCTCACCGGGAGGTGTCGAGGTTGCAGAGAACGCGACGAGCTCGACGGCGACACGGCTGTGGACGGCGGCGAGGGCACCGTGCGTGTCCGGGCGCGCTCCGGTGTCCAAGTTGTAGAGGAAGAAGCGGGCTTTCGTTTCCCGTGAACAGCTAGGAAGGGGACGAACGAGGAGCGGGGGTGGCCATCGGGGTTCAGAGGGGTGGCCGCCGGAGGGAGCTTCAGAGAGGGGAGAACGGTGGCAGAGGGTGGAAAATGGCGGCGGAGGCGAGGAACAGGGACCTAAAGGGCTAGGGTTTGGCGGCGCTGCCCTAGGGCTGATTTTATAGGGGCGCACGGGCGTCGATGGCCGTCCACGGTGCTCTGCCGCCGACGTGGATGCACGGATATGCTGCCGTACTGGAAGACGAAGGCAGAAGGGAAAAAAATTAGATCGAAGCGGTACGCTCGTTGAGAGATTGGGCTGGGCTGCGCTGAGCGGGAGATAAGAGAGGAAACGGGCTGGGCGCAGCCCACTTCTCCTTGGCGCCAACGTTTGAATTTTTAATTTTTCTTTCTCCTTTTTTTTTTGCTGAAAAGTAATTGGAAGCAAATGATGGGTTTTAGGTTAGAGAAAAATTTGGAAAAATTAGAGGAAGTTCCTTAGGCCAATTGCAAACAGTTGTTAACTTTTATTTTCAAAAGTTTGAATATTTGCTTGCTGTTTGAATTTAAACCAAATTTGGGGAATTTTGAATATTACATGATCATTAATAAAAATCAACTTTTAAATAGGGTAACCCCTATGTTAAATTATAAACCATTGATCAAAATTGTGTTATAATTTGCATGGATTCAATTGGTTGTTGTTTGATGCTTGAATTTGGAATTTTAAATGTGTTTGGAAATTAAATGATTGGTTTAAAACCATCATTTTCACAAGTGATCACTATGGAAAAACATGAAACCAATTGGTTGTTATTATTTGTGATTTTTATTTAAAATGTTGTAACAGAGCAAGTATGAAACCAATGTTTGAATAAGGTTTGAATTTGAGTTGTGAAAACAGTGGAAAACAATTGCAACAATTAAGAAACAAATGCAAACAACATGGAAACAATATGATGACATGATGCAATACTTTAATAAACATGCAACAAACATTCTAAGGGGATGATTTTCATACTTGGGATGTTACAAAACTTCTCACTTTAATCTTTCTCATATTCTCTCATCTATTTTTCGACTTCAAAATTTTATTCTCTTGTTCTAGATGATCTATCCCTTGTATACCATCAAGACAAGTTTGGTGAACCATGCTCTGGTGTGACGCCCCGAGATCGGGCACTATGCAGATTTCAGCATTTCCGCCAAAATCCACATAATAACCGATTCCAGGTTGCCACTTGTGATAACATTACAACAGTTCATGAATATTCCGCAACAACAACAGAAAAGTTATATACAAGACGACTCAAACGAGTCAAGGATACAACTGATACAATACAAAGATCCAAATAACAGCGGAAGAAACAACATAGCGTCCGACTACGGACAAGATCCAAATTGGACTAAGAGTCCTGAAGATAACCGATGGCGTCCAATCCCTGCCCAGGCCAAGCCGGAGGGATTCCCAAGCTAACATCGTCAGACTTCAAACCTGTTGACTGCAATGTGGAATATGCAGCCACGAAAAGGATTCGTGGGTCAGTACGGTTAAGTACTGGCAAGTGGATAAACCATACTCACAAGATACCAGCGTAACCGATCATCACAAGATACCAATACTTTGGGGTACAACAGAAAGGAAGGGATTACTGCAAAGAAGCGGCAGCGGGCTGCACTAACTAGCTACAGAGACTCGCTACAACATTCGGCTAAAAGAAAGGAATAAGATAGAGTATCAGAACCAACTACAACTACTCACAAAACAATACCCATCCAATGTCACCCCCTACTAAGGAAGCAACCCAAGGAAACTCACACGGTTGATTAAGGTGACATTCATTTTGATGGTGGGGGTAATCTATATTACTAGTCAAGTTATCATCGTTAAGTGTAAGTTGTCTGAGTACTTGTTAGCCTGCACTTTCACCAAGTCATCCATAACCGCGGACAACACGGCTTCTCGAGAAGATTAACCCTGCAGGGATGCACCAATTTAGCCGTACACGTAAGAATAACCCGCCAGACGGGGGATCAACCCACCAAGCGAGGTACTCAACACAACCCAACTCTTCTTCACATCAAGCCCAAAGAACCCCGTGCAATTGAGCGCACGGCTAATCAAGCCCCACGAAGAAAAGGGGAACCTCATAGCACTCTAAGAACGTGTCTCCCTAAATGCCGACTACAAAAGTTCCACCCTGGCGCCAAGGGTTCACACCTGCATATGCATGCGGCAAATGGAAAACCCGAACTAAATGAGGCGATTTGGACGAGATGCGAATCGAATCAGAATTGCGGGGGGGCGCCCATACTCGCTTCCCACATGCGGTTAGTGCGCTCATCATGGATCAATGGACAAGACCCTTTTCCTAATTAGGGTCGACACTAGCAGGCCTCAAAACCACGCCGGGCCTCCTGCCGGTGCCTTATCATCAAATTATTATTACCCAAAACATTAACATGTTGTTGATTAAATTGAAACCCAACTATCAAACTAAACAGGTGATAAGACGGACAACAAGACTTGAGCGCAAACAACACTAAGCATGCAACTACGACACGAGGGCCAACAAGGTAAACAAACAACAGTTAATAGGAAGTGGAAGGAAGGCTATATCATGGCTGCAAGGTAAACATATGATAGGATCAAGACACAAGCATCGAATCATAAGGCTAGCATAAGAACAACGGAAAGAATCGGTAACAAGTGATGAAAGGCAGCCATTGGCAGCAGGTGAGTATACTTGCCTGAGATCCAGCAAGTAGAGGTACATCCGAAGAACTTGTCGTTGCTCACATCATCTCAACGTCCTATCCGCGAAGAAGCATCGAACTAGAACAAACACCGGATGCAACAATTACTTCTACGGCAAAAGATCCAGCATGATCAAGATATGGATGCATGACAAGTTTAAGGATGCATCAAAGATAAACTAGTTGACATGGTATCATATTTAAATGGGCCCATATGCAATTTGGATTGCATATGGAAAAGCCCATGAATTAATGTTGAATTAAATGATCTCCAAATAACCATCATGTGAAAGTTGATTAGAATGATGCATGGATGATGAAAACAATAAGAAAACAACAATAGCTTCAGTTTGATATGTTGTTTACCATGTTTGGAATTTTATTTATTAAGTTATGAAATTTGGCTTCTTAAATGAGTTACACAAGCATTTGTTGTTTTCACCAATTTTAAATGTTCAAAACAGATAACAAAATTTATATTTGGAAAGAACACAAAATTTTAGATGGAATACATATTTCATTTGTTGAATTTGGATTTTAGATGAGCAAGTTATTAAATTGACAATTTTAAATGCATTAATTAAGAAATAGTTGTTTTCAGCAATTTAATTTATTCAAAATAGAAAACAAAGTTTATATTTGCAAAGTTTAGAGAATTTTGATTGGAAAACATATTTTACTTTTCAAATTTGGAGTTAAAATGAATTAGTTATGATTTATGCAATTAAATCAATTTAAATTGAGCCGGAAGCCCAACATCTCATTTAGGAGGTTCGAGTTATTTATCTACCCATCAAGATTAAATGTTGTTTAACATGGCGAGATAAGAATATAGATGAGCTACACAATTTAAATGGAACCGGGACAATATTTAATTATCCCAACTCATTCCATATTTAATTATTAGGTGACATTATTATTGCCCGCACCCACAATATGCAATGCAACACATGAATAAGATGACATTTATAAAAAAAGATGGTATTTAGAAAAATAGGCATATAGGTATAGGGTTGGGGTTTGGGTTCGCACGTTGGAGAGAGGGTATTCGGATAACGCCGGTGTCGTTGGTGCGTGGAGGAAGTAGATGTTGTAGTGGAAGTAGTCGTTCACGTCATCGGTGGTAGTTGTCGATCTTGTCATCGAGGTTCGAAGAGGAAGTAGACGTAGTCGTGGTCGATGTACTCGCCGCGTCCGTATAGAAGATCTTCGTGGTTCCGATCTTTGTGGTCGATGGCGAACTGGGCGATTCTCCGGTCTTCGGGGTTCACGACATCATCTCCCGGACACGCACGAAGGCGGCCAACACAAAACGAACACAGCGAGCGACGAGAGATCGTGTCGGTGGTCGGTATACGGTCCCACACATCTCCGTGGTCATGGCGTCGTGGCGGATCTTGTCGACGAGGTACAGGTCGGTGTCGAACTTGGAGTTCCGGTGTTCGGACTTGTCGCCGGGAATTTTTTGTCGGGGTCACATGGACGCGCCCAAAAGCGGCCACCACAAAGCCGAAGCGACAACGGGCATGGCCACAGACATGCGTGTACGGCGAAGAGATGCACATAGTCGGAAAACGCACATCGACGATAATGGAAAGAAGCGCACGGGCACCCACAAGGCATCACCATGGCGGGTGGACGAATATGGCCGACCACATGGTCACGACCCTTGCAGACATTTCCTCGAGCACGTGGCGGGCAACGTGGAGGGAGACAGCGGAGCGGTCGGCGGCCATGGCGCTCGGGGCGGAGGAGGGTGTCGTGTGCGTGCCGCCGGGAGGACAAGGGGCGACGACGCTTGGAGGTGGGCAGCAGCCTGAGGCTCGCCGGCCTGAGGGTTGTCGGTGAAGGCCGTCGGAATCCATGGCGGCCGCTGGTCGCCGGTGCGAGATGGAGCAGGGGCTGGGGAGCTCGGGGTCGCGGCCGCCACGCGCAGGGAGACGGGGAGCAGCGGCGGTTGTGGGGTCCTGGCCGAGGACAGCGGGGGGATGGCGGCAGAGCATGGCCTCCTGCCGGTGGCTAGCGAGGAAGGGAGGCGAGGGGGAGGCAGGCGGTGGAGGGAGGGAGCCAGGAGGGAGGCGGAGGATGGCGTGCGGGTCGAGCCCCTAGCGATGGATGGAGGCGACGGGGGGCAGCGAGCAGAGGCTCGAGAGGAGGGCAGCGTCGCTGGAGGTTGGGGGATCGATCGATCCCCTTTCCTTCATGTGCGTGCGTTTCTGTGTGTGTGCGTGTGTGGGCTAGGGTTAGGGGAGGTGGGGTGGCTGGACTGGGCCTTGTTGGCCTGGTCTGGCCACCCAAAACATTTTTTTTCTTTTTTTTTCTGAAACTGTTTAGCAAATATTAACATGGCTCAATGCAGCATATAATTTTCAGAATATTCCAGAAAATAAGTTTTGATGATTTTTAAAATTGTTTGCATGAGGATGCGCAATGCCATGCGATGCGAGAGAAAAGAAAAGAGAAAACAATCTATTTGGGGACCCCCGGGCGTTACATCTGGAGTGCAAGAATGATACTTCATTTGACATCCTTGGATTCAACATGAAGTACTACACAGAAGACAATTGAAGAACTTGAAGAAATACTTAGACTTCACAATACTCGGAAACACCTCAAGACATTGAGAGAAGGACTTGAAGACACTCAAGAAGATATAGATGTGTCGGGGGGTTACCCCCGAGTAGGGTAAAGGCAAGTGATAAAGGCCAGGGTCAGAATAGAAATCTGCCCGAGTAGCGTTCTACCCGGCAGCTTGCTACCCGGTCGAGTGCTACTCGGTCTTACGTAAAGAAGACCAGAAGAAGGAATCAATCAAGTTACTCCCGTACGAGTAGAAGAGTTGGCCCGAGTAGAATTGGCGGGAACCTACTCGGGCCAGAAAGTCAAAGGAGCCGTTCTGACACAGGATCCCGCGTATCCTGGGTCCGTACTTGGCAGCATTCGAACTACTGTTCATCTGGGGCCGGTCTCCCTGACAGTGACAGCATGGAAGCAGGCGGTGGCAGGATAAGGGGGCCCTACTCTGTGTTTGGCACAGTGATACCAGTCTGTCCCCTAGTTTTGCCCAACGACTTTACAGAAGCAGCCAAGATTAGGAACCAAAGCTGTCAGCGGGTACTCGGAGAAAGGACGATGTGCACACTATGTTGACACTTGTTCGTATTTGGACGTATCCGGCTGGGCACCGTGTATATAAGGTGCCCCGCCGCCTCCTGCGCGAGGGATCTTGCTCCACGCTCATTTTGGAGCCCTAGAAACCCTAAGTTCTTGACCTAGCTCTACTCGGAGAGGAGAGAGAGGCTACTCGGTAGAGATACCATTTGTACTGTGGCTACTCGGAGAGACATCATAATACATAGAGAAAGGCAGGAGTAGGGGTTTTACCTCCTCACGAGGGCCCTGAACCTGGGTATATCGTGTTGTTTGTGTTGTGTGGATCTTACCTCACGCGGCTATTCGTCGCGTAATCCCTCCCCGAATACCTCCAGCGTCCATCGTTCCCACATCTTTAGCCATCCTATGGCATCTGCCGTGATACCACCACGACAGTTGGCGCCCACCGTGGGGCAACCAGCGGCGCTGGCTGGAGTTTCTGTTCGGACGGGATTTTCTTCAGCGGAGCGCGTAGTTTGTGGCCTTGTCCACAGATTCGGCTCCTTCGACTTCGTCACCGACAACGCCGGCTGTTTCGGCGGCATGTCCATGCCCGAGGGCGGCTCGGTGATCTCCTTCGGCTCTCACCTCGTCTACGTCGCCACCGTCGCCAACAGCGCCTACCCCGAGCTGGTGCATGACGCGGAGGATCCTCCCGCGATGATTGCTGCTCGCGGAAGGCCCGCATGCAGCTCTGCAAGCTGCGCTGAGGTGATGGTGACGGGTTTGGCGGCAAACACTGGCGCAGCTGCTACTGGCGCTGCGGCCGTCGTCGAGGAGGTTGACGAACCGCCTGCAGGTGGCAGAAATCACCGGCCCTACGAGAAGGAGAGCAACTTGCCACCTTCCACGTCTACGGTCATCCCCGCGTCTGCTGCGCGAACCGGTATGCCCACTCCCACCGACATCGAGCTCCTAGCCGCGAGGGAGCAGCTCGAGCGGCAACGCCAGGAGCTGCTTGCCGAGCAGGAGGAGTTGGAGAAGATCAGGCTTGAGCTGAGTTTAGACCAGCTCGAGTACAACAAGGCTCACGGCTTCACGCCGGTCGCCAGAAGGCCCAGCAGAGTAGGCGCTACGCGGCGTAACTTGGGTGTCGAGATGGCGACAGTTGCGGAGGCGCCCGCTCAGTCCGCCACCGCGAACACCTTCACAAGGCCAAGGTACAGCACACCCGCCAAGACGCTCAGAGCTGCACAGGCCGTGGCTGCTGAGTTGCCGCGCCTGGATGGAGAGGCGCGTCTCAGGCAGCAGGAGAGGCTCAACGAGTTGGTGTTGGAGGCCGCTAGGCAGAACGAGGAGTTCCGGAAGGCCAACCCGGGAGCTGGAGCTTCGCAGGTGGTTCATTCGCACGCGGCTAGATCTAACGATCAGGCCTCGTCTCCGCATCCTAGCCGCGAGAAGAGCCGCAGGGGGCGCTCGGGTAGAGACAGGCAAATGCAGGTGTATGACCCGGCTGCTGCCGCGAAACAGGTTGATGTGCCGCAGCAGCCCGGGCAGGAACACAACGCTGCAAGAGCAGGCTCTCAAGCCCATCAAGCTCAAAGCCGTGCCCGAGAAGCCGCGCGTCCGGGTACTTCTCGGCAACCCGCAGCTCAGCCTACTCGGCAGAGGCAGCAGCCGCGCCCAGCGGCACCAGTCGCCAACCCGGTGGAGCAGCCCGCAGCTATGCAGGTGGATAGGTATGATGATGGCTACTCGGCTATGGAGATGGCTGGTTATGACATCCATGACCGTGTCGGTGAGCGTGTGTTGGCGCCTGGAGATGCAAGGCACCAGTTGGACCGTATCAGCTTGTCGGCGCGGCTTGAGAGCACGGGTCCTCCTGGCCCCGAGTGCTTTGGCCCGCGCATCATGAACGAGCCTTCCGTGAAGGGCTTCCAGCTTGCAAGGGGCACCAAGAGTTACAATGGCAGCACCAAGCCTGAAGATTGGCTCAATGACTATGTCACCGCGGTCCATATCGCGAATGGCAATAGGAGATGGGCGGTGCGCTATGTGCCGCAGATGCTAGAGGGTCCAGCTCGCACTTGGCTCAACAACTTGCCCAAGAACAGCATTAACTGCTGGCTGGACTTCTCGGATGCCTTCATCAGCAACTTCACGAGTACATACAAGAGGCCGAATAGGTCACAGCAGCTGTCGGCTTGCAGGCAGCGAGAAGACGAGACGGACCGCGAGTACCTTACTCGGTGGAGCACGCTGAGGAACACATGTGAGGGTGTGAATGAAGCACAGGCCATCACTTGGTTTGCGCAGGGTTGCCGACATGGCAGCATGCTTTGGCAGAGATTGCAGAGGGAGATGCCGAACACACTGGCGGAGACCATCAAGATTGCGGATCAGTACGCACTCGGTGATCCTACTCAGCCACTGATGGACTCCTCTGAGCCGAGAAGAAACTTCAACAGCAGCAAGCGCAACGAGTTCCGCAACAAGCGCCGAGTAGATACTCGGTATGATCCTGAAGAGGTGAATGCAGTGAATGTTGGAGGTGGTGGTGGCCAAAGGCAGAAACCTGCTGGAGCCTACGGGCAGAACCAGAATCAGGGCCAAGGCAACAAGAAGCCATTTCACGCCTCTCAGTCGGGTAGCGGGAACTCCGAGCAGCCGAAGAAGTTTGTCTTTGACGACATGAAGGATGGCCCGTGCAGCTTTCACACTCACCACCCCTCAAGGCCTGCGAACCATACTACTCGGCAATGCGAATGGTGGGATGTGATCAAGAGTGATGGCTTGCCTCCTCCTCCTCCCCTGCCAGCCGCCAATGCTACTGTTCAGCCTACTCGCGCACCCGCAACTCGGCCGCCAGTCTACCCGAGAAGAGAGAATGTCAACCAGGTGGCTTTAGGAGCCAACCGGAACTTCAACAATGAGAGATACCGCAACAACAACAACTACAACCGCAACAACAACAACAGAGGCAACAACAACTATCAGGGCAACAACAATGGCAACAATGGCAACAATGGGGGCAATGGCTCCAACCAGTACCAAGAGCACCATGAGAGCTATATGATCTTCACTTCTGAGGCAGTCGACAAGCAGTCACAGCACAGGCGGGCCATGGAGGTCAACGCAGTGATTCCTGCTGTCCCTCACTACATGTACTGGTGCGACCAGGAAATCAGGTGGACTCGAGCGGATCATCCCAAGGTGATGCCCAACCCGGGTACCTATGCCTTGGTGCTAGATCCTACCTTTCTGGGTCCCGAGAAGAATATGAGGTTTAGCAAGGTGCTAATCGACAACGGCAGCAGCATCAACATTGTGTACAAGGACACACTCGAGAAGCTTGGCCTAGCCGAGAACATGATGCTGCCCAGCAAGACCACCTTCCATGGCATTGTGCCCGGGATCTCATGCAACCCGATTGGCCGAGTGTGGATTGATGTGCTATTCGGTACCCGGGAGAACTGCCGCACAGAGCGCCTGCAGTTTGAAGTGGTGGATCATCAGAGCCCCTATCATGCTCTACTCGGCAGGCCTGCTGTGAGCAAGTTTATGGCCTCTACACATGTGGCTTATCTAAAGATGAAGATCCCTGGTCCCAATGGCATCATCACCATCTCGGGAGATTACAAGAAGTCCATGGAGTGTGCCTCTGCTAGCTCCCAGCTGGCGGAATCGATGGTGATTGCTGCCGAGAAGAAGAAGATGTACGAGGTGGTGGCCATGGCTCAGTCCGCACAAGCTGGTGCACAAGGCGTGCCGAGTACCCAGCATGGTACTGCTTTCCAAGCTGCCAAGGAGACCAAGACAGTCCAGGTCGACCCCGAGTTCCCCAACCGCGTAGCCATCATTGGCTCCGGGTTGGCGGAGAAATAGGAAAGCGCGCTCATCCACTTCCTCCGTGAGAATCGGGATGTGTTCGCCTGGACCAATGAAGATCTACCAGGAGTCCCGAGGGAGTTGGTTGAGCACTCTTTGCATGTGCGTCCTGACGCCAAGCCAGTGAAGCAGGCTATGCGCCGCTTCGGAGATGAGAGAAGGAAGGCCATCGGTGATCAGATCACCAAGCTGCTGATAAGTAACTTCATCATGGAAGTGCTGCATCCGGATTGGCTAGCCAACCCGGTCATGGTCGAGAAGAAAAAGGAAGATCCCAAGGCTGCCACTGCATGGCGCATGTGCGTCGACTACACCGACTTGAACAAGGCATGCCCCAAGGATCCTTTCCCGCTACCCCGCATCGATCAGGTGATCGATTCCACTGCTGGTTGTGAACTGTTGTCTTTCATAGATGCCTACTCTGGTTTCCACCAGATTGCACTCAACCCTGCTGATCAAATAAAGACTGCTTTCATTACCCCGTACGGGGCTTATTGCTATCGTGTCATGTGTTTTGGCTTGAGGAATGCGGGTGCAACCTATCAGAGATGCATGCAGAAATGCTTGCACGACCAGCTCGGCAAGAATGTGCAGGTGTACGTAGATGACATTGTCATCAAAACGAATAAAACACATACTCTGCTTGCCGACCTGGAGGAAACCTTTGCTAACCTACGCAAGTACAAAATGAAGCTGAATCCGAGTAAGTGCACCTTTGGTGTACCGGCTGGAAAGCTACTCGGCTTTCTGGTTTCTAGTCGGGGCATTGAAGCCAATCCTTCTAAGATAAAAGCTATTGAGAGCATGTCTTTACCGAGATCACTGAAAGATGTGCAGAAGTTCACGGGTTGTCTGGCATCTCTGAGCCGTTTTCTGGGCCAAATGGGCGAGAAGGCTCTGCCTCTATATCAGCTGATGAAGAAAAGTGACAAGTTCGTCTGGACTCCGCAGGCGGATGTGGCATTCAATGAGCTGAAAGCAATGCTAGCTAGCGCTCCCGTCTTGGCTAGTCCGCTGCCCAAGAAGCCTATGCTGTTGTACATTGCTGCGACTAACCGAGTAGTCAGCGTGGTGATAGTCGTGGAGCGAGAAGAAGAAGGCAAGAGTGTGCAGCGCCCAGTCTATTACCTCAGTGAAGTGCTGTCCAGTTCCAAGCAAAACTATCCGCACTATCAGAAGATGACATATGGTGTGTACCTGGGCGCCAGAAAGCTGAAGCATTATTTCCAGGAACATCCTATCACTGTTGTGAGCTCGGCTCCCATCTCGGATATCATGGGCAACAAGGAGGCGAGTGGCAGAGTAGCCAAGTGGGCGATTGAGCTAGCCGCGTACGCTCCCGCGTATGCGAGAAGAGAAGCAATCAAGTCTCAGGTCCTGGCGGAGTTTCTCGTGGACTGGGCCGAGATGCAGTATGAACCTCCTGCTCCAGTTTCCAACTATTGGAAAATGCACTTTGATGGCTCAAAGGTGAAAGAAGGCCTTGGTGCTGGCGTTGTGCTTACATCACCCAAGCGGGATCAACTCAAGTACGTGCTGCAGATTCATTTCAAGGCATCCAACAATGTAGCCGAGTACGAGGCAGTGGTGCATGGTTTGCGAGTAGCAAAGGAGGTTGGCGTGCAGCGCATTATATGCTATGGTGATTCAGATCTGGTGGTGCAGCAAGTCTCGGGTACCTGGGATGCTTTGGATGCCAACATGGCATCGTATCGTTTCTTGGTGCAGTCAATGACTGGGTTTTTCGAAGGCTGTGAGTTCCAGCACATTCACCGAGCAGAGAACGAAGCAGCAGACGAGCTATCCAAGTTGGGATCTTCTCGGCAGTCCATCCCGGCAGGGATTGCCTTGGAGCATTTGAGGAAGCCATCCATCAAGCCTTCCCCCAACTCGGAATCCATCTTTGTTCCTTCTCTGCCAAGTGAAGAATCTGACCCAATGGAGATCGACTGGGAGAGTGCTGCAGGGAACCCGGGGACTGCCACTCCCTACTCGGGGACTGCCACTCCTAACTCGGGGACTGCCATTCCCTACTCGGGGACTGCCATTCCGTACTCGGGGACTGCCACTCCCTACTCGGGGACTGCCACTCCGTACTCGGGGACTGCCACTCCTAACTCGGGGACTGCCATTCCCTACTCGGGGACTGCCACTCCGTACTCGGGGACTGCCACCCTCAACCCAGAGGCTGTCGCATTCATTGAAGAAGTTCTCGCTAATCGGTCTGGGCTGCAAAGAAGCGCTCCTACTCCTCATGTGCAACCGCAAGAGCCTGTCCCAATGGAACTGGACGAACCAGTGTTTCCCATACGGGAGACACCGAGTTGGGCTATGCCCATATTATCCTTTCTAAGGGACGTCACTTTACCTAAAGATGAGGTGACTACGAGGCAGATTCAGAGAAGGTCCAAGGGCTACACTATAGTCCGAGATGTGCTGCACAAGAGAAGTGCCACTGGTGTGCTGCAACGTTGTGTGAGCCCGGAAGAGGGAGAAGAAATCCTGGTGGAGATACATCAAGGGGAATGTGGGCATCACGCCTCTTCTCGGGCATTGGTCAAGAAAGCTTTTCGGCATGGCTTCTACTGGCTCACCGCACTGCAGCAAGCTGAAGATATTGTGAGGAAGTGCAACGGATGCCAGATGTTCGCAAGTAAGATTCACATGCCTGCTTCCGAGTTGAAGACAATTCCTATCACATGGCCATTTGCTGTTTGGTGCTTGGATATGGTTGGTCCCTTCAAGCCGGCTAAAGGCAATATGACACATATTTTGGTCATGGTGGACAAGTTCACCAAGTGGATTGAGGTGAAACCTATTCGGAAGTGCGATGGGGTCACAGCTGTGAAGTTTGTGAAGGATGTGATCATGAGATATGGCTACCCGCACAGTATCATCACCGACAACGGCACCAACTTTGCAGAGGGGGCAATGGTGCGATTCTGCAGAGATAAGCATATCCGACTAGACGTTGCGTCAGTCGCGCACCCTGCCTCCAATGGGCAAGTTGAGAGAGCAAATGGGATGGTACTGGCAGGCATAAAGCCAAGGCTGATTGAACCATTGCTGAAAACACCTGGGTGTTGGCTAGAAGAGTTGCCAGCGGTGTTGTGGAGTCTAAGGACTACCCCTAACCGGTCAACCGGCTACACGCCATTCTTCTTGGTATACGGGGCTGAGGCCGTGTTGCCAATAGACTTAGAGCATGACTCCCCCCGAGTAGCCCTCTACACTGAGGTGGAGGCGAGAGAAGCTCGAGAAGACGACGTTGACCTGCTTGAAGAAGCAAGAGAGCTGACTCTGTCACGTTCGGCTATCTACCAGCAAAACCTGCGGCGTTATCATAGCCGAAAGGTGAACCCAAGGGTTTTCCGAGAAGGAGACATGGTCCTCAGGCTGGTGCAGCGCACAGCCGGGATGCACAAGTTGTCTCCTCCTTGGGAAGGGCCTTTCATTGTGAGCAAAGCGCTGCACAATGATGCATACTACCTTGTAGATGTGCGCCCATCGCAGGCGAACAGGGCAGATAAAGCTGGAGAGGAAACCAAGCGCCCTTGGAATGTAGCTCTACTTCGTCGTTTTCATTCGTGAGCAAGGATGTGTATGTACCCTCTTATCCGAGTTGAAATTCTACTCTGCAATCTGAAATTGTTCTCGGGGACTGCCCTCGTCCAAAATTGCTCTAAGTGTTTTTACTCGGCTTGATCCTTTGTCTATTCGGTTGCTCCACTTCAGAACTCATAAGTGCATTGAGTACTGTGTTTAAACCTATATGCCAACTCTTCGACTCTGCTGCTGTCCGAAACCCGGCTTCATGGCAAGCAAGAGAACAAGCAAAAGGTCAATGAGCACACGAAAATCGCTAAGGAAGAAAGAGTGCAGGAACCGAGTAGATTGTTTGTTACTTTTGTTCCCTGTCTTCGTCTTCTCGGCTAAGTGGTGGGCTGCGTTACCATGATTGTTTCTAGCGGCTAAGTATTTGCAGCCCTACTACTTGATTCTTGTGACTCGAATACCAAAAAAGCGACAAGTCGCGGGTAGAGCAGAGATGAAAAGATAGGGTGAATAAGAAATGCAACTCGGGGACTCGCATGGAAACGCAACTCGGCATTAAGCCAGCGTCGTTCAAATTGATTAACGTCAAAATAAACAGAGTGGGCATAAAAACTGAGTAGCAAGCAAAACAAAGATAGTCTATTACATTTGCTCCCGGCATCCCGGGGATCTGATGAGTGTTCAAGTGAAAAAGTTTGCAGATAAAATCAGGTGGAGGTGACAGTGTTGTCGGTACTGGCATTGGCTGCTGCATCATCAGTGGTGGCCCTGGCTGCCGCATTTTCCTCAGCGCTGGCGTGGGTGGCATCCGCATCCGACTGGATGGTGGCGGACTCGTTCATCTCGACGTCCTGCTCGGTGGTAGCCGGGTCGGAAGTGGCCGTGGCCACCGAGATGGGCCCTGGAGCCGGAGAAGAGCCAGGCGCTTGGCCAGGAGGGCGTACCGTGTCGTCGAGAGCAGCACCTGAGGAGGTGCCAAAGTCGAGTGCGGCGGTGTCGATGTGGGCGTACTCGTCCTCATCGCTACTCGCGACGGCGACGTTCTTCCCCTTCCCGGCCTTGCCCTTAGGAGATTCGAAGAGGCCTTCCAAGTCGGATTCTACTTCGTCGTCCTCTTCCTCTTCCTCTTCGTACTCGGTGTCGGGCTCGGGGAGGCCCTCGATGAAGGTCTCCGTCTCAGCGCACTCCGCGACCTCGTAGGCGATCTGCTTGCGTGTGGCCACGCAGTCGGGATCTACCTCCCACTTGGAATCATTGCGCTTCCCGCGGATGAGCTGCATATTGAGATTTTCATACCAGGATGCTATGCAGAGAAGCATCACGTCCGCGCCGGCCCGGGCCCCCGAAGCACGCCACTTCTTCAACTCTTTCTTCACATTTTTCAACTTGAAGGCGAGACCCCGCATGGAAGTTGGCTGAGAATCCTGGGGCCAGAACAGCCTATGGAGCTCGAAGCCCTCGTGCACCAAGTCAGTGCCAACACCGGCCAGCTGCTCGAAATAATCTTTGAGCAACAGCAGGCTGTCCTCGATCTCAGCTCGGGTGTCTGCTGCCTCACCCTTCGCAAGGCGAGTTGCTTGGGCCTTGGCCACAGTAGGCGCGCAGTTGGAATCAAGATGAGGCCAGATCTCTGAAATAGCAAGTGACAACTTCATAATCGAGAAGAAAAGAACCGGGTAGGAGAAAAACCGAGAAGAAAAGAGGCAGGGAGGAGAAGACCTACCGGGCAGTTCGCGGCGCAGCCGCTGCAGCTGGGCCTTCCAGGACTCTTCATTGGCTATGTGCTTTTCTTGGATCAGGCGCAAGGTATCCATCTGAGCGAAGAGATCAGCGTTGGTCTTCTTTAAAGTTTCGCATTCCTGCTCAAGGGCCCTCTCCTTGGCTCTGAAAGTGGTCTCGGCCTTGGCCTTCTCGGCGATTGCTCTGTCCCTCTCGGCGCCAATGTTGATGGCATCCTGGAGTGCCTTTTGCAACTGGAGTTGCAGCTTCTCGGTCTCGGTGGCGTGATCCTTCAGCAACACAGCGGCCTGGTTGGACAGTTGGTTCTGCACCTCTGCTGGTTTGACACAATCTTGGTGTGCCTCAGCAAACAACTTGTGATCTTCTGCGAAGAGCCAGACAAGGTCAATAGAGAAGCAGCGAAGAAACAGATTCAAGATCAAACCGAGTGAACAACAAACTCACCTTCTAGCCTTTTGATGGTGGCTTCGGCGTTCTCCACGAAAGTGCGGCATTTCTCGTGCTCTTCGGCTAGGCTCTTCAGTTTCTCTGCAGAGTAGGAACGGTTAGCGCAAAAGAAAGCATAAGCGAGCGTAAACAAAAAACGCATGAACCGCACAGCTAAAAGCGTACCTTGCACTTCAGCCAGCTGCTGGGTGCTGTCGTTGGCGTTCTTGCTGGCTGTCTCCGCAACTGCCTTTTCCTTCTCTAAAGCAGCAATTCGCCTCCTGGCGATAGAGTGGTTCCAGAGAAGATGGCGGTATAGGTTGGTCCGCTTCAGGACGCTATCCTGAGAAGCGAGAAGAAGCAAGTTAGAAAAAGCAGAGTAGATTCAACCCGAGTAGGAGGCTACTCGGAGAGTATCCACCTACTCGGCTAGAATCTCGGGGACTGGGAGTGAAGGAAAGGAGCAGAAAGGCGAATAGAAGAGAAGAAAATTCAACTCGGAAAAGATAAGGAAAACTTACTGCGTAGGCCTGCTCGATGTCCTCGGCATTCTTGCGGTGCAGGAACATCTTGGCTGCGAGTGTCGCGGTCTCGGTGGAGACGGACATGGGCTTGTGTCCCAGGTCGACCTTGTTCCAGTCCACGCGCATGTGGTCGATGCCGCCAAGGACAAGACCGTGCCACTTCTCCACGCCGAGAACCTTGCTATCCCATTTGGCGTCGATGAAGCCAATGGTGTCCAGTACCTGCTCAAGGCCTTTTGAAGTTATTGGTTTGTCTTGGACTCCACGAGAAGCAATGTTGACAGACTGGTGTTGGCTTGGATCTGGAGGAGGGGAGTTCATGGCTACAACCTTCCTTCCCTTCTGGATAGCTAAAGCTTTGTCCTTGGGAGGGAAGCCGATTGAGTGCTGATGGCTAACCTCAATCATGTACTCCGGGTAGCAAGGCTGGCCAGCCGCGCGAGCATCAGCTGAGAGCGCGGCGGGAATCGGGCCAGACTCGTGGATCACGAGTGCTCCACCTGAGGCTGGTGGCGGCACTTGGTCTCTGGACCGCTTCTTCGTCCTTTCCTTCTCGGCCCGCTGCTTCTCGGGATCTTCAGTTTTCTTCCCGTCAGCTTTGGCCTTCGCCTTCTCGGCGGCTTCCTTCTCGGCCTTGGCCTTCTCAGCAGCTTCCTTCTCGGTTGCCCTTCTGTCAACCTCGTCCTTCAGAGCATCCAGGGCTCGCTGCCTGGTTACTCGCCCGGCAGGAGGGCTGGATGTATCCTTGGTCTGCGGCGGCGAGGAGGAGTTCGGCGGTGTAGGGCCTTGCGCAGTGGGTGGCGCCACGGATCCGTCGCCTACTGCAGCTCCTGGCTGGGCGCTACTCGGTGTCACGCCCGGCTGCACGCTGCTCAATGGGTAAGTGTCAGTTATGGTGGCATCCGCGGCGGTGGTGTCTTCTACTCGCTGCCCGGCAACGAGGCTCTCTTGTGCAGCAGCCCCTGTGGTGGGCTACTCTTGCTCTGCTTCTGGCCGCTTATCGGCGGTGTCGTCTTGCATTTCTTGATCTTGGTTCTCCTCGGCATTGCTAGCCGAAGGAGAAGGGGGTCTCTCATCGTGGACGGTAGTGTCCTGTGCTGCTGGTTCTGATTCTGCTTCTGGAGCATCAGCAGTCTGTGCGTTGGCAGCAGCAACGTCGACGGTGTGGTCCTCATCATCATCCAGATTGACCAGAGGTACTGATTTTTCCTTAGTGTGGTAAGACGCGAGAGCTGCGTTCGCGTCCATAGGAGGTCTGCAGAGAAAGGGAAATCACAAGTTAGAAGAAGATTGGGGAAAATAGTACCGCGCGAGAAGGGAAACGACCGAGAAGAGGGCTTACGCGGTGGTGGACTTGAGCTGTCGTCTGGACCTCTTCACGACCACCTTCTTCTCGGCGGGCTTCTTCCTCTTGGCAGGAGGCGCTGGTGCTCCGCTACCAGTCCGTTTGCGGGTCTCAGGAGCGGCGACGGACAGAGGCTTGACGACTAGGGGCACATCGCCCTCGTTCTCGTCTTCGTCCTCGTCGTCCTTTTCCGCGGCAACTTCATCTGAGAATCCAAGAGAAAAGAGGAAAGAATCAGAAACAGCAAACGAGGGACTGGTGCTTCTCGGAAACAAACAGAATGAAAGTGTAGTTACCGTCAAAGTCTTCATCAGACCAGGTGCGGAGAGCGTCGCGCTTGTCAGTAGGGGGAGCGAGAGAGGTTGGACTGCTCCGCGGCGTCGAAGGAGGGCACATCATCCTCCTCACGATCGTCAAACCAATTGCTCTCAAAAACTTCGCTGCTCTCAATTATCTGGCGAGTGAGAGTCTGAAAGACAGAGAAGAATCACGGATTAGCCGAGTACCAGGAAGGAATTCTACTCGGATAGGCGTGCAAACACAAAGCACACCGAGCCTAGGCGTCTTACTGAGTATTCTACCCGGATAGGCGTGCAAACACAAAGCATACTAAGCCTAAGGCGATTCGGCTAGATGTCCTACTCGGAACACAAGGCAATTGCTAGTTGATGCAAGAAGGAGAAGTTATATACTCGGAAAGTGTATGCAGAAAACAGAGCAAGAAAGGCGTACCCGTTCAATCGGCTTTGTACGGCTGTACGGGACGAACCCGTATTGCCAGTGGTCGCCAAGACTCGTCGACAAGATGTTCCTTGCGTGCCAGGGAACGTCGATGTTGTCGATCTCGATGGTGGTGGTCCTGGTGCAGTCGCGGGGGCCTCCCATGTAACACATGAGATGGCAGCGCTCCTGCAAGGGCAGTACTCGCCGCTTGATCCAGCAAGCCACCGGGTCGTCATTCTTGAGGCCTTGCGCCTTCAGCCAGCCGAGTCTGTTCTCTATCTCGATGGCGTCCTCGTTGTTGGCGGGCTTCTCCTTCCAGTTCATCCCGATCGGAGCGCGATTGCTCCAAGCGGGCAGGTTGATTCGATCGTCCACCTTGGCTCCTTCCGCGGCGACAACGTTCTTGACGTAGAGGAACGTCTTCTGCCACAGCTTCACGGAGTCCAGCCCCTTGATGCGGGGGTGGTTCGTCCCGGACCGCTGCACCATCATGGCACAGCCGGTGTCGGTGGCGCGGGGGACGCCCGCGGCGTCTTTCTTCCCGGTGGATTGCTGGCGCAGGTGGAAATACCTGAGCCACGTCTCCCACGTGGGCCGGATGCCGAGGAAGGCCTCGCAGACCACGGCGTGGTAAGCGAGGAAGACGATGGCATTGGGGGGCAGATGATGCATCTGGAGGCCGAAGTGAGTGAGGAACTTCCGCAGGAAATCGGAGGCGGGCAATCCGAACCCGCGCTCAAAATGCGACAGGAAGACAACGCGCTCTCCTTCCCGCGGGGCTGGCACGATTTCGTCATCGGGCGCCCGACACTCCACGCCGGGAGGAACCCTCCTGGTGGTCACGAGCCAGGCGCAGTCGGCCGCGGTGACGGAGGAGCCGGCCCAGCCAGCTTTGGCCATTGCTGCGGGTGGAAGGAGTGGAAGATTTCGAGGGGAATTGGGCGGTGGATTGAGTCCGCGGCGGCGCAAGAGCGTGCGCGGCGGCGGAGAGCTCGGTGGCGGAGAAGGGCAGGAGACGAAAGAAGAATAATGCAGGGGAAGGGGAAAAGGAAGTTACCGGCGGAGGTATTTATATCTCCTCCGCGAGTTTACCGTTACCGTCGTGGGAGTGGGATCGATTGTGGCGTGTGGTGGGTCCTGTGGCCGGCTAGAAACGCACACAAGCGCAGGCTGCGCGCGTAACGGCCACAATTGATCCCACCACTGGATCGTGGCCCATAACTGCGCTTGATGGGACATGACGGCCAGTGGGCCCGCCGCGTGAAAACTGGGCACGTGGCACGTCGTGTCCTGGGCAACGAAACGACGAGGTCGTGGATGCTTGACACGTGTGCAGTTGCTGCGCGAAGGGCTGGATTGTGCTCTGTGCTGCAGAGGCTCAATCTAAGAAATTTCTCTAAGTCTTTTTACTCGGTTACAGAGTAGGAAGCAAGTGCTACTCGGAAGAGAGGGAACTCAAGGTACTGTTCAGAGAACTACTCGGAGGTTCTATTCGGCCTCTTAATGATTCAAGGCCTATATGGCAAAGGTTGGTTTTTAAGCTGGCAGAGCCTAGTGAACAAGTTCGCAAGACTCTACCAGCTTCGGGGACTGCTGTCGGGGGGTTACCCCCGAGTAGGGTAAAGGCAAGTGATAAAGGCCAGGGTCAGAATAGAAATCTGCCCGAGTAGCGTTCTACCCGGCAGCTTGCTACCCGGTCGAGTGCTACTCGGTCTTACGTAAAGAAGACCAGAAGAAGGAATCAATCAAGTTACTCCCGTACGAGTAGAAGAGTTGGCCCGAGTAGAATTGGCGGGAACCTACTCGGGCCAGAAAGTCAAAGGAGCCGTTCTGACACAGGATCCCGCGTATCCTGGGTCCGTACTTGGCAGCATTCGAACTACTGTTCATCTGGGGCCGGTCTCCCTGACAGTGACAGCATGGAAGCAGGCGGTGGCAGGATAAGGGGGCCCTACTCTGTGTTTGGCACAGTGATACCAGTCTGTCCCCTAGTTTTGCCCAACGACTTTACAGAAGCAGCCAAGATTAGGAACCAAAGCTGTCAGCGGGTACTCGGAGAAAGGACGATGTGCACACTATGTTGACACTTGTTCGTATTTGGACGTATCCGGCTGGGCACCGTGTATATAAGGTGCCCCGCCGCCTCCTGCGCGAGGGATCTTGCTCCACGCTCATTTTGGAGCCCTAGAAACCCTAAGTTCTTGACCTAGCTCTACTCGGAGAGGAGAGAGAGGCTACTCGGTAGAGATACCATTTGTACTGTGGCTACTCGGAGAGACATCATAATACATAGAGAAAGGCAGGAGTAGGGGTTTTACCTCCTCACGAGGGCCCTGAACCTGGGTATATCGTGTTGTTTGTGTTGTGTGGATCTTACCTCACGCGGCTATTCGTCGCGTAATCCCTCCCCGAATACCTCCAGCGTCCATCGTTCCCACATCTTTAGCCATCCTATGGCATCTGCCGTGATACCACCACGACAAGATGGGACCACCAATCTAGTTACTTTGTTAGAACAACGTTAATGTGTTAGTATATTGATCATACCAATGAGTGTGGTATGACAATACTAGATGTTTTCTAAAAACTATGTTATTTGGTATGATGAATGAGTTGATATATGTTTGTTATGTGTTGTTTGTAAGATGAGTTTCCTTGGTCTGTTATGTTTGGATAGGAACATAATTTAGCTATATTCCTAATTTCTACTCATCATACCCATAAAACCCCAAACAGATCCCTAACCAGAATGCCAATAACTCTAAGAAGTCAATAGCAATGATGATGCTACTAGAAGCTCAAACTCAGATGATACAACTGATGACCCAGAATCAAGCCAGCAACCCCAATATGGAGTTAACACCAGCAATGCAGCACGTGTTAGATACCCAATCCAAATAGTGCACATGATGTCCCAAAGCATGGCCAATAGTGAAAACAATCAGCCTTTGATAGCTAGAGATAACCAAGAGACAGAAAAAGAAATGTTGTCAACACTCAAAGCCTACAAATCTTGTGGAGAGATAGGACAATATTCCAAAGAATGTCCAGATGAGTGGCCCCATGGTGATGCAAACAACTCAACTAAAGGATACTTCACTCAAGTTACTTGTTTTCTGTGTGAAGAAACAATACATGTTCCAACACAATGTCCACTTTACCCCATTGGACAACAAGTTGGACAACAAGATAGAATGGGAATGCTTAGTGCACTCCAAGAGAACTTAGGAAAACCATAAGTGAAGACAAAACACAAGTTGGATAATATTCAGATGGACCATGTCAAGATGGATACGGGAGACAAGACTACACCACATCCATATCCATCCAAACACACCACCAAGTGTTGTTATTCTTGTGAAGAAGATGGACATTTATCTAGAAATTGTCCCAACAAGCAGCCTAGACTGTCAGCCAATGTAGTGGAGTATACTGGACAACAGTATGAAGATATGATGGCCAAGACCATACCAATGAAAGGGAAAAGGGACATGTCTATGGTATTTTGCCATCGCTATAGAGAGACTGGAAACTTCACGGATGGTTGCCTCAAAAATAAGTACCTTCGCCATATACAATGTTACAAGTGCAAAAACATGGGGCATTATTCAAGCAAATGCCTAGAAAGGAGGAACATGCCACCAAAACCCAAAGTTAGAATAGCTTGAGAGGCATGAAGTTATAAGGAGACCAATACTTCAAGAAGACATGATGAGCATCGAGTAGTATCGTTTCAAGAATGAGACTTATGCGAAGCTTTATTTAGAAATAAATGTTCCTTAGGAGTTTCTTCCAGTGTAATAAACTACAAAGAGTGGTGGAGAAATGTGTTCCCATTATAATAAATAAGATGATGTTGTGAAATCCTCTCAACTTGGTATTTTGATTGACCCAAAGAGTGATCCCTCGGTGTCAAAGGTAGTTCAACAGACTTATGTTGGTCTACAACCCTACTGCAAAGGGAAGTTCTACTCAAGCCAAATCTAGAATCAAGCTACACTCCAATCTAATGAAAATAGACTACCCACAAAGTTTATTTTAAGGGTGGTAGCCCACCCAGTTGTTTTGGAACCCATTCACCCAAACCTATATTTCTTTCTAGCCTTCCCAAATCTCGGGACGAGATTTCTTTCAAGGGTGGTACTCTGTAACATCCCTAATTTTTTGGAGAAACTAAAAAATCACAAAAATTTAATTTTTTTTTGTTTTCTTTCTAATGCAAGCCACCAAAAACAAATAAAACTCCAACACAAAGGAACATCTTATATGTTATTCCAATGTTATTGGAAATGATAACCCAAATACCTCTGTTCTCTAAAACCTTAAATTCTCAAAATAGATAATTATGCAAAGAAACTATTTTCGCTAATTGCAAACCTTAAGAATATAAAATGTTTTTTCCATAAATAAGTTGTTTTCCATATTGTTTTCATCTTCTATGAATTGGTAATAATTCATATTCCAATTCTTTGATTGATAAAATAATTTCAAAGCCAAATTTAACAACATCATTTTACTATATCAAGAATCTAGTAATAAAATGTTTTCCAAAAGTCACTTATTGTTTTAAAATGGAAATTAACTTAGAGAAAAAAACATTTTTTTCAGTTGTGAAAACATCTCATTTTATTTGACTAATTATTTGTTTTCTATTTTTGAAATAACAGTAAAGGACTACTAGCTAGTTATTCATATTTTGAAAATATAAAATTTTAATTGTGTCTAAAACAGAACATAATTGTTTTCTTTTGGAAGAGAAAGCTTTTATAAATCTATATAATTTTGTTTGAGGTTATTTGGCCTCATATTTTAAAAGTTATGATATATTCGTTAGAAAAACAGAAAAGGAACAAAGATAACAAAAAAAAAGTAGCCGGCCCAACCCACCACCTGCCCCTTATTTCCTGCGCGCGCAACATCAAGACCCTAGCGCCCCAGCCCGAAAGCATCTCAGCCTGCTCCTCTCCCTCTCTCTCTTCCACGTGGGACCCCTGCTGATTTCATCGATGATGTCATCCTTCTTCAATCTCAGAAATGGAAAAAAACGTGTGTTTCGGTCGATTGATTCTAGTCGTGAATGCGCACAATTAAGGCCATAATTCATTGCTCCCCTGCCCTCCTCTTAAACCCCCACGAGACCCTCCGTATTTCCCCTCTGACTCCTCCCCCAATCGTGCCAGGAGGCTGTCTAGATCTCTCGCCGGAGTTGCTCGAACCCGCCACGGTCAATCTCCATTTCCGGCCACTGTAGCTCCTCCCCTCCGCCCTTCTTTGTCCCATTTGTTCCTCCTTGACCTTGCGCGCGTGCTAACGCCCTCGGGATTTTTCTTGTGCAGTAGGATCGCGGCGTCGTGCATTTTCGAGGTTGCCGGAGCCTACGCCATCTCCGTTCGCATCGCATTGTCATCCCAAGAAGCGACGGTCCTGCCACTGCCTCCATCGGCTTCGCCGTGTGGCGGGGAGCGTTGTGGTGTCTTCCCCTTGCCCGGACGATCACGGAAGCATCGTCGTCATCAATTTCCGAGCCGTGGGTCACCGGAGCTCCGTCGTCCTCGCCATCTCCGGCCGCCGAAGCGCCGCTGTAGTAAACCCTAGCCTCTCCACCTTCAGATCCTCATCCAGCGGCTAGGATAGATTCACTTAAGTGAATCGGTATGGACCAATAGGAAAGCGAAAAATCAGCACGTCCCGTGCAGCCAGTAGAAAGCCGCCGCGTGCCCCAACCTTATCCAGAAATTTTTCGGAATTAAAGCAAATTGGCAGTTTTGCAGTTTAGTCCCTGTAACTTGCAATCATCATATATTTTTAACCAAAACTCCAGATTTAACAAACTTGGAGTTTTTGAAATCCTTGGAACATTTAGAAACTTTTGGAAATGGAAATTTAATTTTGACCATTTAAAAATTGTTCAATTTCAAATATTCTTGTTTGATGAATTTTGGCATAATTCAAATTCTAGAAATCCAAAAATTGAAAATAAAATATATTTGGAAATCTTAGGATGTGTACTTTTATATACTCTGTCCCAAAATAATTTTTTGAACAATTAAAAACTGAATTTAGATTTAAGTGATCATTTGAGTATTTTTTGCATAAATTTAATTCTATAAATAATTAGAATATGTTCCCTTAAGAAAAATTGTTCCCTTTGGTGACCTTGAACCATAGACATCAGTTCCTAAACAATTTTGGACAACCTTGGAGCATGACCATGTGTTTTTTGACAAAAAACTCAACATAGTGATCCACCCATATTATCATGAACTAGATATTTTTTTTCATCTTTTTATCTTTGATGGTGTGGCAATTTTGGAGCCAAGACCAAGTCCCTAGTATGTGTCAACCACATATAAGACCAAGTAGTGAACCTTAAACACTAGTACTATTGTTTTCCATCTACTTCTTCACTCCCTATTCTTGCTTCAAGAATTCATCAAGTTAGCAAAATGGAAGTCAAGACTCAAGCACAAGAAGGAACTCCATTTTCAACTTGGTGGCAACATGAAGAGCTACAAGGAATATCATTGAAGAAATTGAAGGAAGGAATTGTACTCCACAACAACTAGAAGCAACTCAAGGAAGTACAAGTGTGTCAAGAAATCAAGAAGAAAACATGTTCCTCTCTCTTTTTATCTTTCTTCTTATTTCATTTCTTTTCTATTTTGGACTTAGTGGTATTTGTGCCCATCCCATACCTAAACCAATTAGTGAAGTTAAAACCATGAAGATTTATCAAGTTCAAGAGAGGCTTTACAACAAGGAGGAAACTACAATAGAAGCATGAAGATGATCTTCAAGAAGACAAGCATGTGAATACTTGGAGAAATCCATACAAGCTAAAGAACTAGAAAGGTTTTTTTGTGCAACCATTGACCCAGATGAAAAATCCCAAGACTTTATCTTGTTATCTCTATTGTTATGAAGTTAGTCGAACCTAGACCTACCTTAACCCAAAATGGAAGGACTAACTTAGATCACTCAAATGTCTTGATGAAAATGACTAAGTGTTACACATTGTTATGTGTTACTTTAGTTGAGATCGTCAGATCACCTTGGTGAACTCTTGGAACTTCCTCGACAAGTATGGTTATAATAAAGTTAGATCACATCAAACTCAATCTTGTCCATCCCAAGTAAACCCTTGAAACTTCCTTAACAATTATGGAGACAAGAGAAAATGAATCTTTCAAAATCAAACCTTGACCTTGTCCTAGCCAACTTGGTTAAACCCCTTTTTGATATGTTAGTTGCTTTGTATGTTTTCTTCCCTTGTGTGTTTGATTGCTAGAATGATTGTTCATTTTGTTATTGTGTTTTCAATGTATAGATTGTACGGAGAGCAACGATCTTTTGTGAAGAGAGTGTGATTTCTTCACCAACTTCAACAAGGCAAGTAAGACACCATCAACTACCCATTATTTTCTATATGCATTAGTTGATTTTTGAGTAGTATGCATGATAGGATATTTTTACTAAGTTATATTATGCTATGTTATTATCCTAGTAGTGTGTGGCCACCCATTTAACTTATTCTTATATCCTTAGAACTTGATAGATGATATGCAATGTTACAAATTGTTTTTACTTGATGTTGTGGAAAAATTCTAAGTAACAACTTCAATGAACCATCTGGGTGGATTTGGTTGCATGGCTCACGAGAGTTGAGTGTAACCCCGAGGGGTGTTCACTTGAGGAATGCCACCTAGGAATAAAGTGATTATGATGTTCCCCAAGTTTAGATTGCTTCCACTGCAGCCTTTAGTCATATGGGCTCTGTCTTGATCAACTAAGTTGTGAGGGTTCATCATGGGCTTGACAAGAAGATGTAGCAGAATTATAGGTGGAACGGGTCTTGCCATTAGGTTGAATTCTTGCTTCTGAAAGATCTCGTCTCAATTATTCTCATTTCCTTAATGCACTCAGGGTGTATAGGATGTTTGGGTCGATTTGAGTCTGAAGGTGAAAGTGCACAAACTCTGCAGACTCAACAAACTAAGATCTTAGTTGTGTCCCCGGTTATGGACAACTATGAGCAGCTGGACAAGGATTGACGGAAAAAATCACACCACCATTTTCGATAAGTAAAATTTTGACCAAGTGAACAGTAGATGTGGTGCTTCGATTTCAGTCCAATGATGCCACCCTTTGAAAAGAAAAGTTTTCTTTTACAAAAGAGATAGCAGAAAATTTGTTTTATGCAAACTTAGCCAAAACTCCACCAAGCCAAATATGCATGTAGATATAGTCCTGCCATTTATATCCACCATAGTTTTGCTTGCCAATACATTAAATTGTATTGAATCCCTTGTGGCTGCATATTCCATCCTGCAGATAATTTCTGAAGACGAGTGAGGATTTCGTTTAGGATCTCGAGTCTACCGCCTACATGTTTTGCCTGTTGCACATGAAGAAGATGGGCTCAATGTTATTAAATGTTTTCCGCTGTAATACTTTGTTTTGTGCTAAATTGTAATATTATTTTGTAAAGACTGGATCATGCGATGTAATAGAATTTGATGCATTTGCATGATATTTCATCTTGTACCGTGGTGCTAGCAATTGATCCAGGGACTAGCACAATAACACAGATGTTCTTGCGTTATTTAAATATGGGAACGCTACACCTAGCTTCATGAGATTGTCCACGAGGTAAAGGTGCGTCATCATAAAGGATTGTTCCTGAAGTTATACTTTTAGAAGGCTTACGATCGTTTGGACATGTCGTTCCTTCGCCAGGTGATACGTCCAAAACGTATCTCCTTTTCCGAACAATTTTGTTGTTGTTTGCCTCTAAACTTGTGAGTTTTGGATACAACTAACACGGACTAACGTTGTTTTCAGCAGAATTATATTGGTGTCTCGTTTTTGTGCAGAAAAATCAATTTTCAGGAAATTGCCCGGAAAAGATCCCGAAGTCCTTATTTTACCCGAAGACCCCTAGAGCCAGAAGAAGAGCCTGAGGGGAGCAAGGAGGGGCCCAAACCATGGGTTGGCACCCTCCCCCTAGGCCACGCCGCCTGGTGGTGTGGCTGCCCCAGGAACCTCCTCGGGCTCTCCTTTCAAGCCCTGTAACCTAAAAACATCGGGAGGTTCGTCATATTCTAGAGAAACACACGAGAGCGCCGCCGCCACCTCGAAATCCAATTCGGGGATCAGAAGTTCCTGTTCTGGCGCCTTGCCGGGACGGGGATTCGAAAGAGATCATCACCATCGTCATCGCTACCACTTCTCGATCAACCATCGATGATTCCCCCATCCATGTGTGAGTAATCCCCGTTGTATACTGAGAGGAATGGTAGGGATTGGATGAGATCGTTCATGTAATAATGAAAGATTGCTAGGGCATGGTGCCTAGTATTCGTTGTTAGTGCTTTATATCGTTGTTACAAATTTTTATGTTTAATGCTTGTCAGTAGGGCCCGAGTGTCATGATCTCATATCTGAATATATTATTGTTTCATGGGTATAATTATGTTTCTTGATCGTATCTGCAAGTTGTTTACACACGTCATTGTCCGAAACCCGAGGCCCCGAAGTGACAGAAATTGGGACAAACAGAGGGGATGGATGTGATGTGAGGATCACATGTGTTCATGAAGTGTTAATGCTTTGCGGCAGTGCTTTATTAAAAGGAGCACCTTAGTTACCAGTAGTTTCCCTTGAGGCCCCGCTGCAATGGGCTGGTAGGAAAAAAATGATGTGCAAGTTTCTCATTGCAAGCATGTACGACTAAATTGGAACACATGCCTATGGTTTGCTTAGAACTTGGATGCTTTATTATTATCTGTCTGCAATACCCATGTTTTGATTATTTTATGAACTATCTTATCCATGCAACGTCCGTTCATCCATTTCTATGCCTACAGTACTTTAATCTTGTTGTTTCCCACAGTTGCTAACGTTGTTTCTATTTTATTCCTACTGTTATTTTACTGCTGCTACCGCTATAAAACTTTTACCACTGAGAAACTGTTGCGAGCCAGTCTACTTTCAGGTGCAGCTGAACTGACAACTCATCTGTTAAGGCTTATAAATATTCTTTGACTCCCCTTGTGTCGAATCAATAATTTGGGTTTCACTTCCCTCGAAGACTATTGCGATCCCCTATACTTGTGGGTCATCACCAGGTTATGTAACGGTGGGGCTTTGATGACCGGTTCATATCGTGGGTTATGCAACTTGTCATGAGTGGCAATACCACGATTAACATAAATGGGGTCATTGGTCCCTACTTTAGATCGTCATGTGGGGTTAGGCAAGGGGACCCTATCTCCCCCATCTTCTTTGACCTTGCGGTGGATGCCCTGGCGGCTATCCTGGATAAAGCCAAGGTAGCCGGCCACATCTCCGGTGTGGTAGGGCATCTCATCCCGGGGGGTGGCATCACCCACCTATAGTACACGGACGATACCTTGATTATGGTGGAGGGATCGGGGTTGGATATTGTCAACCTCAAGCTCCTCTTATTGTGTTTTCAGGACATGTCTGGCCTCAAGATTAACTTTGACAAGAGTGAGGTCGTAGTTCTTGGCTATCCCCCGGAGGAGCAACAACGGATAGCAGACAACCTTAATTGCAGTTGTCCACCTTCCCGGTTACCTATCTAGGGGTCCTGTTGAGTGACTCTAGGATCCTAATTAAGGACCCTGGAACCCATGATGGGGACAGTTAGACGGAAGGCGGAACCATGGTGCGGGCGCTTCACCTCCAAGGGGAGCAAGTCCGTGCCTATAGGTTCATGTCTTTCGAGTATTCCATCGTATATGATGGGAATTTACTCCCTTCCGGAAGGGATACACACGGCCTTTAATAAGGAGCTATCCCGCTTCTTCTGGCAGGATGGTAATGGGCGTAAAAAATATCACATGGTTAAGTGGGAAGACGTTTGTGCCCCCAAGGATTTGGGGGGCATAGGAATTGTGGTGTCCCGTAAAATGAATGCTGCCCTCATGCTTAGATGGGTTTGGCGGATTCTGAGGGATGATGGGTCCTTTGGCTTCAACTCATCAAATCTAAATACCTCTAGGGCGTCCACTCCTCGCATGTGAGAGACATGAAGGATCTCTATTCTGGAGGTCTATCCGGTCTCTTAAACAGGACATTAGGAAAGGGGTCCAGTTCTCCCTCGGGGATGGTCGGGGCATCATGTCCTGGCTTGACCCGTGGCTTCGTGAGCGACCGCTTTAGCTGGAGTTCCCGAGACTCTTTGCTATCTGTGCGGACCCGTCCTTAGTGGTGGCAACGGTATTTAGGCATGGGTCCTAGGACATTGCGTTCCGGCGCGCCTTCGGTCCGACGGAGGTGGAGGCGTGGGCAGAGTTGCTGGGTGCTCTTCCTGGCGTGTTGCCAGGGCCCCTGATCAGGTGTAATGGTCTTTGGCCCCGTCGGGGTCCTTCACGGTCAAGTCGGCGTACCGGTCCCAATTTGCTGGGCCAACGAGACCATGGGCCTCTCCTCTATGGAAGGCCCCGATTCTCTTGAAGATTAAGATCTTCATGTGGCAGTTGCTGCATGATAGGCTACCATCGGGGATTGAGGTGGCCAAACTCCGCGGCCCCGAGGATGGCTTATGTCCCCTCTGCAGGATCCCAGAATCGAGTACGTACATATTTTTCGTGTGTCCCGCTGCCCGATTTCTATGGAACTTCGTACAGGAGGCCTTAGGTCCTGCGTGGCAGGCCTCGGATCTTGGCGAGTTCCTAGAAACCCATGCGCACCACGCAGGAGGAGGCAGACGCCTCTTCTGGCTGGTGTTTATGGCGATGGCGTGGTCATTATGGATTGAGAAGATTTTCTTGAGGCGAGCTTCTGATTCTATTTTCAAATTCTTGGCCTTCTTGCAGCAGTGGCACCCGTTGTGTAGACAGCGGGACAGGGCGTGGCTAGACGACTCCATCGACAGAGTTCTAGTAGTCACGCGTCGCCTTTCCGCCTCGGCTCCACCCTGGCTCCACGCTGGGTCTTGGCGCCCTCTACCCACCCACCCCCTCGCCCCTTGCTTCTAGCGTGTGTGTGCGCGTGTGTGTGCTGATTTTTTCTTTGGGCTTTGTTGTGTCGTGGCCCAGCATTGTGTGTGCGTTGTATCGGTTACTTGTATGTCTCTTGTGGACGGTTGCTTTATTTATAAAGCGGTGCGAAAGCCTATTTCGAGAGGGAGGGATCTAAACTGCCCCTTTTAGGGATCTATGCCTAGCACTGCCCTAGAAATAATCATTATCTACATCTAGGGCACCCATTAGAAGAGTTATTATATATGGTCTTTAAACCAAAACGTTATCACTTGTATGCATAATACATCAGCACATGGTACGGCGTACATGCCTAGATCCAAAATTTCAAAGTCTAGATGGGACATCATTGCAATCACATGTAATTTATGTCTCCTTCTCATAGAAAACACGAAATACATGGCATGTAACACTCAAATTATCACATTGTAAAGTCTAGTATGAACCGCCACATTAGAAAGTCACGAAATACTAGTATGAACCGCCAATGATACATTGCTCTGCATCTCAAAAGGAAAGAAAGAAAAGATTGCTATGCTATGTTCAGTGGGCATGGGGCATAGGAGCAACTACTACCATTATTTCAGATTACAATGCCAAATACTCGCGGCACAAGGATAGTCAAAATTGCAGATATACATATACTGTCAGTTACTATCTCAGTAGGTTATTTCTCCAACTGAAAGGAGCTATACTTTTTACAAGCCTGGCTTAGGAACTTCTACTCAGGAGGGAGTAAAGGCCACCAATTACAACCCAACATTTCTTACACAAATGGACAGGACAAAAGAACAGCAACAAATTGAAAGAAAAAATTAGGCAGGCCAAAAAAGAAAAAGAAAAGGCGCCTTAACACTTGGTGAAGCCAAAACCACTGCCTTGCAGGAGCAAGTAAGGCAACAACTACCGCCGACGAGACTATCAGACAACTCAGAGGTACTCTAGGCTACAGTATGGATGGTTAACGATGGGCTTTTCTTGTGCAATCTCCCCTTTATCTGCTTAATCTTTGCGTCCACCCTTGCGGTGAAACCAATCTTGGTCCTCTGTCTGGCCTTAGACCTCTCCCGCTTCCACATCGTTTGGTCTTCGACGTCTTTCCGCAGGTACTTGATCTCCTGAATCACGTGATGATCGAGTGGACTGCACGATCTCTGGTAGGATATGTGAATCAGGTACGGGATGTTGCAAGCAGCGGTCACCAGAAGCGTCGCTGCCCAGTACAGGGGAGCTGGCCCGAGAACTTCTAACATGATCTGGTAGTTGTCTCGGGACTTCAAAGCCATCCCGTACATGATAATGAAGAGATACCAGGTCCCTATGCTGCCCCACACAAACACATGTTGAATCCAGGTGAAATGGCTCATTGTCAGAGCAATCTGCATGTTTACGGTCCAGATGATGCAGGAGAACATGGTGGTTCCCACTGAAGCCATGTCGGCAGTCTGTCCACCAGAACGGATTGCTTGATCATAGAATATACAGATGTTGAGAAAGAATATTGCCAGAGATGAGTAGAGGCCATTCCCCATCCATCCTAAAATCCGGTACCAGTCAAAGAAAAGGTTATTTGGTCCTTGCTGATATAATGCTGGGAACTGCAAAGTGCAAATTATGACATGTCAGTGTAGTAAGAGGGCATAGTTGACGGATATCCAGATAAAATTATCTAAAGTACTCTGGTGCAAACGGCCTGATGCATAAGTATTCTGGTATCACCCAGCATTAGACAGTAAGCAAACACAAAGATAAATTTACTTGGAAATACATACTCCCTCCGATCCATATTAATAGGTCCTGAAGTGGATGTATCTAGCAATAAAACATGTCTAAATACATCCACTTCAGCACCTATTAATATGGATCGGAGGGAGTAGTGAATTGTGCCTTCCATTAGTATGACTCGTGAATGAATACTTGAACTACTCCCTCCGTCTCAAAATAATTGTCGTGAAATGGACTAAAATGGATGTATCTAGCACTAAAATGCATCTAGATACATCCATCTCAATGACGGAGGGAGTAGATAATCTAACTGTGAATCATTCTACTGAATAGAGAATGAAGACAATCTAATTCCAACATTCTGTGGGAATGGAAAGAGAAGGTCCATTCACACCCTTGAATTATACGAATAGACATACTGAAGGAGGATGAAGTTTTATGTGCAAGTGCAACCCAAACATTACAAGCACGTATAACATGAAAAAATGAATATCTCTACTCCTATAAAAACCACAGTGTGCCTGCCATCTTTCATTCACGATCGTTCGATTTATATGTAACGGATAGGAAGCAGTCTATGGCAATTTTACAAAAAGACGCCCACATTTCTGTTACACATTTGCAGATATGCCCTTGTCATTTACATCTCATACGGCCACCAAATGTTTCAACAAAACAAATGAATTCACTCAACAAGTTAATATCCTTACAAAACAATATGTAGTGTCTTAATCGTTTGTTTGATGTTTGATTCACTTAGTTACATTATGGGCTGGTTCATGTTAAAGTGTTTTGCTCCGTGGCGAAGCACGGGCTTGTGCTAGTGGATGGTAAATTCCGAGTACTCACAATTTGTTTATACTTTCCTTAAACATGAATAGCATAACGTTGTTATTCTGGTACCAGACAGTAGTGGCATACTATCTAACTCCCAGATGAGAACTAAACAGATACTTGGTTGGATGGTTAAATAAGCTACATATTTTATGACATACCTGCAAGCAGATTTCAGCAGAAACATCTTGCTCAAATACTCCAAGTGATATAACAGGCAGAGAGGTAAGAACGACGTTAAAAAGCAGCATAAACCAATCATCATAAACTGATTGCCCAGAAAATCCAGCAAATGCCTCAAAGTAAAATATTGTAAGTCCAAAGGTAATATTCTTGTAAAAGAAGTAGCAAATCTGCAATTCGACAGAAGAGGCCTCAGAAAACATTATTTCACATATTTAAAACAATATAATTCAACAGAATGTAACAAATAAATCAAGCGCTTTGAATCGCACCATTTGGGCAATTCTCTTGTAACACCAATGGCCATGTACAACAAGGAGTCGCTCAAGGAACCGAAATTGGGAAATAGAAAAGTCACTTGCCATCACAGCCTGGCCAAAGGAAATAAGTCATTGTCAGTTATAATCGAACTGTTGATGCATCTTCTAGCAATGCACTAAATTCCTGAGCGAATCATGTAATAATCTAGACAGACCTGCATGCCCTCGACCCCACTTATACCAACACCAATATCAGCTTCTTGAATCATGCCCACATCATTTGCACCGTCACCTATTGCTAAAGTGGTTTTTCCAAGACCTTCCTTGACCAGTCGGGTCACCTGCAAAGCAAAGATGAGCAAACTCTGCACTGAATTATGTTAAAACTCAGACTGTGGTTTGGCGATAGATGAAGTTACCAGTGCTTTTTGCCTTGGAGACACACGGCAACATATGACAGAAGCACACTCTGTTGCCAGATTCAGGAACATATGCTTCATGTCATCTTCCAAAGCAAATGTAAGAGCTTTTCCATCAATAACTAAAGCAAATGCTGCGTCAGGATCCTTCTCTAGCTTGACCATTTGTGAACCATTGGCGATTTGCAACATGAGACTCTCCTTTGCAGCCTGTTCAGGTTTCAAAGGTGAAAACAAAGCAAAGGGAACTACCATGCAAACAAAATTCGTTTACAGTTCCAGAGAAAATGTTGTGCAAAGGTACCTTTTGTGCATCCTGGGCTACTTGGTCACCAGCTGTTGTGGACAACAATATCTGTTTCATGCCTTGCCTAAGTAAACTGCATGCATATCTGAAAAGAAGAAATGGACAAAATGTTCAGAAGAAACACACTGTAATTTCTTAACCAGAAACAGAAAGAGATTATGATAAATGTGTATGTGGGATTACAGACAATATTGTTAAGAATAACTCTTTAAGAGCATACCCTATGTTAATTGCAGTTTCCATCTTATCACCCGTTAGAACCCAGATTTTGAGACCTGCTTGTGCCAAACGATCGATGCATTGAGGAACCTGATAGAACATGGGAGATAACATAATAAGTCAAAACAACTACTAGTGTGATAGCAAGACCAGCAACATAAGTTCACAACTAAGAATCAACCAGTCATTCTCACCCCTGTTTGTAATTTGTCCTCTACCGCTGTTGCACCAACAAGGATCAGTTCCTTCTCAATCAAATCTGCGACCCGCTCGAGTTGCAATTCCCTATCAGGCCCGATAGATGTCTTTGCCTTAAGAAACTCATCATTCCAAGAAGCATATTCTGATTCCTCGAGCATTCTGTATGATAGCGCTAATGTCCGCAAGCCTGCCTCGCCATACTCATTAAGATGCTTGGTTGTATCTGGCTCATACAGCCTTCCATTTTTTGCTAGTCTATCAAATATAATGCTGCTCAGTTTGAACAAACAGACAGCAGAAGATAGTCAGCTAAAGTATAAACAGCCCATGTAGACAGTACCTAGCCAGAAATCAAGTGTACATGCTACTCCTTTGGTTGGATTCTTAATCTGTCCTCTTCTTAGTTTTTCGTTAACAAAGTAGCAGATGTCAAAAATCTAAACACTACATATTGATGTAACAGCTGACAACATAAGCTTCAGTATGAAAATTTATTTGGCATAAAAAACTTACGTATCTGCTCCTTTGCATAGAAGAAAAATGCGGTCATCTTCATCCTTCAGAATCACCGTCATTCGCTTTCTTTTGCTGTTGAATTCCAATAAATTGAGAATCTTGAACTCCCTAAGAAATCCCAATCGAAGATCAAGATAAATGAACAAAAAGCGATCAGAAAAGCCAAGGACTCTGAGTCAAATATATAAAGCTAAGGACAAATGCAATATTAATACAAATCCAACCTTTCAGTTGTGCCATTAGAAGAAGTGTATTTCTCTCTGACGAATACACTTGATTGTGTTCTCTTGAAAAATTCAAATCCAAATTCTCTGGCTGCCACAAGAAAAGCCCCCTCATCAGGTGATTCTGCTTCATAGGTAAGAGCACCTGTAGCCTCATTCACCTCAGGGATTGCCGTGTGACAAAGAGCAAGTATCCGGAAGAACAGAAGAACCATGGAAGAATTTGGTTCCTTGGTCCAGTTCCCCTGCATAAGACGGTCATCCTCGAAACTGAAGCCTTTTATTGAGGGCTTTTGGGTCTTATCCACGCTGAAGGTAACTCCTTCCACTAACTGGATTTCATCCTCAGTATTCTCCCATACATCTTCTACATGAATGTCTTGGTCATCAGCGCCTGCTGCCATCTGCTTTGCAGCAGCCCTTTCAACTTCACTCGACCGCACACCGTATGATACCCCAGCAATTGAACACTTCAAGAAATCCATCTGATTGCAGGTCAAGGTGCCAGTTTTATCAGACAAAATAGTGTGAACTTGGCCAAGCTCCTCATTCAAGTTTGACGTACGGGCCTGAGCAGTATTGCCAGTCTCCTCATCAAACATATGAATGTCCTGGTTAATGAAATGTGCTTGTGCTACCTTCACAAATTCAATTGAGACATACAGCGAGATGGGAATCAAATACCCATAGAGAATGAGCGCTGTGATGAGATGGAATATCCCAGAAAGGGCAGGACGTGTTGGATCATCCAATTTGTTGTTGGAGCTCTCAGGCTGCAAGTACCACCATCTGGGCAAATCAAGCTTGATCCTCACAGCGAAACCGATCGAACTGATGAGTGATATCAAAACCAGGACAGTGAACAAGATGTATATGATCAAATCCATCTTCTTCTCAATCCTGCTCCTCTTTGATGGTGACTCGGTTGAGTTCTGCATCACCTTACTGTCGTGGCCAGTGAAAATGACTACCCCATAGATAAATGCTGTGTTCCTGAGCTTTGAGTCCCTGAGAAGTATCTGAAAGGGATCGATGGAGTAGATCTGCCTCTCATATTCCAAGTTACCAACGAATGTGTACAGGCTTGGGTTTGGGTCCTCACACCTAATGACTCCTCGGAAATCTTTATATGTATCATCCTCTTCCAATGGCAGAGTAACCTCCAGTGACCTCTTGAGCTTGAGGTTTGTCTCACCATCCAGGTTCATGGTCTCGACGTAGCAGATGCCATCCTCATAGCTCGAGGACAGGAGCAACAAATCGGCAGGGAAGAAGTTGTCCTTCTCGACCTTGACCACATCACCAACACAAAGGTCCTCCCAGTGTCGGAACTCAAATTCGCCGTCCCCCTTGTGCACGCTGACCTTGCGGTTGTTCACCTTCATGTCCTGCATGAACCTTCGCCAGTCCTCCAGGGCCTCCTTGATCATACTGAGCCCGACGACAAAGGCGAGCGGGGCGATCATGCTGACCGCGGAGAAGGGGCACACCGGGGTGAGGGAGAGGATGGCGGTGAGGAGGAAGTAGAGGTTGGCGACGCGGCGGAACTGCTCGAAGATGGCCTTGGGGAGGAAGGTGAGGACGTTGTACTTGGTGGTGGAGATGTAGTTGGTGGGGTACTTGAGCGGCTTCCGGCGGTGGAGGATGGAGTTGTTGCAGTGGACGATGCGCGAGAAGCCCGGCCCGCCGACGGGGCTGCCGTTGGCGGCGGAGGGCCCGGCGGACTCGTCGGTGTGCGGGTGGCGGAAGCAGGAGAAGGTGTAGAGCTTGCTCCATCGCAGGCGGTCGCGCTTCCGCGCACGGGCCATCTCGGCGGGCTGCCTGTCGACACGCGCGGGGTCCGGTTCCGGCTACGAGGAGGCCCGCATTGGAGCTCGGTCGATCAAATCTCGGGCGTGTCGGAGGGGATTTCCTGCGCCGTCGGCGCGAATTCGAACCTGCGAATTGGGGGGGCGAGGGATCAGGCCGTGATCTCGCGGCGCAAACAACGAAGATATACTTACAAAATAATAAATAAATCTATAGAAACGACGAGGAAATGTTTCCAGGAAATAATCCTGGAATCCGGCAAACCGCATTCTGCGTCAGACACGATTGCCCACCGAATTCACCCCCACAGGAAAACAACAGCGGCAGAAACACAAACACAACACAAACACAGAGAGAGAGAGAGAGGAGAAACGCCTAAAAACATCGAGAAAATCCGAAACCCATGGGAGGCGAATGGGGGCAGGAAACGACGGCAGCCAGAGCCCAATAGAAGCATTAGCACCAAACTAGGGAAGGGGGCTAGGGGAGGAGGAGGAGGTGTCGCGGCGTGGCCCACCTGGGAGGTAGCAGCGAGTCGGCGAGTCCGGCGGGCAGGCGGCCGTCCTCCGATCCCTGGTCGGGATTGTGGCGTGGTGGCCGGGGATGCGGGCGGAGCTGGCCTGGCCTCGCCTGGCCTGCAGCGGGTGGGGGGATTGGAGGGCGGAGCGACAAGGGAGGAGGGGAGGACACAACAGGGGACGAGGTGGGAGGCGACTAGAGAGAGAAGAGGGGGAGCGGTGAGAGAGAGAGATTAATTAAAAACTCTCGATTAATTTTTTCTAATTCTCCATTTAGGGAGGCGTATTCATGGTCGCGGGTGCGCTTTTCGAGAGGCCCTCCATAGAGTACGACAGCAGGGCTGGGCAGGCCGGTCTGGCTTGGCTTCTTCGTCTGAGTTAATAGTGTGATGTACTCATGGCACGTCGAGGTCGTGATGTTGGCCGCGCAGAGGAAGCAACAGACACACAGCTGTAGACACCATAGAGAACGGAACACACAAAGGAAGTGCCCGCCTGCTGGCATCTACTGTCGGGGAATTAGCACGATTGCGGGAGATTTGAAAAAATACGATACTCCGTATCAGAATTGTAAGGCCTCCTTGCTGGTTGTATCTAGACAGGAAATCATAATAATCTATCTGTCATTGTAATGGGGACGTATATAGCCGTATTTCCCGAAATAGTATCCCCTATAAATAAAGCAACCGCCACTACCGAGTTCATACAACATCACTACGGGAAAGATCAGAGACGCCGACGGCCAAATGTCGGGGCCGTTCGCGTACCTACGGGAGGCGGGCAACGGCGCAGTCGGCGTAGCGGCTAGTTTCCCCGACGGGGGTCGTCGGCGTATGCCACCCCGTCGGTGTATCGAGACGGTTTTTTTCTTTCCTCTTCAACCCTATCTCCACAGTGTCCACACCCCTATCTCCACAGTGTCCACACCCCATTCGACAGGGAAAGAAAAATCCTGACCCCGCCGCCGCTGCACCGTCCCCCGCCCCTCCCCGGCTCGGCCCCGCTACTCCCCCGCCGCCCTTTCCCCCGCTGGCGCGAGCGCCACTCGCCCTTCTCCCTCCTCCCTTTGCCCTGCTCCATCCTCCCCTCGGGCCTCCCCGCCCTCCTCCCTTCTCTCCTTGCGCCCTGCTCAGGCCTCCTCCCCCTCGGGTCTTCCTCCAACGTCGGTAGCCAAGAGGTGAGGAGCTCACTGTTTTTATTTTTATTTTTTCTGTTTAATTTTATTAGTAATTTTAGGTCTTGTTATTAGTTAGAAACTTTAGTTGCGATTATTTGTTATTGTTATTAGTTAGAATTTTTAGATGAGGAAAATTATAGGTTAGAAGTTGGGCAAAAGGGCGCCGAAGCATGAGAACGTGAAGAATGCACCTGATATGACCTTGAAAGATTACATGGCGGTAAGTAAATTGTCAAAAAGTTTATACGTTGCTGCTAAGTTGATGGTAGGGAAGACGCATGGGCCGAGTTGGCTACGAGGAGGCTAGGGGAAGATCCCGAGTTCAAAGCCGTCAGCGACCAAAACAAGGAAAACCACGGCACCGACGAGACACACAGTGCAGGAGCCCGCGGAACAACGTGCATTCATTTCCCCTCATGTTCCTACTTGATACGCATAACATTTCTTTGGCGCTGTAGGAGGTCGAGTGTGTAGGCCTGTTACAGACATAAAAGCATGGGACAGATTAAGGTGAAGAGGCCCAATCTATCCAAGCCTCAGACCTCGCTTCCCGAGTACTACAACATTGCCAAGGAGGACTTGAGTAGCTACTGCAAGGCGTTACAGGGTTTTCATCCGGAGGTGGATGGCCCACTTCAGCAGGGGACCGACGCAAGAGCGTTGGTCGTGTCGGGATACGGCAGGCCGCATGACTGTTACCTCTTAGTTGATTCGGTGACCCTGATGATGACGTGATCACACGCTCATTAGGAGACACCAAGCGGAAGTTATGATACGGTCTAGATTAAGTTTTCCCTGGTATAGAACCATAGTTATCGAACCAGTAGGACTTCGTAGTCTTGAATAAAATTGTTTTATCAACGGCGCCATAAGTGCAGCTGACGAAGCGTGGAACCTGCACACAAGTACAAACTCTCTCTTGCCCCAACTTTCTGGAAGGTTTTCAGTCTTCCGGTCTTGTTGAAAACAAGAGAATTAAATTTATAGAGTCTTGGAAAACAATAAAAGTAAAAAAAAAGGAACAACAAGGAAACAATGATAAAAGTGTTTAAAAGAAGGTTTGCAATATGAGGAAAATAGGACCGGGCGCCATAGGTTCACTAGTGGTGTCTCTCCAAAGAAAACAAACATGTTGGGTGAATAAATTACAGCTGGGCAATTGAAAAATCATGAACATACAACAAAAATATTATGACAAGATAAATTTCACGGGCTATAACATTATAGGCATTATGTCAAGATATATGGACCGCTATCCAACATGCATCCATATCTATAAGTCCACCTCGAGAAAGTTATCCAGCAAAGCCATTGATATTAAGTTGCAGCAACGGAGTGATTGCTATGTGTGGAACAGACAAACGCATTAAGATAAATACGTAATGTAAGCAGTGGATCACATCCGTAGACAAGAGCACCGTTATTTTCTCCCTAGTGGCAACAACACATCCCCCCCATCGCATGTTTCCGTCACTCGATCGCAGTCAAGAAGGAGGCATGAACCCACTATCTAGCATATAAACCCTCTCTTGGAGTTGAAAACAACTACGTGACCAAGGTAATCATAAACACTAGAGATCATTGCATGACAATATTAAAACTCCCTAAAATATAAGTGAAGCATCTCAGATTGACATGAACAAAATAATCATAATCTCATGGTTTATCGGATCCCAGCAAACACAATATGCACAGTTACATAACGGTGGTCTCGATCATGTGAGGCAGCTCACGAGACTCTAAACATGGAGGCATAGGGGAGAGAACAACCATCTAGCTATTGTTATGGACCTGTAGTCCCGAGATGAACTACTCACGCATTTGTTCGGAGGCGGTCATGGCGATGTAGAGGCCTCCGGTGACGATCCCCTCTCTGGCAGGGTGCCGGAGCAGGACTCCAAAAGCCCTAGATTGGACTTTTGAGGTGACGACGCCTCTCTGTATGTGATACGTCATAAACGTATCCATAATTTCTGATGTTCCATGTTGTTTTCATACTATATGCTACATATTTCTTATACACTTTATGTCATTTTTATGGATTTTCTGAGACTAACCTATTGACAAGATGCCACAGAGTCAGTTCCTGTTTAATGTTGTTTTTAGTTTCAGAAAAGTTGTTCTGGAAATATTCTCGGAATTGGAGGATTCGAAATCCAAAAGTCTTAGAATTCCCGGAGGGTTAAGGAAGTCCAAAGGAGACCCGGCGGGGGCCACAGGGTGGCCACACCATAGGGTGGCGCGGGTCCCCTGGACGCGCCACCAGGTGGTGTGGGCCCCTGGCCACCAACCGACATCGCCCTTTCACCTATTTATTCCTCCCAGGCATAAACCCTAAAAATATCGGCCCCATCCATGAAAATTTCCGTAGCTCCGCGCCCGCCAGCGGCAAGTTTTGGGGACAGAAATCTCTGTTCTGGCACCCTGCCGGGATGGGGAAGTGCCCCGGAGCCATCTCCATCGACTCCATCGCCATCTTCATCGTCGTTGTTGTCTCCTATGATGAGGAGGGGTAGTTCTCCCTCGGGGCTAAGGGCTCTACCAGTAGCTATGCGTTTCATCTCTCTCTCTCTCTCTCATGGTGTGATCTTTATGTGATCGTGAGCTTTGTAATCTAGTTGAATAAGTAGTTTTTACTCTTCATTTGTTATGCTACTAAAGTGGTTTTGTTATGAGATCTCCGTAAACACTTTGATCACGGTGTAAAGGTGACAATGTGTGCACCGTATGGTTTAGCATGATATTTATATTTTGTGTTGGATGACCCTGTGAAATTGTGGCGTTTGTTTAGTACTAATTTGAGGCGCTCATAGTGACAGCGTGGGGTGCCCTAGAGAGGGAATACAGACTTGAGGAGTGTTGTTACATCCCTACGCATGGATTGGTGTTCGTTATCTGACCGGAGAGTGGTTCGGAGTAGCATAGTGATACGTATCCAACGTATCTATAATTTCTGATGCTCCATGATAATATTATGCCGATTGCTACATGTTTTCTCCCTTCTTTATGCCATTTTTCTCGATTTTCCAGACTAACCTATTGACAAGATGCCACAGAGCCAATTCCATGTTTTCTGTTGTTTTTAGTTTCAAAAAATTTGTTCTGGACATATTCTCGGAATTGAAAAATTCGAGCCCAGAAGTCCTATTTTCCCCGGAAGCATCCAGAAGACCGAAGAGGAGTTGAAGAGGGGCACCAGGGGGCCCACACCATGGGGTGGCGCCCCCTGGCCGCGCCGGGGGTGGTGTGGGGCCCCCAGGGCTCCACCGCCTCTGCCCTTTCGCCTATTTATTCCCCCCGGATGGAAAACCCAAGACACCTGATAAAAAATCCCCGAAAAGTCCCACAGCCGTCATCGTCGTCAACCCTAAATCAGGGGGGGTTCTGAAGCTGTCTCCCGGCACCCTGCCGGAGAGGAGATCATCACCGGAGGCCTCTTCATCACCATGCCTGCCTCCGGAGTGATGCGTGAGTAGTTCATCCCTGTACTACGGGTCCATAGCAGTAGCTAGATGGTTGTCTTCTCCTCCTATGCCTCCATGTTTAGATCTCGTGAGCTGCCTAACATGATCGAGATTGATCTTATGTAATCCTTTGTGATGTGTTTGTTGGGATCCGATGAATATTGAACTTATGCCAAGTTGATTATAGTCTTTTATTGCATATGTTATGTGTGATCTTGCATGCTTTCCGTTGCTAGTGGTTGCTCTGGCCAAGTAGTTGCTAGTGACTCCAAGGGGGAGTATTTATGCTTGATAGTTGGGTTCATGCCTCCTTTTCGCCTGTGCTCGAGTGACAGAAACGTGACGGGGGGAGGATGTGTTGTTTCCACTAGGGAGAAAACATCGGTGTGAGTGCCCGCGTGCACAATCATTGCTTACATTACACATATTGTTTAATGCAGTTATCTGTTGCTTGCAACTTAATACCTAAGGGGGTTCGGATGATAACCCGAGGGTGGATTATTAGTCATAGATGCAGTTGGATTACGGTCTATGTATATTGTTGTAATGCCCTCACTAAATATCATAGTAGTCATCATGTCATGGATGTGCACTACTGTGCAACCTTTATTTGTCAATTGCCTAGCTGTAATTTGTTCACCGAGCATGCTATCTTTTATGGAGAGACACCACTAGTGAACCTATGAACCTCGGTCCATTTTCTTACACTGTCAAACAAACCACTACAATTTTATTCTTTCTTTACTTACTGCAAGCATACATTATTTTCCACACTATACGTCTAATCTTTATTTTCAGCAAGACCGGTGAGATTGACAACCTCACTTTACCGCTGGGACAAAGTATTTTGGTTGTGTTGTGTGCAGGTTCCACGTTGTTGCTGACACCGGTGAAGCACCATCACCACCGTCAGTGGCATCAACCTTCCAAAGATCCTCTTTCTCCTACTGGATTGATAACCTTGGTTCTTAACTAAGGGAAATTCCTACCGCTACACTCATCACACCCTCCTCTTGGGGTTCCCAACACGTAGCATCAAGGAAATTTCTGGCGCCGTTGCTGGGGAGGAAGAAGTCTTCTGGCAAGGGGAGTCTATCACTCTCAACCTCTTTATTTTGTTTATTGTCTTGTTTTTATTTTTGTCTTGTTTTGCTTCTTTATATCAAAAACACAAAAAAATTAGTTTACTTCATAGCTGTTATTTTTGCTTTTCTGCTCTTAGTTTAATCTCTAATCATGATTCTACCTAATTTTACCTTGAAAGACGTACCAATAGGTAGCGGTGATATAATTGGGAAAGATAATATTAGAGAGTTCTTTAATTATGTTAGTAAGCACAAAGAATTTGAGGATAGATCCTTAGCTGAACTTGCTCCAGATTATGAAACCGCTGCAGCATCTCTAGTTCGTATGCTGGAAGCTAGGCTTGTTAACCTTAATCCCATAATGCAACAAATGTTCCTCAACCTTGATAACATTAAGGATAGCGAAAAAATAGAGTTTATTTTAGAAACTTTGTTTAAAGAATTTAGTGATGTTGCTATTGAGGCTAGAAAAGTTTTTAACCGATTTGAGATGTCAGGCTCATGTGTAGATGTTGATATCACACCGGGTAAATACAATGATAAGGAAATTAAAATACCAATACCCTTTAAATTGGTAGGAATGCATGAAGCTCTAAAAAAGAATTTTGATTGGATTGTTCCTGTAAACCCATTTGATGAAAATAGTGTGCCTAAAAGCACTGATAAAGGGACATCTAAAACTTCTATAGATGAAATACAATTCATTGTTGAGGAGATTTCTAAGCTTAATTTTGATGCTTCTTCACTTGAAAATACTTGAGTTGCTTTCTATGCCTAGCTGAAAGGCGTTAAAGAAAAGCGCTACCGGGAGACAACCCGTTTTATCTCTCCGTTTTTAACCCGTTTTCCTTCGTTTTCTTTTATTTTATTTGCACCTGGGTGTTGTCTATTTCCTTAGCAACCCCGATGTATCTTATCTGTTTTTGTTCAGCCAAGTAAAGCCTCTAGTGGAAAGTTGAGGCTATATTTCGGATTTCTGCGCATGAAACAGGTTTCTACTGTCCACTGTTTATTCCGTATAAAATCACAGAAAAATAAAAATTAACTGAGTTTTTTTGTGCGTAATCCTAGGGTGTATGCGCAAGTTTTCTTAGTTTAACACTTTTTTATTTGAGCAGCAGAAGATTTTCGAAAAAAATCATCTTTACCTGCTTCCCCTGTTTTGACAGATTTCGGCCAGTGATTGCATTTGCATCTTAATCTCATTCTTTTGGTGTTCTTTTGAGAAAAAATAGTTTTAAAAGAAGTTGTGACAGTAGCTAATGTGTTTTTTAGTGTTAGACATGTGTTGAAACTGAACCATGTGAATTTATTATTTCGATTGCACTAACGTTGATAATGAAGATTGTGAGAAGTTTGGTGTGAAGGAAGTTTTCAAGGGTCAAGAGAAGAGGATGATATGGCGTGATCAAGAAGAGTGAAGAGACTAAGCTTGGGGATGCCCTGGTGGTACATCCCAGCAAATTCCAAGAAGACTCAAGCGTCGGGATGCCCAAGGCATCCCCTTCTTCATCAACAAATTATCAGGTCACTTCTAGTGAAACTATATTTTTATTCGGTCACATCTTATGTGCTTTACTTGAAGCGTCTTTTATTTTTTTTTCTTTCAGTTTGTTTCTATTTTTGCAATAAGTTTTTTTGGACCCCAACATTCTTTTATTGGAGAGTGACACGCTCCGTTTTTTCATGGGAATACTTTGTATTCTTAATTTTTGTCTGGCTGCTGCATTTATTTAGCTCCTGTTTTGCATGCATCTCTTATCAGAGTTGTTAGTTTTAGTAGTGTTATGTGAGTACTCTTATGTTTGCTTGTTGTAGAATTTGGAGATTTTTTGTTAAAACATATCTTGTATGGTGCTTGTTGGGAGAAGAAACTGCTGTTTAAAGTAGAATTTTTAATGGTGCAAGTAGAAGCTTGTATAGACTGTGGCTAGAACTTTTTCGTATCATGCTAGATGTTATTTTAGTTTTAAAGACTTGTGGTTATCGAGTAGCATGATTAGCCTCAAATAGCTGAGAGTGTTTAATGTGCCATTGAAAGATTCATGAGTTGTTCTTGTCATAAGAAAGCATAAATTTATGGTATTCTCCTTTGAATGTTTTATTTGGTTGACTTGGCGCATGATCACACCATGTTTATGACTATGAACCAGTCACTAATAGACTCTATGATTTAGTTTTTGAACTTGTGATACCACTTATCCTTAGTTAACGATGTTTATGTCGTTATGCATGATTATGGCTCTTATGCTCTCTTGATTTGTCGCTCCCAGTCTTTTGCTAGCCTCCACATGTACTGAGTATGAGCTCTACTCGTGCATCCAACTCCCTGAAACCAAGTTTTTTCATTGTGTCCACCATACCTACCTACATGTGGTATTTAACTGCCACTCCAAGTAAATTGCTCATGTGCTACCTTTAAAACCTTCAAAATTACTCATGTTTTATGTTCCTGTTTTTGCTCATGAGGACGTAAATAGAGAATCTTTATCTCACTTGTTGATTGGATTTCACACCCCGGACTAGTGGCTTCATCCGCTTATCCAAATGATAGAAGAGCTGGCAGCGGGGTGCCCAGCCCCAAATTAATACAAACAAAATCTCTTCACTATTTTTTCCCCTGATTTATCAGTCAAAGCATAATTGTGTAAACAAAAGATAAAGAGGGATGACCTTCTACCCAGATGCGTCCTTCATACGGGAGCCGCTCTTGTGAATCCAGTTGGCTTGTGACGTACTGTATTTTCTGTTTACCATTCGTTGACATTAGCATACATCTCTCAAAATATAGACACTCCTCCATGGTATGTAATTGTTGGCAGGCACCCAAGGATTCGGTTAGCCATGGTATGTGAAAGATGGATGGGGGGAGTGTCAAACTTTTAATACCTCTGTTTAATAAAATAAAAAGCTCTAGCACATGAGTGATCCCTGCTTCCCTCTGCGAAGGGCCTTTCTTTTACTTTTATGTTGAGTCTCCATCTTCTAACTTTATGTACAGTTGAGAGAGCGTTTTTGCCATTCTGAGTTTTATGTGCATTTACCTCACAAACATTATTAATTGATTCATGATGTGTTATTGTTTGTTCTCCAACTATTTTCTCTAGTCTTCCTCATGAACTTTTAAGGTGTCCTAACATTTATGTTTTGCCCCACTCTTAAGGACTAGCGAAATATCACTTTGCCATGCTTTCTCTATACCAGAAACAAACATACATCTTTCTTTGCATTGTTATTCATGACCTTTTATTTGAGATACTTCTCATGATGAAAAGTGATTGCTATGCTTTATTATTAAAGTTCAATTTATCATGTTTGTGTTAAAAGTTCTATGATCTCAGCTTACATATGCTTTTAAATTTGTATGATCAAGTTTATGTTAGTAGCATGTCACCTCAGAAATTATTGTTTTATCGTTTACCTACTCGAGCACGAGTAGGAACTAAGCTTGGGGATGCTTGATACGTCTCCAACATATCTATAATTTCTGATGCTCCATGATAATATTATGCCAATTGCTACATGTTTTCTCCCTTCTTTATGTCATTTTTATCGATTTTCGGGACTAACCTATTGATAAGATGCCAAAGAGACAGTTCCATGTTTTCTACTATTTTTAGTTTTAGAAAAGTTGTTCTGGACATATTCTCGGAATTTGAAAATTCAAAGCCCGAAAGTCCTATTTTCCCCAGAAGCATCCAAAGGACCGAAGAGGAGTCGAAGAGGGGTGTGACGCCCCGAGTCCGGGCATTATGCAGATTTCAGCATTTCCGCCAAAATCCACATAATAACCGATTTCAAGTTGCCACTTGTGATAACATTACAACAGCTCACGAATATTCCGCAACAACAACAGAAAAGATATATACAAGACGACTCAAACGAGTCAAGGATACAACTGATACAATACAAAGATCCAAATAACAGCGGAAGAAACAACATAGTGTCTGACTACGGACAAGATACAAATTGGACTAAGAGTCCTGAAGATAACCGATGGCGTCCAATCCCTGCCCAGGCCCAGCCGGAGGGATTCCCAAGCTAACGTCGTCAGACTTCAAACCTGTTGACTGCAATATGGAATATGCAGCCACGAAATGGATTCGTGGGTCAGTACGATTAAGTACTGGCAAGTGGACAAACCATACTCACAAGATACCAGCGTAACCAATCATCACAAGATACAAATACTTTGGGTACAACGGAAGGGAAGGGATTATTGCAAAGAAGCGGCAGCGGGCTGCACTAACCAACTACAGAAACACACTACAACTTCTGGCTACAAGAAAGGGATAAGATAGCGTGTTGGAACCAACTACAACTACTCACCAAACAATACCCATCCAACGTTACCCCCTACTAAGGAAGCAACCCAAGGAAACTCACACGGTTGATTAGGGTGACATTCATTTTTATGGTGGAGGTAATCTATATTACTAGTCAAGTTATCATCGTTAAGTGTAAGTTGTCTGAGTACTTGTTAGCCAGCACTTTCACCAAGTCATCCATAACCGCGGACAACACGGCTTCTCGAGAAGATTTAACCCTGCAGGGATGCACCAATTTGGCCGTACACGTAAGAATGACCCGCCAGATGGAAAGGCCCTTCCACCAAGCGAGGCACTCAACACAACCCAACTCTTCTTCGCATCAAGCCCAAAGAACCCCGTGCAATTGAGCGCACGACTAATCAAGCCCTACGAAGAAAAGGGGACCCTCATAGCACTCTAAGAACGTGTCTCCCTAAATGCCGACTACAAAAGTTCCACCCTGGCGCCAAGGGTTCGCACCTGCATATGCATGCGGCAAATGGAAAACCCGAACTAAATGAGGCGATTTGGACGAGATGCGAATCGAATCAAAGTTGCGGGGGCGCCCATACTCGCTTCCCACATGCGGTTAGCGCGCTCATCATGGATCGGAGGACAAGACCCTTTTCCTAATTAAGTTCGACACTAGCAGGCCTCAAAACCACGCCGGGCCTCCTGCCAGTGCCTTATCATCAAATTATTATTACCCAACATTAACATGTTGTTGATTAAGTTCAAACCCAACTATCAAACTAAACAGGTGATAAGACGGACAACAATACTTAAGCGCAAACAACACTAAGCATGCAACTACGACACGAGGGCCAACAAGGTAAACAAGCAACAGGTAATAGGAAGTGGAAGGAAGGGTATATCATGGCTGCAAGGTAAACATATGATAGGATCGAGACACAAGCATCGAATCATAAGGCTAGAATAAAGGCAACGGGAAGAATCGGTAACAAGTGATGAAAGGCAGCCATAGGCAGCAAGTGAGTATACTTGCCTGAGATCCAGCAAGTAGAGGTACATCCGAAGAACTTGTCGTTGCTCACATCATGTCAACGTCCTATCCGGGAAGAAGCAACGAACTAGAACAAACACCGGATGCAACAATTACTTCTACGGCAAAAGATTCAGCATGATCAAGATATGGGTGCATGACAATTAATTGATGCATCAAAGTAAACCAGTTGACATGGTAAACATATTTAAATGGGCCCATATGCAATTTGGATTGCATATGGAAAAGCCCATGAATTAATGTTGAATTAAATGATTTACAAATAACCATCATGTGAGAGTTGATTAGAATGATGCATGGATTATGAAAACAATAAGAAAACAACTTTAGCTTCAGTTTGATAGGTTGTTTACCAAGTTTTGAATTTTATTTATTAAGTTATGAACTTTGGCATTTTAAATGATTTAAACAAACATTTGTTATTTTCACCAATTTTTAAATGTTCAAAACAGATAACAAAATTCATATTTGGAAAGAACACAAAATTTTAGATGGAATACATATTTCATTTGTTGAATTTGGATTTTAGATGAGCAAGTTATTAAATTGACAATTTTAAATGCATTAATTAAGAAATAGTTGTTTTCAGCAATTTAATTTATTCAAAATAGAAAACAAAGTTTATATTTGGAAAGCTTATTCAATTTTGCATAGAAAATATATTTTACATGTTGGAATTGGATTTGAATTGCCCAAGTTATGAATTTTGCAATTTAAAAGGTTTAATTAAAGCATTGAATTATTGCACCACTTTTAATTTGGAAAAACAGTAAACAAATTGTATTGAAAAGGTTGAAAACATGTATAAAATGTTTCAATGAACAATTTGAGCTATTAAACATAATTTTTGGATTATTATTGAATTTATTATGCAATTCTTCATAAGTATTTTATTCTGCCCTTTTTAGTAAACAGAGGGAAACATGTTCAAATTTAATTCAATTGTGACCAAATAAAATACCAATGTGTAGAGTTTGTTAAGACAAATTTTTAGAGCCCAAGTTTGCTCAAATTGGATGAACATAACTCAAGTTATGAATTCCCAAAGTTTCAAATTTTTATTGCATTTTCTGTATTTAATTATTTAGTGCAAAATTTATTACAGGAACATGTTGCAACTTTGACATTAGCAGAAAGAACACAAGATTCTGAATCCATAGCAATTTGAATCATTGAAATTGGATCATTATTCAATTTGTTATTGATTTTACAATTAAGGCCTCAGATCTGCTTTTCTGGAATTCGAGAGAGAAAAAAGAAAAAGGCTGAGAAAAAGGAGGTGGCTTTGCACCGGGGGGGGGGATTCGAACTCGGGGCCTTCAGGGTGCGGGACAAGGCTCCAAGCCACTGGGCTAGGCGATCGGTTGGTGATACAATACGGAGCTGATGCAAGAAGATGTAAACTTTGCGGTCTTAACTGAAACTGAAAGTTTCAGATTCCAACTGTACCACGACGGGAACGACGGAAATAGGACCACGGCGACCAGCTCGGCTCGATGGCCAACGAGCAGAGCAAGGGAGGACAGAGCCAGGGCGGTCCAGGGCTCACCTTGGGGGGCTCGGAGGCGAGGACGACGGGGTCGGAGGAGTCGTGACGGGGCCGAGCAGGGGGAGCGACGGCGTTGCCGCGGCTGTGGTGGCCGGCGGAGACGGCGGGGAAGCGAGCGTCACCCCTAGGCCATCTCCGGCCCGGAAACTCGACGAGGAGGGAGCGCGAGGCGTCGTGGTTCCGTTCCGCTGTTCAGCTCGACGCGGGAGCATCCATGGCGACGGCGATCCCCGACCGTTTCTCCTCTGTCGTCTTGGTGGTGGCAGGTTCAGAGAAAAGAAGCAGGGCAGAGGGAAGGGAGAAGGAGTGGATGGCGGCGGTGGAGAGGGAAGAGAGAGGGCCTAGGGTTTGGGAAAGGAGGGGGAGAGGGGCTTTAAGGGAGGAGGGGAGCAGGTGGAGGGGACCTCGATGGTGACAGCGACCTCCCCCCTCCTGTCTGTCCGTACGAGGAAGAAGGGGGGGTTGGGCTGCTGGGCTGGGTGTTGGGCCTGGCTGCCTCCCCCTTGCTGGGTTTTTTTTTCTTTCTCTTTTTTTTTCTTTCTTTTTTTTGTAGGAAAGAAAAGGAGAGAAATAGAAGTAGGTGTTAGGGTTTTAGCTTCTATGAAATAATTTTCATTGACTTACAAAACAACAAGGTCAAAGTTTGTGAACTTTATTTTCAAAATTTTCAACTTGCCAAAAGATTTGAATTTGTCATTCTAATTTCAAATAGGGTTTCATTTAATACCAATTTGAAAACCAACCCATTTTTATTATTCCCATCTCCCAAAATGATTTGTTTGCAAATTTAATTGGGACCAGTTGAGCATGTTTGAAAGTTTAAATTTGTTTGAATTGTCCAGAAATGTTTTGAAGCAAAAAAAATGCAATGCAAAATGCATGATGCAATGCCATGCAAAAAGAAAAAGCAACCAAGTTTCTATTTGGGGGAAATCCCCCGGGTGTTACAGACGACACCACTAACAAGGGATTGCGCCCTCGCAATCCACCCAAGGCAAGGGGAAGAGAGGTTTCAACTACGGAGTCTTCGTGCTGCGGTTGATTTCCCGGGTCAGTGGGTGGATCTCTTCTTCTCGACACCACTAACAAAAGATTCTTGCTCGGATTGACGATGATGTTCTTCCACCAGGAATCTTCCGATGATCGAACCTATTAGGTTAAAGGCTCAGAAAACGTCCACCCACGTTGGATCCTAAAACTTTGAAAGATTGAGAAGAGGGGAGACTCCAAAACAAATAAGGTAGGAGGAGAATAGAATAGAGATGAGGAGAAAACAAGAATCCTATTGAGATGTTTCCAAAATTGTTTAGCAGAAATAGTTTTTGACACTCTAGAAACACGACCGTTAGCGAGGTTATCCTACAGGCTTTGCGGACCCGTTGCTTCGATAACCATTCGTATCGAAACAACTTTGGGAATCGGAAACCATGCTCTGATACCATTTGTGATGCCCCGAGTTCGGGCATTATGCAGATTTCAGCATTTCCGCCAAAATCCACATAATAACCGATTTCAGGTTGCCACTTGTGATAACATTACAACAGCTCGCGAATATTCCGCAACAACAACAGAAAAGATATATACAAGACGACTCAAACGAGTCAAGGATACAACTGATACAATACAAAGATCCAAATAACAGCGGAAAAAACAACATAGTGTCCGACTACGGACAAGATACAAATTGGACTAAGAGTCCTGAAGATAACCGATGGCGTCCAATCCCTGCACAGGCCCAGCCGGAGGGATTCCCAAGCTAACGTCGTCAGACTTCAAACCTGTTGACTGCAATATGGAATATGCAGCCACGAAATGGATTCGTGGGTCAGTACGATTAAGTACTGGCAAGTGGATAAATCATACTCACAAGATACCAGCGTAACCAATCATCACAAGATACAAATACTTTGGGTACAACGGAAGGGAAGGGATAATTGCAAAGAAGCAGCAGCGGGCTGCACTAACCAACTACAGAAACACACTACAACTTCTGGCTACAAGAAAGGGATAAGATAGCGTGTTGGAACCAACTACAACTACTCACCAAACAATACCCATCCAACGTTACCCCCTACTAAGGAAGCAACCCAAGGAAACTCACACGGTTGATTAGGGTGACATTCATTTTTATGGTGGAGGTAATCTATATTACTAGTCAAGTTATCATCGTTAAGTGTAAGTTGTCTGAGTACTTGTTAGCCAGCACTTTCACCAAGTCATTCATAATCGCGGACAACACGGCTTCTCGAGAAGATTTAACCCTGCAGGGATGCACCAATTTGGCCGTACACGTAAGAATGACCCGCCAGATGGAAAGGCCCTTCCACCAAGCGAGGCACTCAACACAACCCAACTCTTCTTCGCATCAAGCCCAAAGAACCCCGTGCAATTGAGCGCACGACTAATCAAGCCCCAGGAAGAAAAGGGGACCCTCATAGCACTCTAAGAACGTGTCTCCCTAAATGCCGACTACAAAAGTTCCACCCTGGCGCCAAGGGTTCGCACCTGCATATGCATGCGGCAAATGGAAAACCCGAACTAAATGAGGCAATTTGAACGAGATGCGAATCGAATCAAAGGTTCGGGGGGATCCCATACTCGCTTCCCACATGCGGTTAGCGCGCTCATCATGGATCGGAGGACAAGACCCTTTTCCTAATTAAGTTCGACACTAGCAGGCCTCAAAACCACGCCGGGGCTCCTGCCGGTGCCTTATCATCAAATTATTATTACCCAACATTAACATGTTGTTGATTAAGTTGAAACCCAACTATCAAACTAAACAGGTGATAAGACGGACAACAATACTTGAGCGCAAACAACACTAAGCATGCAACTACGACACGAGGGCCAACAAGGTAAACAAGCAATAGGTAATAGGAAGTGGAAGGAAGGCTATATCATGGCTGCAAGGTAAACATATGATAGGATCGAGACACAAGCATCGAATCATAAGGCTAGAATAAAGGCAATGGGAAGAATCGGTAACAAGTGATGAAAGACAGCCATAGGCAGCAAGTGAGTATACTTGCCTGAGATCCAGCAAGTAGAGGTACATCCGAAGAACTTGTCGTTGCTCACATCATCTCAGCGTCCTATCCGTGAAGAAGCAACGAACTAGAACAAACACCGGATGCAACAATTACTTCTACGGCAAAAGATCCAGTATGATCAAGATATGGGTGCATGACAATTAATTGATGCATCAAAGTAAACCAGTTGACATGGTAAACATATTTAAATGGGCCCATATGCAATATGGATTGCATATGGAAAAGCCCATGAATTAATGTTGAATTAAATGATCTACAAATAACCATCATGTGAGAGTTGATTAGAATGATGCATGGATGATGAAAACAATAAGAAAACAACTTTAGCTTCAGTTTGATAGGTTGTTTACCAAGTTTGGAATTTTATTTATTAAGTTATGAACTTTGGCATTTTAAATGATTTAAACAAACATTTGTTATTTTCACCAATTTTTAAATGTTCAAAACAGATAACAAAATTCATATTTGGAAAGAACATAAAATTTTAGATGGAATACATATTTCATTTGTTGAATTTGGATTTTAGATGAGCAAGTTATTAAATTGACAATTTTAAATGCATTAATTAAGAAATAGCTGTTTTCAGCAATTTAATTTATTCAAAATATAAAACAAAGTTGATATTTGGAAAGCTTATTCAATTTTGCATGGAAAACATATTTTACATGTTGGAATTGGATTTGAATTGCCCAAGTTATGAGTTTTGCAATTTAAAAGGTTTAATTAAAGCATTGAATTATTGCACCACTTTTAATTTGGAAAAACAGTAAACAAATTGTATTGAAAAGGTTGAAAACATGTATAAAATGTTTCAATGAACAATTTGAGCTATTAAACATAATTTTTGGATTATTATTGAATTTATTATGCAATTCTTCATAAGTATTTTATTCTGCCCTTTTAGTAAACAGAGGGAAACATGTTCAAATTTAATTCAATTGTGACCAAATAAAATACCAATGTGTAGAGTTTGTTAAGACAAATTTTTAGAGCCCAAGTTTGCTCAAATTGGATGAACAGAACTCACGTTATGAATTCCCAAAGTTTCAAATTTTTATTGCATTTTCTGTATTTAATTATTTAGTGCAAAATTTATTACAGGAACATGTTGCAACTTTGACATTAACAGAAAGAGCACAAGATTCTGAATCCATAGCAATTTGAATCATTGAAATTGGATCATTATTCAATTTGTTATTGATTTTACAATTAAGGCCTCAGATCTGCTTTTCTGGAATTCGAGAGAAAAAAAAAAGAAAAAGGCTGAGAAAAAGGAGGTGGCTTTGCGCCGGGGGGGGGATTCAAACTCGGGGCCTTCAGGGTGCGGGACAAGGCTCCAAGCCACTGGGCTAGGCGATCGGTTGGTGATACAATACGGAGCTGATGCAAGAAGATGTAAACTTCGCGGTCTTAATTGAAACTGAAAGTTTCAGATTCCAACTGTACCACGACGGGAACGACGGAAACAGGACCACGGCGACCAGCTCGGCTCGATGGCCAGCGAGGAGAGCAAGGGAGGACAGAGCCAGGGCGGTCCAGGGCTCACCGTGGGGGGCTCGGAGGCGAGGACGACGGGGTCGGAGGAGTCGTGACGGGGCCGAGCAGGGGGAGCGACGGCGTTGCCGCGGCTGTGGTGGCCGGCGGAGACGTCGGGGAAGCGAGCGTCACCCCTAGGCCATCTCCGGCCTGGAAACTCGACGAGGAGGGAGCGCGAGGCGTCGCGGTTCCGTTCCGCTGTTCAGCTCGACGCGGGAGCATCCGTGGCGACAGCGATCCCCGACCGTTTCTCCTCTATCGTCTTGGTGGTGGCAGGTTCAGAGAAAAGAAGCAGGGCAGAGGGAAGGGAGAAGGAGTGGATGGCGGCGGTGGAGAGGGAAGAGAGAGGGCCTAGGGTTTGGGAAAGGAGGGGGAGAGGGGCTTTAAGGGAGGAGGGGAGCAGGTGGAGGGGACCTCGATGGTGACAGCGACCTCCCCCCTCCTGTCTGTCCGTACGAGGAAGAAGGGGGGGTTGGGCTGCTGGGCTGGGTGTTGGGCCTGGATGCCTCCCCCTTGCTGGTTTTTTTTTCTTTCTCTTTTTTTTCTTTCTCTTTTTTTTTGTAGGAAAGAAAAGGAGAGAAATAGAAGTAGGTGTTAGGGTTTTAGCTTTTATGAAATAATTTTCATTGACTTACAAAACAGCAAAGTCAAAGTTTGTGAACTTTATTTTCAAAATTTTCAACTTGCCAAAAGATTTGAATTTGTCATTCTAATTTCAAATAGGGTTTCATTTAATACCAATTTTTAAACCAACCCATTTTTATTATTCCCATCTCCCAAAATGATTTGTTTGCAAATTTAATTGGGACCAGTTGAGCATGTTTGAAAGTTTAAATTTGTTTGAATTGTCCAGAAATGTTTTGAAGCAAAAAAAAATGCAATGCAAAATGCATGATGCAATGCCATGCAAAAATAAAAAGCAACCAAGTTTCTATTTGGGGGAAATCCCCCGGGTGTTACAAGGGGCACCAGGGGGCCCACACCATGGGGTGGCGCCCCCACTTGGCCGCGCAGGGGGGTGGTGTGGGGCCCTCAGGGCTCCACCACCTCTGCCCTTTCGCCTATTTATTCCCCCGGATGGAAAACCCTAGACATCTGATAAAAAATGCCCGAAAAGTTCCACAGCCGCCGTCGTCGTCAACCCTAGACCAGGGGGTTCTGAAGCTGTCTCCCGGCACCCTTCCGGAGAGGAGATCGTCACCGGAGGCCTCTTCATCACCATGCCTTCCACCGGAGTGATGGGTGAGCAGTTCATCCTTGGACTACGGGTCCATAACAGTAGCTAGATGGTTGTATTATCCTCCTATGCCTCCATCTTTAGATCTCGTGAGCTGCCTAACATGATCAAGATTGATCTTATGTAATCCTTTGTGCCGTGTTTGCTGTGTCCAATGAATATTGAACTTATGCCAAGTTGATTAAAGTATTTTATTGAATATGTTATTTGTGATCTTGCATGCTTTCCGTTGATAGTGGTTGCTGATACGTCCATAACGTACCTATAATTTTTGATTGTTTCATGCTAATATTAAGCTTTTGACAATTGTTTTTATATAAAGTTTATGATTTATTTGGACTAACCTATTAATAGTTGCAAGAGTGCACAATGTTCTTATTTTACTCTTTGATGTGTAGGAATTAACAAGAAAACGCAAAAGGAGACTTGTTGGAAAAGGACTCTGATTTTCCTGAAATCTGTCCACCAACAGTTTTTAGAGATCATCAGTTTTACGCCCAAAGACAACTTCAACTGGAGATCAAATTTCCTACAAAGTTGTTGGCCATTTCCATGCCTTTCATTTAATCCCAAGAACAACCCAATCCGAGTTCGTATGCGACCTGTGGACCCATTTTACTGGAGGATATATATCTGATTGCGGGATTACGGGAATCAGTGACAGGATTGAGTCCAACTCTTACCATATTTGATGGATTCGGCCAAGCCACGACTTTGGGGATGTGAGGGGTCCCTAGGAAGGTTATAGAGGTGCCCAAGAACCTTTGGATCAAGGGGCCATCTATCGGAGGGCCGGGGAGCATTGTCCCATCACATATAAGGAGAGGAAAACCCTAATTCTGGGGCATTCACCAAAAGCCATGAATTTTTCCTCCCCCATGGTCTCATCTCCATGGGGGAGGTCTCATCTAGAGAACCAAGAAGCCATGGAAGAAGGGGGCTAAGGGGCGGCGCTCCCCCATGATGGTCGGCCGGCGCAGGAGGAGCCCCTTGAGCCGCCGACGGCCGCCGGCGCCGCCCTGCACCTCACATGCTGCCCCTTCTCCATCGTATCCGCCATGATGCCGCCTTCACCAACACCTACATAATCATCTCCTCCTTGTATTCAGTGGTTCATCCTCCCACAAACCTCTGTACCGTCCTATGTAAACATGGTTTTTTGATGCTATAATATTTATCCTATGATATATGTCATGTTTGTGTAGTTTATTTGTCTTTTGATTGCTTGGTTGGATGTCTTTGGTTCATTAGAGTTGTATGTTGGTATGGTACTGTCCTTTGGTGTCCATTATATTTGTGCCCGCTTGGATCAACACCATAGGGTTAGTAGTATGTGCAAAGGAAGGGGCGTAGTTCTGCCGGAGTGATAGAAACCTAAGGACTCAAACCGGCTAGTTGCACGTATGGGAGTAAGAGGACCATTAACTTAAGGCTATGGTTGGTTATTTTTACCTTAATGTATCTTCTAATAGTTACGGATGTTTTCTAGAATTCCAATCATAAGTACTTGCAATCATTGGATAGTGAGAGCTTGTTAGCTTTGCCTCTTCCACATAGAAAACTGCATCGAAGACAATGAACCCGACATCTTTACTAATTAATCTTGGACAAAGCCACCGCAATTACGACCACTTTTCCACACTCATGGTACTGTTAGTTTATGGTTACTTAGTATATTTTATTGCTACAGAACTAACATTTACTTTCTTGTATTTACTATCTTGCAAAGCTATCTCTCATACATGTATTATTGCTCTAGTTTTATTTCCTAGATAATGCAAACGTTTAGTGTATGTAGAGTTGTATTAGTGGTTGATTTAACTTGAGAGAATACTTATCATACCTTTAGCTCCTCGTTGGGTTTGACACTCTTACTTATCGAAAAGGCTACACACGATCCCCTATACTTGTGGGATATCAAGACCTTTTCTGGTGCCGTTGCCGGGGAGCAATAGCGTGGGGTGAATGTTCTTGTGTGCACTTGTTTGCTTTGTCTCTAAGTAATTTCTCTTTCAGTTATAAGTAGTTTTATTTTTCAGTTTTAAGTTGTTTGCTATCTTTAGTTATGGATAGGGAACACGAATTACAAAAAAAAATAGTTGTACTTGGTATCTAAAAATGTTTTAAAAAAGGAAAGTGATTGGAAAGATGAGTAATGGTTAAGTGCGGGTCGACCTTGAACACTTGTGTTCATGCCTATAAAACCAAAACAATTATTTCCATGTAAGCTTTTCAGTTAAAAATTTGTATATATTGTGTATATATTGTACATATTACTTTTTACCATAAAAATAAAATGTATAGATAACTTCTAGTTTGTTTATGATGCAAGTTTGCCACTTTGCTGCGTAGAAACAGATTTCTGGGCTCCACCGTAGAAAATTTAAAAAATCACTGGAAAGTGATATTGATCTGAAATTTCTTGAGTGCAAAGTAATGATTATTATGTTTCTTTCATTAGAAGTACTTTTTATGATTTGAGGTACGTAGATAGGTCTAATAATTCGATCTTTATAGATTGTTCAATTTTGGCAGATTGTCATGCTTATTTTGTATTGTGCTTATACTCAATGTTTATAATCTTTATCTGATTGATAAATGTTACAAATTGGTTAGTATACAGTAGATAATCTTAATTTAAACTTGTCAAAACTTGAACATGAGTGGATTTTATTTAATGAGGACTAACCCTACTAATGAGTTTTTGTCAAGTTTTATGTGAATGTAGTATTTAAGATCCAATATAGATGGTGATACGAGATAAATGAGAAGTGAAAAATCTCAATCTTGGGAACTCCCGAGTGCACCTCAATTAAATATTCAAGAATATTCAATCATCAAAGCTTGGGGATTCCCAAGGCATCCCTCCTTTTTCCATGCCTAGCTAAAAGACGGTAAAGAAAATCACTTCTTGGGAGATAACCCATGTTTTATTTCGTTTTCGTGTTGTTTTCTTTCAGTTTATTTTGTTTTCTTTGAGTCTTATAAGTTTTTAACTATGTATAAACCTCTTCTTATCCTTTTTTGTGTGTGCCAAGAATAGACTCTAATAGGCAGAAAGTAAGATTTGGGGAAGTTGTTGTCCTAAAACAGAGGTGCCACCAAAAAAATTATTTCACTCAGCAAGAACATCGAATTGAGCTAAAACGTTTTGTGCATATGCCTCAGGTTGTTATCCAACTTTCATTAATTTTTCACTTTTTGATTTGATGAACATAAGATTTTCGAAAAAATCGATCTTTACATGATGTTCTGTTTTGACAGATTTCTGCCAATATTTGCATTTGCCTCTTAATCTTTTTCGTTTGGTGTTCTTTTGAGGGAAAGAGCTTTAAAAGAAGTTGTGACAGTAGCTAATGTTTTAATGGATTTTAGAATTGTGTTGAAACTAAACCAAAGTGGATCTACTATTTTGGTTACACTAACGTTGCTAATGAAGATTGTGTGAAGTTTTGTATGGAGTGAGTTTTCAAGTGTAGGGAGAGAAGAATGATACGAGAAGATGAAGAATGGAAAAAAGCTCAAGCTTGGGGATGCCCATGCCACCCCAATATATATACAAGAAGTACAAGCATCAAAGCTTGGGGATGCCCAAAACACCCCCTTCTTCATCAACAAAAATATCAGGTCCTCTTTCAAGACACTATATTTTTATTTCTTCATTTATTATGTGTTATTCTTGGAGCGTCATTTATTTTTGCTTGGGTATGTTGATACGTCCATAACGTGTCTATAATTTTTGATTGTTTTATGCTAATATTATGCTTTTGGCAATTGTTTTTATATAAAGTTTATTATTTATTTGGACTAACCTATTAATAGTTGCAAGAGTGCACAATGTTTTTGTTTTACTATTTGATGTGTAGGAATTAACAAGAAAACGCAAAAGGAGACTTGTTGGAAAAGGACTCTGATTTTCCTGAAATCTGTCCACCAACAGTTTTTAGAGATCATTAGTTTTACCCACAAAGACAACGTCAACTGAAGATCAAATTGCCTACAAAGTTGTTGGCCGTTTCCACACCTTTCATTTAAGCCCCAAAACAACCCAATCCAAGTTCGTATGCGACCAGTGGACCCGTTTTACTGGAGGATATATATCTGATTACGGGATTACGGGAATCGGTGACGGGATTGAGTCCAACTCTTACCATATTTGATGGATTCGGCCAAGCTACGACTTTGGGGCTGTGAGGGTCCCTAGGAAGGTTCTATAGGTTCCCAAGAACCTTTGGATCAAGAGGCCATCCATCGGAGGGCCGGGGAGCATTGTCCCATCACATTTAAGGAGAGGAAAACCCTAATTCTGGGGCAGCCACGAAATTTGCCTCCCCCATGGTCTCATCTCCATCGGGGAGGGCTCATCTACAGCACCAAGAAGCCATGGAGGAAGGGGGCTTAGGGGCGGCGCTCCCCCATGATGGCCGGCCGGCGCAGGAGGAGCCCCCTGCGCCGCCGGCGCCTCCCTGCACCTCACGTGCTGCCCCTTCTCCATCCTATCCGCCATGATGCCTGTCAGATATATACCGATTAGGGGTATATCCGGCATTGTCCTAAAGAGTCAGATTACCAGGGTGGCCTGATTGGTAATGGATCACAGTCCATTAGGCGGCCCAGTAAGCTGACACACAGAAGCCGGATTCTAGAAGAACCCGGACCACGGCCCAAAGTGGCACGGCTTGGAGTAGAAGACAGATTCCTGCTTTCCAATTTGGAATACTTTCCGTAGTCTTCTAGGTTTACTTTCTGTAAGCCCTAACCCGGCTATTATATAAAGCCGGACGAGAGAGAAGAAAGACAAAACATTGACAATTAGCTAGAAGCCAAGTCGCCGAGAGGTTGATCCTCACCGAGTTAGCGAAACCCTACTCACATTGTACATTGTATACTTCAGGCTTCAGCCCTGATTTAGTGAGATTGCAGGAGTAGGAACGCCGCCAAGTTGCGACGTACGGAACCTGGGTAAATTGGTGTTCCTGGTTGTCGTGCTACTACTTCCCCCCACGTTTCTACCCGTAGTCTCATGACACCCCCGTCTATGAACTCTACTACGATGTCTCGACAGTTGGCGCCCACCGTGGGGCCAGCGAGGTCAGGCATTAAGTTTCGATCGGGGATACTCGGCGGAATCGGCAGTGCCATAACTGTCGGAAACTTGGAATTCGACAACAACGTTGGGCGCTTCCTCGACAATGGATCGTACATGCCAGCACATAATCATCTGGTAAGTGTCTGTATTTTACCGATTGGATCTGCAAATATCTTTATCGGATTAACTGCAGAAGCAATGGGATACTCTGTTGGAAGTAAATTTATCCCACCCGCCCTATACCCAGTTGAGGAAAACTATGATACCGGATTTTGCTCAGATCGCCAAAACCTTGAATTTGTTGCCTCTTCGGAGATGCCGGCAATCAGATCTCACTTCATTGGCATGGTGCATTCCGAGGTTGCTGAAAACACGGAAGCAAGTAATCCCGTAGAAGAAGCAGAAAACAACAATCCCACGGATCAAGTGGAATATCCGACACCCGCCAATGAAACGGCAAACTCGGAAGTCGACTCTGTATTAGCTGCCATAGAGGCTATATTGGAGTCGGAACCTGGATCTGAAGACATAGATTCAGAAGACGAAGACGCTTTCAAAAGAAAGTTAAATCGATGACGGGGGGCTTCCATGAAGTACTCATGGCAAAACCGACTAATAACTCGGATGTCGAAAGCCATGAAGACCCCAAAACACCTCTGCCATATGAGGAAAGAGAGGACGGTGAAACCAGTCCAATTTACCCTGATGTCAAGGAATTGACAAAAGAAGAACCCGACAAAAAACCTCCCTCTTCCAAGAAGAGAAACAAGACTGTCAAGAAACTCCAGAAGAAAAAATTGGCAGACCCTGCTAATGAAAACCCGGAAATAGGAGGAGGAAGCGGAGTCAAGCCCGCAGAGAAGAAAACGAAGGAAATCCCTGTTCCACCAATGTCAGAACAGGACGAACGCGGTTTACTTCAAACGCCAGTGGGAATCCACGAGCCCCCTGAAGTGCTGGAGGCCAGGAGGCAAGCTCTCCAAAGGCAACAGCAACATCTATTCAGAACTCGGGAAAACCTCCTAAAAACCCAAGCTGACATTAAGTTGCAGCAGGAAGAAATTGAGGAGTACGAGAGAAGGAATAGATCTGGCATAAAACCTACATGGTTACCCGGAATCGCAAGACCGGAAGTATTGCCGACTAAGGAACGGTTCCAAAACCCTTCCTGGCAAAAGCAAGTAAACGACATTGATGCCAAGGGCGAACGTGTATACAAAACCGCACCAAAAAACGCGGAAGCCGCATTCGCCATCTTCAATGATGATCTGTACTCCAACGACGAAAAGCTGCAGGGGGTGTATGCTTTCTTAGGAAAGGCATTGCAACAGCAACAGCGAGGGCATGCAAGATCAGGGAAGTTGCATGACGACTCGGCCCTATGCAAAACCGCCACATGCGCAGCTGGAGCACCCAGACCTGGCGAACCTGGAGATTCAGGCAATTCCAAAGAGAAGAAAGGAGATCCCAAGAAGGACAAGAAAATCCCAGACATTAGGGACGAAGCATCCAGAACGGGATCCCACATGCCGAAAGGCAGAAATATACCCCGTGATCATAAAGACCGGGAGGAGCAAAACCGAAAAGACGGAAAAATGATGCCGCCTCCGAGACGCCCAGCTGAAAAAGCCGGAAGACAGGAAAATCCTCACAGGTGTGAGAGATCCCGTACTCCTCCTAGGTATAAGGAAAGGCCAAGGAGTAGAACTCCACTGATGGGGGGATGCTAAGCCGGTATGCCAAGATCCGAGGAATAACCCGGCCCAGAGACAGTGAGTAGGATACTGTTAGGAATAAAGATGTTTGTGAAGGCCCAAGCTCGTGGGCCTGGTGACCCGGATTGTGGGTGTTGTAAAGGAAAGTTAGGGTTAGCACGCCGTGTCTGGGAAGGACCCGGGTGTGCCTTGCAAAGTAAGTTAGGGGGTACGGGAGCTATATAAACCGACCCCCGGGTATAGATAGAGATCTAGAAATTCGAAAGCCTTAGCAATATTGAGTGGTATCGAGTATCCAGTGTAAACCCTAATCGTGTTATTGTATCGAGAATAGAGATCCGGCGACTTCGATTGCCGGCTGTCATATCAAGTTGTATCATGTCTTCCTTTGAGCTAAACCCTCTCCCGAACGCCTGTGTCGACTTGCCCCAAGATCAGTTACCCCTGGTAACATCTGCCGTGATTATCCCACGACAGTTGGCGCCCACCGTGGGGCCTGCGTCCAAAGGTGTCTACATCACGGGAGAAGCTCGGAAGGGCATGGAGAATCTTGTCATTGGCGAAACCTACATCGACCACGAAGAAGAAAAGTTGGCGGACGATCCCGGCTGGGGGCCAGAATCGGATTACCTCGAGTCCGGATTTATATTGAAGATCGGCCGGATCAATATCTTCGTCGACACGACACGAACAACTAACTTAAAGGGACAATATCATGTGCATACTACAGGAACTTCTAGCAGGAACAAAGAGGCATCAAAGCAAGTGGCAAGCTCGGTTTCATCAGCCGCGCCGGGATATCTTAGATGGGCAGAACAAGAGATAACGTGGAGTAGAAGAGATCATCCGGAAAAGGTGGAGCGTCCAGGAGTCTTGGCGTTGGTGGTTGCTCCACAGGTTAATGGTTACGAGCTGAAGAAGGTCCTGATGGACGGTGGAAGCAGCATCAACATCCTTTATTGGGAGACCTTCTTACGGATGAGTCTCAAAGAGTCCCAGCTGCAGAAAAGTTCAACAATCTTTCACGGGATCGTACCGGGTCACTCGGCAAGCCCCGAGGGAAGGATCACCTTGGAAGTTGCTTTCGGAGAATCGACGGACAATTATCGAGTGGAGTGGCTCACGTTCGAGGTAGTCAAGTTGCGCAGTCCTTACCATGCGCTGTTGGGGAGGCCGGCTTACGCCCAATTCCTGGCTAGGCCATGCTACGTGTATTTGCAGCTGAAGATCCCGGGTCCTAAACGGACCATCACTATATATGGGAGCCGGGATATAGCGGCCGAGTGCGACGAAGGAGATTCAGTTATGGCCGAGCAGGCATGCAGGAAGGAAGAGCTCGAATATTACCGGTCTCAAGTAAACCCGGACGATAGAACAGCCTTGAAAAAGCCGAATACTGAGGACGAGAGAGCAAAATTCAAGGCAGCGCAAGACACCAAGAAGATAGATTTTGTCGAAGGGGATTCCACTAAGCAGTTTATCATAGGGTCTAACCTGGGGAAAGAGCAGGAGGGAGCGCTCGTGGAGTTCATTCGCTCGAATGCAGATGTGTTTGCCTGGACACCCAGCGACATGCCGGGTATCCCTACAGAGTTGGCTGAGCACAGTTTGCATGTGGATCCCAAGTCCAGACCCGTGAAACAAGGTTTGAGGAAAATGAATGAGGAAAGAAGGAAAGCTATAGGCGAAGAAATCGCCCGGCTACTGGCAGCCGGCTTTATCATGGAAGTATTCCACCCGGATTGGTTGGCTAACCCGGTCCTGGTGATGAAAAAGACCAACGAGTGGAGGATGTGCATTGACTTCACTAGTCTTAACAAGCATTGCCCAAAGGATCCATTTGCGCTCCCAAGGATAGATCAGATTATAGACGCAGTAGCTGGAAGCGATCTGTTATGCTTCCTGGACGCATATTCCGGGTATCATCAGATTAAGCTCAAAAGGGAGGATTGGGAGAAAACATCATTCATAACCCCGTTTGGGGCCTTTTGTTATAAAACTATGACATTTGGGCTGAAGAACGCTGGCGCAACTTACCAACGGTGTATTCAAAAGTGCTTCGAGGACCAAATCGGACGTAACGTCCATGCTTATGTGGATGACGTGGTCATCAAGACCAGGAAGGCGGAGACATTTATCGATGATCTAAGGGAGACATTCAAAAACCTGAGGAGGTACCAGATGAAACTTAATCCAACAAAGTGCGTGTTCGGAGTTCCGGCTGGGAAATTACTCGGCTTCATAGTGTCCGAGAGAGGAATTGAGGCAAATCCAGATAAAATCAAGGCAATCCAGAGCTTGAAAAAGCCGGAGAACTTGAAGCATGTTCAAAAGCTCACGGGCTGTGTAGCAGCCTTGAGTCGGTTCATATCTAGACTCGGAGAAAAAGCAATACCCTTGTATCGGCTCTTGCGAAAATCGGACAAATTCGTATGGGACGAAGAGGCAGATGAAGCGTTTGAAGCACTAAAGAAGCAATTATCTGAAGCACCAGTACTAGCGGCGCCGGGTCCTAAAGAGCCTATGTTGCTATACGTGGCAGCTGGCCCCCGAGCCGTTAGCGCAGTGGTTGTCGTGGAACGCAAAGAGGACGGGAAAGGTTACCCGGTTCAGAGGCCGGTTTACTACGTCAGTGAAGTATTATCAGAAGCGAAGCAGCGCTATCCACATTGGCAAAAGTTGGTGTTCGGAGTCTTCATGGCCAGCAGGAAATTGAAGCCGTATTTCCAAGAACATCCTATAACGGTGGTCAGCTCAATACCAATGTCGGATATTATCAGAAACTCGGACGCTACGGGAAGAATAGCCAAGTGGGCAATAGAGATGGGAGATTATCATATCAACTACGAACCCAGGTCAGCAATCAAGTCTCAAGCTTTAGTTGATTTCGTTAACGATTGGACACATACAGGTATGGTTACCACAGTTCCAAAGTCCGAGTCATGGACCATGCACTTCGATGGGTCAAAGCAATATGAGGGATCAGGAGCTGGAGTAGTACTGACATCGCCCAGGGGAGACAAATTGAGTTACGTACTGCAAATTCACTTCGATTGCTCAAACAATGTGGCCGAGTATGAGGCCCTGTTGCATGGTTTAAAGGTAGCTAAGGAAATGAATATTAGAAGGATACGATGCTTCGGAGATTCGGATCTTGTGGTACAACAGGTATCGGGAACTTGGGACAGAAAGGATGCAACTATGGCAGCATATCGCAGGGAGGTCGACAGGGTTGCCGGGTGCTTTTCCGGGTATGAGGTGGAGCACATAGACAGAAGAAAAAACGAGGCAGCAGACGCACTCGCTAGACTCGGCTCGCGTAGAGAGCCGGTTCCACCTAATGTGTTCCTGGATGAATTGTGGCGACCATCAGTTAAAGCTGAGTCTGAGGAAGAACTGGCAAACCAAGACTCGGATTTGGAGTACGTGGCCACAGTACACGCCATCCCCGAGTGGACAGAGCCATACCTGGCCTATCTATCACGGGGCGAGTTACCAGAACAGGAGGTACTAGCAAGACAAATTCTGAGGCGAGCAAAGGGGTATTCAATCATCAATGGAGAATTATACAAGAGAAGCGCAACAGGAGTCTTCTTGCGCTGCGTAGCACCAGAAGAAGGCCGACAAATTCTCAAGGAGATACACGAAGGCGACTGTGGGCATCATGCATCTACAAGGTCTCTGGTGGCTAAAGCTTATCGACACGGATTTTTCTGGCTTACGGCTCTATCGGATGCAGAACGTTTGGTAGCAAGATGTGACGGATGTCAAAGGTACGCTCGCCAAACACACGTACCGGCTATGGAATTACGGACCATCCCATTAACTTGGCCGTTCGCCGTTTGGGGTATGGACATGGTTGGTCCCTTCCATATGTCACCATGCAAGAAGACGCATCTTTTGGTGGCCATTGACAAGTTTACCAAGTGGGTTGAGGTTATGCCAGTTACTAATTGCGAAGCGGCTACGGCAGTCAAGTTCCTGAAAAGGATTATCTACCGGTTTGGGTATCCTCACAGCATAATCACCGACAACGGAACTAACATGTCTCTTGGCGAGATGGAGAAATTCTGTGGTAACAATGGAATCCGGCTTGATGTTGCATCAGTGGCTCATCCGCAGGCCAATGGACAAGTGGAGAGGGCAAACCAAGAATTGCTTCGCGGATTAAAACCACGATTGCGAGTCCCCTGTATCAGGGCAGCTGGTGCATGGGTCGAAGAACTTCCTTCCGTGGTTTGGGGTATCAACACTACACCTAACAGATCCACTCAGATGACACCCTTCTTCATGGTCTATGGTGCGGAAGCAGTGTTACCAAGTGATATTATTCACGATTCGCCCAGAGTATCAGCTTACGTCGAAGTGGAGAACGAAAAAACCCGGCAGGACGCCGTAGATATGTTAGAAGAACAAAGAGAACAAGCCCTGGAAAGATCAGCCATATATCAGCAAGACCTACGGAGGTATCATAGCCGGCGTGTGAAGACCCGGGTATTCCAGGAAGGAGACTTGGTTCTGCGTCTGGTACAGTCAAACGAAGGAAAACACAAATTATCACCACCATGGGAAGGACCATTTATCGTAAGCCGGAGCCTACATAACGGATCATATTATTTAATAGATGCAAGGGAAGAGTCGGCTACAGTCAATGACACCGCACACACCACTTCATCTATGCAAGAAAGAGATAGACCATGGAACGTGGCTCAGCTGCGTCCGTATTATACTTAGTAAAGACTATATTGGCAAGTGGAATCGCACGATGTAATAGGCAGTAGGTTTTCTGACGTACTCTTTTCCTATCTAGGGCACCTTTGGGGACTGGACGGGTTTTTAATGAGGCGGCTTGCTGACCTACATTTTTCATATCAAGTAAAGAGATGGGTATCAAGAAAAGAGATAGTTGTTATCAGTTTTTCATATCAAGTAAAGAGATGGTTATCAAGAAAAGAGATGGTTGTTATCAGGTTATGTATTCTCAGTACGATGCGTATATCTAGGTCTTGGGGGCTGATCGCTTAAATAGCACAGTTACAAACTCAAAGACCCGGCCATGATGCCTATGAGTTATAAGGGCCGATTACTCGCAAACGAGTACGGCTGCAATCTTATAACCGGACAAAGAAGTCCAAATTTCTTGGCTACTCTTACTTAAGCTCGATGTGACTCGCACCTAAGTGGCATGATTTGTTCGCTTACGATGGCAGTTAGTCATAAAAACCCGACGGGGATTGGCTGGCTACGTCTTCGTATTGATGTAACAACATGGTATCCACGCGAAAGCCGGCTTACAGTACAAGACAGTCAAAAGGGTCATCTAAACCACAAGTTATGCAGAGTACAAGGTTGAATAGCTGGAAACTCAACGACTATTAAGCATAACTTCAAAATCAATGTGAAACAACTCATGGATCTTTGTGAAAATAGCAGTAAGCATTTTGTTGCCTTTTCAAGATCAAGTGTCCTAGGCTCGGCAATCCGGGCCCGGTAGCTTGAAATCTTGAAAAGAACTGGCTTACTTGTATAGTTGCAACAATCCAAAAATCCGAGTCTTGGGGACTTGGGGACTTTGAAGCAAAATCCGCCCGTCAATACCCATGAGACCCGGAAATCGAGTTTTCACAAAGGAAGCAATAAATAAAACCAGATATCGAGAACAGATGAGCTTAAACTTATAAAGGTCGGAGCAGGCATCGAGTGTATCAAGGCCTTAGTGTGCATTACAAAATACTGGTGAAAAAATATCAAAGGTGCACAGGCGCACCACCTAAATAATGAATGTTTCAAAAAAGTATGTCGACCGATTGACGCTTAAGAAGGGGCATCGGAAACCATATATCACTCGGCGCTCATCTTTGCCTTACCCTTGCCATCATTGGCGGCAGCAACACCCGGATCGGCGGCGCCAGCTCCCGCAGGAGGCGGAACGGCTGATGTTGAGGCAGCAGGAGCAGAGCCGGCTTCAGCTTGTTTCTTGGCAGCCTCCGCCCTTATCGCAGCAGCTTCCTCCTTCCACCGAGCCATCATGTCATATGGTTCGGGAAGATCTGACTTAATTGCCACACCAGCAGCATCATAAGCAGGGACAAGAATATTGACATCCAGTTCATCAGCGATCACGCTAGCCGGGTAACGGACCTCCTTCTGCACAGCCTGAAAATCCTCCCGCGAGAACTTTGAACCATCAAGCTTGAATTCGGGGAAGCCGCCCATGAGCTTTGCCAGATCGAACTTGGGGAGGTAAGCCTTGGCGAGTGATAGCCCCCGGGTCATCCCAACCCGGCAGGACGAGCGCTTCCAGTGCCAAATCCACTCAGGAATCGTGGAGAAGGCGTCCAGCATCCTCTTCAGGTCAACATGTCCTCTACCTGGCCACCGTAACTCTTCCAAAATCCATCTGGTTCCGGCACACAGCTGCCGGATAACATTCTTCATGGTCTTCAGCTTGGCAATATCATCTTCATCAGGCATGGTTTCATCCGGGCCTGGAGTAAAATGAATATATCAGCTAAGCATTTTTTGCTGTTGGTCAAAGGGATAAACTCGGAGAAGGAAGCATACCAAGCAAAGAACGATAGGTATCAGAAATTTCGACAGAAAGGCTTGTCAAGTCGTCTTCGGCTCGGTGAGCCCTTCTTCGGTACTTCTTCATTAATTGCCTATTCCTTCTGGCTTCAGTCTCGGCCGCTTCGCGTAAAGATATTTCTTTTTCAATGAGCTTGGTGGCGTTTGCAAGTTTCTCTTCATATTGAGTCACGAAAGACTGCATGGGTGTTAAAAAGTGTTAGTCGGATAGAAGAGCACGGTTATCAGTCAATGGTATCATAAAGTCCCGAGCAAGTCATGAATGAACTCACTCGGAACTTGGGGACTGGACAAAGGTACAAGCAACATTAGTTCAACTTACCTCATGTTTGGTTATTAAGGCTCCCAGGATGTTTTCCTCGTTAGCTCGTAAGGTGCGCAGGGTTTCCAGCATCTGGGCAAACGTTAACTCATCGGAATGAGTCCGGGAAGTGCCGGCAGCTTGGTCGTCAGGAAGGGGGGTTTTCCTTGCATTTGGAGTGAAGACCCGGACAGTCTGAGTGTCCGGGTTGGGAGGGCTCATCTTCGTATCTAAAATTTCTATCTCTTCGTCTACTGGCTCCGATAAGGAAGGAGATCCGACGGTTTGGGAAAGTGGCCTGTTCAGAGGGCCTTGTTCCCGGTTAACGGCTGCATCACCTCCGGTTGCGGCGTCTGCATCGTCAGTCGGCTTCTCCACCTGAATGTTAGCCGTTTCTGTGTTTTCCGGGTCACTGACGGTGACCTGAGCACTGAAAGAAAGATGAAAAAAGGCAGTTATTGATGATGACGGTGGCTCGAATGAAAGTTCGCTAGAGGCAAAAAGAAATAGTAAGGCAAAAACTTACCCGGCATTTACGGTGTAATCCGATGGGAGCTCGCCACTTGAAGTAGATGAGGTGTTCGCAGGAACCACTAATGGAACCCGGAATTGCCCGGCACGTGGGTGATTAGGAGAAGGGTGGCGCTGAGGAGAGTTGGAAGAACGAGATGGAGGAGCACTGCCACGAGGGACTAAAGGGGTGGAGATGCCCGGGTTAAGGGGATCTTCACCCGGGGAGCTCCGAGTTACCCTGCGCTTGGCGGGGAAAGGTTCCTTCAAGCACGGCGAATTTGATAATTGATGGTTAAGTCTTCGCATGGCGTCAAAGGAGTAAGATTCGGAAGATAGTGAGGAAAAAGGAACCTTGGATATTGTCCCCCTGCTTTTCCTCTTGGCCCCGGCTGTCGCCTCTGGGTCAGACTCGGTTCTCTCCGGGTCATCCTCGTTGTTTCCGCCTTCGTCCTCCAGCCCTGCGAGCCAGATGTGAATTCATTGGGAAAAAGACATACGAAAGGAAAATAATACAAGCAAAAGTATATAGATCCTGGGTAAGTACCTTCGCTGTCGTCAGTCGTCTCGTCCTCCTCTTCCGGGTCTCTGGAGGGGGGGAGGGGGTCCACTCTCCAGAAGGGGTCATTAGCCTAAGGTAAAAAGATAAAGTTAATGTTTAGAAGCAGTATCGAGTTGAAATGTGGAGACAAGTTATGAGTGCCGGGTCTTACCGTTGGAGCTGGATTTTCCCGAGTAAACGGAGGTAACCCGGAGATGCCCTTTATCACATCCAACTTCTCTGCCAAGAGGCTCTTGATGGTCTTGATAGTGTCACCAGTCGCAAAGCTTTTGGAGGAATAGCGAAGTGCATCTGTAGTGTGACCCGAATACTCGCACATCAATTTGGTGCGGATGGAATTAGGTTGGATTCGGAAGTCGACCCATGTCTTTATCAAATTGAGCCCTAGGAGGCCTTGGGCCGAGAGAATGGCTATTTTGGCTAGTGCAGGAAGGATTGCTTCCCTGTCCGAGTCTGGTGCGAAGGCACTGAGAGACTCGGAGGGTTTGAGGGGGGTCTCTGAGTAACCCGGCAGCTTCTTCTCGCTGTCGGGGGAGGTATCGCGACAGTAAAAAAAGGATAACTGCCAATGTTTGGCACAGGATTGCAGGTTGAGGGTTGGCATTAAAGAGTTCCTACGGCGTTGGATGGATACCCCGCCGCAAGTAAGAAGCGCCCCGTCGCCGCTTTCGCGGCACGGTTTGCATTGGAATAACTCAGTGAAAAGAGTCAGGTTTGGTGGCATGCACAAATACGATTCAGATAGAACTATGAAGTGGGTGATGTTCAGCATAGAGTTAGGCCCTATGTCGAACACCCGGAGTCCATAGTGATCTAAGACCTCTCTAAAGAAAGGGTGACCCGGAGGGCGAAATCCTCGGGTCACGTGCTCTACAAAGCAGATTACCTCGCCTTCTGCGGGAGTGGGATGAGTTTCGTTACCTGGCACCCTCCAGTGGATATCTTTCTGAGAGGGGAGGGTGCCTAACTCGGTGAGTTCGTCCAATTTGGCCTTAGTGGTCGTGGAGCGCCCCCAATTGGCGGATATGGCTTGGGTGGTCCTTGCTTGAGCCGGATGTCTTCCTTGCCGCTTGGGAGCCATGGGGTCAGCCTGCGAAACACAAAAAGAGAAGGATGTATGAAATAAGACCCGGGAAAGTTGAAATATCCGAGTATAAGGTATCAAGAGGGTACGAAGTTGAGAACTGTCCGGGTATTGATCACACTTGTGGAAATTGCTGGTCACTTACGTAGGAAAAGGTATTTGGGGATGACGGATGGTTGCCCATATTTATACCGCAAATGAAATAGCTGGAAAAGGAGGGTTTTTCCGGGTGTTAATGCAATAAGCGGAAAACAGCGGAGGAACGGATCTAGATGGAGAGGTTCGCGGATGGCTTTTAAGTAAAATTGGTGATCAGTGATGGGTGGAAGATCATTTGCGACTATCAGGCAGGCAATTAAAGGGGTTGGCGAGCGTTGAATCAATCTAATCTGGTGCAATCGGACAAGTAATTCGCGGGATGACCTAGATCTGACCTTGGATGGATTAAAATCTGTGAGGCTGAATTGATTGATTGCGAAGAGCTTACCGAGAAGATTGGGGCTTAGCGTGGTGGCAACGAGCGGTGCGGCTCGGATGGGAGGAATGGAGGTACCAAGGTGGCGCTTGACGGCGGCGCGAGGCGATTCAAGGGCAGGCGCGGCCGCTGTTAATCTTGCGTCAGTAACGAGCGCTAGTTCTCCACGATGGTGCTGCGAAGGTGTTTGGGGCAATGAGAGAGAGGAGAAGTTGTGGCGTGGTGATGGGCTTAGGGTTACCCTCTAGGCGCTATTTATAAGGCAAGGGAGAGCTTATCTTAACGGCCAGGAGCCGGGAATCGTGGAGTGGTGGTTATCTACGAAGATTTCGCAAGATGTGCGTCAAGTGTTGGGCAAGGCATCGTGACAGAGGAAGGAAGGGATTCGCCCGTAATGACAGGACTGGTCATCAAGCATGAGATCTTGCTATTTCTTGTTGTGGTTTGGATTTAGGGATTTGGACCCAAGTATACGGAGGAAAGGTCCGGGTTATTGTATGGCCGCCATGGAGTGAGGCCTAGCTGAATATCATGATATCTTAACTCAGTTTTCGTACGCCCGTATGGTCGGTATCTTTGCAGGGAATAGCAAGCGCTTCAAGGAGATCCGTGAAGCCCAAGCTATTCTGGGGACTACTGATGGGGGGATGCTAACCCGATATGCCAAGATCCGAGGAATAACCCGGCCCAGAGACAGTGAGTAGGATACTGTTAGGAATAAAGATGTTTGTGAAGGCCCAAGCTCGTGGGCCTGGTGACCCGGATTGTGGGTGTTGTAAAGGAAAGTTAGGGTTAGCACGCCGTGTCTGGGAAGGACCCGGGTGTGCCTTGCAAAGTAAGTTAGGGGGTACGGGAGCTATATAAACCGACCCCCGGGTATAGATAGAGATCTAGAAATTCGAAAGCCTTAGCAATATTGAGTGGTATCGAGTATCCAGTGTAAACCCTAATCGTGTTATTGTATCGAGAATAGAGATCCGGCGACTTCGATTGCCGGCTGTCATATCAAGTTGTATCATGTCTTCCTTTGAGCTAAACCCTCTCCCGAACGCCTGTGTCGACTTGCCCCAAGATCAGTTACCCCTGGTAACATCTGCCGTGATTATCCCACGACATCCACCTCATTCCAAAGGACATGATAACGGACGAAACAGGGATAATCCCGGAAGAGCGCATTCACGCAACAATGGACCAGAAAGGAGCAGATCCCCTTCTGTCCATTCAGCCGGCAGATATTCCGCACACGCTGATAAGGCGGAAAGAGATGATCTATACTTTGGACCTAAGTGTTTCACTGACAGGATCCGAAGAATAACTCTACATTTTGGCTTTGCCAAAGTTGGTCCAACTTACCAAAAGTATACCGGAAGTACAAAACCGGATACATGGCTTTCAGATTACTATACTGTCGTTCAGATCAACAAGTGGACAGACCTGGAAGCAGTAAAATTCCTCCCCTTAATGTTGCTGGATGGAGCCAGAGACTGGATTAACGGGCTTCCATCAAGAACAGTGGATAACTGGGATGATATGGCTAGAGTATTTGCTCAGCACTTCCGGGGTAAGTACAAACGCCCTAAGAGCATCAACCAGCTAAACCGCTGCGTCCAATTTGAAGACGAGTCGTATGTTGACTTTATATCAAGATGGACAGCAATGAAAAACAACCGCTCTGGAGTAAGTGATGTACAAGCAATGCATGCTTTCATCAATGGATTAAAACCCGGCCTTGTACCATTCGTGGTTGGTTCAAAGGAGCACAAAGATCTCGGATCTATGCTTACTACCGCTAATGAACATGCAGCGGCCGGAGATGACATCAGAGCGAGAGGTCAAAATATTGATGCTTTGTTTCAGGCCAAAAAGACGCCTCGTTCTGAAAGGAAGACTACTCCAGAAATACAGACAAAACCCAAAGAAGTAAATTTAACCTTTGGAAAGGATACTGACGGCAAATGAAAGGAAGAAGCACATAACCTATCTCCTATTCTAAGGAATAGTGGGAAAAAATTAAGTCGGAAAACTGTGTCCACCATTCGCAATTTGGAAAACCTACCCATACAAATGCGCAGTGTCGCCTCAATAAGCACATGAAGGGCACTGCAGGATCCGAGAATAAAGTAAAGAACTCCAAGAGGAAATTCTCTAAGAAAAAGCCAGAAGTTGAAAAAGAAGACAATGAATTGGACACTGATGAAAAAATCTAGGAACAACGGCGAAAAGGCGAACCAAAATTCCCGAGAGTTTATGGAGAATGCAATTTAACTTTCTTGGCAACTCCCTCAGCAAAAACAGGCAAAGCGAACACTTCGAGAAATAAACGCGGTGGTCCCACCAACACCCAAATTCTTGAAGTATTCCAATACGCCAATTACCTGGGATCAGTCAGATCATCCCGGAAATATCCCAGAACCCGACACACAAGATCTAATTGTAATCCCTATTGTTCAAAACACTAGGCTAAAAAGAGTGCTGATGGATAGAGGATCCAATATCAATATTATGTACTTGGATACACTGAAGCATCTGCGAATCTCCGAGACCCAGCTCAAACATAGCAACATACGTTTCCACGGCATCGTTCCTGGCAGGCAAGCACATTCCCTAGGAGAAATTTCCCTAGATGTAACCTTCAGAGAAAGAGAACATTTCCGACAGGAAAAAATCTCATTCGAGGTTGTGCCATTTGAAAGCGTATACCATGCAATACTCGGACGTCCAGCTTTCGCCAAATTCATGGCAAGATCATGTTATATTTATAACAAGCTGAAGATGCCAGGGCCAAAAGGAGGAATAATCACCATATCAGGAGACTTCAAATTGGCGAACAAGCTGGAAAAAGGAAACACCCTTTATGCCAAAAAAATAATAGCAAAGGAAGAACTAAAATAGTTGGCAAAGGAAGTATCGTCGATGGAAATGCCGACAGGAAAAGAAAGGCGGAAGCCGGTAGATAGCTTCAAAGCTTCCGAGAATACAAGACAGGTTATCCTAGATCCCAAAGATCCGACAAAATTTGTCGCAGTGAGGGCAGGGATGACCGACAAATAGGAAAGCGCGCTCATCGAGTTCCTCCGTGAGAACTGGGATATTTTTGCCTGGTGTCCTGCAGACATGCCGGGAGTACCCAGGGAGCTTGCTGAGCATCAACTGAAGGTAATTCCAGGTTCAAAACCCGTCAAACAAGGTCTCCGTCGTTTTGATGGAAGAAGACGGAAGGCTATGGGCAAGGAAATTATCCGGCTTTTAGCTGTTGATTTTATCCGGGAGGTTATACATACTGACTGGTCTGCGAACCCAGTATTAGTCCCGAAGAAAGATAGTACTGTTCTTAGGATGTGTATAGACTACACCGGCCTGAACAAACTGTGTCCAAAAGATAGGTTCGCATTACCGCGAATCGATCAAATAATGGATGCCACCGCTGGCTCTGAGCTTTTATGCTTTTTGGATGCTTATTCCGGGTACCATCAAATACGTATGAGGGAGGAGGACCAAATCAAAACTTTCTTAATAACCCCGTATGGAACATACTATTATATAACCATGCCTTTTGGCATGAAGAACGCAGGTGCAACCTACCAGCATTGCATGCAACGTTGTTTGCATAGTCAGATTGGCAAAAATGTTCACGTTTACGTGGACGACATTGCCGTCGTTTCCAAGGAAAAAGATACACTCCTTGAAGATCTACGAGAAACTTTAGAAAATTTGCACACTTACAAAATGAAGTTGAATCCATTAAAGTCTATATTCGGGGTTCCTTCTAGAAATCTTCTGGGTTTTATCGTTTCTCACAGAGGAATAGAGGTAAACCCGGAAAAGATCAAGGGAATTTTGAACATCACAAAGCCTACGTGCTTAAAAGATGTACAAAGATTGACGGGTTCTGCAGCCGCAGTCAGCAGGTTTATAAGCCGGCTATGAGATAAAGTTCTGCCATTATACAAATTGTTGAAGAAATCCGACTAATTTGAGTGGACAGAAGATGCGGAAAAGGCATTAACCCAGCTAAAAGAAACCTTGATGAAAGCACTGATCTTGGCATCGCCAAAAGACGAAGAACCTATGTTGCTGTATCTTACAGCAACAAACATAGTTATTAGCGCTATGATAATTGTGGAAAGGCGAAAAGAAGAACAAAGTATACCGGACTAGCATCCCGTATACTATGTTAGTGAAGTTTTCTCTGAGTCAAAGCAAAGGTATCCACATTATCAAAAGCTGGCATATGGCGTGTTTTTCGCATCTAAAAAACTCCGCCATTATTTCCAAGGACATTCCATAACAGTGGTAAGCAAAGCACCACTAGCGGATATCATTAACAATGCGGACGCAACAGGCCGAGTAGCCAAGTGGGGCATTGAACTAGCTGCGTTCGACATTAAGTACCAACCCCGGACGGCAATTAAATCCAAGGTGTTGGCAGATTTTGTCGCTGATTGGACAGAAGCAATGGAGAACACACCAATGCCGGAGTCGGAATACTGGACCATGCACTTTGATGGATCCAAGATGAAAGAAGACGTTGGAGCTGGTGTAGTGCTAAAATCCCCAAAAGGTGACATTATGGAGTATGTATTGCAGATACACTTCAACGCTAGTAATAACGTGGCAGAATACGAAGCACTGCTTCATAGCTTGCATATTGCAAAAGAAATAGGCGTCAAACGCATACTATGGTATGGTGACTCAGATTTGGTACAACATCAGCTAAACCAAACATGGGACGCCAAAAGCCCCATCATGGCCGAATATCGGAGAACGGTGGACGAGTTTGCCATCTGCTTCCTTGGATTTGAAGTACTTCACATCAAAAGGGAAGAAAATTGGAACGCGAATGCATTAGCCCGCATGGGATCGGAAAGAGTGAGAACCCTACCACCTGGTGTGTTTGTCCAGCATTTGCGTAAACCATCAATCAAAGGTGGAGATGTTGATTATCCTCTCGTTTCCAAGTCAATTAAAGTTCTGCTCGTCAACCCTGATTGGACAATCCATACTTAAACTTCTTAGTTGATCAGAAGTTCCCGGATGGAGCAGACGAGGTCTTGCAAAGACAGATACAACGTCGATAAAAAGGATACACGGTAATTAATGGTTGCTTGTATAAGCGCAGCACTATTGGAATTTTTCAGCGATGTATTTCGTTAGAGGAAGGACGAGAAATTTTGCAAGAAATCCATGCAGGAGATTGCGGACATCATGCTCAATCAAAAAGCATAGTCAAAAAAGCATTCCGTGCAGGGTTTTTCTGGCTCACAGCCAAGACGGACGCCGAACACATAGTAAACACATGTGCCGGATGCCAGTATTACGCCAAGCAGACGAATATGCCAGCTCAAGCACTCAAAACTATGCCTATAACATGGCCGTTCGCGGTCTGGGGGCTAGATATGATGGGACCATTCAAAACTGCAAGGGGCGGACTTACACATCTAGTCGTTGCAGTGGATAAGTACACCAAGTGAGGGAGGCAAAACCCATCAAGAAACTTGACGGTGTGACTGCCAGAAACTTCATCATTGACGTAGTCATGAGATATGGCGTTCCACACAGTATAATCACCGACAACGGGACAAATTTCTCTATTGGAGAGTTGGAAAAATATTGTCGACAAACAGGAATACACCTAGATCTTGCATCTGTGGCTCACCCACAATCCAATGGACAGGTTGAAAGAATGAATAGCTCAATCCTGCAAGGAATACGCCCAAGACTCCAATCTCCTCTTCATAGAGTAGCTGGAGCATGTGTAGAAGAATTATCTTCCGTGATTTGGAGTATTCGAACGACGCCAAATAGATCAACAGGGCAAACCCCATTTTTCTTGGTTTATGGTGCAGAAGCATGCTTCCAACGGACATGCTCCATGATAGACCAAGAGTGCAGCCTTACGATGACTCGGATGCCGAATGTGCACGACAGGATGCCGTCGATCTTTTAGAAGAAGAACGAGAGCTTGTGCTTCAAAGATCCGCCATTTATCAGCAAGGATTGAGATGCTACCATAGTCGGAAAATCAGGCATCGATCTTTCAAAGAAGGTGACCTAGTGCTAAGATTGGTGCAAGAAAGGAAGCACAAGTTAGCCCCAGTCTGGGAGGGACCATTTGTCATTAGCAAGGCTATGAAAAATGGATCTTATTATCTTGTAGATTTTCGAGACACGGAAGATGATCCCAAGCGTCTGAATCGCAAAAGAAAGAGAAAGATAGATGTTGAGCTAGGAGAGACAAAAAGGCCCTGGAGCATCCAGCAGTTACATCCCTTCTACACTTAGTTCAATTTCTATGTAAACATCTTTGAGATCATGAAATAAAGTTGTCGGAATTCATGCATTATTGTTTTATCTGTTTTCATACAAAGCATACGTCTGTTTTATCTATTTCCCAATGATCTTTCAAAATACTCAATGTTAATCCAAATTGTGCCTGCGTGCTCGGAGTTATAAAATTGAACGCTACTCAGCCTAAGGAGGCTTAAGGAAACCCAGATTGTGCCTGCGTGCCTGAGTTTCATAATTTTTCACAATTCCTTACTTTTCTCTAAGTATTATCTGATTGTTTTTATGTTGGGTCACTGGAACTAGTCAGTAAAAATGCCTTTAGTATGATCCATGTTTCCGAGTTTTGACTGGTTGGTTATACCCAGTCACTTGGCATGAAGATTATGTACTATTGAGCCATTTCAAACACTAAGGACAGTTAAGACATACAAACCAGAGAACTTAGAAGATAAAGGAGTTAAAACCCGAATAACTTGCAACGACTTAGTAATTTAACTGCAAAAGCGGAGTACTTGTTTATACAAAGGAATATATAACATTACAATAAGTGTTACATTGTAAGATCAGTAATGCTTTTATTTTCCTATCTTCTACCCAGGACCAAGCAGCTTCTTCAGGCATCCGAGTCTTCTTCTTCGCTGATGGATTCCTCATGAGTTGGCGGGATTTCCTCCTCGGGGTAGAAGGTGGAGATGTTCACCATATTGGCGATCTTGGTGGCGTGACATTTGATTCCATCAAAGATGTTGGTACGATAAGCATCCGTGTATCCTTGTGGGATGTCGGATTCCACGCGCCAAGATTTGGCAGTGGGGTAGTGCATACGCATGAGCCCAAGGGCCATGTGTGCACCACCACTAACCGCGGAGCGGAGCCACGACTCCTTGCGGTTCGCCACCTCCACGATAGCCTCAGGAAGTTTGCTGACTTCCGAGAACTCCCCAGATTTCTCAGGAATGTACTTATTAATAAGTAGCATCCCCGCGGCCTTGAGCGCGGTGAAGATTTTCCCGAAAGCCCGGATTCTCTCAATCCGGGTAAGCTGGGGGCTACCTTCTTTTTCAATCAACAAACAAGTGTTAGGAAAAACAGGAGAAGGTAAACAAGGAAAAATCCGGTAAAAGTGATAAAACTTACCGAGAATTTGATCCATCTCGGTGCCTTCTTCCAGGCGCTGGTTCAGGGCATTCTCTAGGTCCCTGGTTGTAGCTTTATCTTTCTCGGCCTGGCTGGATGCCTTAGATTCGGCAATGCGAACAGCTAGTTGGCTGGCCTCCAGTTCCTTCCAGAGCTTCACAGTCAGCTTGTGAAGATCCAGGTTCTCGCGGCGGAGGTTCTCGGCGTTTCCGGTATCTTCAGCAATTTGTTTGGCTTTTGCCAAAAAAGTTGAAAAGTAAGTAAAAAAGAAGAGTTAAAATTTTGGAAAATTACTTAGAAAAACTAACAACTGAAAGCCGAGAAATATTTTACTTGCTGATTCACTCAGTTGTTGCTGAATGGGTGTCAGTTCTGCCTCCTTATCCTCAAGAATAGAAAGAAGGGTTTTCACCTCTTTGTTCTTGATGGTAAGTTTGCTGAAAACTTCCATGTTGATGTTTTCAGCAGTTTGCTGAAACACGGAAAAGAGACAGAAAATGCTTAAGTTAAAAACAAGCATAACAATGAAAAAACACTAAGTCAAAAGTATACATTCGGCTTAATGCTTGGGGGCTAGAGATATTACATGGCTCATCTTGGTCAGGTTTGCCAAATCTTCATTGAATTCTTTTGCATAGTCTGCAAAAAGAATCCCAACATGGCAAATGCCGTCCTGGATGACCTGCCGAGGTGAAAACACGAAGTTATTCCTTACAATAAGCCCGCCTTGCGGTCAAGGACGGATTAAGGGAGCAGGAGCAAAGTGTTTTGTCGCCCACGGTTTTATAAATCCGTGTTCGTCAAAAGACTCTTCTTTTACCTTGAATTCCTTGTCGAAAGTCGGAATTGGCCCCTCCTCAGCTGTACGAGAAGGGCCACCCATTTCTGGCACCGCCCTTTCACTCGTATCCGTTTCCGGCACAATGGGCTGGCTGGTTTGCTGGGTTTCTTCTTCCCTGGCAGCATTGTTTCCCTCTGCGGCTATGACCGGAGTGTCTGGAGCAGCAGCAGGAGAAGGCTGTAGTCCTCTCCGAGCCACAGACTTGATTTTCTTCCATCCTTTTGGCTTCAATGTTGTCGGAGCCAGGCTAGAAATATAAAATCCGAGATGTTAGAATTCCGAGAAAGAATAAGAACTCCTGCGACAAAAAGCATAGAAAAAGCAACCTAGATGATTTACCTGGAAGCAGCAACTGGAACTCCGTCAAGATCGATTACCTCCTGAGTAGCCGAAGGCTTCTTGCGTTTCCATCCGCCGGCAAAGTTGGCACGCATTGCGTCCAACTCGGCATCGGTTGCAAGATCCGTGTCAGGAAGATCGACAATCTGTCAAAAAAGACAAAGTCCGGGTTAAAACAACTGTCCGATAAACAAGAAACACAAAACCAAAGTACAAAATGAAAAGGCATACCTTTGGAGCCGGGCTTGTCGCCGTATATATCGGCCGACATTCCTCATACTGGTCGCGTGCTGCGACCAACTGGTTAACGCGATTCCTCAAATCTTTCGCCGTCAAAGACTTGTTCGTTGTCCGCATTGCGTCTTCGAGTCCCGAGTACTCGCACAAGAGCCGGGGACCGTGGTGGGCCAGAGGCTGAGTTCGCCTCTCTAACCAGCATAGGACTGTATCCATGCCGGTGAGAGGAGAAGATGCACAAACTAGCTTGGCGATGCGCCGTTTTATCCTTAGAAGATCCGACGGCAAGGTTTGAACTGCCTCCACGGCCCAGTTATCCTGAGGAGTGGCAGCGCAGTTGACGAAAGGTGGAATTCCCGTTTCCTTTCCAGGAAACGGGACGTCTTGGTGGTAGAAGAAGGAACCCGTCCAAAACTTGACGGATTCCGAGGTTTTAATCTTGGGGAACCAATCCTCTCTAATTCTACGTAGGGTGAAGGATATGGTTCCGCAAGTCGGGAGTGCACCCTCAGACGGGATTCGCTTAACCCCGAAACAGTACTGCCAAAAGTCTAACCTAGGCTCTAATCCTAGATACCCTTCAAAAAGGGTCTGGAACCCGGCTAGATATAGAATGTAATTTGGAGGAAGGTTGTGGGGCTGGATGTTGTAGTGGTTTAGAATTTGGAGGAAAAAGGCAGAAGGTGGAAACCCCATACCTCGGCTGATGTGCGAGGAGAGGAGAACTCTTTCCCCTGCTCTTGGCAAGGGCTCGAAGTCGTCCTCCTCGTGCCGCCATTTCCTCTTCACAATCATCCCCTCCTTCTCCATTATCGGAAGAAGAGAAGGAGCCAAGTTGCATCGGCTCCAGTTCCCGGACATCTCGCCATCTTCCTTCGCTCCGGCAGCGGCAGCGGCAGCGAGGTCCTCGCCGACGAGGACGATCTTTTCTTCCATCGCTTCGGTCGTGAAGGGCGGAGGCGGGGCGGAAGACGATGCCGCCAAGTTCTCGGCCACGAGAAGAGAATCCTCGCGGGCCAGATCTCCGGCAGGTTCCTCCAGCGTGTTCGCGGCGGGGCGGCTCGGAGAATCGAGGAGGGGCTCTATGTCGTTGATGATTTCGTCGATGTTGGGGGCGATGGTGTTCTCCTCAGCGGCGTGCGGTGAGTCACCGGTGGCCATTTGTGGGTGGCACGGGGAAGATCCCGAACCTCCGATGATGAACTTCTGGGAACGGTGGAGAACGAACACGGGCTATGCTCGCAATAGTGGATCCTTAGCTCGGGAGCAATGGCGCTTGAGGGCTTGGAAGCTGGAGTGAGAGCGGAAGGGCAACCGGAGTGCCCGAGGGCGGATATTTATAGCCGGAAAAACATTAAGATACGTTCTAACGGCTCTTTTGACCATTAGATCTGTGACGCGTCTCACGCCCGAAAATACGGGAAATGAGGAGGCGGAATGATAACTGCTATCTCCTCGTTTCCCGCGAGAATCTGTCAGAGATACGTTTCAGGATTTGACCGAACCCAAACGTCCGTGATGTCAGCACGCTTTTATCGTTGACGTCACGAGGTTCCTTCTCCACGAAGGTTCGTGGAAGAAAAGCTGGATTCTGGTAAATCCGAGTTTTGAGTTACATGTCAAGAAACTCCTTCTTCGCAAAGACGGGAGGAAGGAAAAGCCGGATTTTGGTGAAATCCGAGCTATGCGTTATGAAGTTTTGGGAAAAGAAGAATCGAGACAAAACGCTAGCATTTATCGGATTGACGAAGGGTGGCAGAATCAAGTCTCAATCCTTCTTGGGGGCTACTGTTGGATATATACCGTTTAGGGGTATATCCGGCATTGTCCTAAAGAGCCGGATTACCAGGGTGGCCTGATTGGTAATGGATCATATTCCATTAGGCGGCCCAATAAGCTGACGCACAGAAGACGGATTCTAGAAGAACCCGGACCACGACCCAAAGTGGTGCGGCTTGGAGTAGAAGACGGATTCCTGCTTTCCAAGTTGGAATACTTTCCGTAGTCTTCTAGGTTTCCTTTCTGTAAGCCCTAACCCGACTATTATATAAAGCCGGACGGGAGAGAAGAAAGACAACAGATTGACAATTAGCTAGAAGCCAACTTGCCGAGAGGTTGATCCTCGCCGAGTTAGCGAAACCCTACTCACATTGTACATTGTATACTTCAGACTTCAGCCCTGATTTAGTGAGATTGCGGGAGTAGGAACGCCGCCAAGTTGTGACGTACCGAACCTGGGTAAATTGGTGTTCCTGGTTGTCGTGCTACCACGTCCCCCCACATCTCTACCCGTAGTCTCATGGAACCCCCGTCTATGAACTCTACTACGATGTCTCGACAATGCCGCCTTCACCAACACCTCCATCATCATCTCCTCCTTGTATTAAGTGGTTCATCCTCCCACAAATCTCTGTATCATCCTATGTAAACATGGTGTTTGATGCTATAATATTTATCCTATGATCTATGTCATGTTTGTGTAGTTTATTTGTCTTTTGATTGCTTGGTTGGATGTCTTTGGTTCATTAGAGTTGTATGTTGGTATGGTACTGTCCTTTGGTGTCCATTATATTTGTGCGCGCTTGGATCAACACCATAGGGTTAGTAGTATGTGCAAAGGAAGGGGCGTAGTTCTGCCGAAGTGACAGAAACCTAAGGACTCAAACCGGTTAGTTGCACGTATGTGAGTAAGAGGACCATTAACTTAAGGCTATGGTTGGGTATTTTTACCTTAATGTATCTTATAGTAGTTACGGATGTTTGTTAGAGTTCCAATCATAAGTACTTGCAATCATTGGATTGGGATCTTGTTAGCTTTGCCTCTCCCACATAGAAAACTGCATCGAAGACAATGAACCCGATATCTTTACTAATTAATCTTAGACAAAGCTACCACAATTATGACCACCTTTTCACACTCATGGTACTGTTAGTTTATGGTTACTTAGTATATTTTATTGCTGCAGCACTAACATTTACTTTCTTATATTTATTATCTTCCAAAGCTATCTCCCATACCCATATTATTTCTCTAGTTTTATTTCCTAGATAATGCAAACGTTTAGTGTGTGTAGAGTTGTATCAGTGGTTGATTGAACTTGAGAGAATATTTATCCTACCTTTAGCTCCTTATTGGGTTCGACACTCTTACTTATCGAAAAGGCTACACACGATCCCCTATACTTGTGGGATATCAGTTGCTCTGGCCAAGTAGTTGCTAGTGACTCCAAGAGGGAGTATTTATGCTTGATAGTTGGGTTCAAGCCTCCTTTTCTCCTGTGTTCGAGTGACACAAACATGACAGGGGAGGATGTGCTGTTGCCACTAGGGAGAAAACATCGGTGTGAGTGCCCGCATGCACAATCATTGCTTACATTACACACATTGTTTAATGCAGTTATCTGTTGCTTGCAACTTAATATCTAAGGGGGTTCAGATGATAACCTGAGGGTGGATTATTAGTCATAGATGCAGTTGGATTACGGTCTATGTATATTATTGTAATGCTCACACTAAATATCATAGTAGTCATCATGTCATGAATGTGCACTACGGTGCAACCTTTATTTGTCAATTGCCTAGCTGTAATTTATTCACCCAACATGCTATATTTTATGGAGAGACACCACTAGTGAACCTATGAACCTTGGTCCATTTTCTTACATTGTTAAACAAACCACTACAATTTCTTGCTTTCTTTACTTACTGAAAGCATACATTATTTTCCACACTATACGTCTAATCTTTATTTTTAGCAAGACCGGTGAGATTGACAACCTCACTGTACCGTTGGGACAAAGTATTTTGGTTGTGTTGTGTGCAGGTTCCACGTTGTTGCTGACATCGGTGAAGCGCCATCACCACCGTCAGTGGCATCAACCTTCCAAAGATCCTCTTTCTCCTACTGGATTGATAACCTTGGTTCTTAACCAAGGGAAATTCCTACCGCTACACTCATCACACCCTCCTTTTGGGGTTCCCAACACGTAGCATCACATAGTGAAGAGATGATATTTATGCATTCAATTATGTTATCATTGTTGAGAGTGTCCACTAGTGAAAGTATGATCCCTAGGCCTGGTTTCTAAGCATTGAAACACCATTTACAATTAGTTCTGCTACATGTTTGCTTGCTGCCATTTTTATTTCAGATTGCTACTATCACTTATAACCATCCATATTACTTGTATTCACTCTCTCTTCATCATACTAGTGCACCTATACAACTGATAATTGTATTAGGGACGTGTTTGGTCCGACTCTTTTCCCCCATTATCCGATTACACTGTAACCTATTTCCTTTAAATTTGTTTGGTTGGCTTGGCATGTAAACACTTACCGTGTAATCATATTACGGACCAACTTAAAATTGATTCCGCCCACCCCCCCTCCGTAATCAAACCGTGTTACCGGACGGCTTGAGCGAACCCCCCGCTCGTGATCCCATCTGGACTCTGCCCCGATCTTCTTCCTAGTGTGGCTATGGTGACAACGGATCAATATATTTCCCTCAACCTCCTATAAGCAGCATGCCACAGGAGGAGCAATCCCTGGAAGATCTGCGGCGACGGTCACCGATCCCCTTCGTAGCGCGGCCGGCGTTGGTGGCCACCGATCTTCTTCGTAGCGCGGCCGGCGTCAGTGGCCGCAGAACTTCTTCTGGCATGCGATCTTGCCATGAACTATATGAGCATCAATCCGCAGAAAGGAGCATGAATTTCGCTGGAAGACCACCACAGGCGTAGCACTTTGGGGGGACTGGAAAGGAGGAAAGAAAGAAAGCCAACGACCACATGGGATGCGTGGCCAGAAGTTCGCGCTATTAAGATTGGCGTGGTGGTGAGTAGATCTTCGCTTTTCTTCTTGGAGCATGTGTGATAGAGCAAAGAAAAGGAATACCAGAGTGGAGTGCACTCCCAGAGGACCAGGGTGCCGCCAATCTCTTCAGTGCTTGAATGTATTACCGATACATCTGTAACCAAACATGTTTCTGTTTTTACCCATTACGTTAACAGTACCGGTGTAATCTGATTGCATTTACGTTTACGTTACTGTTTCTGAACCAAACATCTCCTAGGTGTGTTGGGGACACAAGACTTGTATCGTAATTGCAGGGTTGCTTGAGAGAGATACCTTATCTCCCTGAGTTTGATAAACCTTGGGTGATCCACTTAAGGGAAACTTGCTGCTATTCTACAAACCTCTGCACTTGGAGGCCCAACACTGTCTACAAGAATAGAAGCTATTGTCACTTACAATCATCCATATTACTTGTATTTTACTCTCTCTCTTCGCCGAACTAGTGCACCTATACAACTGAAAATTGTATTAGGTGTGTTGGGGACACAAGAGACTTTTTGTATCGTAATTGCAGGGTTGCTTGAGAGGGATATCTTTGACCTCTACCTCCCTGAGTTCGATAAGCCTTGGGTGATCCACTTAAGGGAAACTTGTTGTTGTTCTACAAACCTCTGCACTTGGAGGCCCAACATTGTCTACAAGAATAGAAGTGTGCGTAGACATCAAGATATTTTCTCGCACTGTTGCCGGGGAGGTAAGGTAAAAGGTACTCACATCCACTGTGAGTGCTCGAAGTTATTTCCTTCAGATTCTACAAGTATATCTTTTTGTTTCTTGATTTCATTTTCACTAGTTAGGCTTACTTTCACTTGTTCCTTGTTTTTATTTTCACTAGTTAGGCTTAATGGAAAACAAAACAAATATGAGAGAGCTTTATTTGTATGCTAGTAGCAATATTATTAGCATTAATTCTTTGGAGACCATTATTTATAATGCTATGGAAAAGTCTAAGCTTGGGGGAGCTAGTTTTTATAATCTTTTTTACACCCCCAGCTTTACAGGAGAAAATTTGCTCTGAAGATACTTTATCTCCCATATGTGATAAATCTGATGATGCTTGTGATATTTTAAATCCTCCTGCTAAAAGTGTTCCTTTTAAAATACCTATGAAAATTGTCGAATGTGTCATGAATAACTGCTATTTTGGAGATGGAACTGTCCATCCTAGTGATCATTTACTCTTTATACATGAATTATGTGGGTTGTTTAAGTGTGCAGGTATTTGAATGGACCAACTTAAGAGGAGGCTCTTCTCTTTGTCACTTAAGGATAAATCAAGGGAGTGTTATGAGCTACTACATGATCCTCATCATTTGGAGTGGAAGGAGCTTGAATCTCTATTTTATTCTAAATTTTATTCTTCTTATGAACTGTATTTAGATAGGAATTACATTTATAATTTTTGGCCTCGTGATGGAGAAAGCATTGCTCAAGCTTGGGGAAGACTGAAAACATTAATACTCAAATGGCCTAACCATGATCTTCCCGAGGAAATAATTGTTACTAATTTTTACGCAAGGCTTTCAGGACATTACATGGATTATCTAGATGCTTGTTCAGAGGGTTCTTTCTCAAGTAAGAAGGTTGAAGCTAAATGGGATCTTACTGAAACAATTTAAACCAATAATGAAGATTGGAATCAAGACAAAGGTAAAGAATCAGGTATAAACTATGAGTATGATTGCATTATGTCTTTCGCTGAAACTGCTGATTTTCAAGAGCTTAGTGCTAAATATGGTCTTGATCCTCAAATGATTGTTGGTTGGTATAGATCCTTTGCTTCTTATATTAATGTTCCTAAAGAAAATGGGGACATATATCATGAAACTTTTAAAGACACTTGCATGAAAAATGAAATTGTTATTAATGATTGCAATGAACATGCTCAAACTTCTAAAAGTACTATTTTTATAAGCATGTTAATTTTTGTGGAGCACTTAGACCTTGTGAAAAGAATCAACTCGAAGAAGAATATTGCATCCATCATAGTAATAAAAAACTAGAAATTGGTACAAGGCTTTAGATGATCTTGGTAAAAAAGTTTGTGCTCTCTATCCTTTTATTTGTGAACTTTGCTGTAAAGTGGGACATTTTAATTTTCAATGCTCGGACTGTAATAATAACCATTCGAACCTATGAGTATTGCAAGTTTGTATTGTGATGACACGATCACTCTTAATCAGCATGATGAACTTAATTTATTTTTGGGGTGTGAAGAGTTATCAAGAAAAACTTATTTGGTAGATATGAGTGCTCTTGATATGAATAGTGTCCTGCATGGTTCTCATCTTTATTGTGTTAATAATTGCCACGCAAATACTTACATACAAAATATTGTAAAAGAGGAGACTTTACCAAAATATGACAGGACTAATATTTGTTTTCATCTTATTAATGAAGAGGAGGAATCCTCCAAGGTTTTTTCTATTGTTTCTGACAATAAACCATGGTATGTGGAGAAGCTTCCTTTTAAGCCTCTCCCTCCTATAGAGAGGGAGAAGAAGAAGAGGAGGAGTAAAAGGAGAGAGGTAATGGCATACCCCCCCTAAGCATGTTGCTCCTATTATAGTTTTTGATGAGTCTAAACTCGATGATTTTCCTATGCCTGTTATTTATGAAAGTGGTCATGATTGGGAGAAACACAATACTTTTGATATTGAAAATCTCTTTGGTACCAATTCTGAAAATGATGATAATTGTTGTACTATTAGTACCATCCATGCTCCTTCCAATGATGATATATAAAGCTCTGAGCTTGTGGGTGATGTGTTTGAAAATCCTTTTGCTACTGATGATTATATGCTTGATACATCTCTTTCTAGTAAAAATGATGATATGTTTACAAATGGATGCACTTTGGAAGATAACTATTCTATTTCCTATGATGATACTATGCCTCGAGTCTTTGATAACTATTATAAAAGATGCTATAACATAGGCTATGATTACAATTATCCTTATGAAACTTGTCATAGTTATGGAGGGATTACCCAAAACCATCTCCCTAATATACAACTTGTTTATCATGTTGGAGTTCTTTATGATGATTATAATGATTGTGGTATTCTAGTTCCGCCTACCATCGAGGATAAAATTCATTATGACTACAATATGCCTCCTATATTTGATGATTATGGTGATGAGAATAATAATGATAACTATTTTGTTGAATTTTCTCCCACTACTATTAATAAGAATGACTATGATTATGTGGAGAGTACTAATTCTTTTATGCATGTGGCTCATGATAAGAATGTTATATGTGATAGTTATATTTTTAATTTCATTCATGATGCTACTGAATGTTATTATGATAGAGGGAAACATAGTCTTATGCATCTCAACAATATCAAGTTTCCCCTCTTTATGTTGAAATTTTTGAAGTTGCACTTGTTTTGCTTTCCTATGCTTGTTGCCTTGTGCTTTCATGACTTTTTCTTCTACAAGATTCTTTTTCATAGGAAGTGGGTTAGACTTAAATTTGTTTTACATTTGCTTCTTGATACTCTCTTTTGCTTCAATTCATATTTCTCATGTGAGCATCTTCACAAATTATCATGCCTAAATAAAAGGCTTTAAAGAAAAACACTTCTTGGGAGATAACCCATGTCCATCCTTCATCTCATCATATCATTCTTATCTCGCTACACTTGAAAACTTCCTCCACCTAAAACTTCCTCACAATCTTCATTAACAACATTAGTGTAATCAAAATAATAAATCCACTTGGTTCAGTTTCAACACAAGTCTCACACTTCAGATAAAAAATTATCTACTGTCACAACCTCTTTTAAAGCTATCCCTATCAAAAGAACACCAAAATAAAGAGATTAAGACGCAAATGCAAAATCTGTCAAAACAGAAAAGTCGGTAAAGATGAATTTTTTTGAACATCTTTTTTTACTCAAATAAAAAAGTGGGAAACTAACGAAAGTTAGATAACAACCTCGGGCATGTGTCTATTTTGTTTCAAAGCAACTTGAATTTCTGGCTGAGAGATATGAATGTTTTGGTAATAGCCTAGAAATCTGTTTCACAACAACAACTTCCCCAAATCACACTACCTCTCAATCCAATGTTCTGGCTGAGAGATATGAATTCTTTGTTATTCTCTTTCGTTTTCCTTCTTTGTGTTTTTTTTGTTTGTGTTTTCTCTTTTATTTTGTCTGCCGCTTTATTAAACTCGAAAACAACAAAAAAAAATCTCTTCTTCTTGTTATTGTATAGTTGTTTGTAGAGTTCATCTCACGTCCACGGTGACACTTGCTCTATATTATTATCTTTATATCATCCGGTTGTGCAAGTGATAAGGAAATAATGACGATAGATGATGAAGTGGGAGTGATCAGAAAACTGGTATGAACTTTTTTCTCTTCATTTTTGTACAAATGACTCTTTGCATGATCTTATATTAGCTCTTCACACTAGTAGGAAACAGGCTATAGCCACCAGGTTACCGCTGGCCAACAAGAATACCTGTGCGCCAGTGCTACTTACCGCTGGCGAACGCGCCCCCCTGTTGGCCAGCGCTAAGTTAGCTACCGCTGGCGAACATGGCACTTCGTTCGCCAGCGGTACCAGTGGGCGTCGGGGCTGCGCGCGGCTACGGGCGGCAGCAAATACCGCTGGCGAACATGGCACCTTGTTCGCCAGCGGTATGGTTACTTAGCGCTGGCGAACAGCGAGCTGGTTCGCCAGCGGTATGGTTACTGCTGGGCAACACTTTTGTTGGCCAGCGCTAACTATACCGCTGGCCAACCACTATTTTTGTTGGCCAGCGGTAAGTTTTGAAAAAAATTCCCTCCACACACCACCACACACCCCCCCCCCCCGTGGACCGCCTTTTTTACTTTTCTACATCACAAACGAAAATGATAAAACGTTCAAAAAATAAATTCCTTGGATATGTGGGTAGAGTGCACTGTCTAGTTGATATAGAAAATTTGAAATACTCCATTTGACCTTTTATGCAAAATTCAAAAATAAAACGTAAAATGGCCATAACTTTTGCATACGACGTCGAAAAAACGCGTTCAATATATCAAAAGAAACGTGAGCAAATTCCAGATCCAACCTCACCTGCCTTCGGCCTGTGAGGTTTTTTCAGAATCGGCAAATTCCAAAAGGAAAAAAAGTTATTTGAGACAGACTAAATTTTCCTACATAATCAATTTAATTAAATAAATTCAAAATTCAAAAAAAATAAAAAAATGTTTTTTTTTCGAGAAAAGATAATAAGGATGTCATATTTGGATTCCTCATATTCTTCTGATCAATTTAGACATATCATTTATCGAATTTGGAATAACGGATTTGTAGATATGGTGCAATAGTTAAGAAGATTGATAGTACTATACTAACAAGAAAGAATGAGTGGGTCATAGGTAGAGTAGTGGGATGGAACTAAGAAGTTAAGCGTGCTCGGGCTAGAGTAGTGGGAGGATGGGTGACCGAGCGGGAAGTGGGCATTCAAAGATGAAAAAAAAGGAAAAAATTCTACAGCGTGTTTAGAGGTTCCTCGAATTCAAATGTTTTGAAAATTTGAAAAAAAAATGCGAAAAAATTTATTTACGAAATTTCAAAATTTCAGACTTACCGCTGGCGAACAAGACTGTGTTCGCCAGCGGTAACTAGATAGCGCTGGCGAACAAGACTTGTTCGCCAGCGGTAACCCCTTACCACTGGCGGTGTACTGCTGGCGAACACTTGTTCGCCAGCGGTAGCTTGTTTTTGTTCGTCACTGGTAAGCGTTTTTCTACTAGTGTCATGGTAGATAGTTGTATGTAGAATATTGCTTTAGTAGTTCATGTTTTCTTATGACTATTCTCAAATAGTTAAGAGTGCATAATATGTTACTAGAATGTCACATGTGTTGTTTTGTTCAGTACACGATATTGTATGGTGGTATCTCCCTCCGAAGAATTTATTTGGATCGACTTGGCACATGCTCACACATGTTAAAGACTACAAAGAAAGGCTATCAAGTCTCGATGATCTTTTGTTTCAGGGTAATAATATTACATCCATGTTTTGTTCAATGGAATTTTGTAGCAATGCATGATTATAATTGTTATTTCTCTCTTAGTTGGCCCCTCTCAGTATTTTGCTAGCCTCACTTGTACTAAGTATGAGCTCTACTCGTGCATCCAAGTCCCTTAATCCAAGTTACTCCAATGTGTTCACATACCTACCCATATATGGTATTTTCCTGCCATTCCAAGTAAATTGTTCATGTGCTACCTTTAAAAACTTCAAAATTATTAGACATGTTTTGTGTTCCTATTTTAACACATGAGGAAGTATTAAATGATTTATTATTTATTCATGTTGGATGGCTTCACCTCTTGAATTGCATGGATAATATGCTTTTCCTTTATAATGGAAAAAGAACCGGCAAACGGGGGCCCAGTGCACAAAATATAAATTACAACAATAACAATCAATCTCCTCACACTTTCTTCCGGAGAAATCAGTTCAAACATAGCTTGTGTAAACAAAGGAGAAGAGGAATGTTATCGTTCCTATATGGGAGCTGCTCTTTGAAGCCATTTGACATGAAAATATAATAAAACGTTTATTAGCATTCGTTGACATATGCAGACACCTCTCTCAAAATTATATTTTCAATATGCTCTGTTTAATAAAATGAAAAGCTCTAGCACATGAGTAATCCCTGCTTTCATCCATGAATGGCCTTTGTTTTAGATGTAGGCTGAGTCTGCATCTTCTTACTTAATGCACCAATTAGGAGCGCATAATTGTCATTCTGAATGTAATGTGCATTGTACCAAAATATTACTGATTGAAGCATGTTTACGATATTGTTTCTCTTGAAATTATTATATCTAGGCAACACTTAACCTTTGGAGGTACCCTAACATTTATGTTTTTCTCCATAATTAAGGGCAACCGAGATACCATCTTACCATACTCAATTACGATCATTGCAACCTAGTTGATGTTATAATTCCATACTAGTAACCCTTAGTTATTTGTGCACTTTTCATGAGCTAGCATGAACTCATAAGATTTATTATCCTTATAGAAGTTATCATGCACTTGTTAAAGACTGATCATAGAATAGTCTTATGCACATCATATGAAGAAAAATGTTTGTTAAAGTTTTCTTTATTGCGTTTAGTTTATGAACTGAATTGCTTGAGGACAAGCAATAAACAAAACTTGGGGGAGCTGATACGTCTCAAACGTATCTACTTTTCCAAACACTTTTCTTGTTGCTTTCTCTGTAATTTGCATGATGTGGATCAAACTAACTTGGATTGACGCTATTTTCGGCAGAATTACCGTTGGTGTCTATTTTTGTGCAGAAATCAACTTTCTCAGAAAATTCCAAGAAATTCACCAAAATTATTTTTCACCGGAAGTCTCCCGAAGCCAGAAGGGAACATGGAGGTGTTCCCTAGGGACACCAGAGAGGTGCCAGGCGCAGGCCCCCGACCGCGCCTGGAGGTCACCTCGTGTCCTGGGACCACCCCCACAGCTCTCCTTTGGTACATATGTCACTTCGTCCCCAAAACGGAGAACCACCGAAGGATTTTCCCAGATACAATACAAAAATCCACCGCCACTTGAAACTCTAGTTCGGGAGACATTTTTTTTTGTTCTAGCACCTTGCCGGGACGAGGATTTGGGGGAAATCGTCACCATCGTCATCACCAATGTATCTCCATCAACCATCCATGATTCCCCCTTCGATGTGTGAGCAATTTCCTGCTGTAGGCAGAGGGGATGGTAGGGATGGGATGTGATTGATCATGTTATAATCCATGAGATTGATAGAGCATGATGCCTAGTATCCACTATTGTTGTTAATTATCGTTGTTGCAACTTCGATTGGTTAATGCTTGTCACTTAGGGGCCGAGTGTCATGATTTCAGATCTGAACATGTTATGTTTTCATGATTATAAATGTTGTTTTGGATCATATCTACTAGTTGTATACACCTATTATTGCCCGGAACCCGAGACACCAAGGTGACAGGTTGGGATAAAGAGGGGATGGATTTTATTTTGAGGATTACATGTATCCATTAGGTGTTAATGCTTTGATCTGTTACTTAGTGAAATAAGTACCTTAATTACCATTAATTCCAAATTGGTCCTGCAGCAACGGGATGGTCGGACAAAATATGTGTGCAAGTTCTTATTGCAAGGACATACAACTATTTTCGGGATACATGCCTATTATTGTTAGTGACTTGGATGCTCTTTTATATATTTGTGCTGCCCAATGTTAAGTCTATTTCATGGTTTATCTCATTCATGCAACGCTAGTACATCCATTCCTATGTCTACGATGTTTTTAGCACTGCTATCCACTTCGTTTACATTCGCTGTTACTACTACTATTGTTGTTTCACAACTACTATTACTATCACACTACTGCTGCCACCATATCACCGTTACTACTATAAATTTTGCCAAGCAAATTATTTTACATGTACGGCTGAATTGATAACTCGGGTTTTAAGTCTTATAAGTATTCTTTGGCTTCTCTTGTGTCAAATCAATAAATTAGGCTATATTTACCCTCGAATACTATTGCGACCCTCTACACTTGTGGGTCATCAATCCAACACACGGAGCCTCACGCTTCTTTATAGACACATATCCGTGATATGTATGCTGGGATCAATAGCTCATGGCTAGTAAGTGTTGGATCTCTATCAACCAATGTTTCATCAGCACTTGCTAGAGGTGTGTTGTCATGCCTGCTTCCTTTTATAATCTCTTTGGTTTTCTTTTATTAAAAATACTAGTATTATCATGCAAATTGTTTTGTACATGTAGGGATTTTGTTGACGATCTACGTGTTGTGATCCTTAGATCTCTTTCTTGGTTTCGTAAGCATGACATGTTTCAATATGTTTTTCCGGTTACATTTACTCTTAGAATTAGCAGTTCGGAAAACTCAAAATGGATCATGCGTTTAGCGAGCCTAGTTTTTAAGGTAAAATACAAAGAAAGTATATTTAAAGCTTCGGAGAGTTCTGAAAAAATAAAACAACTAGATGTTCACCGTGCATTTGTAATCGTTCAGCGAAACAAAATATTTAGTGGAATTTCATAGACACTACAGTTTTAGTACATACGCTTGTTTTAGAGCTTTTAATGAAAATTCAATTTCTACGAAATTTTAGGCTCACTAGAGCCATGGAGGTAAATGTTTGCACGTGATTAGATAATTGATAACAAAACATATGCTCCCGAAGTCATGTAAACTACTACATGTTATTTCGAAAACAATCGTTATTCAAATTGTTAAGAATAACCACCCTAAAAAATAGTCAAAGCAAATAAATCAGTTATGGCTACGTACTAGTACAATAGTAGCCAAATAAATCATCATCTCCGAGAATAGAGGTATATAAGTCAATCATGAACCAGGGAGAGCAGTTTTGGCTCCAAGCTCATATGCTCTTGTTTGTTTACAATTTTTTAATAAAAAATTGTAAACAAAAAGTCCAAATGATTTACATATGCGAAAAGTTTCAGAACAAAATGAGAGGTTTTGTGCTCTATAAAAAAAGACAAAATCAGTGCTCCAACATAGGATTTAAGAATATCTTTTTTTTTTGGAGTAGTGGTCTTTTTTTTGCACATAGCAAAAATCATGCCATTTCTTGACAAAACTATTTGTGTATGTAGAACATTTGGAAATGTTTGTCTCTGATTTTTTTAAAGAATTTTGTAGTATTTTTACTATTTGTTTCAAATTTTGTAATCAAGCAGGAGCATATGAGATCGGAAGCTAAATTGAATTTCTGAATCATGATCGTCTACTAATACATCATTTGCCAATCTGATGCTAGTATTCATAGTACTATGATCGAACTGATGTGCAGCAATTTCAAAGCCTATGGTCGAAGGGGTTACATTACTCCTAGTCTCCTAGCCTCTCCCAAAGTAGTCACAAACATACCCATGCCAGTGCCGCCCTCCTGCTTTCTTTGGTTGTACATAATCAGCTAGCTTTTGATGTGCCTTTAACATTGGAAGTTCCATCTAAATAAAAGAGAAAGTGAAAGGAGTTAAGGAAACTTCCCAACCGGCAACCACACGGTTTCTGCAAGGAATATGACTGTGCGCAGGTGTCCTCCACTTTTCTCCTCTGAGAAAATGACCTCCTTTACTGTGGAGTACAACATACCTGCGTGGAGTATATACTGGTGCAAGGATTCTTTTTAAGCAAAGGTACAAGGCAATGACGCCACTAAAAAGGGGCGAAGAGAAAAAAAACAAATAAAAGGGTTCCTTGCCCGCAAGAATTCCACGTAGGATTGCTTGCCTCCGAAGAATGTTTAGTGAGTGTTTTAATAATAATTAGACAAGTGCAGGAATGGGGCCAGTAGTCATACCGGAATTAGGTATTGTTGGCAGATTAGCATGGACAAGACAGTACGGCCACTGCTATCTTAGTGCTTCAGAGAACCAATTAATGTAATCAGGTGGTGAGCTGGGTCTCACATGCCAAGTTATCCTAGGATAGCTGGAGATCTGTGGAGAGACATCAACAGTATAGGAGCAAATGAATAACAATACATTGTGAAGAATGTGGGGTTGTTATAAAAATATTATTTTGACCTTTAAATAAAAATGTCTATCTCTTTTGGACTATCATTCATATTCAGAATTGCAGGATATTGTATCTGGGAGTATATATATCAGTTATCATATGATGGTATTAGTGTTGGATTGGTCTTGATCCTAGTGTCCTATCGATGCATGAAACTTAATCAACACTGAACGTAAGTACATCACGGACACTGATCCATCTAAGAGATGTCATATATACTCTGTCTGAGATGTGGTCCATAGATACAAGATGGAGGACAATAATTGTCAAGTTCCAACAGATTGGAATGGACATGGATTAAAGGACGTTGGAGTACACATTGCAAAGTAGGGTTCCACCTGCCGGGTTTTCGTCTTCAAATATGTTTTTGCTCTATAGGAGCATCTCCAATAGATGATGGAAACGTAAGATTACCTAACTTTTACATCATCAAGTGCCAAAAAGCATCTCAACATAGTGATGCAATTTTTTGCAAAAAAAAAATTTAGGACATGATGTATGTTTTTGCCTCCGGTGATGCAAATATACATCACCTAGCCCCCTCCCAAAAAGCCACACGCCGCACGCGCGAAGGTAAGCTGCCCGGTGGAAGCCCCCCCCCCCCCGACCGCTTCACCTCCACGCGGTGCCGCCCCCAATCCAGCCAAATCCGTACCATCCGCCGCTGCATCCACCTCTTGTGGCGCTGCCCATGCGCCTCCGGCCCCAATCCCGCTACCGCCGTCACGTCCATCTCCTCCCCACGCCCATCTACGCGTCGTCTCCATCGATTCACCGTCGCCTCCAACATCGCCCACTGCCGCCCGTCGATCTACCTGTTGCCCCCCTCACCTCCATCTGTTGCTGCTCCGGCTGCCCGCCCGCATACTAGCGTCAATCTGCTCCGCACCCGTCTGCCGTCGATCTGCTACACACCCGTCCTGCCCACCTGTCACTGTTGCTCGTGTTGCCCGCCCGCCCACGCAATTGCACGTGTTGCTATTGCGCGCACGCCCTCAGCCGCACGCCGCCGTAGACATGGTCCCACCAAAGAAGGCGACGACGAGGTCAAGGTTCAAGGGGGTTAGGGTTCACCCCTTCGGACGATTCGCTGCCGAGGTGCAGCACGGCGGAATATGCTATTAGCTCGGTACGTTCAAGACCGCCGACATGGCCGCTCGGGCCTAGATGTCGTCGGGTGGAAGCTCGGTATTCCTCCTGAAGAGCTCAATTTCTAGGACGTCGAAACTCTCTAGTATGCGATCTTCCTCGCCCCACCGATGAAGAAGAATCGCCTGGTGAGCTCGAAGTAGCCAACGAACATCCGGGAGACTGACGCCGAAGCATGTGCAAGGTTTGCACGGGAAAATCCAAAGATCGTCCAGTACGAGCATGAGTTCTTCCGGAAGCGTGACATGGAGATGAAGAAGAAGTCTTGTAACGGGTCTGGACCCTCGGTTGTTGAGGGTCAAGAAGAAGGAAGAGGAGGTGATCAAGTTGAACTCCAGTTCCGACTCCTTCGAGTGAAGTTCAAGTGAGGAGTCCGAATTCGAAGGATGAAGAAAGTGTTTAGTTTCTTTTAGTTCAAAGGAATGTTTGTTCCACGTTCTAGTTAACGTTTTATCGAAATGTCGGATGTTTGTTTTAATCCATGCTCTAGTTTGTTTAAGTTCCACCGTTGTAGTTTGTTTAGTTCGAATTTGCTATGAAAATATCGAATATTTGAATTTATTTTGGGGCAGCCGTTGGATGAATCGTGCCCAATTCTACATCACCCGTTAGAGTTGGACACTCTCGGTGCCCTAATAAAGACATTTGTAGTGATATATATATATATTTTACATCACGGCATTTTTCGAGTCGTATTTTAGGGCACCTGTTAGAGTTGCTCTTTTTTTATTTTTTTTTTGAAATTTACGGGGCAAAAGCTCTGCCCCCATGTTAGAGTTGCTCTAATCTGCGTACAAATGGACTCTTCGCAGACGTGTATTTCCCATTTCGTGTTTCGTTTGTGCGCTATTTTTCGTTAATTTTCGAACATATGTTGTTGTGATTAGCAATGTGCCTCTATCTGTCAGAGCGGGGACTTTTGCGCCTATGGTTTAATACTACGATTGGGCTGCCTGGAAGGTAATTAAGTTGAAAGAATTGGTGGTCTGACCTGGTAGACACGGCGGGTATATTGACACTTGGGACGGGCGCAGAGAAACTACGCAAGGCCGATGGCGACGCCAGGATGCCAATTTGTGTTGTGTAATGCTACCACCAGTGAGGAGTAGATTTTGAGCCGTGTCACCGTCACTCCCTTTTCCGCCGGCCGGGGCGTGTAGTGCGAAGCGCGAGCGAGACGTTAGTTGGTGCTTGTCGGCTCGTGGTTGGAGCCCCCGGATAGTTACAACTGCTTGCACACTCACTAGCTTAGCTAAAAGTCTAAAACCCTCCGCGGATTGTTATTCCTTGGAGAAAGCCCAACCGGAGTAATAGAAATTGCTACATATGCTCTCTGCCCTCTTGGCGCACGTCGCGTGACGGCAGGAATCCGTCCCACAGCTAGTGGTGATTTAATTTAACTTAATTAGACGGCCGACACTGATTGCAGACAGAACACAGGGTTGCAGAATGCTACAGGTAGCACTACTAGCCATCATCAGTCAATGGAATTTGAAATGGTGAGCGGAACCGTAGCACACGTTGTACATGTTGCCCTTTGTTAAAGAGAAATACACGCTGTCGAGAAAATACACGGTGTGGAGATGGGCGCACAGACATGCGCATCACGTCGAGGCGCGATGAGCTCCGAGTCCTTCTCTCGTCTTCCCTTTCCGCGTGGTCCGATGTCGCGGGGCCCACGTGTCATCCGCGGCGACGACAGGCAGAGCAGGAGGAGGCGCAAGTTTCTCCTCCTCGACCGCGACCGCGAGTGCTCCATGTACCGTGTGTAGCGGATTGGATGAAAGGTGGTGGCCGTCACGTCATTCGCGAACCGATCAGGATTCGCCCGTTTGTTTACTCCATCTTGATCGGTTAGCGCGCGATTTTTTTTTAAAGCGTCTGCTTGCGCTCGTGCCTCGTGGGGTGGGTGCTTCAGAGTTCAACAATCCTGCTGCTTTCTTCCTATCGATCATCGATGCTGTGGGGGTGAAGCGCTAGCTAGCCAATCTCGAGGTCAGCCCGACTGTGCAGCTCGAGGGGCTAGGCTAGCTTACGAGCCCGCGAGCGCTCGCGCGGTTCCGACCGGCCGCACGTGCGCCCCCGCCGCGGTCGCCGGCCTAACCGCCTGCCGCCGCCACCCGCGGCCGGCGGCGCTCTCGCGCCCGCCTCGCCGCCCCGTCCTCCTCCAACCGCCTCCTTCGCCGGTCCGCCGCCGCCCCGGCCGGCCATCCTCTAAACCCCCCCACCAAACTGAACGCCGGCGAGCACCCCCACCCCACCCCCCAACATAAGTCCATCCTCGACGGGGCCTTCTCCGCCGCGGCTGCGCGCGGCGTCGCCGGCGCCGTCTCGGCCTGGAGGAGATCGGGGGGAGAGGAGGAAGAGAGAAACGGAGGAGGAAGAGAGGAAGAAGAAGACCACGTGGGTGGGACCCACCCACGTGTCCGCGTGCGCGGAGCGAGCGAGCGCTCGCGCGCTCGTGAGGAAGCAATTTCGCAGCTCGAGGAGGGATGATGATTGAGCATGTACGAGTACCTTTTTCCCCTACACGTCCCTTCGATTTTTTTTCCTCAGCTACTCCCTCCGTTTCAAAATAGATGATTTCTATTTATCGAAAAATGTATGTATGTAGACGTCATGTATGTATGGATAAAATGGAGGTCATCTATTTTGAAACGGAGGGAGTATCAAAGAACACATTCCTCGTGTCTCTCTTCCAGGGTGTCAATCAGAATTGAGACGTCAGGAAAAGTGATGCCCCATGCTCGGCCGGTGTGAGAAGCTTTTTACCCTCTTGTGCCGTTCAAATACCTTCTACTTTTTCCGGATTTATCACGAACTGACGTGCAAGTGTGTCTACTGAAATCCTGGCTTCTTTTTCTTCTTCTTCGAAATGTTATTATAGGGAAATTGGGCTGTTCCATCTTCAGGAATGGCCGGCATGCAATGTATCGAACATGGACAACCGAATCCGGCCTTATGGCCCATATGAGTGTGTAATTCCTCGGGCTTAAATCAGCATGACCGGCCAAACGTAGCACAAAGTCTAAACGGCCCGGGTGCAGGAAGCGGCCCACTCTCACCACCGCTTCTCGAAAAGTCGACACACTGCTCGGGTTCCCCGATGCCCCGCTCGCTGCGAGGCGGCGGAAACACTATTTAGCGCCTATAGCACTACGTATTAATGCACGCCCGTGCTTTTTCGCCCGCTCGACGCCAGTTGGGCCGGCCCATTACCTGAAACGAAATTGAAGTAAAATAAGCAGTGAAGGGATTCACCCATGTTGTTTCAGGATTCGAACCTGGGAGGTTCGGGACGGACGGGAGAAGGCTCGCCCTCCGTAACCACCAAGCCACCTAAATTTTGTTGTCCATACTCATTTTTAACAGTTTTATTATGTTCTTTTCTGTTTTCTTTTTTTTTCGATTTTATTCTTTTTTTCGTTTTATTTTTCTTTTCTGTTTATTCTTTCTTTTTTTTATTTTTTTGTTCAAACTTAAAAAATGTTCAAATTCGAAATTTGTTCAAAATAAAAAACTGTTCAAATTTGAAATATGTTCAAATTTAAATTTGTTCAGTTTTGAAATCTGTTCATTAAAAAAATATATCGTTCATATTGAAAAATTGTTCACTATTAAGAATTATTCAGATTCAAAAAAAATTATATATTATTTTTGAAAATTGTTTAGATTTAAAAATCGTTCATATTTGGAAATTGTTCATTTAAAAAAATTGTTTACTTTTTAAAAATCGTTCATATTTAAAAACTGTTTATTTAAATTTTTTGTGTTATTTTTGAAAAATTTCGGTGAAAAAAAACAGAAACCAGAAAGAATATAGAGGAAAATGAAAATAGAGAAAAAAGATGTAATAAAAAGGTTAAACTGATGGATGTACATAAAAATCTTCTGTAGCCTAGTGGCTTGCCCCGTCCAGCCCGAACCGTAGCTTCCAGGGATCGAATCCTGCTGCAGCACACTTTTTCTTCTTTTCTCTAAAAATCAAGCGCTCGTGGGCCGGCCCACTTTGACCTCTCATGCGGGCGATCTGATTTCTAGAGCGCGCTATAAGCGTTGAATAGGGGAACCCCGAGGCGGAGCCAGGGCTCGCCCGCACGAGGCATCTGCAACTGGGCCGGTTTTGAGGCCCAGTACGGGTATGATTTTTTCACTCTTTTTTTGGGTATAAAATATATGAATAATTATTTACTACTCCCTCCGTTCCTAAATATAAGATGTTGTAGGTATTGCTCATATTGTCTAGATGCAAACTAATATGAGTGAACATATGCACTAAAAGTTGTTTAGATACATGTAGACATGTGTGAATGTGGAAAAGGGCTAAAATATCTAACATTTAGGAACAAAGGGAGTACATGATTTAATTCGAAAATCTGAAAATATTAAATGAATTCAAACATAATTAGAACAGTTTTTGAAAATGAACAAAAAATTAAAATGAACGAATTTTGAAAATATACAAGTTTTTCAATTGAATTTTTTTTAATAATATGTTTTGAAAATGATAAACAATTTTGAAAAATGAAAAAATTTCGATATTAAGATTTTTTTCTAGAATGGTGAACATATTTCAAATGTGAACAAAATTTAAATTTAAATAATTTTTTTATTTTGAACAATTCTCATTTCTGAACAGATTTTAGTGTGAACAAATTTCAAATATGATTTTTTTTTAAATCTGAACGATTTTTTATTTTGAACAATTTTCTATTTTGAACGGAGTTGAAGTCTCAACATATTTCAAATCTGGCCGTATTTTGAAAATTAGAACATATTTCAAAAGCTAATAAAACATAAAAAAGAAAAACAGAAAAAACAGAAATAAAAAAACAGAAAATAGAAAAGAATAAATACAAATAAGACAATAAAAAGGTTAAAAACTTATTATGTGCATAAGAAGCGTGATATCCTAGTGGCTGGACGCTTGGTTCCCCTAGCCACACATAGTTGGATCAAATCTTGCTTCTCCTCCATTTTAGGTTCCATTTTCTTTGTAGGCCCACGTCAAACTCCCACGTGGGCGAGTCGTTGTAGCACTCGCATTAAGCGATATATAGGGGTGGCGCACTGCTCCACTCTCCCTCCACTCCTCGCAGTCGTCGCCCGCCTCCCTCTCAATTTCTCCAACACCCAAATCCCCTGTCCCTCACCGGCGAACCGCGCGATGGAGCTGGAGCTCGAAGCAGGCGGCGGAAGAGTGGCGTCCCTCTCCAGCGCGTCCCCCGCGGCCGACCTCGGCCACGGGGACCTGGGCCCGTCCGCGGACGTCACCGTCTCGCGCCGCCACATGGCGCTCCGCCTCGTTGGCGGCGCGAAGCTCTGCTTCAGTTGTCACCATGGGCAAATCCATGGTGAAGTCAGAGGCGGAGAAGGTCATCGAAGCTGAGATTTGGAGGACTAGCAATAGCGTTGAGAGTATTTGCATCGAGGAAGAACTGGCTTGGTGTTTCATCACTTGGAGCTGCGGCATGTAAGAGGGGGCGACAACATACTTGAAGTCCAAAGTACAACCTTTCAGGGTGAAATCCCAAGGTCTGGCCTTAATTGGTTGTGCCCGTCACCGTTCTTCTTGAAGACGTTGCTTTTGAAGAGCTGGACATCAGGTGTTGTTTAGGTGGTGGTTGTGCGGCTGCTGCAAGGACTGTAACTCTGTAGCGGGACTTTTCTTTTTATTTCTTATTCTTATTGTCTTTCGGATGTGTGCATCCGTAATAGCTCTGGTTATTGCGTTGTTGCAGAGGTTAGGTGTAATTTGTATTCTCGGGATATTAATATACATTTCCCTTTAAAAATAGGTAGAACATCTTATAAACGGAGGGGTTATATGTTTGCAAGACAATCTGAATGAAGCATTTCATCAAAGTTGTCGGTATCAGAAATACTAGCCAGCATCAGAATTGCAGGATATTGTATCTCCAGAGTATATATCAGTTATCATATGATCGCATTAGTATTGGACTGGTCTTGATCCTAGTGTCCTATCGATGAATGAAATTTGATCAGCCCTGAATGTAAGTACATCAGGGGCACTGATCTATCTAAGAGATGTCATATACACTCTGTCTGAGATGTGGTCCATAGTTAAAAGATGGAGGACAATAATTGTCAAGTCCCAACAGATTGGAATGGACCTGGATTAAGGGACGTTGGAGTACACATTGCAAGGTAGGGTTCCACCTGCCGGGTTTTTGTCTTCCAATATGCATTTCTCTATAAGAGATGCTCCAATAGATGATGTAAACGTAAAATTACCTAACTTTTACATCACCAAGGTCAAAAAAGCCTCTCCAACAGCAGACGGTGATGCAAAATTTCGCAAAAAAAAACTGAGAACACAATGTATATTTTGCCTCCGGTGATGCAAATATACGTCACCGAGCCCCCTCACAAAAAGCCACACATCGCGCGCGAAGGGAAATTGTCGTGCGGAAGTTTCCCTCGCTCCTCCAGCCGCTTCACCTCCACGCGTCTCCGACCCCAATCCGGACAAATCCGCACCCTCCGCCGCCGCATCCACCTCTCTCAATGCTGCCGATGCGCCACCGCCGCCGCATCACCAACTCCTCCCCATGCCCCTCCGCGTGCCCTCTTCACCGATTCGCAGTCGCATCCACGCGCCGCGCCGTCGATCTGCCTATTGTGCACCCTCTCACCTCTGCACCTCCATCTGTTGTTGCTCTGGCTGCCCGCACGTCGTCGTCAATCTGCTTCGCGCTCGTCCGCCGTTGATCTGCTACCCACCCGCCCGCCATAACCATGGCCCCACCAAAGAAGAGGACGACGAAGTCGGGGTTCAAGCGGGGGGGGGGGGGGGGGGTTAGGGTTCGGCCCTTTGGATGATTCGCTGTCGAGCTGCGGCGCGATGCAATGCACTATTGGCTTGGTACGTTCAAAACCGCCGACATGGCTGCTCGTGCCTGCGATGTCGCCGGGTGGAAGCTCGGTATTCCCCCCGAAGAGCTCAATTTGCGGAACGTTGAAACTTTCCAGGATGCGATCTTCCTCGCCCCACCGATGAAAAAGATGAATACTCACCCTTGAGCTCGAAGTAGCCACCGAACATCCGGGAGAGTGATGACGAAGCATGGGGGAGGTTTGTGCGGGAGAATCCAAAGTTCGTGCAGCACGAGCATAAGTTCTTCAAGAAGCGCGACATGGAGAGGAAGAAGAAGTCTTCCGACGGGGCTTGACCTTCAACGGCGAGGGCCAAGAAGGAGGAGGAGGTGATCAAGTTGAACTCCGGTTCCGACTCCTTCGAGTGGAGTTCGAGTGAGGAGTCCGAATTCGAAGGATGAAGGAGTTGTTTAGTTTGTTTTAGTTCAAAGGAATGTTGGTTCCATGTTCCGGTTAGTGTTTTATCAAAAATGTGCGATGTTCGTTTTAGTTCATGCTTTAATTTGTTTAAGTTTGAATGTGCTACTTTGTTCTAGTTGGAATGTTTTATGAAAATATCGGATGTTTGAATTTATCTTGGGGCAGCTGTCGGATGAATTGTGCCCAATTTTACAACGCCTGTTGGAGTTGGACACCCATGGTATCCTAATAAAGACGTTTTTAGCGATGTATATTTTTTACATTACGGCGCTTTTCGAGTCCTATTTTAGGGCACCTATCGGAGATGCTCTAATTTGCATACAAACGGACTCTTTGCGAAGTGTATTTCCCATTGTGTGTTTCATTTCTCTGCCATTTTCGTTCGATTTTCCGGCATATGTTTTGTGATCTGCGATTAATGTGCCTTCAGAGGGGGTGACTTCTGCGATTGGGCTGCCTGGAAGGTAATTAAGCTGAAAGAATTGGTGGTAGCCTGCCGGTCTGACCTGGTAGACACGGCGGATATATTGACACTTGGGACGAGCGCAGAGAAATTACGCAACGCCGACGGCGTTTGTATGTTGTGCAATGCTATACCACCAGTCAGGAGTAGATTTTGAGCCGTGTCACCGTCACCCCTTTCCCTCCGGCCCTCCGGCGGCGGGTAGTGCGAAGCGCGAGCGAGACGTTAGTTGGTGGTGGTGCTTGTCGGCTTATGGTTGGAGCCCCCGGATAGTTACAACTGCTCGCACACTCACTAGCGTAGCTAAAACCCTCCGCTCATTGTTATTCCTTGGAAAAATAAAGAGCCGGCCACATATGCTTCGCCCTCTTGGTGCACGTCGCATGACGGCAGGAATCACGATAGACCGTCCCACAGCTGCTGGCCATTTAATTAGACCGGTTTAAGCGAGGCGCACCGATTGCAGACATAACAGAGTCGCAGAATACAAGTCTAGTAGTATCATGTGAAAAATAAAATAAGAAATGCAAGTGGTACAATCCACCAGTCAATGGAACTTGAAATGGCGAGCAGAAAAACCGTAGCACACGTTGTACTACATGTTGTCCTTTGTTAAAGGGGGAGAGATACGCATGGTGTGGAGCCGGCCTGACAGACAGACATGCGCATCACGTCGAGGCGCGATGAGAGCTCCGAGTCGTCGTTCGCTCTCGCTGTTTCTCGTCTCCCCGCTCGTCACGGCAAACCCTTTCCGGGTGGCCCCACGTGTCATCGGAAGCGACGACAGGCAGAGCAGAGCAGGAGGAGGAGGCGCAAGTTTCTCCTCCTCGACAGCGAGCGCTGCATGTACCGTGCGCGCCGGGTCTGTGTCCAGCCGATTGGAAAACAAGTGGTGGCCGTTCTGGAAGCGATCGGGATTCGCCGGTTTGTTTAAACCCATTTTCGGCCCCGTGCCGCGTTTGCACGCGCGATTTGAAAGGGTCTGCTTGCGCTCGTGGTCGTGGGTGGGTGCTTCACAATTCAAACTTTCTTCCTTACTACCGATCCATGTTGTGGGCGTGATCAGCGTTGGTAGAACCGATCCATGTTGCTAGCCAGCCAATCTCGAGGTCAACTCCACTGTGCGGCTCGAGGAGGGATGATGATTCAGACGTCAGGAAAAGTGCTGCCCCGTCCCCATGCTCGGTCAAGCCAAGCCAGCGGTTTTACCCTCTCGTGCCGTTCAAATAAATCCTTGTACTTTTCCACATCTATCACCAACTGACGTGCAAAATGTGTCGGAGCTCAGGAATGGCCGGCATGCAACGTATACGACATAGACAACCGGACCTGGCCTCACGGCCCATATGAGCGTGTAACTCCTCGGTCTCAAATCTGCATGACCGGCCCAATGTAGCACAATGCCTCAACGGCCCACTGTCACCACCGCTTCCCGAAAAGTCCACACACACCGCTCCACTCTCCCTCCACTCTTCGCAGCAGGCGTCGCCCGCCTCCCTCTCAATTTCTCCAGACCCAAATCCCCCGTTCCACACCGGCGAGCCGCGCGATGGAGCTGGAGCTCGAAGCAGGCGGCGGAAGAGTGGTGTCCCTCTCCAGCGAGTCCCCCGCGGCCGACCTCGGCCGTGGGGACCTGGGCCCGTCCGCCGACGCCACCGTCTCGCGCCGCCACGTGGCGCTCCGCCTCGTCGGCGGCGGGGAGCCCAGGGTCGACTTCGAGGTCGTAGGAATGAACCCCGTGGTCGTCCGCCCATCGGTCGGCGAAGAAAAGGCGTACCGCAAAGGCGAGGCGGGCGAGCTCCGGGAAGGGGACGGGCTGTCTCTGTCGCTGAAGGCGCCGTCGTTCTGGAAAGTGCGGAGGAAGGGCGGTGAGAGGGAGGCGGAGGTGGACACCGCGGTGCTGGACGCGGTGGCGAGGCGGGAGAAGCGGACGCGGGAGAGGAAGGAGAAGGAGAGGGAGAGGCGAGCGGTGGAGGAGGCCGTGGAGGAGGTGGCCGAGGAGGAGGAGATGCCGGCGGCCGGCAACGAGGAGTTGGACGAGGAACTAGAGGATCTGAAAATTGATCTAGAAAACATCGACCCAGTCCAAGGTGAGCATGGTTTGTTCTTACTTCTAGCAAAGAGAATACAATCGAGGGGCTCGGGAATCGGTATGGCATTCGGGTCATGTTACATTGGATCGGAGTAGCTCGCATTACTACATTACCATTTTTAGTTTTCCCTCTTAAGGTTAGTATGTGTGGGTAATTGGTTAATGATACTCTATGGTACATTATACTACATGGTTTCTATTCTGTATACAATATGCTCATTTGTGATGCCAGAAGCCAGGAACAACAATGCTATACATTAGGACTTGATTGTCTCCACAGAAACTTTCAAAGATATCTGCTGGGTTTAATTCGTGCATATCATATTATTTTCTCTACGTTAATAGTTAAATGCGTTCGGTCCTGATGTTCAAATAAGTTACCTGTTCATCTTTGAAATCTGAATTTATAGAGATTATTCTGTTGATGCTCCATGTTTCCTGCTTTTACACTTTGTCTTTTCCACGTTACTGAATGATAATATAATTACAAGTTTGGATGCAGAATTTGGGTTTCTGTCGATGGGACATGAGTTTGATAATTACCCTAAGGGCAGGATTCACGCGCCCAAGGATTGGAACTGGTTCTTGGAGGAAATAAAGAAGGGCAGCGATGATGAAGATGATGACGAGGTTAGTAACGTGGGGCGTAAATCAAGGGATGGTGGTGGTGTGAACAAGAAGAAGAAGAAGAAAAAGGGAGAGGATGAAGATGAAGAGTGGACTGATGTGAGCGAGGATGAAAAGGACTTGCTGCAGAGAGTCCCTAGTGTGAAGCGACCAAAAAAGTATGTAACAAGATCTAAAGACGTGAAAAAACCTCGCAAGGAGAGCTCTAAAACAGAAAATGAGGATACTGCGGATGAAGATGAAGATGATGGGATAGATGTAGAGGATGAGGGAGATGAGACACTCGGAGGTTTTATAGTTCAAGAAGAGGACGAGCCTATGGACGAGCTGAGTGAGGAAGAAGAAGATGAATTCGATGACGAGGAGGAAGATGATTGATAACGTTGTCGTTAAAGCTTCTGTGCTTTCTGAAACCGTGTATATATGTGTGCTTCCGCTGATGCCTGAAAAATGTTGTGAAAATGCTTGTTCAGTTGTTGTCTTGTTGATATTATGATATACCTGTTTCCCTTTGTTGGTTTAGATTATGGATATTTCAGAGTTCATCTCTTGATCCTAATGATTTGCGTCTGTTATTTGCATTGGATTATGCCTTCCCATGCAGATAATACTACTCCCTCTGTAACTATTGAACTACAAACACATCTTATATTTAGTTACGGAGAGAGTAGATGCTAAATAAATAACTTAGATTCTTCAACCAATAAATGGGGACCTGAAGATTTGGGCGACAAGATCAAACAAAGACAGGGTGGAATTCTTTCCTGGGCTCGAAAGTTCTAGACATACGTGGGCTCCAACCCTTTTCTCCGAGTAGATCTTTTCTTTGCCATTCTTTCTCTTTTTAATCTACCCTTTTGCTATGCTTTGCCATGGCTGTACATATGTAATTAACAGAAAATGACAATGCAAGTATAAGGTAGAGATAATTCTATGTTATGACCAGGGTTACTTATACCCGGAGGTGGCCCACTAGGCAGAATTAGTTAGGGGCTTAGCCCACCAATTATTGTATTTTCATTAGCATCTTCATTATATAAACAGTTGCAAAGACTCTGTGGAAAATCAAGCAATAAGACTATTCTATTTGTCCGGCTCCAAGAGGAGCCGGAATCCCTAAACCCTAGCCGCCGCCTACCCTCGCTTGCCACCTCCCTCGCGCACGACGACGCCCAGCCGCCGGCGACCGCGAGCCAGGCCGCGTACAACGCCCTCCTTCCCCTACAATCTCCGCCCTCGACCCGGTAGAACCCTAGCCCCTACCACCTTGGTATCAGCTAGCTCTGGTTCGATCATGTCGTCGCCACCGCCCGCCCTCTCCGTTCCGCTGCCGACCACCACCTCTGCGCCGCTGCTCTCCCCATCCGCGCCGCTGGCCTCCACCTCCGGCGTCGCCACCATGCCGGCCAAATCCACCGCGCCACCCGCCGCCGTCTACACCCCCGAGAAGGTCACCGGCGTCCTCAACGACCTCGTCACGGCGGTCCAGGGAATCCGGCTGTTCTTGACCAGCCCTTACGGGCCGCCGCAACCCCCGCCGCCGACCACCGCCACTGGTCCGCCGGCCCTGCTGTGGCACTCGCCGCTCTCGACGGCCTCCACGGCGTTCGCCGTGCCGCTGCAGCCCCAGCTGCAGCCGTCGCCCACCCCCCGCAGTGGCCACTGTGGCTTGCGCCGACCCTCGCGGCGCCCCCCGCGCCCTTCGCCTCCATGCAGCAGACGCTGCCGCTACAGTCTCCCCGCCCGTTCAGCACTGGGCCGGCTCCGATCACGCTGGGAGGCGTGCCGATCCAGCATGTTCGCTTCCCACCGTCGCCGTCACCACTCTCGGCCTGGGTGTTCGCCTCGTCCCTGCAGCCGGTCTACACTACGGCCGGGGAACAGACGACGCCTACCCTCCAGTACAGCGACCCGTCCGGCTCCACGGGTCCCTACACGGGCCGGGCGCCACCCTCCTTGCTGCTCCGCACCACCGAGCCGCCTGGCCACATCGGTCATACCCCGACATCGCCGCGATTCTCCAAGATCGACTTCGCCACCTACGGTGATACGGAGGACCCCCTCAACTGGCTCAACCAGTGCGAGCAGTTCTTCCGCGAGCAAAACACACTCGTGTCGGACCGCACCTGGCTCGCCTCTTATCACCTCCGGGGTGCCGCACAGACGTGGTACTATGCCCTCGAGCAGGACGAGGGTGGCATGCCTCCTGGGAGCGCTTTCGCGAGCTATGCCTCCTTCGCTTCGGGCCGCCGATGCGCGGGAGCCGACTGGCGGAGCTCGGCCGCCTTCCCTTCACCTCCATGGTACAGGACTTCGCCGACCGCTTTCAGGCCCGGGCATGCCACACACCTGGTGTGACGGCACAACAGCGCGCCGAGCTCTTTATCGGCGGGCTTCCAAATCACATTCGCGTGGACGTGGAGCTTCACAGACCCCAGGAACTCCACATGACCATGTACTATGCCCACGCCTTCGAGCGTCGCGCGCAGGCATTGCAGCAGGCGCCACCGGTCCGAGGTGGCCGCGGGGCCGAGGTGCCCGCTAGGCCGCTAGCGACCGCCCCTGTGCCGAGACGGGTGCCCATAGACACTCCAGCGCCCACCGCTCCGGCCGCGACACGGACCTTCCGTCGGCTCTCTCCGGCCGAGCAGCTCAAGCGACGTCGCCAGGGGCTTTGCTTTAACTGCGATGAGCCCTACGTGTCGCGCAACGTCTGCCTGCGCCTCTTCTACTTGGAGACGGTCGACTACGTAGATGAGGATACACCCACCGACGGGCTCGGCGTGTTGCCTCCACCAGCTGCTAATGGCGACCGCCTCCGGTGCGATGAGCTGGCGCAGAACGTGCCCATCACCATCGGCGACGAGCACTTCACCATCACGTGCGCCGGCATCGACTTGGGCTGCTTCGACTTCATCCTCGGCGTCGACTTCTTGCGGACCCTCAGTCCCATACTATGGGACTTTGACACCTTGACGATGACCTTTTGTCGTCTCGGTCGCCGTGTCTGGTGGGAGGGCATCGGGGGCGCCTCTCTGGCGGCACCGCAGCTTCAGCTTGCCATGATCGTCACCGAGTCCGCACACCCACTGTTGGAGCACCTACTGCAGCAGCACGGCGACATCTTCGACGAGCCTCAGGGCCTTCCGCCTGTCCGGATATATGATCACCGCATTCATCTCTTGCCGGACACGACGCTGGTGGCCGTGCGTCCCTACCGCTACCCCCAGCTGCAGAAGGATGAATTGGAGCGGTAGTGCGCGCTCATGCTCGCCACGGGCATCATCCGGATCTCCACGTCGCCATTTTCGGCACCGGTTCTCCTCGTACGCAAGTCGGACGACACGTGGCGCTTCTGCATCGACTACCGGGCCCTTAGTGCCCTGACGCTCAAGGACAAGTTCCCGATTCCGATGGTCGACGAGCTCCTGAATGAGCTCCATGGGGCGCGCTTCTTCACCAAGCTCGACCTCCGATCGGGTTACCATCAGGTGCAGATGCATCCATATGATGCCTCCAAGACGGCGTTTCGGACTCATCATGGCCACTTTGAGTTCTTGGTGATGCCTTTTGGCCTCTGCAACGCCCCGGTGACCTTCCAGGCATTGATGAACGACGTCCTCCGCCCCTACTTGCGACGGTTTGTGCTCCTTTTCTTTGACGACATTCTTATTTATAGCGCCTCCTGGGCGGAGCATCTTTAGCACGTTGCCATCGCCTTCAACGAGCTTCAAGCGTACCATCTTCATCTTAAGCACTCGAAGTGCTCGTTCGGGACGACTTCAGTCGCCTAGCTCGGCCACGTCCTCTCGGTCGAGGGGGTGGCTATGGACGCTGACAAGGTGGCATCCATCGCGGCCTGGCCGACACCGCACTCGCCACGGGCTCTTCGCGGCTTCCTCGGACTCGCGGGGTACTATCGGAAATTTATCCGGGAGTTCGGCCTCATCGTGGCCCCGTTCACCCGCCTACTGCGTCGCGACGCCTTTTCCTGTGATGTGGAGGTGACAACGGCATTCGATGCTCTGAAAGGGGCCCTCGCAACGGGTCCCGTTCTTCAGATGCCGGACTTCGACCGCTCGTTCATCGTGGACTGCGACGCCTCCTGTGTGGGGTTCGGCGCCGTCCTTCATCCGGGAGACGGACCGCTCGCGTTCTTTAGCAGGCCCTTCGCCGGGCCCCACCTTAAGCTCGCGGCGTATGAGCAGGAGCTTATTGGCCTGGTGCAGGTGGTGCGCCATTGGCGGTGAAAGTGCACTATGGTCAACTAGGGGGGGGTGGATAGGTTGACTACCAATTTTTCTTCTTTTCCTTTTAATTAGAGCTAAACATGATAAGATAAGGTTCTCTAGATGTGCAACTAGGTGAGCAACCTAAGTGATACAAGGTAAGATACGCAATAGAAGTAAAACGAAAGGCAACAAGATAAACCACAAGTGTAAACAAGGAGACAAGGATATGTTTCCCGTAGTTCCTTCTCAAGAGAAGTATTTCTACGTTGGAGAGGTGAGGAGCCACCTAGGCGCTCCTCAATGGCACGGTTGTGCACACCTTATTTTCCTTGAGCTTCTCCGGTGAGGGAGATCCTTGTTTCCACTATGAGGTCGACTTGAAGGCGTTGACCAAACCTTTACACGAGGTTGAGGACACTCCACAATATGGATGGAGGCTCTCAACGAACCCGAAGCTTCTTGCAACAAGGTGGAAGCTACAAGCACAAGATCTACTAAGGTTTCTAAGCCTCAAGTAGGATTCTAGATCCACTAGGATGTGGTGGATGGATTTGAAATTCCTTTGGTGGAACCATGGATCTAGGTCTCCTCTAGCTCTCCACAAAGTTTCGGAGTGTTTGGGTGGTTGGAGAGAGAGATCTAGGAGGTTGAGGCTTTCATTAATGGCTAGGAGAGAGAGTGGAAAAAGCTTGGCATTTATGAGGTAGGGGAAGGGCTTTAAATACCCCTTCCCCAATGTGGCCGTTGAGCAGTCCACGCAGCATCGGAGGCTCCGGTGTTTCCACCGGAGGCTCCGGTGGTCTTCACTTGCGCGCACACGCGCAACTCGTTTGCTTCATTCTGGATCCTTAAGGGCGGAGACTCCGGTGGTGCTCGCGAAGGTTCCGCGCACCGGAGGCTCCGCTGCAGCCTCCGCTCTTACGCACCCAAAGGTGTTTTTAGCGGAGGCTACACTGGAAGCTAGCGCCACAGTGGGGCAGTGGAGCCAACGGAGGCCCCGGTGGTTTCGGCGGAGGCTTCGCCCACCGGATGTTCACCGGAGGCTCCGCTGCAGCCTCCGCTCTTATGCACCCGGAGGTGTTTTTAGCGGAGGCTACACTGGAGGTTCCATCGGGGGCCAGCGCCTGGAAGTAGGTAGGAAATGCATGGGGCGGAGGTTCCGATGGTTTCACCGGAGCCTCCGCTGCTTGCAAAAATGGCACCCCAACTTTGTTTCTTCGAGCTCTTCCCATTAGAAACATTTTTGTAACCCATTGAGATTGTATACTTGATGAACCTGGGCATTTTCATATATATCAAGTATGACCTGCAAGTACTCTCAGATAGACATTAGTCCTATAGTTATGTTGTCATCAATTATCAAAACGGAAGATGATCTTTCATTCTCCCCCTTTTTGGTAATTGATGACAACATCCCTATTTGCATAGTTATAACACACACAACATGGACGGAGCTCCCCCTAGAGATATGCTCCCTTCATGTTGGGAGAATTAAACAATACAGATGGCTAAACACATATAATATTGAGCACATAACAAGTGATAGAATTAGGGTACTAAGTTCACAAGCTCACATAATGCAGAACGAGGTTCACAATGCATAATAATTAAACAGACAAAGTTTCCAAATAGCCAACTCTCTCAAGCAAGAGGTAAGAGGCAAATCGAAAACATGCTTGAGAGAGAACCCATGCAAATTCCCGCTCCTAAGTAGATATATCTCCCACTTTGGCATCAAGATACCAGAATAGGGAGGAGACCGATGCTAGCGTCCCAATGATCACTCAGAGGAGTTGTCCATGCTAGGAAGGAGGACGCGACAGCGAGAGCTAGTGACCTCTTCTCCTGGTTCCTCATCAGACCACTCGATGATCTTCCCCTTGGAATCCTTGGCTTTCCACTTGTCCCAGTTGGTGATGCTATCTTGCTCTGGGGACTCCACAGATTCTCCACCATCACGACGAAGCTGTCTTTCGACCTTTGCTGCCTTGCGGTGCTTAAGCTCCTTGTCATAGTGAAGTTCCCATTGGTGTTGCTCGACCTTCTTGTTCACTCGGAACACTTTCTTGAGAGCCCTTGCCATCCACTTGAAGGCATTGTGAGAAGGAGGAGGACGAGAGGGACCAATTCTTCTTCCTCGTCTTCCTCATCAACGATGACCCGTGGCTTGGCCTTGCCTTTGCGAGCAGCAGGAGCGGGATGCACAATAGGCTCGGTGTGGTCCTTGATGAGAAGCCGTTTCTCCGTGTGTGGGATCCAATTAGTGTCATCAAGAGGATCTTCCGGTAACTTGTTCTCCCACACATTCAATATGATCTTCATTATGAAAGGCCCAAAGCAAGCGTTCTTCCTTTGCACAATGACATGCCACAATTCATTCCAAAGGTAATCAAGCACATGAAGCCTCTGAGTCATACTGGAAATCCGCTTCTCATGAGTGAGTAGCATGAGGTTCTTGAGGAAGCCTTGTATCTCATCAATGTTCCCCGCCTTTGGGTTAATAGTCTCTCAATAGATACGGAGCATAATGTCATAAGTGGGATAGAGGCCCTTGATAAATCCAACAACAAACTTCTTCCAGTGATAAAGAGGAGTGAGTTGATCCTTGGAGAGTGATTGAGCATTGGGAGCATGAACACGGAACCAACCATTTTAAAACTCCGGGCCACTAGCAAAGGGTCCATGATCCGGATAGCCGCCAAGAAGGACTCCAACCTCGGACCACTTGATAGTGAGCCTCTGTCCCTTGGTCATCCAGATAAGATGATGCTCTGTTTCATTGGTGAGGTGCACCGTGGCCAAGAACTCATAAACCAATCCTTCATCATAATCTTGTTGCACTTGCATAATGGGAGCAAGGCCAAATGCATCAACAATTTCTAGTGCTTCTCCAAAGTACTCAGGCTTTCTCTCCATATGACCAAAGTTGATAGCATGTCGAGGAGTAACATTTTCCTTTGGCTTCCTCATAAAAATCTCATGATATATTTGAGATTGAAACACGGTGTGGAATCGTGGATCCTTACCCCGTAATTGTGGCATCAAGCGGTTGCGTTCAACAGTATATGGGTTCTCGCGACGAGTCGCCAAAAACACTCCCTCGGACACTTGAGAGGCAGATTTCTCCTTGCGAGGTAAAGTCTTCTCGGGAGTCGGGAATCTTGACTTGCGCTTGGGCTGAGATGGATCCAAAGTCTCCTCAATTTCATCAACTCTTGGAGCCTTGCGACTAGCCATGCTCTTGGTGCGAGTGCCCTTGCCCTTGGAACTGGAGACATCTATGAAAGAAATATAGCAAGAAAAGCATGAAGAAGAGGTAATGCTTAAGTTTACATGACACACAAATCCAAGAAACAAAGATATGAGGAATATTAGGGATGAATAACAAAGGGGGTAGGGCACATGAACAAATATACCCTAAGAACCAAAGTGATTCATGCCTAATACTCACAATCTAGGTTTCTAGGGTTCGTACTCGTGATTTCCTACTCCAAAACCTAAATCCATTCATCTAGATGTGAAGATCATGTGGCTCCTAGTGCTTCCCCATCCATCAACTAGATGGGAGAGAGAGAGAGAGAGAGCTACATACCCGCATCCATGGTGGAAGGTGAGGAAGGAGGAAGATCCCAGAGCGGTCCAAGACAAGGAGGAGGGCCTCCCGGTGGTGGAGCACTCTTCCCGACGGTGGAGACGTAGGAGGCGGCGGTGGTTTGGAGGAGGAAGAGGGAGGGCGAGTGGGGGAAAATAAGATCTTAGATCTTGTTGATCCTGCTCGCCCTAGTCTTATCCCGTAGAACCGCAGCGGGCGGAGCCTTCGGTGAAACCTTCCGCCCCTGTCCACGAGGCGATGTGCAGTACAGATCTGTTGGGCGAATTTCGCACCAGCGGAGGTACCGATGGGCTCCGGTGGACAGGCACGGCGGAGCCTCCGGTGGTTTCACCGGAGCCTCCGCCAGACCCAGTCTTAGCACGCCGAGATCAGAAAAACGAGAGCATTCGGATAGAAATAGTATTTTGGGCAAAGGGAGCTTGGGTTGGAAGATTGTAACTGTCATACGAGAGACATTACTCGATACGGGTTCGCAAGATGCAAAGAAATAAAAGCCGAACCCGCACAAGTTGTCAAGGGGGAATAGTATGTGCGTGAAAGAGCCAAAAATAAAAACAACTCCGAGAGGAGGAGGTCGATGGCCGGAGACACCATGTTTGAGTGTGTACTTTGGCACCGTGAAGATGTATCTTGAATCCAAGAGTAATACTCACAATTAAGCACAATGAGTCAGAAAATTACTAGATATGCAATGATGAGTTGATTTTTGCATAATAAGAGGAGTGTACACTCATGAGTTGAGTGATGCTCCCCCTATGTCCATGCCTACATCCAAACTTAATAACACCTATAATGAAGGTACATATGCAAGGTTTCAAGTGAAGTTGGAAGAATCGATGACATTTAGTTCATTCCTCAAAGCTCGAAATCTTGTTTCATCAAGGGCCTTCGTGAAGATATCGGCAAGTTGATCCTTGGTGGACACATATGAGAGATCAATATCACCCTTATCAATGATGACAGATCTCAATGTGCTTCGTCTTGGAGTGAATAACGGGGTTGTATGCGATCTTGATATAACTCTCATTGTCACAAAGAAGAGGCACCTTGTCAAAATGAATACCATAATCCTTCAAGGTTTGCCTCATCCAAAGAAATTGGGCACAACAACTTGCCGCGGACATACACTCGGCCTCGGTGGTGGAGATAGCAATGCATTTTTTCTTCTTTGAAGACCAACACACTAAGGAGCGACCAAGGAATTGGCAACCCCCGGATGTGGACTTCCTATTCGTCTTCTCTCCCGCATAATCCGCATCCGAATACCCGATGAGCTGAAAACTTGAACCCTTGGGATACCAAAGACCAAAATTTGGGTATGAACTAAATATCGAAAGATTCGTTTCACCGCTTCCAAATGACTTTGCCTCGGAGAGGCTTGAAACCTTGCACATTTACCTACACTATACATGATATCCGCTCTAGATGCACAAAGATAGATCAAAGAGCCAATCATGCAGCGGTATACCTTTTGATCTACCTCTTTACCGTTGGGGTCGGGTTTCAAGTCAAGGGTTGTGGACATGGGAGTCTTCATAGGCTTGTAATCATGCATATTAAATCTCTTGAGCATGTCTTGAGTGTATGTCATAAGCTTGCAAAAATCTTCATTGAACAAACTGTTAGTAGACCCAAAAATGATGTCATCCACACAGAGTTGGCATATAAATAAGTCACCTCAAACCGTCTTGGTAAAGAGGGTGGGATCGATTAAACCAACATTAAACCCACGATCCACTAGAAACTCTTTAAGGTGCTTGTACCACGCACGTGGAGCTTGTTTAAGTCCATAGAGTTCCTTATCAAGTTTATAGACATAATCGGGGTGGTTGGGATCCTCGAAACCCGGAGGTTGCTCAACATATACTAACTCACTAATCGGACCATTTAGGAAAGCACTCTTAACATCCATTTGTTGCAACTTAAAATTATGATGAGATGCATAAGGAAGTAAGATGCGAATGGATTCAAGATGAGCTACGGGGGCAAAGGTTTCACCGAAATCAACACCTTCGACTTGAGAAAACCCTTGAGCCACCAATCTTGCCTTGTTGCGAATGACGATACCATCTTTTTCTTTCTTGTTTTTGAACACCCATTTGGTGCCAATAACATTCTTGCAATCCTTGGGTCTTGGCACTAACTTCCACACTTTGTTGCGCTCGAAGTTACTGAGTTCATCATGCATGGCTTCAAGCCACTCTTGTTCTTTGAGAGCTTCATAAACCTTCTTGGGTTCAACGAAAGAGACAAAAGCACGAGCCTTGCTAAAATCCGCCAATTGCTTCCTAGTGATAACCCTTCCACGAACTTGCCCAAGTATATTGTCCTCCGTGTGACCCGCTCGTTCAAGATTCTCTAGCCTTCTCTTTGCTTTATGAGCTAGTATCTCCTCCAAAGATTCTTTGGATATTTCTTGAGAATCACCTTCTTCATCGGAGACATGTCCATCTTAATCTTGTCCTTGATCATTAGTGGGTGAAGGATCATTACTAGGTTGAGCTCTCTCAATAATGATGGGACTTTGATCATGACTTTGATGAGAAGTTTTTCCTTGATCATTATATTGGCCTTGATTACTTGCTTGATCTTGATCATTAGCTTGAGGGCTTGGTGCATCTTGATGGGTAGCTTGTGTATCAATGGGTGTAGTCAATGGCTCCACTTGAGTGGGGTATAGTCCTTCTCCCTCCGTCATCCGGTAACCCTCAATGGGAATTATTTCACCAATCCCCATTTTTCTTATGATGATGGAAGGAATTGCATATCCTACAACACCATGATCTATACCCCCCTTGGGAGACGTTATCCTCATCAAACACCACGTCTATAGCTTCTTCAACTTTTCTGGTGGACTTGTTGTAGACTCCATAGGCGTGAGCGTTTGTGGCATAGCCACCAAAAATAACCTCATAAGATTTGGTATCAAATTTTGAAAAATGTTTACCTTTCTTGCGAATGAAGCACTTGCAACCAAAGACCTTGAAGTAAGATACGTCCGGTTTCTTGCCCGTGAGAATCTCATAGGGAGTCTTGTTCAAGATCTTGCGGAGATATAACTGGTTGGTAGTATAACAAGCGGTGGAGACGGCTTCGACCCAAAAGTTATAAGGAGAAGAGAACTCTGCAATCATTGTCCTAGCCGCATCCATCAACGTCCGGTTCTTCCTTTCAGCAACACCATTTTTTTGAGGGGTATAGGGAGAGGAGTATTGATGAGCAATGCCCTCTTCACTAAGAAACCCATCAACGGTATAGTTCTTGAACTCCGTACCATTATCACTACGGATGGCCAATATGGAAGCATTGTGTTGGTGCTCCACTAGAGTGATAAACTCGATGACTCTCTTTTGAGTCTCACTCTTCCTCTTGAAGAAATACACCCAACAATATCTTGAATAATCATCCACAATCACGAAGAAATACTTCTTTCCTCCGAGACTATCATAAGATAGTGGACCAAAGTGATCTAAGTGAATGAGCTCAAGAATTCTTGTGGTGGAGATATTAGTCTTGGTTGGGTGAAGTTCTCCATGTTGCTTTCCAAAGTGTCGCACCCGGACTTCTAGAGGATACTCACCGTACGAACTGAACAGTATTTTGGTTGGATTACAGGGCTTAACGGCTCCCGCGTCCCCTTACGGGTAGGCCAGCACTTATGTGCGACAACCAACCGTTACTGTTCACCGTCGATGTAAACTATCCTGTAGAAATTGGGACACTACCATTGACGTACTTCATACCATACACACATGGTACATCAACGGCTTTGAACAAAAGGGTAACACAACATGCCTCTATGACACAAAAGGTTGAAATAAGGTAGCAAATGGCCGTCACTAAGGCAGAAATAGCAAATACAATCATCCAGAGGACACATGTCCCAACATAGCATTCATTACATCAGCGGAAGCATTCAAAGGGGTCTGAGTACAGACAAAATCCAAATAGGCTTAAGAAGCCGGAAACTGAAATAAAGACGGAGCCCATCCACGATGTCTCGGATCCTGCCCGGGTCCGCTAACTACTCGTCAGCAGCCTCGTCAAACTCCACATAGTAGCCGTCACCTGGATCCTCGTAATCGTAGTCTGCGGAAACCACAGCCCCAAAGGGGTCAGTACATAGACGTACTGGCAAGCAAGACTCACAGTTCACCAAAGTATAGCCCGTCAACACAAGCACAGATGACTTGGGTTCAACGGAAGAAAAGGGTATATAAAAGATGCTGCAACTGGCTGCGCTAACCAACTACAGAGATTCTATCACTTCCAACTATCAGAAAGGGGATAAGATCGAGTGTTGTAACCACCTGAAAGATAACATCAAACAAACCCATCCTGGATCTCGCCCCTTATCCAAAGAAGCAATCCGAGGATAACTCACACAGGGGGATTAACATGAATCAAGTTGTTGTGACAATAAGCCTATTACTAGTCAAATTGTTAATCATGGGGTGTGAGATAGTGAATCATTAAGTTTAAGTTGTCCTGAGTACTTGTTAGCCAGTACTTTCACCAAGTTAACCATAACCGCGGAAAACACGGCTTCTCGAGAAGATTATCCCTGCAGGGTTGCACCAATTTGGCCGTACACGTATGAATAACCCGCCAGATGGGATGCCTCCCACCAAGCGGGGCACTCAACACAACTCAACTCTTCTTCGCATCAAGCCCAAAGCACCTTGGGCGCACGGGTAATCAAGCCCCGAAGAAAAGGGACCCTCATAGCACTCTAAGACCGTGCCCCCCTATATGCCGACTACAAAAGTTCCACCCTGCGCTGGGCTCGCAAAAACATGCATGCGGCAAATAGAAAGCACGAACTAAATGAGATGATTTGGACGAGATGCGAATCGAATCAAATTGAGGGGGGCGCCCATACTCGCTTCCCACATGCGGGTAGTGCGCTCATCATGGATCAGTAGACAAGATCCTTTTCCTATTAGGGTCGACACTAGCAGGCCTCAAAACCACACAGGGCCTCCTGCCGGTGCCTTATCATCAACTTATTATTAACAGTGATAACCTTAGCATGATTGATTGATTGATTGATTAAACATCGAGCCCCCAGAACATAATGAAAAAATAGTAACTGAAAGTAACGGGTAACAGACTCGAGCAAAACAACCTAAGCATGCTAGTAAGACATTGGCTCAATCAATAGGGTTGTAGGAGGGGTGGTGAGGCAATATCAGGGTTAAGGATTCATGTGATAGGTTCGTAACAGAAACAACTACCACTAAGGCTAGCAAAAATAGACAACGGAAAGTATCGGTAACCAGGGTTGAAAGGAACACAATGGTTCATGTGAGTGATAACTTGCCTGCAAACTCAGCAGCCTGGTACTGAGCTAGATCCTCAGAAGGGGTGCTGTAAAGGTCGTCTGTCTCAACGTCGTCGTCTATTCGAGAAGAGGCAAACAAACAAAACAGGAATGTAAACGATCATTGCCATGGCATTGTGCACAATCAAGATGATGCATGACAAGTTAATGGTGCAGCAAAATAAACTAGCTAACATGATAACACCATTTAAATGGACCCCTATGCTAAAAGAGTTGCATATAGGAAAAAGGTCCATAATTAAGTGGAACAAATGATTTATAATTAATTATTAGGTGAAAGTTGTTAGCATGATGCATGCATGATGGTGATAACAAGATAACAACAAATAACAATGATAGATGCAAAAGGAAAAGGAATAAAACAAGTTTGGAAATTATTTATTAAGTTTGGAAAATTTGGTTACTTAAACATGTCACACAAACAATTATTGTTTTCATCAATTTAAAGTGTGCAAAACAATTAAAAAAATTTATATTTGAAAAGAACATCAAATTTTAGTTGGATTACATGTTTCAAATATTGAAATTTGAATTAGGATGATTTTATTATGAATTAAACAATATTAAACAAGTTTTAATTGAATTTAAAACAAGCTTAAATATTATTTGAATTTTATTTGTTCAAATCATAAATTCAAATTCACATTTGAAAAGTTCACACTTTGATGGTTTGAAAACATATTTTGCATGTTCAAAAATATTTTATTTTGAGCAAGTTATGATTTTTAACAAATTTAAATGAATTAAACAAGTATTAAATTATTTAGGCAATTTAAATTATTCAAACAATGAAACAAATTTTATATTTGAATAGGATATTCAAAATGGTATGAAAATCATATTTTATTTGCCTTATTTGGAATTAGTATGAATTATTTGTGAATTATGGCAAATTACATTTGAATTATTCAAATTTGAATTTTTAAATGCATTTTGAAAACTCAAAACAGAACACAAATGGAACAATTGGAAAGATCATGTAATTTTGAACAGAAAACATATATAACTTTTTTTTTTAGACTTATAGATTAAAAGTTATTGATTTTTAAAGTTTAGTGCTTTATTCTGCCATTTAAAAGAAATAGAAATAAAACAGAAAAGTTTTAAACTTTTGACACAGCACTGGCCGTTACACGCAGTCACTGCCGCGCGGGCCAGGGGCCAACGTGGCGCAAGCGAATGCTTGCGTGGCCACCACCGCGGCTGACGGGTGGGCCACGGCTGTCAACACAGAGGAGGTAAAAAGATTGGGAATTTATGCGGGCGCGGGGAGTCGATCCCTCGACCGCGCGCTGCAAACGCACGCACTGAACCATTGCGCTACTGCGCGTTCCTTGTCAGTTATACACTACGCAGTGAGGATATGTTGTACCACGCGATAACTGAATTTTCTGACGAACAATCGCTTCCGCGACTGACAGAGAAACGCGGCTCGACGGCGGCGATCTAGCACGCGATGCGGCTGTGGTGGAGGATGGAAGTGTGCGTGGTTGCGGTGCAGACGCCGTAGTGACAGAGGGAGAGAGAGGAGGCGATGGTGGCGTGCTCACCACGGTGTAGTTGAGGCAGAGGGCCGGTGACGCGAGATGACGGAAGCGACATCGGCGGGGAAGAGGACGGCGGCGAGGAAACAGTAGCTCTCCGTGCGAGCTCAGGTGTCCAACGCGTAGAGGTGAGAGTGGTGAGCTGGTTCCCGTGTAGAGTTGGCTAGGTGGGGTGAGGAGGTGGCGGCGCCATGGTGATGTTCAGAGAAGGTGGTTGCCGGCGAGAAATCAGAGAGGGGGAAAGCGGCGACAGAGAGAGAAGGTGGCGGCGCGGCGCGGGGAGCGAGGACCTAGGGTTTAGGGTTAGGTTCCAGGTGGGTCTAGGGTAGATATAGGGGTGCCGGGAGCCTCCTGGCCGTCGGGTGGTCGCCGATGTCGCTGTGGCGCTCGGGATTGCCTGCCGTACTGGAAACAGATGAAGTGCACGAAAATCAAAGCGGTAAGTTAGGGAGTAGAGCGGGCTGGGCTTGCGCGCGCGTAGGTTAGGTGGGTTGGGCTGCTGCTATCTGCCGCGCGCGCTGCGGTTTGCTCCTTTTATTTTTCTGTTTTTTTTTTGCTGAAAACAGAATTGGAAGAAATGGTTAGGTTTTTGCTTAAGAAAAATTCCAGAAAAAATTGGTTAAGCTAATTAGGTAATTAGAAACCATTTTCCAAGATTGGATTTCAAAAGTTGAGATTTAAAAATGAGGTTTGTATTTGAATCCAAATTTGGGAAATTTTAATATTAATAAACCCTTATGAAAAACAAGCATCTGAATAGGGTTACCCCTAGGGTTTAAAATGATTTTAAAGATTAAAAATAGTGTGGTGAACTTCATGGATTCAAAAGGTACTGATTTGAAACTTGGTTTGACTTTAAAAGATGATTTGGGAATTATTGATTGAATTAATGGTTTGATTAAAACCAACAATTTAATAAGTGATCAACATGGAATAAAATGGTTGTTTTTATTTGTTATTTTTATTCCAAAAGTTGTAACAGATCAAGTATGAAAATAACCATTTGAAATTGCTTGAGTTTGATTATGAAAGCAAGATAAAACAGATGCAAAACAAAGCAATGAGATGATGACATGATGCATTGCTTGAATTAAAACAAGAAACAAAACATTCTAAGGGATATTTCATACTTGGGATGTTACAAAACGCCCCCCTTGAAGGAATCGCGCCCCGAGATTCCTTACTGAGATGTGAAAAGGTCCGTATACTTCTTGCGAAGATCCTCTTCGGTCTCCCACGTTGCCTCTTTATCGGAATGATGCGACCATTGCACTTTCAAGAACTTGGTGCTCTTGTTGCGAGTCTTACGCTCGGTCTCATCGAGAATACGAATAGGGTGCTCCTCATAAGATAGATCATCTTGCAGTTCAATGGAATCATGATCAACTGCACGATCTGGATCTTTGAAACACTTCTTGAGTTGTGACACGTGGAACACATCGTGCACCTTGGATAGTTTTTCTGGAAGTTCAAGACGATAAGCATTTTCTGCACGCCTTGAGAGAATGTTGAAAGGACCAATGTATCTTGGTGCAAGCTTTCCTTTCACACCAAAACGATGAGTGCCTCTGAGGGGAGTTACACGGAGATATGCCTTATCACCAGGTGCATAGCTCATATCCCTGTGCTTGCTATCATAATAGCTCTTCTGACGAGACTGAGCAATCCTGAGATTGTCACGAATGATACGAACTTTCTCCTCGGCTTCCTTAACAATGTCAGGGCCTAAAAGTGAACGTTCACCAGCTCCAGACCAATTGATTGGACTCCTGCATCTGTGACCATACAGTGCCTCAAATGGTGCCATGCCTAGGCTTGCCTGGTAGCTGTTGTTGTAGGCGAATTCAGCATATGGAAGGCAATCCTCCCATTTCATGCCAAAGGAGAGACCACATGCTCTGAGCATATCCTCGAGAATCTGATTGACTCTTTCGACTTGCCCCTGAGACTGAGGGTGATAAGCTGTGCTGAACAGAAGTTTAGTGCCCAATGCTTCTTGAAAACTCTTCCAGAAATGAGAAGTGAAGATACTTCCACGGTCTGAGCTTATTTCCAATGGAACACCATGAAGAGGAACAATCCTTGCTGTGTAGAGCTCTGCTAACTGGCTAGCTGAGATAGTTTCCTTTACAGCAAAGAAGTGAGCAACCTTAGTGAGACGATCAATAACAACGAAGATTGCATCGTTGCCCTTCCTGGACTTTGGAAACCCAGTAACGAAGTCCATTTCAATCATGTCCCACTTCCACTCAGGAATTTTCAGAGGTTGGAGTAGACCTGCTATTTTCTGATGGACTGCCTTAACACGTTGACAAACGTCGCATTCAGAAACGTATTGAGCAATTTCACGTTTCATGCCAGGCCACCAATACAGAGTCTTGAGATCCTGGTACATCTTTGTACTTCCAGGGTGGATGGATAGAGGAGTTTCATGAGCCTCCTTGAGTATGATATCCTTGAGACTTTGAATCTGAGGAACTGCAATGCGTCCTTCGAAGAACACAGTTCCCTTGTCATCAATTGAGAAGGACTTGAATTTATCATTGCCTTCCTTGACGTGCTCTACAATCTTCTTGATTTCAGTATCACGAAGTTGTTCAGAACGAATCTTGTCCTCGAGAGTTGGACTGGCTGTCAAGCTAGCAAGGTATCCTTCAGGGACAAGACCAAGGTTCAGCTTCTGGAATTCTTCATGAAGTGGAGGTTGGCTTTCCATGATCATGAGATTATTGCAATATGATTTGCGACTGAGAGCATCGGCCATAACATTAGCCTTGCCTGGAGTGTAAGAAATGGTGAGATCAAAGTCTTTAATCTTCTCAATCCATCTCCTTTGCCTGAGGTTCAGATCTGGCTGAGTGAAGATGTATTTCAGACTCTTATGATCGGAAAAGATTTCAGTTTTGTTACCCAACAAGTATTGTCTCCATTTCTTGAGGGCAAACACAACTGCTGCAAGTTCTAGGTCATGAGTGGGATAGTTTTGCTCATGTGGGTTCAACTGACGTGAAGCATAAGCCACAACTTGACGTTCTTGCATAAGAACTGCTCCCAGACCTTGGAGAGATGCATCACAGAATATCTGGAAAGGTTTGGTAGTATCTGGGCCAACCAGAACTGGGGTGGAAGTGAGTTTAGCTTTGAGGAGATTGAAACTCTCATCACATTGTGGAGTCCAAACGAACTTTTTGTCCTTCTTTGTGAGATCAGTGAGAGGTTTGGCAATCTTGGAAAAGTTTTGGACGAAACGACGGCAATAGCTAGCCAAGCCAAGAAAACTTCTGACTTGCTTCACCGTCTTAGGGGGTTTCCAATCAACAATTGCCTTAACCTTTTCCGGGTCAATGGCTATGCCCTTGGCAGAGATGACATGACCAAGATATGCAACTTCTGGAATCCAGAACTCACACTTGGAGAATTTGGCATATAGACGATGCTCGCGAAGTTTCATGAGGGTGAGACGAAGGTGTTCTCCATGCTCTTCCTCGGATTTTGAGTAGACTAGAATGTCATCGAGATATACCACAACGAACTTGTCGAGGTATTCATGGAAGACAGAATTCATGAGTCTTGAGAACGTTGCCGGTGCATTGGTGAGACCAAATGACATGACGGTGTATTCATATAGACCGTAACGAGTGGTGAACGCTGTCTTAGGAATATCTTCCTTTCTGATCTTTATCTGATGGTAACCCATCCTCAAGTCCAACTTTGAGAATATTGAGGCTCCAGCAAGTTGATCAAAAAGATCATCGATACGAGGAATTGGATACTTGTTCTTGATGGTTTTCTCGTTGAGAGGACGATAGTCAACCACGAGTCTTTTTGTTTGATCCTTCTTGGCAACAAACAGAGTTGGGCAACCCCAAGCGGAGGAACTAGGCTGAATGTAACCTTTCTCCATGTACATATCGATTTGCTCCTTCAACAATTTCAGTTCAGGAGGAGCTATCTTGTATGGATGCTTAGAGATTGGAGCAGTACCTGGCTCAAGCTCGATCACGAACTCAACTGCTCTGTCCGGAGGCATCCCTGGCAACTCTTCTGGAAAGACGTCAGGGAATTCACAAACCACCGGAACATTTTCAATTGCAGGAAGGGGTTTGGCATCGAGGTTGAACAACTGAACAGAACTTGATCCATATGGAGAATAGACTATCTGGCCTGAAGTGTGAGAGAGAGTTATTGACTTTTGAGCACAGTCAATTTTAGCTTTGTGGGTCTTTAACCAATCCATACCCAGAATGACATCAATGTCAGAATTTCCCAGCAACATGAGTGAAGCAAGGAATATGCGACCTCCAATTAGGATCTGATTGTCCATGCTTATCTTGGAAGTAATCATTTTAGTTCCCGGAGAGTGCACATAGATTTGATTGCTTAGCGGAACCAGAGCTAGATTGTACGTTGTAGCAAAGATCTTTGACACAAACGAATGCGATGCTCCAGTATCAAACAACACTTTAGCTGGAATAGAGTTTACGGGTAATATACCGAGAACGACGTCAGCAGCTTCCTCAGCTTTGTCGGCCTTGATATGGTTCACCCTCGCGTTCCTCCCGACAGGCCTGTTGTTGGAGTTGAAGGCTTTAGCCGGGGGAGCACGAACCATTGCCTGGTTGGTGTTGGGGCGAGGAGGTGGAGGTAGCTGCCTCTGAGTGCACTTATCAGCGTAGTGTCCAGTCTCCTTGCACTTGAAGCAAGTGACGACACGAGGAGGATCTGGCCTTGGCTGCCCCATTGGAATCCTCTGACCCTGCATCTGAGATGGGTTGGGTGGGCGGGGACCAAAGCCTGGAGAAGCTTGGGCATTTGGAGCCCGAGTGACAGCACCATTTGGCACCCAGATGCGGCGCTTCTGCGGAGGGGTGGTCATGTTGGAGGAGGAACCACCCTCACGCGAGTGCTTGCGGGACTCTTCGAACGCTTTGCGCCCATTCTTCTCATTGAGCGCGGTGTTCACGAGCTCCACGAAGTCCTTGCACTTGATGTTGGTGAGAGCGTACTTCAGTTCCGGGTTAAAACCTCGGCGGAACCTTGCCATCTTCTTGGCTTCAGTGGACACTTCGTCACCAGCGTACCGAGCGAGACGATTGAACTCATTCTAGTAGCCGAGGACGTCCAGCTTGCCCTGTTTAAGAGAGCAGAATTCCTCACGCATCCTTTCCATGAGACCATCTGGGATGTGGTGCTTCAGGAAGGCATCCTTGAAACATCCCCAGGTGATAGGATAGCCATCTCTCATGGTCTGGTAGTTCTCCCACCAAGTAGCTGCCTGACCCTTCAGTAGGTAGGTGGCATACTTGACCTTATCTTCCTCAGCAACATGAGCTATCTCCAGAGCCCTGTTCATCGCCCTGATCCAGTCATCAGCATCCAGAGGCTCACGTGTTGCCACGAAAGCTCTCGGCCCCATGCTCAGAAACTCCTTGATGCTGACTCGCGGAGCATTCTGGTTGGTGTGCTGGTTAGCCTGGATCTGGGCCATCTGAGCCACGACCTGAGTCATCTGAGTCAACAGCTCCGTGAGCGGAGGTGGCTCCGGTGGGTTGTTCCTTGTTGGCGGCATCCTGAATAGACATTCATTTTAGCACAACAACAGAAAAAGGATAGACTTGGTAACCAAAAGATAGATTATTCCGACGCATGAATAGATAACCAACAGGTACATCATCACATGTTCAAATACATCAGAATATCCAACAGACCAATACATGGTTCGAAAGACAAGGATAACTAAACATAGCTAGGAATGGATACATCGGTACTCCCATGCTCATCACGCAGGACGGAGGTGAGTAGTACGACGAGAGATACGGTGCGGAGGAATCCCTCGGAAGTAGGTATGACGACGATCCACGTAGAGCGGGACTGCTCTGAGAGCAACTCTCGGTGTGGTGAAGTAGAAAGCGTCGTCTCCCTGTGCTCCAAAGCGGGGAATCCCAGTGTAACCAGGACCAAGGTCGAGAAGTGGGCCTCTGATCGGCTCGTAACCTCCAGCATCTGGCAGCGGAAATCCAGCTGGCTGAGTGAAACGTGCAAAGCGCTCGTCTCCAACAAAGTCTGTGGTGTACGTAGCCAGACGAGTCAAAGCCACATAGAGCTGCTCCCTGACTGAGGCTAACTCCTGAGAAAGTGCGGAAACAGCTGCGTCACTGTGCCTCACGAACTGAGCAGTGGTGTGCAGCCTGGAGCTATCAGACTCGTAGGTATCCAGGTTGCTGTGGAGAGTGAAGTGAACTCCCGCTGCCGTGATGTAACCACGGGGGATGTGACGATAGATGGAATCATCAAACCCCCAGTAGTCAGCACGGAGGACGGTGAGACTCACGTAAGCTGCCTGCTGCACGGCCATATCCACTGTGGAACCTACTGCCTCGTAGCGGTGGACAACGCTCCTGCCATCATCCGACAGAATGTAGACGATAGCCCGGTAGCAGGTCTGGTCAAACTCTCGCTGCTGCTCGTAGAACTGGTACTCTGGTGCCCAATGGAACCCAAGATAGGTAACCATGTCTCTCAGCATCTCCGGATAACCGGCGGTGCTCTCACAGCGAGTCATCCGAACCACCTGCGGGTAGAACCTGAGATCCATCTGCAGATGATCGGGGAAGTTTTGATTAGACTCCGGTAGAAGAATTGAAGTGGAAAACAACAACAAGGTTCAACGGACGATAAGGATGTTGAAAAGAACAGGATATCGAAGCAACATCGGGAAACTCGAGACCAAAAACTCCTGAGGTACTACGGAGAACCCAAAACACGTGAAATCCTAACTTGAAAGTTTAGGTGAGAACAGAAAACAACGTTGCACTTCCTTACCAGAAAAGGGTGGGTGGGTGGGGAAAGAAGAAAAATGGCAGAATTCCTACTCTCACGTTTCATTTTTCCTATATAGCTACAAAATAGTTTCTAGACTCAACTGCGACCAGTAAAAAGGGATCCTACAGGCAGACAGGCTCTGATACCATTTGTCGCACCCGGACTTCTAGAGGATACTCACCGTACGAACTGAACAGTATTTTGGTTGGATTACGGGGCTTAACGGCTCCCGCGTCCCCTTACGGGTAGGCCAGCACTTATGTGCGACAACCAACCGTTACTGTTCACCGTCGATGTAAACTATCCTGTAGAAATCGGGACACTACCATTGACGTACTTCATACCATACACACATGGTACGTCAACGGCTTTGAACAAAAGGGTAACACAACATTACTCTACGACACAAAAGGTTGAAATAAGGTAGCAAATGGCCGTCACTAAGGCAGAAATAGCAAATACAATCATCCAGAGGACACATGTCCCAACATAGCATTCATTACATCAGCGGAAGCATTCAAAGGGGTCTGAGTACAGATAAAATCCAAATAGGCTTAAGAAGCCGGAAACTGAAATAAATACGGAGCCCATCCACGATGTCTCGGATCCTGCCCGGGTCCGCTAACTACTCGTCAGCAGCCTCGTCAAACTCCACATAGTAGCCGTCACCTGGATCCTCGTAATCGTAGTCTGCGGAAACCACAGCCCCAAAGGGGTCAGTACATAGACGTACTGGCAAGCAAGACTCACAGTTCACCAAAGTATAGCCCGTCAACACAAGCACAGATGACTTGGGTTCAACGGAAGAAAAGGGTATATAAAAGATGCTGCAACTGGCTGCGCTAACCAACTACAGAGATTCTATCACTTCCAACTATCAGAAAGGGGATAAGATCGAGTGTTGTAACCACCTGAAAGATAACATCAAACAAACCCATCCTGGATCTCGCCCCTTATCCAAGGAAGCAATCCGAGGATAACTCACACAGGGGGATTAACATGAATCAAGTTGTTGTGACAATAAGCCTATTACTAGTCAAATTGTTAATCATGGGGTGTGAGATAGTGAATCATTAAGTTTAAGTTGTCCTGAGTACTTGTTAGCCAGTACTTTCACCAAGTTAACCATAACCGCGGAAAACACGGCTTCTCGAGAAGATTATCCCTGCAGGGTTGCACCAATTTGGCCGTACACGTATGAATAACCCGCCAGATGGGATGCCTCCCACCAAGCGGGGCACTCAACACAACTCAACTCTTCTTCGCATCAAGCCCAAAGCACCTTGGGCGCACGGGTAATCAAGCCCCGAAGAAAAGGGACCCTCATAGCACTCTAAGACCGTGTCCCCCTATATGCCGACTACAAAAGTTCCACCCTGCGCTGGGCTCGCAAAAACATGCATGCGGCAAATAGAAAGCACGAACTAAATGAGATGATTTGGACGAGATGCGAATCGAATCAAATTGAGGGGGGCGCCCATACTCGCTTCCCACATGCGGGTAGTGCGCTCATCATGGATCAGTAGACAAGACCCTTTTCCTATTAGGGTCGACACTAGCAGGCCTCAAAACCACACAGGGCCTCCTCCGGTGCCTTATCATCAACTTATTATTAACAGTGATAACCTTAGCATGATTGATTGATTGATTGATTAAACATCGAGCCCCCAGAACATAATGAAAAAATAGTAACTGAAAGTAACGGGTAACAGACTCGAGCAAAACAACCTAAGCATGCTAGTAAGACATTGGCTCAATCAATAGGGTTGTAGGAGGGGTGGTGAGGCAATATCAGGGTTAAGGATTCATGTGATAGGTTCGTAACAGAAACAACTACCACTAAGGCTAGCAAAAATAGACAACGGAAAGTATCGGTAACCAGGGTTGAAAGGAACACAATGGTTCATGTGAGTGATAACTTGCCTGCAAACTCAGCAGCCTGGTACTGAGCTAGATCCTCAGAAGGGGTGCTGTAAAGGTCGTCTGTCTCAACGTCGTCGTCTATTCGAGAAGAGGCAAACAAACAAAACAGGAATGTAAACAATCATTTCCATGGCATTGTGCACAATCAAGATGATGCATGACAAGTTAATGGTGCAGCAAAATAAACTAGCTAACATGATAACACCATTTAAATGGACCCCTATGCTAAAAGAGTTGCATATAGGAAAAAGGTCCATAATTAAGTGGAACAAATGATTTATAATTAATTATTAGGTGAAAGTTGTTAGCATGATGCATGCATGATGGTGATAACAAGATAACAACAAATAACAATGATAGATGCAAAAGGAAAAGGAATAAAACAAGTTTGGAAATTATTTATTAAGTTTGGAAAATTTGGTTACTTAAACATGTCACACAAACAATTATTGTTTTCATCAATTTAAAGTGTGCAAAACAATTAACAAAATTTATATTTGAAAAGAACATCAAATTTTAGTTGGATTACATGTTTCAAATATTGAAATTTGAATTAGGATGATTTTATTATGAATTAAACAATATTAAACAAGTTTTAATTGAATTTAAAACAAGCTTAAATATTATTTGAATTTTATTTGTTCAAATCATAAATTCAAATTCACATTTGAAAAGTTCACACTTTGATGGTTCGAAAACATATTTTGCATGTTCAAAAATATTTTATTTTGAGCAAGTTATGATTTTTAACAAATTTAAATGAATTAAACAAGTATTAAATTATTTAGGCAATTTAAATTATTCAAACAATGAAACAAATTTTATATTTGAATAGGATATTCAAAATGGTATGAAAATCATATTTTATTTGCCTTATTTGGAATTAGTATGAATTATTTGTGAATTATGGCAAATTACATTTGAATTATTCAAATTTGAATTTTTAAATGCATTTTGAAAACTCAAAACAGAACACAAATGGAACAATTGGAAAGATCATGTAATTTTGAACAGAAAACATATATAACTTTTATTTATTAGACTTATAGATTAAAAGTTATTGATTTTTAAAGTTTAGTGCTTTATTCTGCCATTTAAAAGAAATAGAAATAAAACAGAAAAGTTTTAAACTTTTGACACAGCACTGGCCGTTACACGCAGTCACTGCCGCGCGGGCCAGGGGCCAACGTGGCGCAAGCGAATGCTTGCGTGGCCACCACCGCGGCTGACGGGTGGGCCACGACTGTCAACACAGAGGAGGTAAAAAGATTGGGAATTTATGCGGGCGCGGGGAGTCGATCCCTCGACCGCGCGCTGCAAACGCACGCACTGAACCATTGCGCTACTGCGCGTTCCTTGTCAGTTATACACTACGCAGTGAGGATATGTTGTACCACGCGATAACTGAATTTTCTGACGAACAATCGCTTCCGCGACTGACAGAGAAACGCGGCTCGACGGCGGCGATCTAGCACGCGATGCGGCTGTGGTGGAGGATGGAAGTGTGCGTGGTTGCGGTGCAGACGCCGTAGTGACAGAGGGAGAGAGAGGAGGCGATGGTGGCGTGCTCACCACGGTGTAGTTGAGGCAGAGGGCCGGTGACGCGAGATGACGGAAGCGACGTCGGCGGGGAAGAGGACGGCGGCGAGGAAACAGTAGCTCTCCGTGCGAGCTCAGGTGTCCAACGCGTAGAGGTGAGAGTGGTGAGCTGGTTCCCGTGTAGAGTTGGCTAGGTGGGGTGAGGAGGTGGCGGCGCCATGGTGATGTTCAGAGAAGGTGGTCGCCGGCGAGAAATCAGAGAGGGGGAAAGCGGCGACAGAGAGAGAAGGTGGCGGCGCGGCGCGGGAAGCAAGGACCTAGGGTTTAGGGTTAGGTTCCAGGTGGGTCTAGGGTAGATATAGGGGTGCCGGGAGCCTCCTGGCCGTCGGGTGGTCGCCGATGTCGCGGTGGCGCTCGGGATTGCCTGCCGTACTGGAAACAGATGAAGTGCACGAAAATCAAAGCGGTAAGTTAGGGAGTAGAGCGGGCTGGGCTTGCGCGCGCGTAGGTTAGGTGGGTTGGGCTGCTGCTATCTGCCGCGCGCGCTGCGGTTTGCTCCTTTTTTTTTCTGTTTTTTTTTTTGCTGAAAACAGAATTGGAAGAAATGGTTAGGTTTTTGCTTAAGAAAAATTCCAGAAAAATTTGGTTAAGCTAATTAGGTAATTAGAAACCATTTTCCACGATTGGATTTCAAAAGTTGAGATTTAAAAATGAGGTTTGTATTTGAATCCAAATTTGGGAAATTTTAATATTAATAAACCCTTATGAAAAACAAGCATCTGAATAGGGTTACCCCTAGGATTCAAAAGGTACTGATTTGAAACTTGGTTTGACTTTAAAAGATGATTTGGGAATTATTGATTGAATTAATGGTTTGATTAAAACCAACAATTTAATAAGTGATCAACATGGAATAAAATGGTTGTTTTTATTTGTTATTTTTATTCCAAAAGTTGTAACAGATCAAGTATGAAAATAACCATTTGAAATTGCTTGAGTTTGATTATGAAAGCAAGATAAAACAGATGCAAAACAAAGCAATGAGATGATGACATGATGCATTGCTTGAATTAAAACAAGAAACAAAACATTCTAAGGGATATTTCATACTTGGGATGTTACACAAAGGCGCAAGAACTACACACACGATCTTTAGAAAACTTGGCTTTGGTTAGTCCGAGAACGTGATTGTCACTTTGAAGGTCATGCAACATTCTCATATTGGTGTGGGCTAGCCGGTGATGCCAGAGCCACCCCACATCAACTTTAGCCATTAGGCATGTCGCGACACACGTGTCTCCTTTAGAGAAGTCCACTACATACATGTTGTTCTCGACAAAACCAACAAAGGATACTTTAAGAGTTGTTTCCCAAGTGACAATCACATTATGTTTATTAAAGAAAGAGGTAAAACCACAATTTGCAAGTTGAAGAACGAACATCAAGTTATAACCAAGGGACTCAACAAGGAGAACATTCTCAATTGATACATCATTTGAGATAGCCACCTTGCCTTGTCCCAATACCTTAAGTTCGGAATTGTCACCAATAGTGACGCAATTGAGATGAGGTAATGGAGGTTCAATTTTGCTCACTGCGTCATTGCTTCCGGTCATATGTTGGGATGCACCACTATCCACCGTCCATCTACCCGACCCAGAAGCACTTCCCTACAAGAGATCAATTTCTTGATTTAGGTACCCATCCTTCAATGGGTCCTCTTTTGTTAGTAACAAGGGTCTTAGGAACCCAAATAGTCCAATGATAATCATCACCATAAGAAGTACCAACGTATTTAGCATAAACATGACCATCTCTATATTTCATAAGAACATAAGAGGGGTTATATTTTCCGGCAAAGTCGTTGTGGGTGATTCTCCCCCTAGAGGTATCATCACCCACCACGGCGTTGGTATCCTTCTCCTTGGTCACTCTCCCTCTTTCACAAAGACAACATTCCGATAGGAAGAGGTGACATTCTTGGTTTTCTTCTTTGACTTGGCAACGAAGCCAAGCCCTTCCTTCCCTTTCTTGGCTCCTTGAGAGCTTATGGCGTCATTGAGAATTTTCTCTCTTCCTACAACGTTAGTAGTAGCACAAGAGGTAGGCATGATAACGATGCTATTAGAGGAAGATAACACTTGCTTGTTAGATTGTTGAGCTAGAAGCTTATTTCGGGACATGGTGAGTTTGTCATGGATTTCTTTAAGAGACGTGAACTCCTTTTCTAGTTTTTCATGACGCTCAACAAGTTCCTCATGAGCTATTCCTAGCTTCAACTCTTCTTCTTCAAAGATTTTAAGTAAAGCAAGAGATTTTCCATTATCCTTCCTACGTTTGGAAACACTAATAGCATAAGTCTCTTCTAGACTAGATAGTCTCTCTTCAAGAGAGGCTCTCAAAGATCTATCTTTCTCAAGAGCTTCCACAAGTTCATTGTCATGGTTCTCATGACCACCACCATAGCTTTCTCAAGAGAGACTCATCTATGAGAGAGTTGGCATCATCAAGTTGCCTCAAGAGGGCCTTTATCTTTTCTTTGGTTTCACCTTCAAGACTACATAACCAAGAGCCATGATTCTTAGCCTCCTCATCATCCATAATGTTTTCAACACAATCCAATAATGAGGGAGAACTAGTAGCAATAGACTTGGTGGTGGAAGATATTACCGCGGTGGCCTTTTCCATGAGACATGTAGGTCGGATCAATTCCATCTCATTGGGGGATTCAAATAGAGAGACCGATGAAGAGGAAGTCGTAGCTATGGCGACATGGGCCACACCAACGACTTCAGCTTCTCCTTCATCTCTAGAGTAGTATGTTTCCAATGTGGGGCCTTCTTGAACATATAGAGCCCTTGGGAGTCTTCTAGCTAGATTCTTGTTTTGTGGATCTTTGTTCTTGTCCTTGCGAACATTCTTCCCTTCATTCTTTTCTCTTGGCTCAAAAGGACACACCTTGACGAAGTGATTTGCACTTCCACAATTGAAGCATGTCCTTGGCTGCTCCCCTTTCTTCTTGTAGATTTTGTTTCTTGAAAGTTGATGACCCACAAGTATAGGGGGTGTATCATAGTACTTTTGATAAATAAGAGTGTCGAACCCAACGAGGAGCAGAAGGTGTTGACACGCAGTTTCGATGAAGGAATAACTGTAAATACTGGAAAATAGATTTGTAGGGTTTTCTGATATTGCAGATAAATAAAGTGCGAGTAAATAAAATATAGTAATAATAATTGCAGCGAGTGGCCCAATCCTTTCTTCAGCAAAGGACAAGGCGGTGAGTTTACTTATGATTAACAAACGCTCTCGAGGACACACGGGAGGTTTCTGTCAAGTGCTTTTGTTCCATGCAGCTGAATAACTTTGGTGTTTTGATAAGTGTTGTGTGGGTGAATCTATGCTAATGTACCGTACCATACAAGACTAATACATACTTGTGATTATACCCCTTGCAAGAATCCGCAACTACAAGAAAGTAATTAAGAAATAAATCTAACCACAACTTTAAACTCCGGGATCCTACGCTCCCTCGTGTAATGGTTTCCTAACGGGGGTTTAGGTTTCTGTCACACTGGCAACCCCACAATTAGTAGCCAAATACACGATACATTCCCCTAGGCCCATAAATGGTGAAGTATCATGTAGTCGACGTTCACATGACACCACTAGAAGAATAGCACCACAACTTAAATATCAAACATTAATATTATTCAACATTACTTCACTACTAACAACTTGACTTCTCCCATGTCCTCAAGAACAACATGAACTACTCACAGAACATCATATGGATCATAATCAGAGGTAATATAATGGATGATAACAATCTGGTCATAAAGTGCAAACACCGATAAATCTCACAAGCATCAACTACTTACAAGTAATCCACACCGGGAGAGAGATCTAATGCAAAACAACAATAGAGGCCACTAATTGTTACATCAGGATGAAGGTGGATGATGAGGGTGATGGTGCTGGTGGTGACGACGATCTTGATGATGCCCGGAGCGATGACGGTGATGATGGCGGTGATTTCCCCTCTCCGGCGAGGAATTTCTCCGACAGATTTCTCCCTGCCGAGAGCTTTTCTCTCTCGGGTGTTTTTCGCCCCGCAGCAGCGGCGGAATAATTCTTCGAGGATGGAATGAGGCTTAGGGTTCCCTCGGGACCCCGGGGGCCAAAGATGACCCTAGAGGTGGGCGAGGGTGGCCACACCCCTAGCTGGCGTGGCTAGGGGGGCGCGCCACCCCTAGGTGTGGGCCCCTGGTGGCCGCCCTCTGGCTCCCCTCTTGGCTATGTTCCTCCTATGGACTTTTAGGAACCCCCGGATGTCCCCCTTCTTCTTCTTCTTCTTCTTCTTCTTCTGATCTTCTGAAATATGGTATCTCGATGGTGCTTTTTCCATCAGATTTCTGGTCCCGATGTTTATTCTCCAAAAATTATAAAACATGCAAAATAAGATAAAATAACATAAGAGATGCATCATAACATGAAATATATCGATGAATAACAGAAAATTATGATATAAAATAGTGATGCAAAATGGACGTATCAACTCCTTCCAAGCTTAGACCTCGCTTGTCCCCAAGCAAAACTGAACTTAGAAAACATGACCACAGGTTTATGGAGTGAAGAGTCGATAAATAAAATACGGACAAGAAGCATCACATTTACCTATACACCAATCATTATAGCCAGAAACTTCCTCTCATAAAACTTAACTTGAAACAAGTAAAGGGAGTCACAAACAAAGATGCAAAAGAGAGAATCAACATTGGTGATGGCAAACTTTGTTCTTGGTCAGAGAACATTTAATGAAAATATACTTATCTTAGGTGAAGTCTTTATAACAAGGTTTATGTTGTAGAGTTTAACATGTTTAATTGTAAAAACTCTTTTCAGTGATTCATAGCTTTCAAAGTAATATTCATTCATATAATAAGGCATGTGCTAAACAAAGAAGGATAGAAAACAAGATTGATTAAATCAACATATAAATGATGAGAACACAACAACTCAAATGCTTGCTGGAGACAGAAAGAAATGGGTTTACTGACTCAACATAAAAGTAAAAGATAAGCCCTTTGCAGAGGGAAGCATTGACTACTAGTGTGCTAGAGATTTTATTTTAATAATCATAGGTATAAAATGCATAACACTCCTCCATCCATCTTACAGAAACCATGGCTAACCGAATCCTCGGGTGCATGCCAACAATCAAAAACCGTGGAGGAGTGTCTAAATTTTGAGAGGTGTATATTTATATCAACGAATGGCAAACAGAAAATATAGTACATCACAAGCCAACTAGACTCACAAGGTCCAACTATTATGCTTTGACTGATAAATCAGGGGCAAAAAGAGTGAAGAGAATTTGTATTATTATTTGGGGCTGGGCACCGTGCTGCCCGCTCTTCTAGCATTTGGATAAGAGGATGAAGCCACTAGTCCAGGTGTGTGAGTCCAGTCAACAAGTGAGATAAAGATTCTCTATTTGCGTCCTCATGAGCTAAAACAGGAACACAAAACAGGAGTAATTTGAAAGTTTTAAAGGTAGCACATGAGCAATTTACTTGGAGTGGCGGTGAAATACCATATGTAGGTAGGTATGGTGGACACAATGGCAAGGTTTTGGGTTTAAGGTTTGGATGCACGAGAAGAATTCCCTCTCACTACAGGGTTTTTGGATAGCAAGGTTGGGTAGCAAGCATAAGAGTTGAAGGAAAACAAACAAATATACATATGATGAAACCAATCATGCAATCTTCATTGAAATCACACACGATCTTAACTTGTGAATACTAAGTTTATGAGCTAATAGGAAAATTCCTTTTTCTTATACTAGCAACTCAAATTATTATTTCTGCTAACCCAAGCTAAGTTTGCCAAAACCAACTAGATTAACTTGATGGTCTCTAGAGTGATACCAAGTACTAATAACAAGCTAAACCATATGACAGAAATTGAAAACCGAAATAACGTGCATAGAAAGTAAATGATAGAACTTCTCATTAATATTTCAAACCGGCAACTCACACCAACGAATCCAACGATAACCAACTAGGGAGAAACACTTCCATACTGCAAACCATCCTATATGATAACCTCTCTACTCATGATATGACTCTAGTAAAAAAGTAAAAGATGAAAGATAGTGATGTGATACCGCACTCCCCCCAGGCTTGGAACAAGCCGAGGGGATGCCAAGACCAATGACGAATCAATTCTTCAGTGGTGAAGGTGGAATAACTCGGAGAGGAGTCATAAAGCCTTTGATGGTGCGACGAAGCTCAATGTTTTCCGCTTCCAGAATTTCTACCTTGGCCTTGCGAATACGATATTGTTCGCAGAATTTATCGGCAACCCGGTGTGCTTCAGCTATCACATGGAACACATTGGGGTCTTGATCATGAGGCACGGTCCCCTGCACATTATGAGAGTAGCGACGTTGTGGGTTAATGGATCCCACAAAGGTGGGGTTCCTCGTTGGTGCTAGTGCAGCCCTCCGGATCTCCTCCCTCAAACTGTTTATCATGTCTTCCCTCCTTGCATCTATATCTTCCTCCGTCGCCCATCCCGTGAAATCACTCTCATGGATGTCTTGCTGGATTTGTCGAAGACGACGTGCAGCAACATCCTCAACGCTAGAGTTGAAGGAGGACATCTTGACAGAGAGGGGCCAGGGGATTATATAGCGAAAAGTTTCATAACGAAAGGAAAACGAATCAGAGAGGGGCTCCGGGGCGCCCACACCTAGGGCTGGCGCGGCCAGAGGTGGGCCCACGCCACCCTATGGTGTGGAGCCTCAGGGCTCCGTCTCCCTCTCGTTTACGGCTCATAATTTTTCATATTTTCTAAAAACAACAAAAATATAAGTTGGAAGATGTTTCGCGAACATTTTGCTTACCAAAACTGTTACCTATTTGAAAACCGACTATGCAGTTTCTGAAATGTGCTTCCTAATGAACTCCTCCGGGATCATGGCTTGAATACAATCAACAATTTCATTATAAGGATCTCCGGAGATATAATGCTTGAGTCTTTGGACATTCACCACTTGTGAAGAGTTGTCTTCAAGGGAAACAATTTTAATTGCCCCAGAACGATATACCTCTTCGATAACAAAAGGTCCTTCCCATCTCGAGAGTAATTTTCCTGCAAAAAATCTGAGACGAGACCTATACAATAGCACTTTCTCGCCAACATGAAATTCTCCTTTTATAATTCTCTTATCATTCCACCTTTTAACTTTCTCCTTAAAGAGCTTAGCATTTTCATATGCTTAACTCCTCCATTCATCTAGAGAACTTAAGTCAAGCAGCCTTTTCTCACCAGCAAGTTTAAAATCTCTATTTAGGTCTTTCACTGCCCAATAAGCTTTGTGTTCTAATTCTAGGGGCAAGTGACAAGCTTTTCCATAAACCATTTTATAAGGAGACATGCCGATGGGATTTTTGTAAGCAAATCTATAAGCCCACAGAGCATCATTTAATTTCTTAGCCCAATTCTTCCTAGATTTGTTAACAGTCTTTTGCAAGATAGATTTGATTTCTCTATTTGATAATTCTACTTACCCACTAGTTTGAGGATGATAGGGTGAATCAATTCTATGATTAACATCATATTTAGCAAGGGTTTTTCTAAAACCACCATGAATAAAATGAGAACCCCCATTAGTCATAAGATATCTAGGCACACCAAACCTAGGGAAAATAATTTCCTTAAGAATTTTTAAAGAGGTTTCACCATCAGCACTTTTAGTAGGTATAGCTTCTACCCATTTAGTAACATAATCAACAAGAACAAGAATATGAGTATAGCCTTTTGAAGGAGGGAAAGGACCCATAAAGTCAAAACCCCAACAATCAAACAGTTCAATAATAAGAGAATAATTCATAGGCATTTCATTACGTCTAGAAATATTTCCAACCCTTTGGCATTGATCACAAGATAAAACAAAATTTCTAGCATCTTTAAAGAGAGTAGGCCAATAAAAACCTGACTGTAGAACTTTATGTGCAGTTCTATCCCCAGCGTGATGTCCTCCATAAAAACTATTATGACATTTTCTCAATATCTCATGTTGCACATTATTAGGAACACATCTTCTCATAATACCATCAACACCTTCTTTATATAAGTGTGGGTCATCCCAAAAATAATGCCTCAAATCATAGAAGAATTTTCTTCTTTGCTGTGCTGTAAAGGTACGAGGCAAATAAGTTAGCATAATCAGCATACCATGGACTCTCTTAAGATCTCACCTTTATTGCAGCTAACTGTTCATTAGGAAAACTATCATTAACAGGAATAGGGTCATCAGGGATATTTTCTAATCTAGACAGATTATCAGCAACAGGATTTTCAGCACCCTTCCTATCCACAATATGTAAATCAAACTCTTGTAAGAGAAGCACCCATCTAATAAGCCTAGGCTTAGCATCTTTCTTTTCCATAAGGTACTTAATAGCAGCATGATCAGTATGAATAGTAACTTTAGAATCAACAATATACTGCCTAAATTTATCACAAGCAAAAACTACAGCTAGGAATTCTTTCTCAGTGGTAGCATAATTCTTTTGAGCAGCATCAAGAGTTTTACTAGCATAATGAATAACATTTAACTTCTTATCTACCCGCTGTCCAAGAACAACACCTACAAAATAATCACTAGCATCACACATAATTTCAAATGGTAAGTTCCAATAAGGTGGTTGAACAGTAGGGGCAGACTTTAAAGCCTTCTTTAAAATTTCAAAAGCTTCTTTACAATCTTCATAAAAAACAAATGGTACATATTTTTGAAGAAGATTAGTAAGAGGTTTTGATATTTTAGAGAAATCTTTAATAAACCTTCTATAGAAACCAACATGACCAAGAATACTACGAATACCTTTAACATCCCTGGAACAGGGCATTTTCTCAATAACTTCAACTTTAGCTCTATCAACTTCAATACCTCTTTCAGAGATTTTATGTCCAAGAACAATTCCTTCATTAACCATAAAGTGGCATTTCTCCCAGTTAAGAACAAGATTAGTCTCCTCATATCTCTGCAAAACTTTGTCAAGATTCTGCAAACAATTATCAAAAGAAGTTCCATAGACGGAGAAATCATCCATGAAAACTTACACAATTTCTTCACAAAACCATGAAAAATAGCAGACATGCATCTTTGAAAGGTAGCAGGAGCATTAAATAAACCAAAAGGCATACGTCTATAAGCATAGGTTCCATAAGGACAAGTGAAATTTGTTTTCTCTTGATCAAGCTTTTTAACAGCAATTTGAGAAAACCCAGAATAACCATCAAGGAAGCGTAAATGAGTTTTCTTAGACAACCTTTCTAACATTTGATCAATAAAAGGCAAAGGATAGTGATCTTTCTTAGTAAGTTTGTTAACCTTCCTAAAATCAATGCACATCCTGTAACCAACTACACTTTGAGGAATAAGTTCATTGTTTTCATTCGGCACCACAGTCATCCCTCCTTTCCTAGGGACACAATGCACATGACTAACCCATCTACTATCAGCAATAGGATAAATAATACCAGCGTCAAAAAGTTTCAATACCTCATTTCTTACCACATCCTTCATCTTAGGATTTAAACGGCGTTGATGCTTGTAACACCCGGGGGTTTTCCCCATTTAGTCTTGTTTGTTTTTTCGTTTTCTTTTTGTGCATCATCATGACAACCTCATACATCCTTGTGCATTCAAAATTTGCAAACTATTTAAAACTCATCGAATCCTATTTATCTAAAATTTGTTGGAAGTTGTTTTATGCATAAATCTGTTTGTAACATTGGCAAAAACAATTTCTTATAACTAATAACAAACAACCCAAAAAAAAATATGTTTTAAATGGGAAAGAGAGCATCCTAGATGGTCAGGCCTAAAAAGGCCCAACCGAACCGGTCCAGCCCACCAACCCAGCAGCCCAACCACCCAGCCCTTCTCCTTCCTTCGTCCGTACAGGTACCACGCAAGATGCGTGAACCTGTCACTGTCCACCACACCTCCATGGTCCCCAACTCCTCCTCCTCGCTTTCCTTTCCTCCATAAAGCTGCGACCTCTGCCCCTCTGAACCCAAGCTCTCCCCCTCCTCTCCATCTCGCGCTGCCGCCCGCTCCTCTTCCTCCCCTGTACCTGCTTTCTCTGAATTTCTCTGAAACCGAGAAAAGACACCGGAGGTTCTCGCCGACGCCCCGTGGCCATGGTCGTCATCGACCTCACCTCGATGCGGGAATGGAACCGCCTCGCCGTCCTTTTCCTCTACGCTGAAGATCGGGAGCCGGGGCTGCCCGGGACGTTGCCAAGGAGGGCGTCTTCATCCTCCGTTCACGAGTACATCAACGCCAAGGACGAGTTCTTCTTCCTCGACGTCACCCGTCTCCTTTGCCCTCGCGTCTACAGACCACGTCGGAAGCCCCCTTGGTGAGACTCTTGTCCGCCTGGACCTTCTCCCTTTCCCTCCTTGTGCTCTGAATGCCTTGCCGTCGAGCGGGATCGTCGATCGTTCGCCTATACCATGTTTGCTGTTGCGCAGGTCGCCTCGACGCTGCAACCCCCTCTTCTCGTTTTCCCTCACTCCCCTGCACGTTTCCCACACCCCAGGCACGCACATAAACTACTTGAACCTCACCTACACGACGGCGTCGCCGTTCCTTGGTCGTGGCCGGCCTCGTCTGTCCGTCTGCCGTCGTGGTCGTCTGCCTGTCCGTCGAAGTTCAGATATTGAACTTGTTCAGTTAACCGCGCAGAGTACCTCTTATTCCGTCAGATCCGTATCCCAACACAAGCAGAGCAATAGCCCAGTGGTTGCGAACACTATCCGCACCGGAGAGATCCTTGGTTCGAATCTCACCCGAGGCAATGCCTCCCCTTTTTCTTCTTTATTTCGCGCAAGGGATAGGGCCCACCTGTCGGTGACCCTAGATGCCCTGTCAGCCTCCACGCGCGCACAATCAGCGCCACGCGGGCGCAGGCCCCGCAAGTCAGCCAGCGGGGGTAGCTTTGGCCGCGGTGGAAAATGCCCAGATCCAGATCTGGATCCGTATTTTTCGCATCTGCCCCCTGTTCGTTCTGTTTTTATACCGGTGCCCTCATTTCTTCTGTTTCCATCACAAACACACCCCTGCACTTTACAGAAAACACCGCACAATTCAAATGCACATAACTAATTTATTTTAACTCCAAATTTGAAAAGTAAAATATGTTTTCCAATCAAAATTCTCTGTACTTTTCAAATATACAATTTGTTTACTGTTTTTCCTAATTAAAAGTGGTGCAATAATTCAATGCTTTAATTAAACCTTTTAAATTGCAAAAATTCATAATTAAATATTTAAAATTCCAAATTTGGCAAATGAGATATCACATTGAAGCTAATGTTGTATACATTCTGTTTTCATCATCCACCATGCCATTTAATCACTTCAAACTAATGTTTGCTTCTGATTCACTTAAATAACTATGCATGCACCTGGGATTTTCCAAATGCAACCTTATCTTTGCATTTGGGCCCATTTAAAATGTTTCATCATGTCTTGTATTTATTTTGATGCACCCTTTAACTTGTCATGCATATAAAATAGGATCATGCTGGATCTTTTGCCGTAGTAGTAATTGTTGCATCCGGTGTTTGTTCTAGTTCGTTGCTTCTTCGCGGATAGGACGTTGAGATGATGTGAGCAACGACAAGTTCTGCGGATGTACCTCTACTTGCTGGATCTCAGGCAAGTATACTCACTTGCTACCCATGTTGCCTTTCCTCACTTGTTACCGATTCTTTCCGTTGTCCTTATGCTAGCCTTATGATTCGATGCTTGTGTCTCGATCCTATCATATGTTTACCTTGCAACCATGATATAGCCTTCCTTCCACTTCCTATTAACTGTTGTTTGTTTACCTTGTTGGCCCTCGTGTCTTAGTTGCATGCTTAGTGTTGTTTGCGCTCAAGTTTTGTTGTCCTTCTTATCACCTGTTTAGTTTGATAGTTGGGTTTCAACTTAATTAACAACATGTTAATGTTTTGGGTAATAATAATTTGATGATAAGGCACCGGCAGGAGGCCCGACGTGGTTTTGAGGCCTGCTAGTGTCGACCTTAATTAGGAAAAGGGTCTTGTCCTCCGATCCATGATGAGCGCGCTAACCACATGTGGGAAGCGTGTATGGGCGCCCCCCGCAACTTTGATTCGATTCGCATCTCGTCCAAATCGCCACACTTAGTTCGGGTTTTCCATTTGCCACATGCATATGCAGGTGCGAACCCTTGGCCCCAGGGTGGAACTTTTGTAGTCGGCATTTAGGGAGACACGTTCTTAGAGTGCTATGAGGGTCCCCTTTTCTTCGTGGGGCTTGATTAGTCGTGCGCTCAATTGTACGTGGTTCTTTGGGCTTGATGCGAAGAAGAGTTGGGTTGTGTTGAGTGCCTCGCTTGGTGGAAGTGCATTTCCATCTGGCGGGTCATTCTTACGTGTACGGCCAAATTAGTGCATCCCTGCAGGGTTAATCTTCTCGAGAAGCCGTGTTGTCCGCGGTTATGGATGACTTAGTGAAAGTGCTGGCTAACAAGTACTCAGACAACTTACACTTAACGATGATAACTTGACTAGTAATATAGATTACCTCCACCATAAAAATGAATGCCACCTTAATCAACAGTGTGAGTTTCCTTGGGTTGCTTCCTTAGTAGGGGGTAACACTGGATGGGTATTGTTTGGTGAGTAGTTATAGTTGGTTTTGTCGCGCTATCTTATCCCTCTCTAATAGCCGGATGTTGTAGCGCGTCTCTGTAGTTAGTTAGTGCAGCCCGCTGCCGCTTCGTTGCAATAATCCCTTCCTTCCGTTGTACCCAAAGTGTTTGTATCTTGTGATGATTGGTTACGCTGGTATCTTGTGAGTATGGTTTATCCACTTGCCAGTACTTAATAGTACTGACCCACGAATCCATTTCGTGGCTGCACATTCCACATTGCAGTCAACAGGTTTGAAGTCTGACGACGTTAGCTTGGGAATCCCTCCGGCTTGGCCTGGGCAGGGATTGGACGCCATCGGTTATCTTCAGGACTCTTAGTCCAATTTGTATCTTGTCCGTAGTCGGACACTATGTTGTTTCTTCCACTGTCATTTGGATCTTTGTATTGTATCAGTTGTATCCTTGACTCGTTTGAGTCATCTTGTATATACCTCCTCTGTTGTTGTTGTGGATTATTCGTGAATTGTTGTAATGTTATCACAAGTGGCAACCTGGAATCGGTTATTATGTGGATTTTGGCGGAAATGCTGAAATCTGCATAGTGCCCGATCTCGGGGGGTCACAAATGGTATCAGAGCATGGTTTCCGATTCCCAAAATTGTTTCGATACGAATGGTTATCGAAGCAACGGGTCCGCAAAGCCTGTAGGATAACCTTGCTAACGGTCGTGTTCTTAGAGTGTCAAAACTATTTGTGCAAAACCTGTTTTGCAAACCTCTCGATAGGATTCTTGTTTATTCCTTTCCTCTATTCTACTTCTCCTTCTATCTCATCTGTTTTGGAGTCTACTCTTGTACCTATCTTTCAAAGTGTTAGGTAACTATGTGGGTTGGACGTTTTCTGAGCCTTTAACCTAATAGGTTCGATCATCGGAAGATTCCTGGTGGAAGAACATCGTCATTAACCCGAGCAAGATTCCCTTGTTAGTGGTGTCGAGAAACTTTTGTTAGTGGTGTCGAGAAGAAGAGATCCGCCCACTGACCTGGGAAATCAACCGCAACACGAAGACTCCGTAGTTGACACCTCTCTTCCCCTTGCCTTGGGTGGATTGCGAGGGCGCAATCCCTTGTTAGTGGTGTCGGCTGTAACACCCGGGGTTTTTCCCCATTTAGTCTTGTTTGGTTTTTCTTTTTCTTTTTGTGCATCATCATGACAACCTCATACATCCTTGTGCATTCAAAATTTGCAAACTATTTAAAACTCATCGAATCCTATTTTTCTAAAATTTGTTGGAAGTTGTTTTATGCATAAATCTGTTTGTAACATTATCAAAAACAATTTCTTATAACTAATAACAAACAACCCAAAAAAATATATGTTTTAAATGGGAAAGAGAGCATCCTAGCAGGTCAGGCCTAAAAAGGCCCAACCGAACCGGTCCAGCCCACCAACCCAGCAGCCAAACCACCCAGCCCTTCTCCTTCCTTCGTCCGTACAGGTACCACGCAAGATGCGTGAACCTGTCACTGTCCACCACACCTCCATGGTCCCCAACTCCTCCCCCTCTCTTTCCTTTCCTCCATAAAGCCACGACCTCTGCCCCTCCGAACCCTAGCTCTCCCCCTCCTCTCCATCTCGCGCCGCCACCCTCTCCTCTTCCTCCCCTGTACCTGCTTTCTCTGAATTTCTCTGAAACCGAGAAAAGACACCGGAGGTTCTCGCCGACGCCCCGTGGCCATGGTCTTCATCGACCTCACCTCGGTGCGGGAATGGAACCGCCTCACCGTCCTTTTCCTCTACGCTGAAGATCGGGAGCCGGGGCTGCCCGGGACGTTGCCGAGGAGGGCGTCTTCATCCTCCGTTCACGAGTACATCAACGCCAAGGCCGAGTTCTTCTTCCTCGACGTCGCCCGTCTCCTTTGCCCTCGCGTCTACAGACCACGTCGGAAGCCCCCTTGGTGAGACTCTTGTCCGCCTGGACCTTCTCCCTTTCCCTCCTTGTGCTCTGGATGCCTCTCCGTCGAGCGGGATCGTCGACCGTTCGCTTGTGCCATGTTTGCTCTTGCGCAGCTCGCCTCGACGCTGCAACCCCCTCTGCTCGTTTTCCCTCACTCCCCTGCACGTTTCCCACACCCCATGCACACACATAAACTACTTGAACCTCACCTACACGACGGCGTCGCCGTTCCTTGGTCGTGGCCGGCCTCGTCTGTCCGTCCGCCGTCGTGGTCGTCTGCCTGTCCGTCGAAGTTCAGATACTGAACTTGTTCAGTTAACCGCGCAGAGTACCTCTTATTCCGTCAGATCCGTATCCCAACACAAGCAGAGCAATAGCCCACTGGTTGCGAACACTATCCGCACCGGAGAGATCCTTGGTTCGAATCTCACCCGAGGCAATGCCTCCCCCTTTTCTCCTTTATTTCGCGCAAGGGACAGGACCCACCTGTCGGTGACCCTAGATGCCCTATCAGCCTCCACGCACGCACAATCAGCGCCACGCGGGCGCGGGCCCCGCAAGTCAGCCAGCGGGGGTAGCTTTGGCCGCGGTGGAAAATGCCCAGATCCAGATCTGGATCCGTATTTTCCGCATCTGCCCTGTGATGCCCCGGGATCGGGCACTATGCAGATTTCAGCATTTCCGCCAAAATCCACATAATAACCGATTCCAGGTTGCCACTTGTGATAACATTACAACAGTTCACGAATAATCCACAACAACAACAACAACAGAGGAGGTATATACAAGACGACTCAAACGAGTCAAGGATACAACTGATACAATACAAAGATCCAAATGACAGCGGAAGAAACAACATAGTGTCCGACTACGGACAAGATACAAATTGGACTAAGATTCCTGAAGATAACCGATGGCGTCCAATCCCTGCCCAGGCCAAGCCGGAGGGATTCCCAAGCTAACGTCGTCAGACTTCAAACCTATTGACTGCAATGTGGAATATGCAGCCACGAAATGGATTCATGGGTCAGTACTATTAAGTACTGGCAAGTGGATAAACCATACTCACAAGATACCATCGTAACCAATCATCACAAGATACAAATACTTTGGGTAGAACGGAAGGAAGGGATTATTGCGAAGAAGCGGCAGCGGGCAGCACCAACAACTAGAGAGACACGCTACAACTTCCGGCTAATAGAAAGGGATAAGAGAGCGTATCAGAACCAACTACAACTACTGACCAAACAATACCCATCCAGTGTTACCCCCTACTAAGGAAGCAACCCAAGGAAACTCACACTGTTGATTAAGATGACATCCATTTTTTATGGTGAAAGTGATACTATATTACTAGTCAAGTTATTATCATTAGGTGTAAGTTGTCTGAGTACTTGTTAGCCAGCACTTTCACCAAGTCGCCACATAACCGCGGACAACACGGCTTCTCGAGAAGATTCATCCCGGCAGGGTGCGCTACAGTACCCGTACACACTCAAGCCACCAACTAAAACTCAGGTTGGCTCGACACGACCCAAACCGTCTCTACAACCCATCCTAGGAGCCACGGAGCTATAAGGTCCCAGCCACGCAGCCGAATACTCAGCGCAAGTGTGCAAAACTCCGCAGGACGCAACACCCCGGCAATACAGGCCTCGCCCTATATGCATCATCATCATCAACAACAGTAACCATGGGGGGCCCACCCATTCATGCATATGAGCAAATGGAACACCCGAACTAAGTGTGGCTCTTCGGACAAGCTGCAAATCAGGTCTAAGTCGAGGGGGTCCTATACTACCTCCCGGATGCGGTTAGCGCGCTCATCATGGATCAATGGACAAGACCCTTTTCCTAGTTTCGACACTAGCAGGCTCCAAAACCACGCCGGGCCTCCTTCCGGTGCCTTATCATCAAATTATTATTACCCCAAACATTAACATGTTGTTGATTAAATTGAAACCCAACTATCAACTAAACAGGTGATACGGCAAAGGACAACAAGACTCGAGCACAAACAAATCTAAGCATTCAACTACGACACGAGGGCCAACAAGGTAAACAAGCAACAGTTGATAGGAAGTGGAAGGAAGGCTATATCATGGCTGCAAGGTAAACATATGATAGGATCGAGCCACAAGCATCGAAAATACTAGGCTAGCATAAAGACAACAGAAAGAATCGGTAACAAGTGAGGAAAGGCAACATAGGTAGAAAGTGAGTATACTTGCCTAAGATCTAGCAAGTAGAGGTACATCCGCAGAACTTGTCGTTACTCACATCATCTCAACGTCCTATCCGCGAAGAAGCAACGAACTAGAACAAACACCAGATGCAACAATTACTACTACGGCAAAAGATCCAGCACGATCCTATTTTATATGCATGACAAGTTAAAGGGTGCATCAAAATAACTACAAGACATGATGAAACATTTTAAATGGGCCCAAATGCAAAGATAAGGTTGCATTTGGAAAATCCCAGGTGCATGCATAGTTATTTAAGTGAATTACAAGCAAACATTAGGTTGAAGTGATTAAATGGCATGGTGGATGATGAAAACAGAATGTATACAACATTAGCTTCAATGTGATATCTCATTTGCCAAATTTGGAATTTTAAATATTTAATTATGAATTTTTGCAATTTAAAAGGTTTAATTAAAGCATTGAATTATTGCACCACTTTTAATTAGGAAAAACAGTAAACAAATTGTATATTTGAAAGTTACAGAGAATTTTGATTGGAAAACATATTTTATATGTTGAATTTGGGTTTGAAATGAGCAAGTAATTAAATTGGCAATTTTAAATGCATTAAACAAAGAATTATTGTTTTCAGCAATTTACATTATTCAAAACAGAAAACAAAGTTTATATTTGGAAATCTTATTTAATTCTGCATGGAAACCATATTTTACTTTTCAAATTTGGAGTTAAAATGAATTAGTTATGTGCATTTGAATTTTAGGGTTGTTTCTGAAAACTGCAAGGACGTGTTCGTGAAGAAACAGAGTGTGGAAGGGCCCCGGTGCAAAACTGGGAACGCCAGGGTCCTAGGTGCAAGATTCCAGATCCAGATCTGGATCTGGTATTTTCTCCCCGGAGGCAGAGCCAGCTGCAGAGGCTGACAGATGGGGCGAACCAACATGGCGCTGGCGTGGCGTGTGACGGGGCAGTGGAGGTCACTGACATGTGGGCCCGGTGCCACATGGTGCGAGGTGGACAAAAATGGGGTTTTAATCCGCGCGAGGGGGGTATCGAACCCGGGACCTCACGGGCGCACACGGAGGATCTCTACCACTGGGCTGTGATGCGACTTGTGCTGTATAGTAGATCCGTGTGTAGATGAGTTTACTCATCAACCTTAACTGAACTTCCGAACAACAAAGTTCAGAGAGCAGAACGGATACAGAACAAGGACGACAACGTCCTGTAGCGGCGGACGCTCGATGGCGAGGCACAGAGAGCAAGGGAAGGAGAGGGGAAGGAGGTCCAGGCGGACGGATGCTCACCACGGGGTTGTAGTCGAAGAAGAGAGGCTCGGGGGCGTTGTGGTGCGGTTCAGAGGAGGACAACGATGTCCTGCAGGTTTCTGAACCCTGCCGAACGGAGGAGGAGGAAGAAGTTCCTGTCGCCGATGACCTGGGGCTCCTCTGATCGCGACGCGGTGTCGAGGACGGAGGGGACTCCAAGGGGGTTCCATTCCCGCGCTCAGATGAGGTCGACCGTGACCATGGCGATGGGACGGCGTCGGTCTTCGGGGCAGTCTCCGGTGGTGTTTCCTCTAGGTGGAGAGAAACAGAGACCAGAGGAAGAAGAGAGGGAGGGTGGCGGCGGTAGGGGAGAGGCTAGGGTTAGGGTTCGGGGAATCCAGAGGGAGGGGTAGATAAGGAGGGGGAGCAGGTGGGGAGAGAGGGGACCATGGAGGGGAGGGAGCAGGTGCGGTGGTGGCCATGGTCACGTTTCTTGCGACAGGGGGAGGTGGATTGTGGGCTGGAAGTGGAGATGGGGCTGGGCTGGCCACGGGCTGCCTCCCCACAAAAACGTTTTTTTTTCTTTTCTTCTTTTAGTTGCTACTTTTATTTGCTCGTTTTTACTTGTTGCCAATTATATTATGAAAATAGCAAAGGTAGAATAAGAGTAGGTTTTAATGTAAAACATGACAACATAATTTGTTAATAATTTTTTTTGTCTATTTATAAAGTCACATAAACATTTTGAAAAAATAGTTTCACAAGCCGTTCTAAAATTTTAAATTTGGGATAGGTTGATAGAAAACATTTTTGAGAGTTCAAAAAAAATGTAATGCAAGGATGCCATGATGATGCAAAAATAAAACAAGCAAAACTAATTGGGGAAAAACCCCGGGTGTTACATGCCCCCCTGTTCGTTCTGTTTTTATACCGGTGCCCTCATTTCTTCTATTTCCATCACGAACACACCCCTGCACTTTACAGAAAACACCCCACAATTCAAATGCACATAACTAATTCATTTTAACTCCAAATTTGAAAAGTAAAATATGTTTTCCAATCAAAATTCTCTGTACTTTTAAAATATACAATTGTTTACTGTTTTTCCTAATTAAAAGTGGTGCAATAATTCAATGCTTTAATTAAACCTTTTAAATTGCAAAAATTCATAATTAAATATTTAAAATTCCAAATTTGGCAAATGAGATATCACATTGAAGCTAATGTTATATACATTCTGTTTTCATCATCCACCATGCCATTTAATCACTTCAACCTAATGTTTGCTTCTGATTCACTTAAATAACTATGCATGCACCTGGGTTTTTCCAAATGCAACCTTATCTTTGCATTTGGGCCCATTTAAAATGGTTCATCATGTCTTGTATTTATTTTGATGCACCCTTTAACTTGTCATGCATATAAAATAGGATCATGCTGGATCTTTTGCCGTAGTAGTAATTGTTGCATCCGGTGTTTGTTCTAGTTCGTTGCTTCTTCGCGGATAGGACGTTGAGATGATGTGAGCAACGACAAGTTCTGCAGATGTACCTCTACTTGCTGGATCTCAGGCAAGTATACTCACTTGCTACCCATGTTGCCTTTACTCGCTTGTTACCGATTCTTTTCGTTGTCCTTATGCTAGCCTTATGATTCGATGCTTGTGTCTCGATCCTATCATATGTTTACCTTGCAACCATGATATAGCCTTCCTTCCACTTCCTATTAACTGTTGTTTGTTTACCTTGTTGGCCCTCGTGTCGTAGTTGCATGCTTAGTGTTGTTTGCGCTCAAGTTTTGTTGTCCTTCTTATCACCTGTTTAGTTTGATAGTTGGGTTTCAACTTAATCAACAACATGTTAATGTTTTGGGTAATAATAATTTGATGATAAGGCACCGGCAGGAGGCCCGACGTGGTTTTGAGGCCTGCTAGTGTCGACCTTAATTAGGAAAAGGGTCTTGTCCTCTGATCCATGATGAGCGCGCTAACCGCATGTGGGAAGCGTGTATGGGCGCCCCCCCGCAACTTTGATTCAATTCGCATCTCGTCCAAATCGCCACACTTAGTTCGGGTTTTCCATTTGCCGCATGCATATGCAGGTGCGAACCCTTGGCGCCAGGGTGGAACTTTTGTAGTCGGCATTTAGGGAGACACGTTCTTAGAGTGCTATGAGGGTCCCCTTTTCTTCGTGGGGTTTGATTAGTCGTGCGCTCAATTGCACGTGGTTCTTTGGGCTTGATGCGAAGAAGAGTTGGGTTGTGTTGAGTGCCTCGCTTGGTGGAAGTGCATTTCCATCTGGCGGGTCATTCTTACGTGTACGGCCAAATTGGTGCATCCCTGCAGGGTTAATCTACTCGAGAAGTCGTGTTGTCCGCGGTTATGGATGACTTGGTGAAAGTGCTGGCTAACAAGTACTCAGACAACTTACACTTAACGATGATAACTTGACTAGTAATATAGATTACCTCCACCATAAAAATGAATGCCACCTTAATCAACAGTGTGAGTTTCCTTGGGTTGCTTCCTTAGTAGGGGGTAACACTGGATGGGTATTGTTTGGTGAGTAGTTATAGTTGGTTTTGTCGCGCTATCTTATCCCTCTCTAATAGCCGGATGTTGTAGCGCGTCTCTGTAGTTAGTTAGTGCAGCCCGCTGCCGCTTCGTTGCAATAATCCCTTCCTTCCGTTGTACCCAAAGTGTTTGTATCTTGTGATGATTGGTTACGCTGGTATCTTGTGAGTATGGTTTATCCACTTGCCAGTACTTAATAGTACTGACCCACGAATCCATTTCGTGGCTGCATATTCCACATTGCAGTCAACAGGTTTGAAGTCTGACGACGTTAGCTTGGGAATCCCTCCGTCTTGGCCTGGGCAGGGATTGGACGCCATCGGTTATCTTCAGGACTCTTAGTCCAATTTGTATCTTGTCCGTAGTCGGACACTATGTTGTTTCTTCCGCTGTCATTTGGATCTTTGTATTGTATCAGTTGTATCCTTGACTTGTTTGAGTCGTCTTGTATATACCTCCTCTGTTGTTGTTGTGGATTATTCGTGAATTGTTGTAATGTTATCACAAGTGGCAACCTGGAATCGGTTATTATGTGGATTTTGGCGGAAATGCTGAAATCTGCATAGTGCCCGATCTCGGGGCGTCACAATGCTCAAGAACTGGCTTTGCATCAGGTTCAATATTAATAGCATGCTGACAAATAGTAGGAGAGATCCCTTTCAAATCATCAAGAGTATAACCAATAGCACCTCTATGTTTCTTCAATATCCCCAATAATCTCTCCTCTTCTTTATCAGAAAGTTGAGAACTAATAATAACATGATATAATTTCTTATCATCAATATGAGCATATTTAAGATTATCTGGCAAAGGCTTTAAATCAAAAACATGATCTTCCTTGGGTGGTAATGTTGTACCCAAGTCTTCCACAGGTAAATTATGTTTCAGCATTGCTGGCTGATGTAGGAAAATCTCATCAATTTCATTCCTTTCTTCCATAAAGACATCACTTTCGTGGTCTTCCATGTATTGTTGCAAAGGATTGTTAGGAGCAAGAGCAATAGCAGCCAATTGTTCAACTTTATAATTTTCATTAGGCAGTTCAGCTTCATAAGGTGCTTTAGCAAATTTGGAGAAATTAAATTCATAAGACTCTCCATAAAACTTTGTAAGGATTTTCTCCTTTTTACAATCAATAACAGCACCACAAGTATTTAAGAAAGGTCTACCAAATATAATAGGACAAGTATCACTAGCAGAAGTGGCTAGTACTAGAAAATCAGCAGGATACTTAGTTTTACCACACAAGACCTCCACATCTCTAACAATACCAATTGGAGAAATAGTTTCCCTATTAGCAAGTTGAATAATCACATCAATGTCTCCAAGTTCACAATAATTAATTTAATGCATGATTTCTTTATAAAGCTCATAAGGAATATCACTAGAACTAGCATCAATATCACATAAACCATAATAACAATAATCACCTATCCTAACAGATAGCACAGGAACACTGGGTTTCCTAGATTTACTAAGGTGAGAGACAATATTAGAAGCATCTTCACAAAATATAATGTGTTCCTCTTCTACATTTTCAGAAACAAGGTCCTTTACTATTTCTACTGTAGGTTCTATAGTTATTTGTTCCTCAGGTTCTAAATGCTTCCTTGCACTTTTATTAACCACACTAGTTAACATAGAATGTTTTTACCTTAGCAGGGAAAGGCATTTTCTCAATATAAGGTTCAGGCACAATAGAATCAACAGTATGAACTTCTATATCTCCAGCGGGAACACAATTAACAGTATCTTTATAAGGAGCATGGTACTTGTCCATTCCTTTTTAAGAATCTCAAAATAAGAAGCAAAAGCCTTATATAAGTTTGCAACAACTTGAGAATCAAGACCATAAGCAGTACTAACATTATGAAAATCCTCAGATGACATAAAGGTTTTAATGCATTCATAATCATAATTTATACCTGACTTTCTACCTTTGTCATTCTCCCATGCTTCAGTGTTTTCTTGAATACGTTCAAGAAGATCCCATTTAGCTTCATACTTCATACGTGTAAATGATCTAGAACAAGAAGCATCAAATAAATCCTTATCATAAAGAGGAAGCCTTGCATAGAAATTATTAATAACGATATTACTGGGGAGCTCATGAATGGGGCATTTGAGCATTAGTAACTTCAATCTCCCCCATGCTTGGGAAATACTCTCTCCATCATGAGGCCAAAAATTATATATATAATTACGATCTCTATGGATTTCACTTGGAGGATAGAATTTAGAATAAAAGAGAGGTACAATTTCCTCCCATTCAATAATCTGGCTATTTTTCAGCAGCTTGAACCATTCAGAGGCTCGGCCTGTCAATGACATAGATAATAATTTCCCCTTCACTTGGCTCATTGTAATACCTGCACACTTGAACAACTCGCATAATTCATGTAAAAAGAGCAAATGATCACCAGGATGGACATTTCCATCACCTGAATAGCAGTTATCCATAACATGTTTAACAATATTTATAGGTATTTTGTAAGAGTCCATATCATCATGCAGTGGGTCACTTACTACCCTAGTAGTGGAAGCAGTGCCCGCAAATAGGGACTCAAAAGGAGTCCCAAACATAGTGTAATAAATCAGTAAACAGAACAGAAACACAAATAAAAACATCACTTACATCAGAAGCTTCCTTTATCAATTCCACTTCCCAATAGCGCTTCACTCCCTGGCAACGGCGCCATAAAATAGTCTTGATGACCCACAAGTATAGGGGGTGTATCGTAGTACTTTCGATAAATAAGAGTGTCGAACCCAACGAGGAGCAGAAGGTGTTGACAAGCAATTTCGATGAAGGAATAACTGTAAATACTGGAAAACAGATTTGTAGGGGTTTTTGATATTGCAGATAAAGAAAGTGCGAGTAAATAAAATGCAGTAATAATAATTGCAGCGATTCGCCCAATCCTTTCTTCAGCAAAGGACAAGCCGGTGAGTTTACTTATGATTAACAAACGTTCTCGAGGACACACGGGAGGTTTCTGCCAAGTGCTTTCGTTCCATGCAGCTGAATAACTTTGGTGTTTTGATAAGTGTTGTGTGGGTGAATCTATGCTAATGTACCGTCCCATCCAAAACTAATACATACTTGTGATTATACCCCTTGCAAGCATCCACATCTACAATAAAGTAATTAAGAAATAAATCTAACCACAGCTTTAAACTCCGGGATCCTACGCTCCCTCGTGTAATGGTTTCCTAACGGGGGTTTAGGTTTCTGTCACTCCGGCAACCCCATAATTAGTAGCCAAATACACGATGCATTCCCCTAGGCCCATAAATGCTGAAGTATCATGTAGTCGACGTTCACATGACACCACTAGAAGAATAGCACCACAACTTAAATATCAAACATTAATATTATTCAACATTACTTCACTACTAACAACTTGACTTCTCTCATTTCCTCAAGAACAACACGAACTACTCACAACACATCATATGGATCATAATCAGAGGTGATATAATGGATGATAACAATCTGGTCATAAATTGCAAACACCGATAAATCTCACAAGCATCAACTACTAACAAGTAATCCACACCGGGAGAGAGATCTAATGCAAAACAACGATAGAGGCCCCTAATTGTTACATCGGGATGAAGGTGGATGATGAGGGTGATGGTGCTGGTGGTGATGACAATCTTGATGTTGCCCGGAGCGATGCTGGTGGCGATGGCGGTGATTTCCTGTAACATCCCTGTTTTGCTATAATAGGGTTTGTTGTGTTGTGCTCATGTCACTCATGCATGAAAATTTTGAACCAAGTTTTAATTTGAATTTAAATGAAACTTGCATAAAAATCACTTAAAGTGATCACCCAAATTTTGTTATAAAAACATTTTCAAATTTGGAAAGCAAAGACATGGCGAGGTTGGAAATTTTGTAAGGTTTTCAAATATCATTTTTGCAAATTTTTGTTTTTGCAAAAAGGCCCTGAAAATGTCTGTTTTCTGTTCAGTTTAAACCTCAGAAGGACCTCCTTGTAAAATCTAAAAATTCCAGGGGGTTTTCAATTTCTGGTTTCTTTCTTCTTCCTCTTGACAGAAGGACGAGGAGGACATCGGCGCGGTGCTGCCACCTCCTGCTTGTGTGTTTCCCCACGGATGAGGATGCCAGGACGATGCCGTGCCTCCTCCTCCCTCCCTCACTCGGTTGCCACACTCCCTCTCTCTCTCTGTATCGTGACCGGAAGAAAACCGAGCCCTACCGAAACCCTAGCTCCGGTTAACCTCCATGGCGCCGCCGGGACATGCCACGGAAAGCCCTGCCGTTGTCACCTTCAGCTCCGTCGTGCTCTCCTCTCCTTCCTGTGCGAAGGAATCGAGCGGATGTGACCCGAACCACCGGAATCGACCCCATCTTCCCCGAGTCCGGCCGCCGGCCGCCGCGCTCGTTGCCGCTTATTCCGGCCGCCTCAACCTCGTCTGATTACATCAACAACATCACGGTGAGCTCATGAACATTCTCATGCCCTCGCCCTGCTTCCTCGCTTCCTGTATACGGCTGTCACCGTCGGACTTGTTCCGCCGCCGCGGCCTGGTCGTCGCCGGCCATCCCACGACCTTTTGGTCCAACCCGCCACCACCCACAGATTCGCCGTAGTCTCCTCTGCGTTGTGCTACCTCCGATTCAGAGAAATTCGCAGCAATTCATTCGAATTTGAGTTCAACAGAGAAGTTTGCCTCAGTGTGATGTCAGCTTGATGTCATGATGACGTCATAATCCAGTTTTTTCTTATTTTCCAGAAAATGGTTAATTTTAATAATTTAATAACTATTGATTTATAATTCAGAAAAATAAAAATGAGGTACCAAAATGTTAAGAAAAATATATTCTACCTGTTTATGTCACCTCCTTACATGTTTGACAAAGTTGAAAATTGAACATTATTTAATGTTGTTTAATCATTTTAAAATGGAAAATTAAGTTTTTATGCAATAAAATTAGAAAATTAAAAGTTATATACCATTTTTCTCAAAATGACTAATGCAACCTGTTTATGGTGTTTTCAAACCCATTTGAGCTTTTAAAATGGTACTTACTTTCAGAATCACCCGAATTGCCCTCCGGGGTCTATTTCGGGATAAATTCGGTAAAAATGGTTAACTGTCATATGAACCCTAGCAAACCAACGAATATGTTTAGGGCTTTATTTCAGTGCATTAACTTTCTCATGCATACATATTGCGCATTGCATCGTTGCCATGTGTTGATTGTTGTTCTTCTTGTTTCGGTGTTTGTTCCCCCCTCGGTAGAACGCGACTCCGAAGAGAAGGCCAACAACGCCATGGTGAATACTTGATCTTAACCGACAAGTCAAGCACTTATTCCTGAAGACTTTCTCTGGTTTTCTTGAAGCAAGGCAAGCATAACCTCTTATCTGCTCATATACGATTTCTAAAGACTTTTTGACTCTCGTACAATGCATTCGATTCCAATGTATCTTGTGTCAGTAGATAGAGTTACCCTATTTATTTGCATAACCCAGATATCATGATTCAGTACTCCTAGCAGACATAGGATTTGTTTGTGTGTATCGCCAGAGCCTCAAATATGCCATGCTTAGTCATACATGCCTGTTATCTCTGCTCCATCCGGTTGATGAATCAGAGCCGCGAATGAATCTAGTATGGTAGTATGTTGTGGAAATTTAAGAGAATTTGATTAACATGATTTAAAGGTGTGGATGACGAGAACACAGAGGGTCTGTGGTGGTTGTCTCGTTCATGCCCCTAGGAGCGAGTTCTCGTCTTCGAGCCAAGACTGAGCGTGCATCCACACGGGGGATTGGATTCCCCTCGGTCTCAACTTGCCTAGTTTGTTCCATGAGTTGCCTAGTTCGGGCTTTCCATTTGGATTTGCGGGGGTATCAAAACGTTTTCAAAACTAGGACATGGTGGTGTATCGGCGCTCTGCGGGTAGGTAACCGTCGAGCATTGCGCACAACAATAGAGACTCGACTGGAGATGGCCACTCCCTATTGGCAGTCCATCTCTACTCGGAGCGACTCATGGAATAGGCGAAGCAAGGGAAAGGTCGTGGTCGACCTCCATCTGCCGGCACTTCCCGGAATAGTGCCAACGTTCTGGCATTAAGAGTTGGTTGATACGTGTGGTTAAAGTTGTACACCCCTGCAGGGTTAAATCTTTTCGAAAAGCCGTGTCCGCGGTTAAGGATGACTTGGTGACGGATTCTGTGATCATAGACAACTTAAACGGAATGATTAAAACTTGCTGATAACGAATGAAGGATGCCTCCTCGGAGATGCCGAGAGGGGTTACTTGTAGCATGAGTTACCGGAACAACTTGAGGTGGTGATCTTTGAAGCACGAGGTGCTGATATGATTTTGGTGGATTAAAAAGATGATGATTTCAGTAGTTGAGTAGCTTTCTCATCTGTTTTCAAAATACTCTATGAGACGTGCTATTCCTTCCTCAACTTGAAAAATAAAGATGGATTTACGCAAAATAACCTTCATAACTATTTTTAAAAGAAGCAGATATATAATAGGTTAACTAAGTCTTGTTGAGTACCTCCCGTACTCATGTTTTCTTCAACTTGGTTCAGGTGGAGTTCCTCAGTTTGGTGGTGTTTCAACGTGGACATCGACGAGTAGTTCGGGGTTCCCAGGTAGCAGCCTGGAATCTATGGGCTGGGACGTCGCCTTATGTTGCGGCCTCTTAGGCCTTTTTGGTTCTTGTTGATTAGCAACATAATTTGCCTTCCGTTCTCTGATGTAATGTTGGGTCATGTGACCTCTGTTTGTAAAGCTATACTCTAGTGACCCATGTTTAATAACGCTTCATGTTTAGAGTACTACTTTGATCGGTTGTTGGTTTCGAGCTCATTGTTATACAGTTTTGGCTATGCCTGCATAGTTGTCGCGGTCGAGGGGTTGTGGAGCCGATGATCCATGTCCGAGCCCGCCTGTCGATGTTATCGGCCTGGGGCGAGGTAACCCCAGTAACCCTCGATTGTTGTTGCACTTTCTGGACACATAGCAGCTCTGTATAACTTTGGTCCCGTTCCTTCAGTTTCATCCGACTCGTGGACGCTTGGGTATGCATAATTGGTTATGACTAGCATGGATACAAGGAGTAGTAGACCGGGGATCCAGACTACGTGCCGATGAATCCGGTCTGCCTGCCGTTGTTTGTTGCGGCCGGGGCTGGTAACCCTGAAGCCCTTGTGAGTCCATGGCTAGGAGCACATAACAGTGTGTATATCTCTGGGTCTGGGGTCTGACAAAAGTTGGTATCAGAGCAGGACTCCCTGTAGGAAAACCTTACTGCTTGGTCGATGTCGAGTCTAGTGTTTGTGAAAACTACTTTGAAACCTCAAATGAGTTGTGAAAACCTTCTTAGGATTCTTTTTACTCCGTACCTGGTATCGCTCTAAACTCTGGGTCATCTTACCTGTTTTGATTTGAAAAGGTTTTGCTATCTCTTCTAGTCATTCAAAACCTAGGTGCCTTATCTGGCAAGACGTTTTCTACCCGAGTTGACCAAGTGTTCAGTTTCTAGAGTCATGTGTGTTCCATGTTCCGTTATCTCTTAAACTGGGAGATTTCCTTCCATTCATAATCTTTCAAAGTTGTATGGATTCCACATACTCCTGTTCTAAAGTCTCAAAATCTTGAATCTCGAGATTTCCTTTCCATCTCGAATGTGTCCGTTATCCTCTGCTCAAAGTTCTTCCGGAGCTATCGTTGTCTTTCGAAAGATACTCCGTGATTTCTACTCGTAGTGCCCCTTATGGCACTTAGGTAGTGGTCATTCCTTCCTCTTGGTTTTTAACCTTGGACTTGAACCGAAGGTCCCGGAATGTGCTGAATTGTGGTGTGTTGAACCATGTGGTTTCATAACCATGTGATGCTCACGCTATCAGTACATGATGCTGACCTTTAACCCAAGTTCTGTTCCTTTGGATCCTGAGGAATCTGTTTCACCTCAGGGTGGCTAGGTAATCTCAGCTCCCATAGCCATAGGTTTTCTCTAGGAATCAAAAGGATCACGACAAGAGTGTTCTTTATGATCCCCATATCCTTGTTCTTGATTCAGCTATACCTCCCTTTTAGCATGGGTTTTACAAATGCGTATTACACTGTGCATTCAACGTGATCTCTGGATTTTCCGGAGCATGATCTTAATCTTTAGTTGCTTCCCTACCTTTGTCCATGGTTTGGAAACCAAGTTGCTTAGTTGTGTTGGATTTTTTTCCAATGCATTTGATCTTGTTTTCTGTCAAAACATTCCACCTTGGAATATCAGGAGAAACAAACTCCAGTACCTCGTTCATCTCTAGGACCAGGTCAAAGTTTTGTAATTCGCGGATTCAAGAAGTTCCGTTAGCTTCTGTTCTATTCTACCTATGAGTATCACACTCTTTTAAATCAAGAGGCCGTGTTGAGTTTCATGGTCTTATTGATGAAGTGATGCTCATACATGTCTTCACTCCCCTTCCTCCAAGTTTGAATGCTTGAGAATGATGGGAATGTTCATCGACATGTGTATCAGATATTCCTAGCAATTTGTATTGCTTCGAAAAATCTAAGAAACATCTGTATCCTTCTTACCACTACTGGTCACCCAACATCTTTTTGAAGTTGACTGTGTTACCAAATCCTTTCATTTCGGTGCATGATCTTGGTTAGAGAGTCAGGTTCGTACCAAAGCTCTCAAGACCCTATCAGTTGCTTTGAAAATCAAACCTCCTCTCGAATTCTAAAACATACCGGTGGATTGTGATATTCTGGTTGTCTTTCTAGAAGTATCACCAGGTGGTTACCTGACCGTGATGTCTAAACAAAGGGTAATTTGAATTGCTCCTTTTCTCCAAGAAACTATGCTGGGCACCCTGGACTAGTTGGTTGAGCTTAAACAACAACTTGGAGAGTTGAAAGACACGAGCTCTTCCTAACTTGTTCCTTTGTGAAGGGATGTCTATTTCCTTTGCGTTGAAGAAGGATAGTATCTCCCTCGTAGATATGCTACCTAACAAACACTTGATTTGATTTGGGCTATTGTCAAACCAGGTTCAGATTCAAGGACTATCTTGACGGTGTTTTCACTCATGGTGTTCTCCTGAGTACACCTTCATGTCCTTTGGTCAGACCAATGTTTTGCCTTGTTCATAGATTATATGAATCCCTCATCTTGGAGTGTCTTGATAAAGATGTTGTCGAGCCCATCGATGACACTCCTATCTCTCCAAGTTGCAAGAGGAACATGCTGAATAGTTGGCATTAATGTTGGAAAATTTTGTAGAACCATCTTTGTGTCATCACGAAGTTCGTGTTCTAGATGTTTGAAGTGACTTACTCCGGTCCATGTGCTTATGGTGAAAGTTGTCGCCATGGATCCGAGTAAATTTTTCTTGTTTCTTCGGGTTTAATTCCAAGTCGTCCATGCATGTGTGGACTACTCATGAGATGGTAGGTTGTTACCTCCATTTCTTCCAGAAGTTGCATCCACACCAAGCCACTGACTGATTGTTCAGAAAAGAGAAGAAGTTCAAGAACTTCGTTGTCTTTGTAATCGTCTTCCTAACAAGGACTCCGATGTGTTTCATTGTAAGTAAGTCATGTAGGTGCAACCGTCTTCCACAAGTTGCTAATACATGCGTTCCATAATCCTGCTCATCTTCTTGAGCTTGGCATCATAGTCCATATCTTGAGAATCCAGCATATGTATCTCGTTGATAAACGATGCAAATCTCTTCGCTCAAACATACCGAGCCTGAGCTATAAATCCACTAACCAGAGCTGAATCTCAAGCAGCAATGATGGTTGGTGTCTTCTCAAGGGTATTGAATTAGGTCCATTTGGAAATCTGGCATGGTTGATGTTGTAGTTGACAAAATTATCCGGAAGGCCTAATGTCCTATCTCTTTGAATCCGTAACACCAGCCACTCTCTAGGAGAATTCTTGTGCGGCTCGTTCTTAACAAGTTTCCCTCCCCGTTCTTCCACACCGAAGTTCATCTTTCACTTGATGACCTACAGAAGGCTTGTTGTGAGCCTGATATCGGTATCTAGACGTCCAGGAGAACCTGGAAGTTGATCTTTCCAATATCTCTCCGTTGAACCTCCAAAACCTTTGTTCAAGTGGAAACAAATTCATCATGAGAACCATCTCGTCGTGTTTTGTAACCACCTTTGGCCAGTTTCCTTTTTCAAGTTCTTTATACTTGAAGTTCCGTTCGTCTCACACATTGTGTGAATTTGTCAGTCACTTCAGTCATGGGATCTTAACCATGTGGTAAACGTATTGTTACGGATAAACCACAATAGGAAAGATATTCTCTGTTTTCTTCTGGTGTTTCAATCCTCGTTGGTTACCCATCCCTGTGGTGTGACCAAGAATTCCTCCCTAACTACGGTGTTCCAACATTCTTTGGTTACTCATCTTCTGTCGTGAAGTAACATCCCGATCTTTGACAAAGATTTCGACAAGATTCGACGGGATGAAGGTTCTGTTAGCTTCGTGTCCACTCCAACGAGTGAACATGGTCATGTATCAAATTCTCTCTGACGCACGATTACAGTGTTCTCTCGTGTTCTCCCTCGTCTAGGATATTACGTTATGGTATCCAAGACCACCCTATCCATCTTGGTATCCTGTTGGAAGAAACTTCGGTGCCACAAGTTGTTCAAACTTTATTTTTCAAAAAGTATTTAAAGTCTTGTGCAAAGCTCATATTCTAAATCCTTTCAAGAACAATCGTGCATAAACTTGAAACCATCTTTTATTCCCTCCGTTACCTTTATGTGTTTCATGCCTGTTAACTCAAAAGTTCTTTATGAACATCCCTGTCATGAGTTATCCATGAGATACTCGATCTTCGTAAAGATCATTTCCTAAGAGTTTCCCTGTCACCTAAGGTGTAGCCGCTGGAGATCTTCGCAAGTGCTACGGATCAACCTCTTCGATAAGAGAAACGTAAGGTTCGAGAAGATCGTTCAAAACCGGTGTTCCTTCTTTCTTCTCCTTCGGGAATCTCGGGACGAGATTCTCGTAAGGGGGGTAGATTTGTAACATCCCTGTTTTGCTATAATAGGGTTTGTTGTGTTGTGCTCATGTCACTCATGCATGAAAATTTTGAACCAAGTTTTAATTTGAATTTAAATGAAACTTGCATAAAAATCACTTAAAGTGATCACCCAAATTTTGTTATAAAAACATTTTCAAATTTGGAAATCAAAGACATGGTGAGGTTGGAAATTTTGTAAGGTTTTCAAATATCATTTTTGCAAAATATTTCTTTTGCAAAAAGGCCCTGAAAACGTCTGTTTTCTGTTCAGTTTAAACCTCAGAAGGACCTCCTTGTAAAATCAAAAAATTCTAGGGGGTTTTCAATTTCTGGTTTCTTTCTTTCTTCTTCCTCTTGACAGAAGGACGAGGAGGACGTCGGCGGGTGCTGACACCTCCTGCTTGTGTGTTGCCCCGCGGATGAGGATGCCAGGACGATGCCGTGCCTCCTCCTCCCTCCCTCACTCGGTTGCCGCACTCCCTCTCTCTCTGTATCGTGACCGGAAGAAAACCAAGCCCTACCGAAACCCTAGCTCCGGTTAACCTCCATGGCGCCACCGGGACAGGCCACGCCGAGCCCTGCCGTTGTCACCTTCAGCTCCGTCGTGCTCTCCTCTCCTCCCTGTGCGAAGGAATCGAGCGGATGTGACCCGAACCGCCGGAATTGACCCCATCTTCCCCGATTCCGGCCGCCGGCCGCCGCGCTCGTTGCCGCTTATTCCGGCCGCCTCAACCTCGTCTGATTACATCAACAGCATCACGGTGAGCTCATGAACATTCCCATGCCCTCGCCCTGCTTCCTCGCTTCTTGTAGACGGCTGTCACCGTCGGACTTGTTCCGTCGCCGCGGCCTGGTCGCCGCCGGCCATCCCACGACCTTTTGGTCCAACCCGCCACCACCCATAGATTCGCCGTAGTCTCCTCTGCGTTGTGGTACCTCCGATTCAGAGAATTTCGTATCAATTCATTCGAATTTGAGTTCAACAGAGAAGTTTGCCTCAGTGTGATGTCAGCTTGATGTCATGATGACGTCATAATCCAGTTTTTTCTTATTTTCCAGAAAATGGTTAATTTTAAAAATTTAATAACTATTGATTTATAATTCAGAAAAATAAAAATGAGGTACCAAAATGTTAAGAAAAATATATTCTACCTGTTTATGTCACCTCCTTACATGTTTGACAAAGTTCAAAATTGAACATTATTTAATGTTGTTTAATCATTTTAAAATGGAAAAATAAGTTTTTATTCAATAAAATTAGAAAACTAAAAGTTATATACCATTTGGCTCGAAATGACTAATGCAACCTATTTATGGTGTTTTCAAACCCATTTGAGCTTTTAAAATGGTACTTACTTTCAGAATCACCCGAATTGCCCTCCGGGGTCTATTTCGGGATAAATTCGGAAAAAATGGTTAACTGTCATATGAACCCTAGCAAACCAACGAATATGTTTAGGGCTTTATTTCAGTGCATTAACTTGCTCATGCATACATATTGCGCATTGCATCGTTGCCATGTGTTGATTGTTGTTCTTCTTGTTTCGGTGTTTGTTCCCCCCTCGGTAGAACGCGACTCCGAAGAGAAGGCCAACAACTCCATGGTGAATACTTGATCTTAAACGACAAGTCAAGCACTTATTCCTGAAGACTTTTTCTGGTTTTCTTGAAGCAAGGCAAGCATAACCTCTTATCTGCTCATATATGATTTCGAAAGACTTTTTGACTCTCGTACAATGCATTCGATTCCAATGTATCTTGTGTCAGTAGATAGAGTTACCCTATTTATTTGCATAACCCAGATATCATGATTCAATGCTCCTAGCAGACATAGGATTTGTTTGTGTGTATCGCCAGAGCCTCAAATATGCCATGCTTAGTCATACATGCCTGTTATCTCTGCTCCATCCGGTTGATGAATCAGAGCCTCGAATGAATCTAGTATGGTAGTATGTTGTGGAAATTTAAGAGAATTTGATTAACATGATTTAAAGGTGTGGATGACGAGACCACAGAGGGTCTATGGTGGTTGTCTCGTTCATGCCCCTAGGAGCGAGTTCTCGTCTTCGAGCCAAGACTGAGCGTGCATCCACACGGGGGATTGGATTCCCCTCGGTCTCAACTTTCCTAGTTTGTTCCATGAGTTGCCTAGTTCGGGCTTCCATTTGGATTTGCGGGGGTATCAAAACGTTTTCAAAACTAGGACGTGGTGGTGTATCGGCGCTCTGCGGGTAGGTAACTTTCGAGCATTGCGCACAACGATAGAGACCCGGCAGGAGATGGCCACTCCCTATTGGCGGTCCATCTCTACTCGGAGCAACTCATGGAATAGGCGAAGCAAGGGAAAGGTCATGGTCGACCTCCATCTGCCGGCACTTCCCGGAATAGTGCCAACGTTCTGGCATTAAGAGTTGGTTGATACGTGTGGTTAAAGTTGTACACCCCTGCAGGGTTAAATCTTTTCGAAAAGCCGTGTCCGCGGTTAAGGACGACTTGGTGACGGATTCTGTGATCATAGACAACTTAAACAGAATGATTAAAACTTGCTGATAACGAATGAAGGATGCCTCCTCGGAGATGCCGAGAGGGGTTACCTTGTAGCATGAGTTACCGGAACAACTTGAGGTGGTGATCTTTGAAGCACGAGGTGCTGATATGATTTTGGTGGATTAAAAAGATGATGATTTCAGTAGTTGAGTAGCTTTCTCATCTGTTTTCAAAATACTCTATGAGACGTGCTATTCCTTCCTCAACTTGGAAAACAAAGATGGCTTTACGCAAAATAACCTTCATAACTCTTTTTAAAAGAAGCAGATATCTAATAGGTTAACTAAGTCTTGTTGAGTACCTCCCGTACTCATGTTTGCTTCAACTTGGTTCAGGTGGAATTCCTCAGTTCGGTGGTGTTTCAACGTGGACATCGACGAGTAGTTCGGGGTTCCCAGGTAGCAGCCTGGAATCTATAGGCTGGGACGTCGCCTTATGTTGCGGCCTCTTAGGCCTTTTTGGTTCTTGTTGATTGGCAACATAATTTGCCTTCCGTTGTCTGATGTAATGTTGGGTCATGTGACCTCTGTTTGTAAAGCTATACTCTAGTAACCCCTGTTTAATAAAGCTTCATGTTTAGAGTACTACTTTGATCGGTTGTTGGTTTCGAGCTCATTGTTATATAGTTTTGGCTATGCCTGCATAGTTGTCGCGGTCGAGGGGTTGTGGAGCCGATGATCCATGTCCGAGCCCGCCTGTCGATGTGATCGGCCTGGGGCGAGGTAACCCCAGTAACCCTCGATTGTTGTTGCACTTTCTGGACACATAGCAGCTCTGTATAACTTTGATCCCGTTCCTTCAGTTTCATCCGACTCGTGGACGCTTGGGTATGCATAATTGGTTATGACTAGCATGGATACAAGGAGTAGTAGACCGGGGATCCAGACTACTTGCCGATGAATCCGGTCTGCCTGCCGTTGTTTGTTGCGGCCGGGGCTGGTAACCCTGAAGCCCTTGTGAGTCCATGGCTAGGAGCACATAACAGTGTGTATATCTCTGGGTCTGGGGTCTGACATTTCCCCTCTCCAGAGAGCAATTTCCCCGGTAGATTTCTCCCTGCCAGAGAGCTTTTCTTTCTCGGGTGTTTTTCGCCCCGCAGCGGTGGCGGAATAATTCTTCGAGGATGGAATGAGGCTTAGGGTTCCCTCGGGACCCCGGGGGCCAAAGATGACCCCCAGAGGTTGGCCAGGGTGGCCACACCCCTAGCCGGCGCGGCGAGGGGGGCGCCACCCCTAGGTATGCCCCCCTGGTGGCCCCCCTCTAGCTCCCCTCTTGGCTGTGTTCCTCCTCTGGACTTTTAGGTACCCCCGGATGTCCCCCTTCTTCTTCTGATCTTCTGAAATATGGTATCTCGATGGTGCTTTTTCCATCAGATTTCTGGTCCCGGTGTTTATTCTCCAAAAATTATAAAACATGCAAAATAAGATAAAATAACATAAGAGATGCATCATAACATGAAATATATCGATGAATAACAGAAAATTATGATATAAAATAGTGATGCAAAATGGACGTATCAAAGGTCTAGGAGCACCGGCCTTGCGAGCCTCCCATCTCTTCCAATAACCATGCATGGCAAGAGCAATGCACTTGTGAGCACCCTTCTATGTGTCTTCATAATCCTCATCATCCTCATCCACTTCTTCTATCCGAGCAACAGCCTTAGACTTCAAGGCGAGGTTGGGTGGCTTTCCAACTCCTCTTGAGCGAGCGAGAGCATCATCCGTGCTCTTGTGAGGTAGGGATATGGCTATGAACTCACTAAGAACACCAATGGATTTGAGTGAGTTGTAGTACGATCTTGTTCTAATGCTAGTGGGGAGGTTCTTTTCGAAAGGAGTTATGGACTTGACAAACTTCCTCTTGATCCACTCATCGGAGATTTCCTCTTTTCCAAAGTCCCTCAATTGGTTGCCAAGGGTGACAACTCTTCTATATAGCTCCTCGGGACTTTCATCTTCAAGCATAACGAAGTTCTCGGACTTGTCAAGAGCCACATCATACTTGGAGGATTGGATGGTAGCATTGCCTTGAAACAAGGTTTCAAGTTTATCCTAAGCCTCCTTGGCGGTCTTGATACCGCGGATGTGTTTAAGATGTTCTCTTGGGAGAGCCTTCTGGATAGTGACAAGATTGGTCTTGTTGAGTTTAAATTCAACGTCTTCTCTTGGAGTCAAGTTGTTTGCATCGTGAGGATGAAATCCATGGAGAACACTTCTCCACAAGGCGGTGCAAGATCCTAAAATATGAGACTCTATATCGAACTTCCAAGAAAAGAATTCGTTAGTGTTAAGCATGGGAGAAAGTCCAACATTTAGAATGCGTGGCATTGTAGCAATAGGATGGATAGTGTCATAATTGGGAGGTGGTGGAACTTTTGAGTTAGACCCCAAACCGTTATCCGATTGAGACTTGGAGCCTTCGGAGCTCCCATCGCTCTTAGCCTTTTTATCGGTTTTCGCCTTGTCTTTCGCCTTGGCTACAACAATGTTAGATTCCATTTCGGCGATGTCCGGAATGGACTCATCATCCGAGCTAACATCATCGGCAGTGAGAGGTGGTTCCTCAGACTCCTTGGTTTTCCCCATCATGGCCTCCAACATCTTCTTTATGCTAGAAACCTCCGAGCCAACACTAGAGCTAACCTTGGACAATTCGGTTTGGAGGGTTCCAACCGTTTCTTGTAGGTTAGTTATAGTGACGGCCATTTTGGCGATTTCCGCACAAGAACCGTCGGGCTCATTTTCATTGACCATTATACTCTTAGGCAGTTAAGCCCTTAGCAAGAGCCGAGACTCTAATACCAATTGAAAGTGCACTATGGTCAACTAGAGGGGGTGTGTGAATAGATTGACCACCAATTTTCTTCTTTTCCTTTTAATTAGGGCTAAACAAGATAAGGTAAGGTTCTCTAGATGTGCAACTAGGTGAGCAACCTAAGTGATACAAGATAAGATACGCAATGGAAGTAAAACGAAAGGCAACAAGATAAACCACAAGTGTAAACAAGGAGACAAGGATATGTTTCCCGTAGTTCCTTCTCAAGAGAAGTACGTCTATGTTGGAGAGGTGGGGAGCCACCTAGGCGCTCCTCAATAGCACGGTTGTGCACACCTTATTCTCCTTGAGCTTCTCCGGTGAGGGAGATTCTCGTTTACACTATGAGGTCGACTTGAAGGCGTTGACCAAACCTTTACACGAGGTTGAGGACACTCCACAAGATGGATGGTGGCTCTCAACGAATCCGAAGCTTCTTGCAACAAGGTGGAATCTACAAGCACACGGTCTACTAAGGTTTTTAAGCCTCAAGTAGGATTCTAGATATAATAGGATGTGTGGATGGATTTGAAATTCCTTTGGTGTAATCACGGATCTAGGTCTCCTCTAGCTCTCCACAAAGTCTCGGAGTGTTTGGGTGGTTTGAGAGGGAGATCTAGGAGGTTAAAGCTTTCATTAATGGCTAGGAGAGAGAGTGGAAAAAGCTTGGCATTTATGAGGTAGGGGAAGGGCTTTAAATACCCCTTCCCCAATGTGGCTGTTGAGCAGTCCACGCAGCACCGGAGGCTCCGGTGGTCTTCACTTGCGCGCACACACGCAGCTCGTTTGCTTCATTCTGGATCCTTCAGGGCGGAGACTACGGTGGTGCTGGCGAAGGTTCCGCGCACCGGAGGCTCCGCTGCAGCCTCCGCTCTTATGCACTCGAAGGTGTTTTTAGCGGAGGCTACGCTGGAGGTGCCACCGGAGGCTAGCCCCACAGTGGGGCAGTGGAGCCAGCGGAGGCTCCGGTGGTTTCGGCGGAGGCTTCACCCACCGGATGTTCACCGGAGGCTCCGCTGCAGCTTCCGCTCTTATGCACCCGAAGGTGTTTTTAGCGTAGGCTACACCGGAGGTTCCATCGGAGGCCAGCGCCTGGAAGTAGCTAGGAAATGCATGCCGCGGAGGTTCCGGTGGTTTCACCGGAGCCTCCACTGATTGCAAAAATGGCACCCCAACTTTGTTTCTTCGAGCTCTTCCCTTTAGAAACATTTTTGTAACCCATTGAGATTGTATACTTGATGAACCTGGACATTTTCATATATATCAAGTAGGACCTGCAAGTACTCTCATATAGACATTAGTCCTATAGTTATGTTGTCATCAATTATCAAAACAGAAGATGATCTTTCAGGCGGCCCTATCTTTGGGGCCGGTCGTTCCGGATTCGGATGGATCACTACAGCCTCAATTTCTTATTGGACCAGAGGCTATCCACAGTGCCGCAACATCAGTGGATCAGCAAGCTCTTTGGCTTCGATTTCACCGTCGAGTACCATCGGGGGTGCCTTAACACCGTCGCCGACGCCCTGTCTCGTCGCGACGCCGACCACGACACAGCCGTCGGCGACTCCGAGGGGGCGGCGCTCTGCATCCGCTCGAGGCCACCTTCGCCCTCTTCGCCGACATCCGTCGGCCACTTCAGAAGCGCCAGACGCTCGGCTCCTTCGTCAGCGACTTGATGTTGGGGAGCTGGCGGAGCCGTGGCGCCTGGTGGATGGCTTGCTCCTGGATGGACGCCGTATCTTCGTGCCGGACCATGATGACCTCCGTCACCAGGTGCTGCTGATGGCACACTCGGCGGCCACGAGGTTGTGTAGAAAACCCTCCATCTTCTACGCGCTAACTTCTTCATCCCCGATGATCGGGCCCTGGTCCGAGACTGGGTGCGGTCTTGTGTGACGTGCCAACGCAACAAGACGGAGACGCTGCGACCGGCTAGGATGCTGCGGCCCTTGGAGGTACCCTCTCAGGTCTGGGCTGATATCTCCATGGACTTCATCGAGGGCCTTCGCAAGGTGGGCGGCAATTCCGTCATCCTTACAGTGGTCGACCGCTTCTCCAAGTATGCCCACTTCATCGCGCTCGGCCACCCTTACACTACAACATCCGTGGCTCGTGCCTTCTTCGACGGCATCGTCCACATCCACGGGTTTCCCTCTTCGATCGTCAGTGATCGGGACCCGGTGTTCACGGGGAATGTCTGGCGCGATCTCTTCAGGATGACGGGGGTGAAACTCCGCTAGAGCATGGCCTTCTACCCTCAGATGGACGGTCAATCGGAGGTGGTCAATAAGGTGATTGCCATGTATTTGCGTTGCGTAACAAGTGATCGCCCTCGCGCTTGGGTGGATTGGCTCGCGTGGGCGAAGTACTGCTACAACACCTCCTATCACTCCGCCCTGCGCGCCACGCCATTTGAGGTGGTATACGGCCGGCCGCCCCTGCCTATACTACTGGTTGACCCGGCGACAACCTTGACGGAAGCGGCGGGAGATCTCATTCGCAGCCGCGACGAGATGCTTGCGGAGGCACGGCAACGCCTCATTCAGGCCCAACAGCTGGCCAAGCACTACTACGACGACCACCATCACGAGGCGGAGTTCGCAGTGGGCAATTGGGTGTGGCTGCGTCTTCCGCACCGCTCTACTTAGTCCCTGCACCCACGTGCCAAGCGCAATCTGGGTCCTCACTACGCCGGGCCATTTGCCGTCTTGGAGCGCATCAGGAAGGTGGCCTACTGCCTTCAACTTCCGGCCGGAGCTCGCATCCACGACGTTTTTCATGTGGAGCTGCTCAAGCCTTTCCGTGGGGAGCCATCGGCAGCCACACCCGCACTTCCTTTGACCTCCGACGGGCGCCTTCTTCCAAGCCCGGCGAAGGTGTTGAAGCCCAGCTACGTCACAGAGTGTGGTACTTGTTGATTCAGTGGGAGGGCCTTCCGGAGGACGAAGCCACTTGGGAGCGGCGTGATAAGTTCAGCCAGCACTACCCCGACTACCAGCTCGAGGACGAGCTGTTTGCGCAGGCGGGAAGAGATGTTATGACCGGGGTTACTTATACCCGGAGGAGGCCCACTAGGCAGGATTAGTTAGGGGCTTAGCCCACCAATTATCGTATTTTCATTAGCATCTTCATTATATAAGGAGTTGTAAGGACTCCATGGAAAATCAAGCAATAAGACTATTCTATTTGCTCGGCTCCCAGAGGAGCCGGAATCCCTAAACCCTAGCCGCCGCCTACCCTCGCTTGCCTCCTCCCTCGCGCACGACGGCGCCCAGCCACCAGCGACCGCGAGCCAGGCCGCGCACAGCGCCCTCCTTCCCCTACAATCTCCGCCCTCGACCCGGTAGAACCCTAGCCCCTACCACTCTACTTCTTCTCTTAAAAAAGAGTTTAGATTCTAAGAGAAAATCGTCAGAGCCATATGGAAAGCCCGAAAAAGTATGTCACAAGATCTTAAAGACCCCAAAGAACCTCGCAAAGAGAACTCTAAAACAGAAAAATGAGGATGTTGTGGATTAAGATGGTGAGACAGAGGGAACAGGCAGGAAGAGGGAGATGAGACACTGGGAGGTTTTATAGTCCAAGAAGAAGATGAGCCTATGGAAGATCTCAGTGAGGAAGAAGAGGAAGAGGACCGGTAAAGCTTTTTGTCTTCTGAAACTGTGGACGTAGTCATAGTGTGTGCTATTCCTACGGAGAACAAAAAATAATCATCAGCACAAAAGCAGTCAATCGATGAAAATAAATAACTTAGGTTCCAAGAGAAAATCGCCAGAGCAATACAATTCCGAATATGGAAGGCGTCCCTGCATTTTCCACACAACCTTGTAGATGAGGCATCTGAACCTGTGGAGCATACTGTCACGCCCATCAGCCACATCTTGCATTCCAATTTCCAACAGATACCGCCATCGGATCCTGCACAAACACACGCAGAATCCGAATTAGCCATTTCATGCACAGACATAGATAGTGATCGCCATCAAAGCGCAAAGCTACTACTGGTACTAGTACAAGCTATTGATATGTGCTGAGCTGATCAGATGATCAAGAACTGGGCGAGCCGGCCAAGCTGTCTATCTGCTGCATCAGATCCCGCACCTCCTCCTCGCCCATCCCCTCCCACTGTTGTTCCATCTCCTCCGCGGCGGCGGCGACCAGGTCTTCCACCTCGACGTCCATCTCCGCCTGCTCATCCTCGAGCAGCTCGTGCCATATCATGTCCGTCGTTATGCAGCCTGCGCCCTCGGTCTTGACGGTCGGGACGGCCGCCTCAACGACGCCGGCCGCTAGTGCCAGCTCCTCGAAGGTGAAGCCGTCCTCCGCCGTCGGTGGCGAGGAGACGGCGTCGATAAGCCGACGCTTCCTCTTGCCTTCGACGACGGGCGGCGCGTCGCCGTCGCCGGCGATGAGGCCGCTGCGCGCCAGGCTGTCAAGGAAACCCGGGTTCCTGATCGCGCGCGCGAGGAAGGCCTTGCACTGCTCCTGCCGCCGCTCGGTGCCCCGCACGCGGTGCTCCATGTCGAGCAGCGTGGCGCGCGCCGCCTCCTGCTGCCCCTTGAGCCGTGCCAGCTCCCGCTTCAGCGCCTCCCGGTCCCGCCGCAGCCGCTCCAGTTCCCCCTCCACGACGCCGAAGCCGCCGGCTGACTCCGCGCACGATGGTAAGGCCGGCCCGCGGCGGCCGGTGTCGGGTCCTCGGCGGCGCCGGATGCCGGCGAGGAGGTGGCGCTGCCCGCCGAGGAAACCAGTGTTGGCGAACTCCCACCTGTCCGGGTTCACCTTACGGAATCCCTGCAACCAGAAAACCACATCACACATTTCATCGTCAGTAAACGAGAGGAGTAATCAGCAGAGAACCACATCACATTTCGTCGTCAGTGAGACAAGTGAACGTACGTAGGTGTTGAGCTGGCGGAGGAAGCTGGAGAAGTTGGCGTGCTTGAAGTGGAGCGGGAGGAGGCGGGCGGCGAAGGCGTGCGGGTCCCACACCACGAAGCTGTTCCGCGCGGCGCCCCACGACACCACCGCGTCCGTCGACGGGTCCTCCACCATGTCGAACGTCTTGGCCAGGAACGGCGCCACCGCCGCGGCCGCCGCGAGGTCCATCGGCGTCGGCGCGTGGAGGCAGCAGTCCGCGTCGTCGTCGTCCAGCACCACCATCTCGGGCTCCTCCTGCTTGATGTCCGTGGTTACGGCGGTGAGGGAGTCCATCTGGCGAGTGTATCCGGTGTAGTGTTCGTTCGTTCTGTCGGATTTGGGCATTTGGCGGGAGTGGAGAGTGTGGGGTTGGAGTATTTATAGGAATGGGGATAAGACATTCTGGAAAGTACTAGAAAGGGGATGTATGGTGAGTGTCTGATGGTGGATATTTTCGTTGGAAGTTTCTCACGAACGCTAGAGCTCACTCGTGAGTTGGCTTATTTCCCGCGGTCCCTGGGCGATTTGATTTGATGGTTGATGTGGTTGGCGAGTGACTTTTTTTCTTTTTCTTTTTTGAGAATACGGTGGTTACCAGCGACTGCTCGGAAGAATCGGCCATGCTCCGAGCTTGGGCTGGGTCCCAATATGATTCTGGCCCAGTACATCACGAGTGCAGGCAACGATGGTGCTAACAGATTTGGCCAGCAAGCCGTTTTCCTGTACCTCTTCGCTCGAGGCGATTAACGGCGGCGATCACCAAACCTGCCGGTATTCATCTCCGTTTCGACGTCCAACCCGTTTCCCAAACTCCCTCGGAAGCTCGGGCTGATCCAGGAGCCTTGGTTCTCGGGGAGGGTTTGGTTTCCAGGGGGCGCGCGGATAGGAGAAGGGGCGATCGTCATGGCGGAAAGCAATCGGGCGAGCGAGGGCAGGGCGCAGTACCACGAGGTGGATGCGTTGCTGCGGAATCTGAAACTTCATGGGGAGGAACTGAATGACGTGGTCCTTGGCAAGGAGGAGATCGGGCTATGGCCGGAGGTGAAGTGGCTTGCGGCCGCGAGGGTGCTGACAAAGAAGGCGTTCGGCTTGGAAACCCTCAAGAGAACCATGCTGGCGGCATGGAATCCTGCACATGAGATCAACTTCAGCGAGATCGAGCCAAATCTGTTTGTGTTACAGGCGCATTGCTTGGGTGATTGGAAAAGGATGATGGAAGAGGGCCCGTGGTTGTTCCGCGGGAGTGCGGTGATGCTTGAGCCTTTTGATGGATCGACGATCACCCCTACTGTGATTCCGTCTAAGGTTCAAGCATGGATACAGATTCATAAGGTACCACCGTTATTTCGCAAGATTGAAATTCTTACTCAGTTGGCGAGCAGGGTGGGGGAAGTGGTCAAGATGGAGATGGTGGCGGTACAGACGAGGATGGGAGTTTTCCACCGGGCTCGAGTAAACCTGGAATCGACCAAACCATTGGCGAGGTTTGTACCGCTGACACCGGAGGGCTGTGAGCGAATGTTTTTACAAGTGAAGTATGAGAAACTACCCAAATACTGTGAGCACTGTGGACTTATGGGTCACACGTACATGGAGTGTGGATCCGGTGAGCATGGCGAGGAGGACAGACAATTTGGAGCATGGATGATCTCTGAAGAATCGCACTGGAAGCAGGGTACACCGGGTATGAAACCGGGGGGTTTTGGTAGAGGCCAGGGACAACGAGGCTATGGCATGCATAGTGAGAATGGAAGAAACAATCGAGGTGGCCGTGGGAGTTTTTATGGACGAGATGGTGCTGGAGAGCGGGAGCGTCGTAAGTGGGTGCCGCGAGGTGGAGCAAAGGGCCAGAAGAGTAACTCAACCGAGGCTGGTTTTGGGGACTCAGATGATCTCAATGACACAGCAGCAAGCCCGTTGAAACAGGCAGCCGGTGAGGAGAGTGGTAGTTCGTCGGCACCGCCGGGGGCTTGTAAGAAGCTGAATATGGATGATGTCGGGGTGGTTGGGAGCACACCTGTCCCTCCCCCACCGCCGCATTATGCAACTCCCAAGGAGAGGAAGAAACTGAAACAGGCGGAGGAAGAGACAAAAGGTGTAGCACAACAGAAGATGGGCAACTCAACTAAGGGTACAAAATCGGCGGCCCCTCTCGAAGGGGACCGCCGGGACCAATGAGTGCAATGGCACACAACTGTCGCGGTTTGGGAGGCGCGGCGACAGTGAAGGAGATCCGTGACCTTGCACGGAGGCATGCCCCCACGGTGCTTTTTTGTTTTCGAGACTCAACTTCATAGAACTCGTGTTGAACGTCTAGCACCGTCTTTAGGCTTTGATAAAGCTTTTGCTGTTAGCAGCTCAGGTTGGAGTGGTGGAATTGGCTCGTTATGGAACAATAATATATCAATAGAAATTTTACCGTACTCCCAGTATCATATTGATGCAATCATCACAGAGTGAGGGAAAGAACTATGGCGTATCACGGGGGTTTATGGAGAGGCTCAAACGAGCGAACGCCACAAAACGTGGAATATGCTGAAATATATTCGTTCCTCGTCTGATTTACCCTGGGTTTGCCTAGGGGATTTTTAATGAAGTCCTGCACCGTCATGAACATGTGGGTGTGCAGGAGAGAAGTTATTCACAAATTGAAGGTTTCAGAGATATGATAGATGTGTGCGCGTTACAGGACTTGGGTTACCAAGGAAATAGTTGGACGTACGAGAAGAGAGTCGCTGGAGGTTCCTTCTGCAAAGTACGGCTTGATCGCGCGCTTGCTTCTTCTGGATGGTGCACGCGATACCCGATGGCAACGCTGCGCCACCTCACGGCGGCGTCCTCGGACCACTGTCCCATTCTGCTTACATGGGATAGCCTGGCACGAGTTGGACGCAGGGGAGCTGATGGCGCAGTCTTTCGGTATGAGATCATGTGGGAGCGGCATGAGAACTTACAACAAACACTCGAGCATGAGTGGAATCAACATGGGCGTGCGGGAACCCTTGTAGAATTGTAGGAAAAACTTACTGCAGTCACTGGAGCGTTACAAAGGTGGGGAAAGAACACTTTTGGTAGTGTACGGATGGAAATACAATGCTTGTGGGATGATCTGAAGAGAATGCGAGAAGAACCGTCGCGTACGGGGCCGACGCACGCTGAGTTGAAGGTGGTGGAGCGGCTACTTGAGCTTGATCAGCGAGAGGAGATTATATGGCGACAACGATCCCGTGTCCAATGGCTAGCGAAGGGAGATAATAATACGAGATTCTTTCATTCGTGTGCTAGTCAGCGGAAGAAAAGAAACAAAATTACTCGCCTGACTAAAACTACAGGAGAGGTGACGGAGGATCCAAGGGAGATGGTGGAAATGACTAACCGTTTTTATTGTGATCTCTACAGGTCCAAGGGAACGGAGAACATGGAGGAAGTACTCAATACAGTCCCTGTCCGTGTTACAAATAAGATGAATGAGGGTCTCATAGCAACTATAAAGTTGAAAGAAGTTAAAGACGCCTTGTTTCAGATGTTTCCTACCAAGGCCCCGGGGCCTGACGGGTTGCCAGCACATTTCTTCCAGCGTAATTGGGAGTTATGCGGTGACGAGGTTACCCAAGTGGTGCTGCGAGTGCTGCGAGGTGAGGATGATCCGACCATCTTCAATAAAACATGTATAGTCCTCATTCCGAAAGTGGATAAACCTGAAGACTTGGGTCAGTTTCGTCCTATCAGTCTGTGCAATGTGGTCTACAAGGTAGCGTCGAAGGTTCTTGCCAACAGATTGAAACAGATTCTTCCAGAGATTATTTCAGAGGAGCAATCTGCGTTTGTGCCAGGTAGACTAATAACATATAATATTATCACTGCATATGAGTGCCTGCATTTTATGAAAAGAAACAAGGCGGTGAAGCATAGATTCTGTGCACTTAAACTCGATATGAGGAAGGCGTATGACCGTGTGGAGTGGACGTATCTGAGGGCCATCATGTGCAAGCTTGGTTTCCACAACACATGGGTTGATACAGTGATGAGGATGGTGAGTACAGTAACATTCTCAGTTCTGTTTAATGGGGAACGTCTCGAGGAGTTCACGCCCTCAAGGGGAATTCGCCAGGGTGATCCAATATCGCCTTATTTGTTCTTGTTAGCAGCGGAGGCCCTTTCGTGCCTCTTAAAATTCAAAAGTCAATCATCAAACCTCCAAGGATTACAGGTGGCCGCTACTGCCCCGGCAGTAAATCACCTCCTCTTCGCAGATGATAGCCTGTTGTTTTTCAAAGCAAATGAAGCGAGCGCGGGAGAAGCAAGAGATGCAATGGAAGCCTACTGTAAAGCATCTGGTCAACGTGTCAATTTGGACAAATCCTCTATTTTCTATAGCAAAAGATGTCCAACAACGATACGGGATGCTCTGAAAATCATACTCAATGTGCAGAAGGAGGCGTTGAGCGAGAGATACCTGGGGATGCCGTCTTCGGTGGGGCAAGCCACAAACGGAGCTTTCAAATTTTTGAAAGACATAATATGGAAGAGGATCCAGGGATGGATAGAACAGTGCCTTTCGGCTGGAGGAAAGGAGATACTCATCAAATCGGTCGTACAGGCCATACCCACCTTCTCGATGGCATGCTTCAAATTACCGAAAGGTTTGTGTGAGAATATCAATACCTTGATTCGGAAGTTTTGGTGGGGTAGCAAGGATGGGAAACTGAAAATGTCTTGGGTTTCATGGGAAGAGATGACGAAAGCAAAATATGCGGGAGGTATTGGATTCCGCGATATAGAGTTGTTCAACTTGGCACTTCTGGCTAGGCAGGGGTGGCGATTACTTATGAACCCGGAGACGCTAAGTGCAAAGGTTCTTAAGGCGGTTTATTTCCCTCAGTCAAGTTTTCTGAATGCCGAGCTGGGATCTCACCCCTCCAAAATATGGAGATCGGTCATGGAAGGGAGGGGGGTCTTGACCCAGGGACTCATCCGTCGTATTGGGACGGGAGCGGATACACACCCATGGAATGATCAATGGCTGCCCCGAGATGGCGCATTGCGGCCGTTTGCTTGTTTACTGGACGAACACCCGATACGGGTAGCGGAATTCATCAACCAGGCTGAGAAGAGATGGGACATAAACAAGTTACTGGCATTCTTTCTTCCAATGGATGTTCAGGTGATACAAAATATACCGATCAGCACGAGACCCCAGCCAGACTTTTGGGCATGGCACTATGAGAAGCGGGGAGTTTTTAGCGTGCACTCGGCTTACCGAATGCTGGCGACTACCAAGGATACACGGGATGCCTGGTTGGATAGTGCAGCATCGAGTTCGGACACAACAGGAACAGCCCAGAGCTAGACTACACTTTGGAGTATTCGGATCCCTGCGAAACTGAAGAATTTCTTGTGGCGTTTGGCCAAGCAATCGCTGCCGACAGGGGACGTTCTTCACTACCGACACATTGCACCCACGAGTGTGTGTGGAATTTGCGGAGCAGAGGATTCTTGGAGGCATTCTTTGCTAGACTGTACGATGGCCCGATGCGTTTGGGCACTGGCAGATGAGGAGATGACCGAGCATATGAGTCAGGTGCAGGAACCGGGGCTAGAAGATGGTTATTCACAATGATGGAATCATTACCGCATGACCAGCTTGTGAGGATGTGCGTAACGCTTTGGGCGCTGTGGTATGCGCGACGAAAGGCAATTCACGAGGGTGTATTTCAGAGCCCGCTGAGTACACATAGTTTTGTGATCAACTTTATCTCTGAGCTGGAACAATCACAGCAGATGGTTTCCGCGAGGAGCACAAGGGCAATGGCAGTATCGGGTAATATTAGCTGGTGTCCACCTAGAGCTAGAGCAGCTAAGATCAATGTGGACGCGGGAGTGGCACGAAAACGGGAGAAAGGTGCCGTTGCTGCGGTTGCAAGAGGTGAGGACGGCTCATATCTAGGAGCATCTGCAGTAGTTTACGAGGGGATTATTGATCCCGAAACGTTGGAGTCTATGGCTGTGCGAGAAGGATTATGTTTGGCCCAAGATCTTCTACTCACACGGATAACTATTGCTAGCGATTGCTTGAACGTTGTGGAGGCGCTGAAGGAGAAGAATCTCGGGAGGTTCAGCACCATACTACATGAAATAACAGCCACGGCCGGGGGTTTCGCCGAGGCTACCTTTGTGCATGAGAGGCGAGCTTCCAACACCGAACCTGACAAGTTGGCGCAGCAGATTTTAGGATCGTCCTCGGGACGATACACTTGGCTTGGTTCTATACCTACGGGTATTTGTATCCCTAGATTTTTTATTCAATAAATACCAGATTGTGTGCTAAAAAAAAAGATTTGGTCAACAATGCTCTCGTTTCAATCCATGAGAAAATTTCGAAAAAAAAACACTATCATGGTTTGAAAAAGCCACCACGATACGTTAGGGCAAGTACTCAGTTCTAACACGTACAAAAAACACGGATTCATCTTGTCTCGGCAAGATCTATGACGATGGAAGGAGCATGATGCCGATGGCGGCTTGCTTCGAATGTCGTTCGGGTTCTTGACGCATATAGAGGGAGAAGAGAACTGAGACTGGGGGGGGGGGGGGGGCATAGCCACGGCGGGGGATGGTGAGAGCTATGCATTATTTACCAGTAGCTAGCGGTGGCGGCCAGCCTCACCACTATTGGTGTTGGATATTTTATGAGATGGCCTAGGTGGATTGAAAAAAAAGTGTGGGTATATATGCTAACGAGTTGGCCCTACCTCTTGTTTAACAGCCGTTTGACCGAGACGGCCACCGGTTGCCACGTCATCCTAATAGAGGGGCCCGCCCATCAGTTTTGGGGTTAAACTAGCGTCAGGGACGAATCCGTGTTTTCTGTTACATGTTAGCGGTCAGGCGATTGTTTTCTAAAACCCTAACGTATGTCGCACCCGGACTTCTAGAGGATACTCGCAGTTCCGTTGAACAGTAGTTGATTGGATTACGGGGCTTACCGGCACCCGCATCTCTTACGAGTAGGCCAACACACGTATGTGTGACAACCAACCCCTACTGTTCATCGTCTACGTAAACCATCCCATAGAAATCAGGATACTACCATTGACGTACTTCATACCATACACACATGGTACGTCAACGGCGTTTAACAGAATGATAGCACAACATATCTCTAAAACACAAAAGATTGAAATAAGTTGCAAATAGCTCTCACTAGAGCAGAGATAGCAAATACAATCATCCAGAGGACACATGTCCCAACATATCATCATTACCACACAACAGAAGCATCCAAAATGTCTGAGTACAGACAAGATCCAAATAGGCTTAAGAAGCCGGAAATGAAAAGACGGAGCCCATCCACGATGTCTCGGATCCTGCCCGGGGTCCGCTATCTAATCGTCAGCAGCCTCGTCAAACTCCACGTAGTAGCCATCACGAGGATCCTCGTAAGCGTAGTCTGCGGAAACCACAGCCCCAAAGGGGTCAGTACATAAACGTACTGGCAAGCAAGACTCACAGTTCACCAAAGTGTAACCCGTCAACACCAAGCACAGATGCTTTGGGTTCAACGGAAGAAAGGGGTGATACAAAAGATGCGGCAGCTGGCTGCACTAACCAACTACAGAATACAACTACAACTTCCGGCTAACAGAAAAGGAGATAAGGTAGCGTATCGTAACCAACTACAACTAACTCCAAACAAACCCATCCTGGACCTCGCCCCTTATCCAAAGAAGCAATCCGAGGATAACTCACACAGTTGGATTAATGATGGTTCAAGTTATTGTGTCAATAGAACTGTTACTAGTCAAATTGTCATTAGTTAGGTGTAAGTTGTTCTGAGTACTTGTTAGCCAGTACTTTCACCAAGTTAACCATAACCGCGGAAAACACGGCTTATCGAGAAGATTTAACCTTGCAGGGGTGCACCAATTTGGCCATACACGTAAGAATAACCCGCCAGATGGAATGCCTCCCACCAAGCGGGGCACTCAACACAACTCAACTCTTCTTCGCATCAAGCCCAAAGAACCCCGTGCAGTGAGCGCACGGCTAATCAAGCCCCACGAAGAAAAGGGGACCCTCATAGCACTCTAAGAACGTGTCTCCCTAAATGCCGACTACAAAAGTTCCACCCTGGTACCAAGGGTTCGCACCTGCATATGCATGCGGCAAATGGAAAACCCGAACTAAATGAGGCGATTTGGACGAGATGCGAATCGAATCAAATTGAGGGGGGCGCCCATACACGCTTCCCACATGCGGATAGTGCGCTCATCATGGATCAGTAGACAAGACCCTTTTCCTAATTAGGGTCGACACTAGCAGGCCTCAAAACCACGCCGGGCCTCCTGCCGGTGCCTTATCAGCAAATTATTATTACCTCAAAATTAACAGGTTGTTGTTTAACATCGAGCCCCAGAACATGATAGGAATATAGTAACAGAAAGTAACGGGTAACAGACTCGAGCAGAACAACCCTAAGCATGCTAGTAAGACACGGGCAACAAGCAATGGGGTGATAGGTGTGGAGGTGAGGCTATGTCAGGGTTAAAGATAACATGTGATAGGTTCGTAACAGAAGCAACGATTCATAGGGCTAGCAGAAGTAGACAACGGAAAGTATCGGTAACCAATGTTGAAAGGAACACAGTGGTTCATGTGAGTGAATACTTGCCTGCAAACTCAGTAGCCTGGTACTGAGCTAGATCCTCAGAAGGGGTGTCGTAAAGCTCGTCTGTCTCAACGTCGTCGTCTATTCGAGAAGAAGCAAACAAACAACGCAAGGAGATAAACAATCAATAACATGGCATAATGCACAATCATGGGATGATGCATGACCATTTAATTGATGCATCAAAATAAACTAGTTGACATGGTAACAACATGATTAAGTGGACCCACATGCAATTTGAGTTGCATATGAAAGCCCATGAATTAAGGTTGGAATAATTGTTTTACAACTAATCAACAGGTGAAAGTGGATTAGTATGATGCATGGATGAGGAAAACAGAAAAATAACAACAATAGAAACAATTTTGAAATAAGGTTTACCAAGTTTGGAATTTTAGTTATTAAGTTAAGGAATTTTGGTTCCTTAAAGGTGTTACACAAGCATTTGTTGTTTTCACCAATTTTAAATGTTCAAAACAAATAACAAAATTCATATTTGGGAAGTACACAAAATTTTAGGTGGATTACATGTTTCAATTATTGAAAAAGGAATTAAGATGAATTATTTATGAATTAAACAAGTTAAACAAGATTTTAATGAATTAAATTCAAGTATGAATTTTATTTGAATTTTATTTGTTCAAAACATAAATTCGAATTCATAGTTGAAAAGTTTATCCTTTTCTAGTTTGAAAACATATTTCATAAGTTCAAAAATAATTTAATTTGAGCAAGTTATGAATTTAGCAATTTTAAATGATTTAAACAAGGTTTAAATTATTTAACCAATTATAATTATTCAAAACATGAAACAAAGTTTATATTTGCAAAGTACATGAAAAATGGGATGGAAAACATATTTTATTTGTTGAGTTTGGAATTTTTTATGCCCAAGTTATGAATTTTGCAAAATTAAGTGAATTAAACAAGAAGTCAAATATTTCACGAATTTAAAATATTCAAAATAGTAAACAAATTTTATATTTGCGTAGAGATTTAAAATGGAGTGGTTTACATGTTTAAAGTTTTGCAATTGGAGTTTCCAAACAAAAATTATTGAATTACCAAGTTTAAGCATTTTTATGGTTTATAGAAATAACTATGGACCTAGAAAAGATACATGGACTTGGAAAGAAATTAACAGGGACCTAGATAAATGTAGCAGGGACTTGGGTGCAAAGTGGAGTGGATCTGGATCTAGGAAAACAAATGAAAAAAGATGGGTTTTAGTTGCAGGGGGGGGATTCGAACCCCTGCCCTCCTGCCTGCGCGCAGTGGACAGCAACCAACTGGGCTAGTGCTGGGTTCGTGACAGGGAAACAACCGCAGGGGGGTTAAGGTTCAGAAACTGTCCACTGAAACAATTCGAAAAAGGAGCAGAAAAGGTGGGGTGTCTGGGATTCGATCCCGCGAGCGCTGGGTGCACGCGCAGTGAGCGCTGCCAACAGGCTGCTGCGGCTGGTTTGATGGATAGGGGGCTGGGTTGGTTTTGAACCTCACATGCGGCCTAACTGAACCTGCAAGCGAACGCACAGGCGTCCTTCTCTGTGGACGAAAACAGAGCAACGACGCATCCATGGCCGGAAAATTCGAGGTGTACCGCACGGAAACGAGGGGTTCAAGCTAGCAGAATGGAAAGAGGGGCTTACCCTCTTCGCAGGGGTGGTTTCTGCGCGGCCGGAGGGTGACGGAGGTGACGGCGGCGAGGTCCGGCGAGCGGCGGCCGGCCGTGGAAGGAAACGGTGGCGCCTCCCCAACAGCGGCGGCGGAGGTGGGAGAGAGGAGGGAGAGGATGCGGTTAGGGTTAGGGTTAGGGTTTTCGCACCGGGGTGAGGTGTAGATATAGGAGGGGGGTGGGGTGGAGCAGTAGGGGCAGCACGTCGCTGTCTCCATTGCTGTCGTCAGCGTACGGAGGTTGGGGGAGATGGTAACGGGCTGCAGCTTGGGTGGGCTGGGCCTGCCCTCCCCTGAGCGTTTTTTCCTTTTTATTTTGTTTTGTTTCTTTTTTTTTGCTGAAATAGAAATAGGAAGAAAGGAGGGGTTTTTGGTGGTTAGAAAAAAATTAGGAAAAATTGGTTATAGGTTAGGCATTTCAGAAACACCATTGTACCACTTTTGTTTCCCAACAAAATTTAAATTATGTTGGTTTTTGAAATTTGGTTGGATTTGCATGAATTTTGATATCAAGTGGATAATTAAAAGAATCACTTAAATAATTTGAACCACCAAGCTTAAATGAACAAAAGATGGAAGTGATTTGTAATTTTTATAAATTTCAAATAGTTGCTGTTTGTAATTTTATTTGAATTTGAAAGCAAATTGAATTTAAGTGAAATATCAAAAGGAATAAATCACTAGTTTGATTTTTCCATTTTCATAGAAACAAATTGATGTTTTATTTGAACTTTTTATTTGGAAAAATTGTAACATAACAAGTATGAAACAAAGGTTTGAATATTGTTTGAATTTCAATTGTGAAAACAAAGAAAAACAGATGCAAACAAAAGGAAAACAAATGCAATGATTAAGATGCCATGATGCAAAACAATAATAAAGCAAGAAACAAACATTCTAGGGTGGTTTTCATACTTGGGATGTTACAAAACGCCCCCCCTCGAAGGAATCGCGCCCCGAGATTCCTACTGAGAAGAGAAAAGGTCTGGATACTTCTTGCGAAGATCCTCTTCGGTCTCCCACATTGCCTCTTTATTGGAATGATGAGACCATTGCACTTTCAAGAACTTGGTGCTCTTGTTGCGAGTCTTACGCTCGGTCTCATCGAGAATACGAACAGGGTGCTCCTCATAAGATAGATCATCTTGCAGTTCAATGGAATCATGATCAACTGCACGATCTGGATCTTTGAAACACCTCTTGAGCTGTGACACGTGAAACACATCGTGCACCTTGGATAGTTTTTCTGGAAGTTCAAGACGATAGGCATTTTCCGCACGCCTTGAGAGAATGTTGAAAGGACCAATGTATCTTGGTGCAAGCTTTCCTTTCACACCAAAACGATGAGTGCCTCTGAGGGGAGTTACACGGAGATATGCTTTGTCACCAGGTGCATAGATCATATCCCTGTGCTTGCTGTCATAGTAGCTTTTCTGACGAGACTGAGCAATCTTGAGATTGTCACGAATGATGCGAACTTTCTCCTCGGCTTCCTTAACAATGTCAGGGCCTAAGAGTGAATGTTCACCAGCTCCAGACCAATTGATTGGACTCCTGCATCTGTGGCCATAGAGAGCTTCAAATGGTGCCATGCCTAGGCTTGCCTGGAAGCTGTTGTTGTAGGAGAATTCAGCATATGGAAGGCATTCCTCCCATTTCATGCCAAAGGAGAGACCACATTCTCTGAGCATATCCTCGAGAATCTGATTGACTCTTTCGACTTGCCCCTGAGACTGAGGGTGATAAGCTGTGCTGAACAGAAGTTTGGTGCCCAATGCTTCTTGAAAGCTTTTCCAGAAATGAGAAGTGAATATGCTTCCACGGTCTGAGCTTATTTCCAATGGAACACCATGAAGAGGAACAATCTTTGCTGTGTAGAGCTCTGCTAACTGGCTAGCTGAGATTGTTTCTTTGACAGCAAAGAAGTGAGCTACTTTAGTGAGACGATCAATAACAACGAAGATTGCATCGTTGCCCCTCTTGGACTTTGGAAAACCAGTGACGAAGTCCATTTCAATCATGTCCCACTTCCACTCAGGAATTTTCAGAGGTTGGAGAAGACCGGTTGTTTTCTGATGGACTGCCTTAACACGTTGACAAACGTCGCATTCAGAAACGTATTGAGCAATTTCACGTTTCATGCCAGGCCACCAATACAGTGTTTTGAGATCCTGGTACATCTTTGTACTTCCAGGGTGGATGGAGAGAGGAGTTTCATGAGCCTCCTTGAGAATGATATCTTTGAGACTTTGAACTTGGGGAACTGCAATGCGTCCTTCGAAGAACACAGTTCCTTTGTCATCAACTGAGAAGGACTTAAATTTCTCCTTGCCTTCTTTGATGTGTTCTACCATCTTCTTGATTTCAGCATCACGAAGTTGTTCAGAACGAATCTTGTCCTCGAGAGTTGGACTGGCTGTTAAGTTCGCAAGATAACCTTGAGGAACAAGACCAAGGTTCCGCTTCTGGAATTCTTCATGAAGAGGAGGTTGGCTTTCCATGATCATGAGATTATTGCAATAGGACTTGCGACTGAGAGCATCAGCCATAACATTAGCCTTGCCTGGAGTGTAAGAAATGGTGAGATCAAAGTCTTTAATCTTTTCAATCCATCTCCTTTGCCTGAGGTTTAGATCTGGTTGAGTGAAGATGTATTTCAGACTCTTATGATCGGAAAAGATTTTAGTGCGGTTACCCAACAAGTATTGTCTCCATTTCTTGAGGGCAAACACAACTGCTGCAAGTTCAAGGTCATGTGTGGGATAGTTTTGCTCATGGGCATTCAACTGACGTGAAGCATAAGCCACAACTTGACGTTCTTGCATAAGAACTGCTCCTAGATGTGACGCCCCGCGATCGGGCACTATGCAGATTTCAGCATTCCCGCCAAATCCGCATAATAACCGATTCCAGGTTGCCATTTATGATAACATTACAATAGTTCACGAATAATCCACAATTACAACAGAAACAGATAGATACAAGATGACTCAACGAGCCGGGGTTACAACTGATACAATACAAAGATCCAAATAACAGCGGAAGAAACAAACGTCCGTCTACGGACAAGATCCAAATTGGACTAAGAGTCCTGAAGATAACCGAAGGTGTCCAATCCCTGCCCAGGCCAAGCCGGAGGGATTCCCAAGCTAACGTCGTCGGACTTCAAACCTGTTGACTGCAATTTGGAATTCGCAGCCACGAAAAAGATTCGTGGGTCAGTACGGTTAAGTACTGGCAAGTGGAATAAAACCCATACTCACAAGATACCGGCGTAGCCAGTCATCACAAGATACAAATACTTTAGGATCAACGGAAAGGAAGGGGTTATTGCAAATAATTGACAGCAGGCTGCACTAACCAACTACAGAGATTCTATTACTTCCAACTACCAGAAAGGGGATAAGATCGAGGATTGTAACCAACGGAAAGTAAATCCAAACAAACCCATCCTGGACCTCGCCCCTTTAGCCAAAGAAGCAATCCGAGGATAACTCACACAGTTGTATTAAAGGTGAAACAAGTTATTGTGTGAATAAACCTATTACTAGTCAAGTTGTTAATCATGGGGTGTAACATGGTTAATCATTATGTTGAAGTTGTCCTGAGTACTTGTTAGCCAGTACTTTCACCAAGTAATCCATAACCGCGGAAAACACGGCTTCTCGAGAAGATTATCCCTGCAGGGTTGCACCATAGTAACCGACACTCATGAATATCCCGCCAGATGGAGCGGCCACTCCACCAAGCGGGGCACTCAACACAATCCAACCCTTCTTCGCATCAAGCCCAAAGCACCTTGGGCGCACGGCTACTCGGGCCCAGAAGAAAATGGACCCTCATAGCACTCTAAGACCGTGTCCCCCTATATGCCGACTACGAAAGTTCCACCCGGGATCCAAGGGCTCGCAAAATCATGCATGCAGCAAATGGAAAACCCGAACTAAATGAGGCGATTTGGACGAGATGCGAATCGGGTCAAACTGAGGGGGAGCCCATACTCCCCAAATGTGGGTAGTGCGCTCATCATGGATCAGTAGACAAGACCCTTTTCCTATTAGGGTCGACACTAGCAGGCCTCAAAACCACAAAGGGCCTCCTGCCGGTGCCTTATCATCAAATTTATTATTTACCAATAACATTAGCATGATTGATTGGTTAAACACCGAGCCCCCAGAACGTAATAGAGTAAAAACAGAAAGTAACGGGTAACAGACTCGAGCAAAACAACCCTAAGCATGCTAGATAAGAACAGGCACAAACAAAGGCTGTAGGTATGGAAGTGAGGCAATATCAAGGTTAAGGGATTCATGTGATGGGTTCGTAACAGAAACAACTACCACTAAGGCTAGCAGAAAGAATCAACGGAAAGAATCGGTAACAAGTGATGAAAGGCAGCCATATGGCATGCAAGTGAGTATACTTGCCTGAGATCCCGCAAGGTAGCAGAACTTGTCGTTGCTCACATCATCTCAACGTCCTATCCGGGAAGAAGCAACGAACTAAAAGAAACACCGGATGCAACAATTACTACTACGGCAAAAGATCCAGCATGAACAAGGTATGGATGCATGTCATGTTTAATAGATGCACCAAAGTAAGCTAGTGGATATGATACACAAGTTTAAATGGCTTCCATATGCAAAGATTGCATATGGCAAACCCATGCCTTATAGTTGAATTAGTTGTTCTAACACTAAGCATCATGTGTAAGTGAGTTAGAATGATGCATGCATGATGAAGAACAAGAACATAACAAGATTAAATGCACTTGGAAGGATGGTTAACAAGTTTAGCAAACATTTGTCAAGTTTGGAAATTAGTGTTACTTAATGATGTTGAACAAGTAGTGGTTGTTATCATCAAGTTAAAGTGATCAAAACAAACAACAAGGTTGATATTTGAAAAGGTTATCAAATTTTAGTTGGATTACATGTTTCACATTTTGAAATTGGACTTTGGATTAATTAATTATGAATTAAACAATATTAAACAATTTTTAATTGAATTTAACAAGATTTAAAATGTTTAGGCAACTTAAATTGTTCAAACCAGGAAACAAATTTTATATTTGAAAAGGTTATGCAAAATGGTATGGAAAACATATTTTATTTGCATTTATTGGAATAACAATGAATTAGTTATGGAATTTAAGAAATTGCATTTGAATTATTTGAATTTGAAATTTAATTGCATTTGAAATTGTCAAAACAGTACACAAATGGAATAATTGGAAAGATTATAAAATTTGGAGCAATAAACATATAAAACTTTTATTCATTGGGTTTATAGTTTAAAAGTTATTAAAGATTTGGATTTAGTGTTTATTCTGCCATTTAAAAGTAATTGGAAAAATAAAACAGCAACGTGTTAAAAATGTTTTGCACCGAACAACATCCTAGCCGCAGCCTATGCCAGTGGGCCAAGGGGTGACTGTGCGCTTGCGTGGCAAGAGGGGACACTGATGGGTGGGACCGCAGCGCGGCGTAGCGGAGAGAAAATAAAGGCTGGGCAATTGCGCGAGCTGGGAATCGATCCCCTGCCCTCGCGGGCGCGCGGAGAGAGTCCAACCACTGGGCCACTTCGTCGCTTTTGTTGTACTACCGCGCGGATTGCTTTTGAGGGAGAAATAAGCGGGTTAACTGAAACTCTAACTGACCGAACAGGTACCGCACCTGCTAACTGAACCGGTCGCTGCTTCTGTAACAGAGGTAGCAGCGAGCAGCAGGGCGAGGATCGCCGGTGGCCTGCTTGCAGCGAGCGCGGGAGGGCGGCGCCGTGCGCGTGAGTGCGGCGTGTGAGGGAACGGAGGAGAGGGGGGAAGGGGAAGAGGAGCGGCTCACCTTGAGCGCTCGAAGTCGTGGAAGCAGTCGGACAGCGAGCGGCGGGTAGGAGAAATCCGGCGACGGCGAGCTCGATGGCGCAGTCCCTGAACGCTCCCGGCGACCCGCGATGAAACGGCGAGGAAGAAGAATCCACCACGAGCCCATTCCCGGCATCGGATGGTCCTCGAGGTGGACGGGGGGAACGGCGATGAGGGGAGGAAGGTGGCGGTTTCGGTGGTCTCCGGTCTGCAGAGATGCAGACAGAGGAAGAGGGGTGGAGATGGGAGAAAATGGCGGCGGGGCGGATGGGACAGCGAACTAGGGTTAGGGTAGGCTAGGGAGGTAGGTGGGTGGTAGGTACTTAAGAGAGCTGGTGCTTGTACGGCGAGCCATCCAGGGGTGGAGGAGTTGATCGATTGGTTCTGGTTCAGTCGTACGGAAGGTAGAAGACGACAGGGACAGGAGAAGGGGTATTGGGCTGGTTGGGTTAGATGGGCTGGAGTAGGAAAGAAAAAAGAATGGGCCAGGGGTAGAAAGGTTGGTTAGCTGCTAGCTGTTCTCTTTTATTATTTTCGTTTGTTTTATTTTTTTTGTAGTTTTGATTTTGGAAGAAAAGTTAATGTTTTGTTGGACAAAAATTTCCAGAAAATTTAGGTTAGGCTAATTAGTTAATTAGGAACCATTTTCCAAGAGTAGATTCCAAAATTTTAATATTTAAACATGAGGTTGTATTTTGAAACCAAAATTGGGTAATTTTAATATTAAGGAACCATTAAGAAAAGAAGCAGTTTTTATAGGGTAGCCCTTATGAAATAAAAGATTAAAATTAGTGGATTGAATTGACAATGTGTATAAATTTGTTGTAACTCAATTTGGGTGCTGTTTGAAGATGATTTGAATTTGGAACAATTTAAAATTAATTGATTAACATGGAAAACAAGGATTTTAATGGGGTAACCCTATGACTAATTTGATTAAACATTAGTGATTGGCTTGTTAAAGTTTATAAGTTCAAAAGGGTTCTGTTTGATGCATTTGATTTGAACTTGAAGGTGATTTGAAAATCATTTGTTTGATTAAACCCACAATTTTAATGAGTGATTTGATTTGAATTTTGGAAGTAGCCATTAGGGTTTTAACAAGAGGGGATAAATTAACAAGCAATTGGATTAAACAATTTTCAAACTATTTAAGAACAAATGAGGGGTGTAGTTTGCAAGTTTGAAATTGGAAATTTTGGGCAAGGGTGAAAGTTTAAATTGTTTTGAAATTTTCAGTGGTGATGCAAAATGGTGCAATGCAATGTGATGCATATGATGCAAGCAATCAAACAGGTAACACCCCAGGTGTTACAGACGACACCACTAACAAGGGATTGCGCCCTCGCAATCCACCTGCTAACCCGGGAGGGGAAAGAAGTTCAACTAACGATTCTCCATGCTTCCAGTTGATCTCCTCGACACCACTAACAAGGGGTTCTTGCTCGGAGTGACGACGATGTTCTTCCACCAGGAATCTTCGGATGATCGAACCTATTAGGTTAACGGCTCAGAAAACGTCCACCCACGTAGGATCCTAACACTTTGAAAGATAGACAAGAGGGGAGACTCCAAAACAAATAAGATGGGAGGGGAAATAGAATAGAGGTAAGGAGAAAACAAGAATCCTATTGAGATGTTTTTCCAAAATAGTTTAGCAGAAATAGATTTTGACACTCTAGAAACAACGACCGTTAGCTAGGTTAACCTACAGGCTTTGCGGACCCGTTGCTTCGATAACCATTCGTATCGAAACAATCTCGGGAATCGGAACCAAGGCTCTGATACCATTTGTGACGCCCCGCGATCGGGCACTATGCAGATTTCAGCATTCCCGCCAAATCCGCATAATAACCGATTCCAGGTTGCCATTTATGATAACATTACAATAGTTCACGAATAATCCACAATTACAACAGAAACAGATAGATACAAGATGACTCAACGAGCCGGGGTTACAACTGATACAATACAAAGATCCAAATAACAGCGGAAGAAACAAACGTCCGTCTACGGACAAGATCCAAATTGGACTAAGAGTCCTGAAGATAACCGAAGGTGTCCAATCCCTGCCCAGGCCAAGCCGGAGGGATTCCCAAGCTAACGTCGTCGGACTTCAAACCTGTTGACTGCAATTTGGAATTTGCAGCCACGAAAAAGATTCGTGGGTCAGTACGGTTAAGTACTGGCAAGTGGAATAAAACCCATACTCACAAGATACCGGCGTAGCCAGTCATCACAAGATACAAATACTTTAGGATCAACGGAAAGGAAGGGGTTATTGCAAATAATTGACAGCAGGCTGCACTAACCAACTACAGAGATTCTATTACTTCCAACTACCAGAAAGGGGATAAGATCGAGGATTGTAACCAACGGAAAGTAAATCCAAACAAACCCATCCTGGACCTCGCCCCTTTAGCCAAAGAAGCAATCCGAGGATAACTCACACAGTTGTATTAAAGGTGAAACAAGTTATTGTGTGAATAAACCTATTACTAGTCAAGTTGTTAATCATGGGGTGTAACATGGTTAATCATTATGTTGAAGTTGTCCTGAGTACTTGTTAGCCAGTACTTTCACCAAGTAATCCATAACCGCGGAAAACACGGCTTCTCGAGAAGATTATCCCTGCAGGGTTGCACCATAGTAACCGACACTCATGAATATCCCGCCAGATGGAGCGGCCACTCCACCAAGCGGGGCACTCAACACAATCCAACCCTTCTTCGCATCAAGCCCAAAGCACCTTGGGCGCACGGCTACTCGGGCCCAGAAGAAAATGGACCCTCATAGCACTCTAAGACCGTGTCCCCCTATATGCCGACTACGAAAGTTCCACCCGGGATCCAAGGGCTCGCAAAATCATGCATGCAGCAAATGGAAAACCCGAACTAAATGAGGCGATTTGGACGAGATGCGAATCGGGTCAAACTGAGGGGGAGCCCATACTCCCCAAATGTGGGTAGTGCGCTCATCATGGATCAGTAGACAAGACCCTTTTCCTATTAGGGTCGACACTAGCAGGCCTCAAAACCACAAAGGGCCTCCTGCCGGTGCCTTATCATCAAATTTATTATTTACCAATAACATTAGCATGATTGATTGGTTAAACACCGAGCCCCCAGAACGTAATAGAGTAAAAACAGAAAGTAACGGGTAACAGACTCGAGCAAAACAACCCTAAGCATGCTAGATAAGAACAGGCACAAACAAAGGCTGTAGGTATGGAAGTGAGGCAATATCAAGGTTAAGGGATTCATGTGATGGGTTCGTAACAGAAACAACTACCACTAAGGCTAGCAGAAAGAATCAACGGAAAGAATCGGTAACAAGTGATGAAAGGCAGCCATATGGCATGCAAGTGAGTATACTTGCCTGAGATCCCGCAAGGTAGCAGAACTTGTCGTTGCTCACATCATCTCAACGTCCTATCCGAGAAGAAGCAACGAACTAAAAGAAACACCGGATGCAACAATTACTACTACGGCAAAAGATCCAGCATGAACAAGGTATGGATGCATGTCATGTTTAATAGATGCACCAAAGTAAGCTAGTGGATATGATACACAAGTTTAAATGGCTTCCATATGCAAAGATTGCATATGGCAAACCCATGCCTTATAGTTGAATTATTTGTTCTAACACTAAGCATCATGTGTAAGTGAGTTAGAATGATGCATGCATGATGAAGAACAAGAACATAACAAGATTAAATGCACTTGGAAGGATGGTTAACAAGTTTAGCAAACATTTGTCAAGTTTGGAAATTAGTGTTACTTAATGATGTTGAACAAGTAGTGGTTGTTATCATCAAGTTAAAGTGATCAAAACAAACAACAAGGTTGATATTTGAAAAGGTTATCAAATTTTAGTTGGATTACATGTTTCACATTTTGAAATTGGACTTTGGATTAATTAATTATGAATTAAACAATATTAAACAATTTTTAATTGAATTTAACAAGATTTAAAATGTTTAGGCAACTTAAATTGTTCAAACCAGGAAACAAATTTTATATTTGAAAAGGTTATGCAAAATGGTATGGAAAACATATTTTATTTGCATTTATTGGAATAACAATGAATTAGTTATGGAATTTAAGAAATTGCATTTGAATTATTTGAATTTGAAATTTAATTGCATTTGAAATTGTCAAAACAGTACACAAATGGAATAATTGGAAAGATTATAAAATTTGGAGCAATAAACATATAAAACTTTTATTCATTGGGTTTATAGTTTAAAAGTTATTAAAGATTTGGATTTAGTGTTTATTCTGCCATTTAAAAGTAATTGGAAAAATAAAACAGCAACGTGTTAAAAATGTTTTGCACCGAACAGCATCCTAGCCGCAGCCTATGCCAGTGGGCCAAGGGGTGACTGTGCGCTTGCGTGGCAAGAGGGGACACTGACGGGTGGGACCGCAGCGCGGCGTAGCGGAGAGAAAATAAAGGCTGGGCAATTGCGCGAGCTGGGAATCGATCCCCTGCCCTCGCGGGCGCGCGGAGAGAGTCCAACCACTGGGCCACTTCGTCGCTTTTGTTGTACTACCGCGCGGATTGCTTTTGAGGGAGAAATAAGCGGGTTAACTGAAACTCTAACTGACCGAACAGGTACCGCACCTGCTAACTGAACCGGTCGCTGCTTCTGTAACAGAGGTAGCAGCGAGCAGCAGGGCGAGGATCGCCGGTGGCCTGCTTGCAGCGAGCGCGGGAGGGCGGCGCCGTGCGCGTGAGTGCGGCGTGTGAGGGAACGGAGGAGAGGAGGGAAGGGGAAGAGGAGCGGCTCACCTTGAGCGCTCGAAGTCGTGGAAGCAGTCGGACAGCGAGCGGCGGGTAGGAGAAATCCGGCGACGGCGAGCTCGATGGCGCAGTCCCTGAACGCTCCCGGCGACCCGCGATGAAACGGCGAGGAAGAAGAATCCACCACGAGCCCATTCTCGGCATCGGATGGTCCTCGAGGTGGACGGGGGGAACGGCGATGAGGGGAGGAAGGTGGCGGTTTCGGTGGTCTCCGGTCTGCAGAGATGCAGACAGAGGAAGAGGGGTGGAGATGGGAGAAAATGGCGGCGGGGCGGATGGGACAGCGAACTAGGGTTAGGGTAGGCTAGGGAGGTAGGTGGGTGGTAGGTACTTAAGAGAGCTGGTGCTTGTACGGCGAGCCATCCAGGGGTGGAGGAGTTGATCGATTGGTTCTGGTTCAGTCGTACGGAAGGTAGAAGACGACAGGGACAGGAGAAGGGGTATTGGGCTGGTTGGGTTAGATGGGCTGGAGTAGGAAAGAAAAAAAGAATGGGCCAGGGGTAGAATGGTTGGTTAGCTGCTAGCTGTTCTCTTTTATTATTTTCGTTTGTTTTATTTTTTTTGTAGTTTTGATTTTGGAAGAAAAGTTAATGTTTTGTTGGACAAAAATTTCCAGAAAATTTAGGTTAGGCTAATTAGTTAATTAGGAACCATTTTCCAAGAGTAGATTCCAAAATTTTAATATTTAAACATGAGGTTGTATTTTGAAACCAAAATTGGGTAATTTTAATATTAAGGAACCATTAAGAAAAGAAGCAGTTTTTATAGGGTAGCCCTTATGAAATAAAAGATTAAAATTAGTGGATTGAATTGACAATGTGTATAAATTTGTTGTAACTCAATTTGGGTGCTGTTTGAAGATGATTTGAATTTGGAACAATTTAAAATTAATTGATTAACATGGAAAACAAGGATTTTAATGGGGTAACCCTATGACTAATTTGATTAAACATTAGTGATTGGCTTGTTAAAGTTTATAAGTTCAAAAGGGTTCTGTTTGATGCATTTGATTTGAACTTGAAGGTGATTTGAAAATCATTTGTTTGATTAAACCCACAATTTTAATGAGTGATTTGATTTGAATTTTGGAAGTAGCCATTAGGGTTTTAACAAGAGGGGATAAATTAACAAGCAATTGGATTAAACAATTTTCAAACTATTGAAGAACAAATGAGGGGTGTAGTTTGCAAGTTTGAAATTGGAAATTTTGGGCAAGGGTGAAAGTTTAAATTGTTTTGAAATTTTCAGTGGTGATGCAAAATGGTGCAATGCAATGTGATGCATATGATGCAAGCAATCAAACAGGTAACACCCCAGGTGTTACACTAGACCCTGGAGAGATGCATCGCAAAATATTTGGAAAGGTTTGGTAGTATCTGGGCCAACCAGAACTGGTGTAGAAGTGAGTTTAGTCTTCAGGAGATTGAAACTTTCATCACATTGTGGAGACCAAACGAACTTCTTGTCCTTCTTTGTGAGATCAGTGAGAGGATTGGCAATCTTGGAAAAGTTTTGGACGAAACAATGGCAATAGCTAGCTAAGCCAAGAAAGCTTCTTACTTGCTTTACCGTCTTAGGAGGTTTCCAATCAACAATTGCTTTAACCTTTTCTGGATCGATGGCTATGCCCTTGGCTGAGATGACATGACCAAGGTAAGCAACTTCTGGAATCCAGAACTCACATTTTGAGAACTTGGCATATAGACGATGCTCGCGAAGTTTCATGAGAGTGAGACGAAGATGTTCTCCATGCTCTTCCTCAGATTTTGAGTAGACCAGAATGTCATCAAGATATACCACAACGAACTTGTCGAGGTATTCATGGAAAACAGAATTCATGAGTCGAGAGAATGTCGCCGGTGCATTGGTGAGACCAAAGGACATGACGGTGTATTCATATAGACCGTAGCGAGTGGTGAAGGCTGTTTTTGGAATATCTTCCTTTCTGATCTTTATTTGATGGTAACCCATTCTCAAGTCCAACTTGGAGAATATTGAGGCTCCAGCAAGTTGATCAAAAAGATCATCGATACGAGGAATTGGATACTTGTTTTTGATGGTTTTCTCGTTAAGAGGACGATAGTCAACAACGAGTCTCTTTGTTTGATCCTTCTTCGCAACGAACAGAGTTGGGCAACCCCAAGCGGAGGAACTAGGTTGAATGTAACCTTTTTCCATGTACATATCGATTTGCTCCTTTAACAGTTTCAGTTCAGGAGGAGCTATCTTGTATGGATGCTTAGAGATTGGAGCAGTACCTGGTTCAAGCTCGATCACGAACTCAACTGCTCTGTCCGGAGGCATCCCTGGCAACTCTTCTGGAAAGACGTCAGGGAATTCATAAACCACCGGAACATTTTCAAGTAGAGGTAGAGGTTTTGCATCGAGTGTGTATAGCTGAACAGAACTTGATTCATTTGGAGAATAGACTATCTGGCCAGAAGGGTGGAACAGAGTTACTGACTTTTGAGCACAGTCAATCCTTGCTTTATTAGCTTTCAGCCAATCCATACCAAGAATGACTTCAATGTCAGAACTTCCCAGCAACATGAGTGAAGCAAGGAAAATGTGGCCTCCAATTAGGATTTGATTATCCTTACTTATCTTGGAAGTCAACATTTGAGATCCCGGTGAGTGAACAGTGATTTGATTGCTTAGTGGAACCACCATTAGGTTGTTTGTTGCAGCAAAAATCTTTGACACAAAAGAATGCGATGCTCCGGTATCAAACAACACTTTAGCTGGAAAAGAGTTTACGGGTAATATACCGAGAACGACGTCAGCAGCTTCCTCAGCTTTGTCGATCTTGACATGATTCACCCTTGCGGTCCTCCCGACAGGCCTGTTGTTGGAGTTGAAGGCTTTAGGCGGGGGAGCACGCACCATTGCCTGGTTTGTGTTGGGGCGAGGTGGTGGTGGAGGTAGCTGCCTCTGCGTGCACTTGTCAGCGTAGTGCCCCGTCTGCTTGCATTTGTAGCAAGTGACGACACGAGGAGGCCCTGGCCTTGGCTGCCCCATTGAAGCCCTATGATCATACATCTGAATAGGGTTGGGTGGGCGGGGAGCGGAGCCTGGAGAAGCTTGGGCATATGGAGCCCGAGTGACAGCACCATTTGGCACCCAGATGCGGCGCTTCTGCGGAGGGGTGGTCATGTTGGAGGAGGAACCACCCTCACGCGAGTGCTTCCGAGACTCCTCGAACGCCTTGCGCCCATTTTCCTCATTGAGCGCGGTGTTCACGAGCTCCTCGAAGTTGTTGGCCTTGATGTTGGTGAGGGCGTACTTGAGTTCCGGGTTAAAACCTCTGCGGAACCTTGCCATCTTCTTAGCCTCAGTGGACACCTCATCACCAGCGTAACGAGCGAGACGATTGAACTCACTCTGATAGCCAATGACGTCCAGCTTGCCCTGCTTGAGTGAGCAAAACTCTTCACGCATCCTTTCCATGAGACCATCTGGAATGTGGTGCTTCAGGTTGGCTTCCTTGAAACAACCCCAGGTGATTGGATAGCCAGCTCTCATGGTCTGGTAGTTCTCCCACCAAGTAGCTGCCTGACCCTTCAGGAGGTAGGAGGCATACTTGACCTTGTCTTCCTCATTAACGTGAGCAATCTCCAGAGCCCTAGCTATCTCACGGATCCAGTCATCAGCATCCAGAGGCTCCCGTGTTGCCACGAAAGCTCTCGGCCCTAGACTGAGAAACTCCTTGATACTGACTCGTGGAGCATTCTGGTTGTTGTGCTGGTTAGTCTGGAACTGGGCCATCTGCGCCATGACTTGGGTCATCTGAGTCAACAGCTCCGTGATTGGCGGTGGCTCAGGCGGGGTGTTCCTTGTTGGCGGCATCCTGAATAGACATGCATTTTAGCACAACAACAGAAAAGGATAGACTTGGAAACCGAAAGAGAGATTATTCCGACGCATGAATAGATAACCAACAGGTACATCATCACATGTTCAAATACATCAGAATATCCAACACACCACAAATGGTTCGAATGCCAAAGGATAACTAAACATAGCTAAGAATGGATACATCGGTACTCCCATGCTCATCACGCAGGACGGCGGTGAGTAGTACGACGAGAGGTACGGTGAGGAGCACGCCCACGAAAGTAGGTAGAACGACGATCCACATAGACCTGACGTGGTCTGAGAGCGACTCTAGGTGTGGTGAAATACATAGCGTCGACTCCCTGTGCTCCAAAGCGGGGAATCCCAGTGTAACCAGCACCGAGGTTAAGGAGTGGACCTCTGATCGGCTCGTAACCTCCAGCATCTGGCAGACGACGACCAACTGGCTGATCGAAACGTGCAAAGCGCTCATCTCCAACAAAGTCTGTGGTGTAAGTCGCCAGACGAGTCAAAGCAAGGTAGAGCTGCTCTCTGACTGAAGCCAACTCCTTAGACAGTGTGCTGGCAACTGCGTCACTGTGCCTCACAAACTGAGCGGTGGTGTGCAGCCTGGAGTTATCATGCTCATAAACATCCAAGTTGTCGTAGAGAGTGAAGTGAGCTCCCTCCGAAGTGATGTAACCACGGGGGATGTGGCGATAGATAGAATCGTCAAATCCCCAGTAGTCAGCACGAAGGACGGTGAGACTCACATAAGCTGCCTGCTGCACAGCCATATCCACTGTGGAACCTACTGCCTCGTAGCGGTGGACTACGCTCATGCCATCATCTGACAGAATGTAGACGATAGCCTGGTAGTAGGTCTGGTCAAACTCTCGCTGCTGCTCGTAGACCTGGTACTCTGGTGCCCAACGGAACCCCAGATAAGTGACCATGTCTCTCAGCATCTCCGGATAACCGGCGGTGCTCTCGCAACGAGTCATCCGAACCACCTGCGGGTAGAACCTGAGATCCATCTGCAGATGATCGGGGAAGTTTTGATTAGACGCCGGTAGAAGAACTGAAGTGGAAAGCAACAACAAGGTTTCAACGGACGATAAGGATGTTGAGAAGAACAGGATATCGAAGCAACATCGGGAAACATGAGACCAAAACACCTGAGGTACTACGGAAAACCCATCCGGGCTTCTAAAGGATAAATATCTACTGCTTAAGGAATAGAGGATCTGCTTCCGGGGCTTACACGCCTCCGTTCTCAATCGTGAGTAGGCAACATGATATATCATGTCACAACCACCTCCATTCCTATGGTCTAGTAGATATAACTATCCTAGAGAAACCAGGATACGTGAAATCCTAACTTGAAAGTTTAGGTGAGAAGAGAAAACAACGTTGCAATTCCTTACCAGAAAAAGGGAGGGTGGGTGGGGAAAGAAATAAAATGGCAGAATTCCTACTCTCACGTTTCATTTTTTTCCTATATAGCTACAAAATAGTTTCTAGACTCAACTGCGACCAGTAAAAGGGATCCTACAGGCAGACAGGCTCTGATACCATTTGTCGCACCCGGACTTCTAGAGGATACTCGCAGTTCCGTTGAACAGTAGTTGATTGGATTACGGGGCTTACCGGCACCCGCATCTCTTACGAGTAGGCCAACACACGTATGTGTGACAACCAACCCCTACTGTTCATCGTCTACGTAAACCATCCCATAGAAATCAGGATACTACCATTGACGTACTTCATACCATACACACATGGTACGTCAACGGCGTTTAACAGAATGATAGCACAACATATCTCTAAGACACAAAAGATTGAAATAATTTGCAAATAGCTTTCACTAGAGCAGAGATAGCAAATACAATCATCCAGAGGACACATGTCCCAACATATCATCATTACAACACAGCGGAAGCATCCAAAATGTCTGAGTACAGACAAGATCCAAATAGGCTTAAGAAGCCGGAAACGAAAAGACGGAGCCCATCCACGATGTCTCGGATCCTGCCCGGGGTCCGCTATCTAATCGTCAGCAGCCTCGTCAAACTCCACGTAGTAGCCATCACGGGGATCCTCGTAAGCGTAGTCTGCGGAAACCACAGCCCCAAAGGGGTCAGTACATAAACATACTGGCAAGCAAGACTCACAGTTCACCAAAGTGTAACCCGTCAACACCAAGCATAGATGCTTTGGGTTCAACGGAAGAAAGGGGTGATACAAAAGATGCGGCAGCTGGCTGCACTAACCAACTACAGAATACAACTACAACTTCCGGCTAACAGAAAAGGAGATAAGGTAGCGTATCGTAACCAACTAGAACTAACTCCAAACAAACCCATCCTGGACCTCGCCCCTTATCCAAAGAAGCAATCCGAGGATAACTCACACAGTTGGATTAATGATGGTTCAAGTTATTGTGTCAATAGAACTGTTACTAGTCAAATTGTCATTAGTTAGGTGTAAGTTGTTCTGAGTACTTGTTAGCCAGTACTTTCACCAAGTTAACCATAACCGCGGAAAACACGGCTTCTCGAGAAGATTTAACCTTGCAGGGGTGCACCAATTTGGCCGTACACGTAAGAATAACCCGCCAGATGGAATGCCTCCCACCAAGCGGGGCACTCAACACAACTCAACTCTTCTTCGCATCAAGCCCAAAGAACCCCGTGCAGTGAGCGCACGGCTAATCAAGCCCCACGAAGAAAAGGGGACCCTCATAGCACTCTAAGAACGTGTCTCCCTAAATGCCGACTACAAAAGTTCCACCCTGGTACCAAGGGTTCGCACCTGCATATGCATGCGGCAAATGGAAAACCCGAACTAAATAAGGCGATTTGGACGAGATGCGAATCGAATCAAATTGAGGGGGGGGCCCATACACGCTTCCCACATGCGGATAGTGCGCTCATCATGGATCAGTAGACAAGACCCTTTTCCTAATTAGGGTCGACACTAGCAGGCCTCAAAACCATGCCGGGCCTCCTGCCGGTGCCTTATCAGCAAATTATTATTACCTCAAAATTAACAGGTTGTTGTTTAACATCGAGCCCCAGAACATGATAGGAATATAGTAACAGAAAGTAACGGGTAACAGACTCGAGCAGAACAACCCTAAGCATGCTAGTAAGACACGGGCAACAAGCAATGGGGTGATAGGTGTGGAGGTGAGGCTATGTCAGGGTTAAAGATAACATGTGATAGGTTCGTAACAGAAGCAACGATTCATAGGGCTAGCAGAAGTAGACAACGGAAAGTATCGGTAACCAATGTTGAAAGGAACACAGTGGTTCATGTGAGTGAATACTTGCCTGCAAACTCAGTAGCCTGGTACTGAGCTAGATCCTCAGAAGGGGTGTCATAAAGCTCGTCTGTCTCAACGTCGTCGTCTATTCGAGAAGAAGCAAACAAACAACGCAAGGAGACAAACAATCAATAACATGGCATAATGCACAATCATGGGATGATGCATGACCATTTAATTGATGCATCAAAATAAACTAGTTGACATGGTAACAACATGATTAAGTGGACCCACATGCAATTTGAGTTGCATATGAAAGCCCATGAATTAAGGTTGGAATAATTGTTTTACAACTAATCAACAGGTGAAAGTGGATTAGTATGATGCATGGATGAGGAAAACAGAAAAATAACAACAATAGAAACAATTTTGAAATAAGGTTTACCAAGTTTGGAATTTTAGTTATTAAGTTAAGGAATTTTGGTTCCTTAAAGGTGTTACACAAGCATTTGTTGTTTTCACCAATTTTAATTGTTCAAAACAAATAACAAAATTCATATTTGGGAAGTACACAAAATTTTAGGTGGATTGCATGTTTCAATTATTGAAAAAGGTATTAAAATGAATTATTTATGAATTAAACAAGTTAAACAAGATTTTAATGAATTAAATTCAAGTATGAATTTTATTTGAATTTTATTTGTTCAAAACATAAATTCAAATTCATAGTTGAAAAGTTTATCCTTTTCTAGTTTGAAAACATATTTCATAAGTTCAAAAATAATTTAATTTGAGCAAGTTATGAATTTAGCAATTTTAAATGATTTAAACAAGGTTTAAATTATTTAACCAATTATAATTATTCAAAACAAGAAACAAAGTTTATATTTGCAAAGTACATGAAAAATGGGATGGAAAACATATTTTATTTGTTGAGTTTGGAATTTTTTATGCCCAAGTTATGAATTTTGCAAAATTAAGTGAATTAAACAAGAATTCAAATATTTCACCAATTTAAAATATTCAAAACAGTAAACAAATTTTATATTTGGGTAGAGAATTTAAAATGGAGTGGTTTACATGTTTAAAGTTTTGCAATTGGAGTTTCCAAATAAAAGTTATTGAATTACCAAGTTTAAGCATTTTTAGGGTTTATAGAAATAACTATGGATCTAGAAAAAATACAGGGACTTGGAAAGAAATTAACAGGGACCTAGATAAATGTAGCAGGGACTTGGGTGCAAAGTGGAGTGGATCTGGATCTAGGAAAACAAATGAAAAAAGATGGGTTTTAGTTGCAGGGGGGATTCGAACCCCTGTCCTCCTGCCTGCGCGCAGTGGACAGCAACCAACTGGGCTAGTGCTGGGTTCGTGACAGGGAAACAACCGCAGGGGGGTTAAGGTTCAGAAACTGTCCACTGAAACAATTCGAAAAAGGAGCAGAAAAGGTGGAGTGTTTGGGATTCGATCCCGCGAGCGCTGGGTGCGCGTGTAGTGAGCGCTGCCAACAGGCTGCTGCGGCTGGTTTGATGGATAGGGGGCTGGGTTGGTTTTGAACCTCACATGCGGCCTAACTGAACCTGCAAGCGAACGCACAGGCGTCCTTCTCTGTCGCCGAAAACAGAGCAACGACGCATCCATGGCCGGAAAATTCGAGGTGTACCGCACGGAAACGAGGGGGACAAGCTAGCAGAATGGAATGAAGGGCTTACCCTCTTCGCAGGGGTGGTTTCTGCGCGGCCGGAGGGTGACGGAGGCGACGGCGGCGAGGTCCGGCGAGCGGCGGCCGGCCGTGGAAGGAAACGGTGGCGCCTCCCCAACGGCGGCGGCGGAGGTGGGAGAAAGGAGGGAGAGGATGCGGTTAGGGTTAGGGTTTTCGCACCGGGGTGAGGTGTAGATATAGGAGGGGGGGTGGGGTGGAGCAGTGGGGGCAGCACGTCGCTGTCTCCATTGCTGTCGTCAGCGTACGGAGGTTGGGGGAGATGGTAACGGGCTGCAGCCTGGGTGGGCTGGGCCTGCCCTCCCCTGAGCGTTTTTTCCTTTTTATTTTGTTTTGTTTCTTTTTTTTTGCTGAAATAGAAATAGGAAGAAAGGAGGGGTTTTTGGTGGTTAGAAAAAAATTAGGAAAAATTGGTTATAGGTTAGGCATTTCAGAAACACCATTGTACCACTTTTGTTTCCCAACAAAATTTAAATTATGTTGGTTTTTGAAATTTGGTTGGATTTGCATGAATTTTGATATCAAGTGGATAATTAAAAGAATCACTTAAATAATTTGAACCACCAAGCTTAAATGAACAAAAGATGGAAGTGATTTGTAATTTTTATAAATTTCAAATAGTTGCTGTTTGTAATTTTATTTGAATTTGAAAGCAAATTGAATTTAAGTGAAATATCAAAAGGAATAAATCACTAGTTTGAGTTTTCCATTTTCATAGAAACAAATTGATGTTTTATTTGAACTTTTTATTTGGAAAAATTGTAGCATAACAAGTATGAAACAAAGGTTTGAATATTGTTTGAATTTCAATTGTGAAAACAAAGAAAACAGATGCAAACAAAAGGAAAACAAATGCAATGATTAAGATGCCATGATGCAAAACAATAATAAAGCAAGAAACAAACATTCTAGGGTGGTTTTCATACTTGGGATGTTACAACGTATCGGATGGTTTCTTGAAACCCTAGACACAATTGTGCTAGTTATTTGTAATTTTCTCCATCTTCATCGACATTATGGTGACGAATTTCACGACTTTCCATGCAATGGGGTGTCTCTGGGCATGGTGTATTCAACAATACCATATTCTACCTATTCAACAATGCCAAGAATGACCAAGACAATGGCCAAGAAGATTGCCAAGTGGCTGCACCGGCAGAAGAGGAGAAGAAGGAAGAAGACATCTCCTGGAGCCGCCTGAAAGTGCATATGTCTCCCTAATGATTTTTAATGATTGATGCAACACGATACATGTTTTTATTGTATGCAGTTTCAGGAACTTTTCCTGATAGTTCTTCAGGTTGCGGAAGTTCTGGTGAATCAGCCGGAAGTTCCGCCTGGCGGAAGTTCCATAGGAACTGCCGCTCCATCTTCCGTCATTTCTATTTTGCTCCTGGTATGGAGAATTCAGAAGCGGAAGTTGGATCAGACGTTTAGCCGGAAGTTCCGCTCCAAGTTCCGAGCCAAGTTCCCTCGTTCCAAATTGCTCCCTTATGTTGGGATGTCTGAAGCGGAAGTTGGATTAGAACTTTAGCCGGAAGTTCCGGGGTGTCGGAAGTTCCGTTGATGTGTCGGAAGTTCCGGTCGTGCGGGAATGAAATCTGGAGAAAGGATGATGAATACTTGGGAGGATTTTCACTAATCCGGAAGTTCCGGTAGAAGGGCCGGAAGTTCCGGCCGTGCGGGATTCGTCTCCAACGGCCAGTTTTTCTTGAGAGATTTAAATAGGGTCGTCTACTTCATTCAACGCTAAGATTCACTCATATTCTCTCTCCTTCATTAATTCAAGCTTGATCTTACTAGATCTCTCACTCCATCCAACCAATCGACCCAATATTTTGTGGAGTGCTTAAGGAGATCTAGACCCGTGATTCCACCAAAGGAATTGCAAATCCACCAACCAAATCCTAACGGATCCTGAGATCACTTTGGGGCCTAGAAACCTTAGAAGAAACCATAGTGTTTGGAGCTTCCACCTTCTTGCAAGAAGCTTCAGATCATAGAGAGCCTCCAACCATATTGTGGAGTGGCCTCAACCATTTGTAAATGTTTGTTCAACACCTTCAAGTCGACCTCATAGTGGAAACGAGAATCTCCCTCACCGGTGAAGCTCAAGCAGAATAAGGTATGCACATCCGTGCTATTGGAGTGCCTAGGTGGCTCCACACCTCTCCAACGTAGATGTACTTCATTTGGGAAGGAACTACGGGGAACATATCCTTGTCTACTTGTTTACACTTGTGATTTATCTTGTGCTTTACATTTTGCTTCCGTTGCGTACTTTTTATTGTATCACATAGGTTGTTCACCTAGTTGCATATCTAGATAACCTTGTGTCTTATTTGTTTAGCCCAATCAAAAAAGGAAAAGTAGAAAAAATATTAGTCACCTATTCACACTCCCTATAGTTGACCATACCATACTTTCAATTGGTATCAAAGCCTCGGCTCTTATATCGGGCTTAACCGCCTAAGAGTAATATGGTCAACGGAGATGACTCCGAGTCTTTTAAAGAGGGGATGTCCAAAATGGCCGTCATTATAGCTAACCTACAAGTGATGGTTGGAAACATGCAAACCGAGTTTCCCAAGGTTATCTCTAGTGTTGGAGGACATGATGGGTAAACCTAAGGGGCCCGAGGAACCTCCCTATGTTTCCGACGAGGTGAGTTCGGAAGATGAATCTATTTCGGACATTTCCGAAATGGAAGCTAACATTTCCAAAGCCAAGGTGAAAGCCGCAAATAAAAGGCTAAGGTTGGGGGAAAGCCGAGGGCTCCAAGTCTCACTCGGCTAATGTTTTGAGGATTAACTCAAGAAATCCACCACCTACCAACTACGACACTATCCATCCCATTGTCTCAATGCCACATATTTTAAATGTTGGACTTTCTCCCATGATTAAAACTAATGAATTTTCTTCTTGGAAGTTTGAAATGGAGTCTCACATTTCCACCTTGTGCACCGCCTTGTGGACAAGTGTGGTTTATGGATTCCATCCTCATGATTCAAGAAATTTGACTCCAAGAGAGGACATTGAGTCTCAACTCAACAAGACCGCTCTCAACATCATTCAAAAGGCTCTCCCACGGGAGCATCTCACTCACATCCGAGGATGCAGGCCCGCCAAGGAAGCTTGGGATAGCCTTGACACTTTGTTCCAAGGAAATGAAAGCATCCAATCTTCCCAGTATGATGTTGCTCTATATAAGGCCCAAAAGTTTGTCATGCAATAGGGCATGACTCCCGGAGATCTTTATGGAAGAACAGTCTATCACGTGTCAAAACGCGCACACCTGGAGTGACCGACGTCCAGCTCCCAGATTTGTTCGGCCGTGGGGTGCGGGATGGAACTGCTTCCCTTCTCAGTGATGAATGACGGTGATACAAAGCACACGAAGACAACCTTTTTACCCAAGTTCATGCCATCGTGAGATGGATCCCTACATCTTGCATGCCTGATCGCTATGTCCTGCATGCCTGGTCTGGAATTATAGGTGGTGGAAGTGATTACAATGGAGGTGGAGATTCTTAGCTAACCTGAGGCGGGTGTCGCCTCCCTGGACGGCTCTCCGTTCTAACCTTCTCCTCTATTTCTCTCTTCTACTCTCTTTTCTTCTTTATCTTTGTTTTATCTTCTACTTTTCTCTCTCGGACGGTGACTCCTTTTATACCCACGGGACACCACACGTGTCCGGCTGCATGAGCTCCATGTGTATGGACACGCGCCAAATGTGGAAGACATGTGGCACAAACGTTCTGCCATGGGACGACAGCTCCCCCTGGGCTCCCCTGCCCACTTGCCACGCTGCCGCGTCGTTCTGGTGTTTGCCCGCCCGACACCCATGCGGGAATCTGTGGGCCCCAGCTGTTGTGGCCCGGGCGGGTTCCCGGTGGATATCCCCTTCCCTGGGACGTCGCTTTCCTTCGGCCAGGCCCGCCTGGCCCGTCAGTTGATCTCCCTGTTAGGTGGGCTCGCTTACTCCTTAATTTACAACACCCCAGTGGGGGCAGTGTCGACAGTAGCCCCCGGGCGTGGAACGACAGTGTTGTCGCCTAGGCTGCCAGGCCACGCCCTTATGACTGCAAGCGAGCCCGAGGTGGGAACGGTTTGGGAAAAATGGGGGGGGGGGGATTTCCCGAGATGGGCAGTTAATGTCGAGCGAGGGGGAGGCCAGCCCGTTAGCATTCCCGGTTGACTTAAATACCTCCCTCACGCGGCCTCGCCTTCCCTTCTCAGTCCCCTTCTCTTCTTTGGTTATGTTGCTCCTCTCATGGCGCGCTTTCCCCAAAGTACCATCACTGCTCCTCCAGTGGTGGAATATTCGTTGGCTGCGGAGGCCAGGTTCCCGGCCTAGGTCAGTGTCCCTGTCCGGGCCCGCAGCGCTCATCATGGGCTCACGGAGGTCTTCTCGCACAGGGCAGTTCTCCCCCGCCCAATCACCATGTGCGCGTCCGTGGTCGCTGCGGCGATACAAGAGATGTTCCGTATTGGACCCCCGCATGGGAGTCCACCGGTGGAGGGCAAGGTGCTGCGCCTGTGCAGCCCCCGGCCAGTCCGGCGCCCCTGCTTTCGCCACCGCTGCCACCATCCTCGCCGGCCCGGGGGGTGTACGCGGATCTGGAAGGCTTCTCCTTTGCGACGTACCTGCAAGATGGGTTAGGCCCTCGGCTTCACTTGCCGGAAAAGCTCGCCCACAAGATGCGGTGGCGCGAGCCGCGACGCATGAACTTGCTGATGAAGGGTTGCTCGTTCCCTTGGTCGGTGCGGCCATCATCCACGGTGCCAACCACATGACCTTGGACGAGAAATGAACGAGTTCGCCATTTCCCACGGCGTTCTCCGACGCTACATGATGGTCTTCAAGTTCCATGGGAACGGGGCGTTGAGCGTATGGATGTTCGACGACGGCCTCCGCAATCGGCGGGTCACTTACAGTTCAGACGCCGCCAGCGACTCTGACAACTCCTCCGTTTGGGAGTCCAACGACACCGAAGAGGATGCCGCTGGACTCCAGTATCCGGGTGGAAGTCCGGCCTAAAGCGCCTGACTCCTTTCTCCCGGCCCTTTCACGGCCAGGATGTTGTCCTTTCTGCAACCATAAGTTTCCCCGCGCTCCTGCCTAGGTGAGGCGTATCCACGGGGGAGGGTAGCCCCCGTGCAATGTATAGACTTTATTTTAAGCGCCAAGTGTTGGATCTGTTACCTTACTTCTTCGTACCTCGTCTTTCAGCAACCGCTTCTGCTTTCTTCCCTCTACCTTGTCTTGCGGTTTCCAAGGGACCGAACGACGGAAAATTTGTTAACGAAGACCCAAAAAACTTTCCGAAATCAGATCTGAGGCGAACAAACGCAACTGCAACAAAAGTCCAACTTCGAAAGAGTTCAAAAAGACAAATTTCCTTGTTTTCCTTCTATGCCTCTGTTCCCAAACCGCATGGGTTCCGAGGGGCCGTCTGGGCCTTAAAAAAAAGAGATCCAGATGTCCTCCTTTTCCCCTCAGCGCCACTGTCCCCAAACCGCATGGGTTCCAAGGGGCCGTTTGGGCCTTTGCCTTTCACCCGGAACCGCTTGGACTCCGGATTGTCATAGGCTCTCTCCGGAGACGGGGGCTTTGTTCCATGGGGGTCTGCCCCCAGAACCGCCATAAGCCCCTACTTGGATCTGATTTGGGAGAAGGAAAAAAAACCAAGGTCAAACAGAAAAAAGGCATTTGTTCTCGAGATTCCAGTCATAAACCCAGAAGGAGCAAAAATTACATCGGGGCCCTGCCCAAACACGCACGGAATGCACTCGTCCTACAAGGGCACTTGTGCGGGGTGGTACTACCAGAAGGAGCGGAAATTACATCGGGGCCCGACCCGAACACGCATGGAATGCACTCATGCCACAAGGGTACTTGTGCGGGGTGGCACTACAATCGTTTTACACTCGGGGATTCTCAGATACGCTTGATGGCCAACGCTTGTGCTGATTAGGCACTCGTGTAGCGGGGGCAGACCCGTCCTTCCTGCTCCTTACGGGTAAAACCACTAGAGGTGGTACTTCCATAAATGCTCGATGTTCCGCGAGTTATTTACGTGTTTTCCCTCCTTCATGATGAGGTGCACCACACCCAGCTTAAGGACGTGTACTACCTGGTAAGGGCCCTCCCAAGGGGAAGAGAACATGTCCCTTCCCTTGGCACTATGTTTTCTCCGTAGGACCTAGTCTCCAACCTCAAGGTCCCGGGGTCGCACCCGCTGTCGAATAGTCATCTCAACAAGTCCCTCGAATCATCCGGTAGGGTTTCGATTAAGAGAACGTAAAGACGCTGGTGACAATCGTCGGCTAACATGGGGGCACGATTTACCCAGGTTCGGGGCTCTCTTAGAGGTAAAACCCTTAGTCCTGCTCTTCGATCTGTATTATCAGTAGATCGGTTACAATGGGGGTGCTCAAGTCGAGAGTATGATCTCGAGCACAAGGCTTGTGGTGGAAAAAAGTAGATCGAATCCCCCTTGGTGGTTCTCCTGGCCTTATATAGGTGGCCATGTCCCGAACCGTGCCCGGGGGGGGGGGGGGGGCGTACAAACCCTAGCTGTAGGTCGGTATGATTTTCCTTCTTGACCCGCTAATCTTTGCGGGGGTGGGCTTCAGTTGGGCCTTCTAGAACCGGCTGGTGGTGCCTCCCTTTGGGCTTAGGTCTTGGGCCTTGGACCGGGTAGCCTCACCCGATAGGTCTAGGGTTCATCCCCACGTCAGTAGCCCCAGAGTGTTTATTCGACTGAGAATCAGTCGAGTGAGAACTCATAGTTAGTTCTTGATTTCTTTGACTGGTCATTCAATCGCCTGATTTGGAGGGTGCATACCCTGTGTGCGATGCGCTTCTATACTAGAGCATCGAGTGATAAATGTGCCTTGTATTGGCTGTTTTCGCAGAAGGACGCGGCTCAGTCCCTTGGCTCTCCCAAAAGATCAGGGCCAATTAATTGCATCTAGGGAAAAAACGGTTCTGGCCTATGCAAATTCAAGACCTCTGACTCTAATCTGGTGAGTTGATCGTTGCGACAGGGCCGTGGAGGTCTTACCGAGTCGAACTTAACCTAAAGGGGTACCCGGCGCGTCCGCTAGGATTTTTCTTCGTGTTGTTGACACGAAAAATTTACCGTAGGACGCAACTTGAGTGCGATTCCACGCCTATAGGAGAGATCCCTAGGTCTTACCTTCGTACTCGAAAGAATACGACATCCGGATGTGCCTAGTCGGCCGAACAATCGAGGATAAGGATGCGTAAGTACATCGTGTGGTAGAGTTGCGGGAACCGCGCACTCATAATTTTACCTTGATCATGTTTCCGTGATTCTTCGGGTGGATAAACCGTCCTTTCTTTTGATCTTATAAGAAAGAGATTTCATGTTATGAAGCCCATACGAAAGAGATTTCGTGTCAGAGTGTTTATGCGAAAGAAATTTTACGTCTTGATGCGCCCATACGAAAGAGTTTTCGTGATCGGGGTGTTTATGCGAAAGAGATTTCGCGTGTTGACGTACCCATACGAAAGAGATTTCGTGTTAGGGTGTGTACTCGAAATAAATTTCGAGTCTTGATGTGCCCATACGAAAGAGATTTCGTGTCAGGGTGTCTAATCGAAAGAAATTTTGAGTCTTGATGTGCCCATACGAAAGAGATTTCGTGTCAGGGTGCCTATGCGAAAGAAATTTCGCGTCTTGTGAGGTGCGCAATGACGTCAATGCGCACTTGTTGTCTCTGAACACTTCCGATGGGACGTGACAAAAACGGAGTAGAGCGCGCGGGGCCACCCTGTCAGCTTTTTGACCGGAGACGATAGGTCGTGTCCGGTTTTCCCGCTGGCCGCGTGCTGTAAATACGCACGATATTTTTGTAAAGATCGTACCAGAGTAACTGTTCCCTGCCGCTTCGTTTCCACTTCATGCGTGGCAGCCGCGATGGGTGCCACGTCGTTAGATCTACGGCTTGGATCAGCCTGGCTTGGGTATAAATAATGACCTTTTAGGGAAGGGGTAAATTTCCCGGCCCCTAGTCATCTTCTTCTTCCTCGCGCACGCCTCCTTCTCTGTGAGCACCAATCGTCCTCCAATGGCAGGAGCGAAGAAGCGTGGCGCTGTTGCAGCGTCCTCGAGAGATGCGGCGAGCGCTTCCACGGCGCCTCCCGTGAAGACGGGCGACTAGCGCGCTGCAAACACCACCAAGAAGAGCATCGCCGAGATGCAGCGGGAGGGATTACTCCCGCCGGAGGCTGACAAGCGCGTGCGCCTGTCCAAGAAGGAGGAAGTTCCCAACCCTCTCGCCAACGAGCGTGTCTTCTTGTCAGAGCACGTCTCTTGCGGCCTGTCTCTCCCCCTCCATCCGTTCTTGGTCGGGCTATTGTATGTCTACGGCATACAGCTGCACGATCTCCCTCCAAACGTGATTCAACACATATCGTGCTTTATCATGCTTTGCGAGTGCTTCCTGGGGATCCGCCCGCACTGGGGGATTTGGAAATCCATCTTCAAGGTGCGGATCTTCCGGGAGAGGGCGCGGCCAGGAGAGAAGATGGGGGAGCCGCTGCGTATCGGAGGCTTCGAGATTTAGGCGAGTAAAGATATCCCCTACATTGAGATGTACTTTGTCGACTCGGCATAGGGGTGGAGGAAGAAATGGTTCTATCTCACCGATAACAGCGCGAGTGGAGCTCCCGAATTCCAGCCATTCGCCATTCTGAAGCGGCGGAGATCCTGGCTGCACACGCTCACTGCTGAAGAAGGTAAAATTGTCGCCCCTCTACTCGCGAAGGTGGCGAGCTTCCGCAACAAGGAGTTGGGGACCCCGCTGAATGGGATAAACCTGTTGGGTGTGTTTCTTCGTCGGCGAAGGCCAACCACCATGTGGGAGTATATGGGAATCAAGGACCCGAGTCGCGCTTGCGAGGACATCCTTTCGAACACCGAGTTCGAGAAAAAGATCGCGGCCATTACCAAGCTGAAGAAGGGAGAGGTCTGCTTGGTGTGTCCTCTCGAACCATTCGAAGCTTCGAATCCTCCCCCGGCTGAGGTGAGTTTTTCTTTGTTCTTCTCTCTTGCTTTTTGTTTCTTTCAGTTTGGATTTTCATCTGTTAAGAATCTTTTCTTCTTTCTCTCTTTTTCGTTCGTAGAGTTTGAAGGTGGCGACGTGTTACCCGCCGGTTTCTGAAGACGATGTCTTAGATCTTTTGGCGAGTAACATTGAAGCCCCTCACGAGACTAGCACCGCGGAAGCTGACTCAAGCTCCGAACTTGACTATATGGATGAGGAGGAGGAGTCGGGTAGTGACCAACTTCTCCACCGCAAACGCAGCCGGCGTGAGGAGGAAGAGGTCACTTTCCAATGATAGTTCTGTGGGTGACGAGTCCGTCAAGGATACTGAGCCCCTTCGGGTGGCTCCTCTCAACGTGCTTCCTCCCGTGGGCCGTCAGTCGAAGGTCTCCACCGCCTGGAACCCGGATGTTCTCGACGATGATGATGACGAGGATGAGTAAGTCCTATGCACTTTGTCTTTAATTACGAATATTCTTCCCTTTCCTTCCGTCTTTGCACCTTGTCTGATTTCATTTTTTGCAGCAGTCTTGCGACCATCAGTCTGGGCCAGTTCGCTTCCTCGATCCCTTCCATGAAGAGGAAAGAGGCCGTCGTGGACCCTGCTCCAGCTGCTGACGCTGCTCGAAGATCTTCGAACCTAGCAATAGCAACCAAAGCCCCGGAGTACGAGATGCCCACCTTTGCGGGTGGAGCACCTGTGGATGCTAGAGCATCAGCGAATCGGGAGATCTCGGGTAGCTCAGCCGACCCTCTGTCTACCGTCCAGGGAAAGGTAGGCCCGCTTACTTCCTTGTATCTTGCTTCACTTGTTCTCAATTTTATCGGGTGCACGGTAGTGCTCCCGATGGGAGTATCCCCCGAGTTTATGGTCAATTGCCTGTAGTTGATCATGGACTCAAGTGTTCTTATTTTGCTCGTATGTTGGTCTTGTTTTTCATTGGGTGCACGGTAGTGCTCCCGATGGGAGTAGCCCTCGAGGCTATACTCGACTGTGTATAGTCGGGTATAGGCTCAAGTGATACACCCGTGGTTTTTTGACTTGGAGTTTTACAGGCCCTTCTCGACTCCCTTGCTGCTTTCGGCCGCCGAATTCTTTCGGCTGAAGCGGACTGTGTTTCCCTTCGGGCGGACCGCAACCAGCTCGCCCAGGATAATTACTCCCTTCAAGGTACGAAAGTGCACAATTTTGGTCTTCACCGTTTCTTCTTGGTTGTAATTTGTCGTTCCAATCGCGTCTTTCATATTGCAGATGAAGTCAACCGCTTGAAGACTGAAAGGGCGGAAGCTGTTTCTCGAGTAAAAACTCTTGAAACAGAGCTGGCGTCTACCCGAAAGGAGTTGGAGTCCGACCGCAAGCGCTCAGCCGACCTTGAGGGGAGTCTCGCGGAAGCTCAGGGAGCTTTGAAGCAGCTAAAAGAGGAGAGCGTGAAGCATGACAGCGATCTTGTCGACGTCATCCGTCCTCTGGCCCATAAGTTTGCTGGTAAGTTGCGTTGTATCTTCCTTCGATTGTGTCTGGTCTCAGATGCCCTTGGAGTTGGGTTGGAGCTCGCCGAGCACAGCGACTCGATGCTCTCACCGACTCTTGCAATCAGCTTCAGGAGCATGCGAATAGGATATGCTCCCTGGTTGGTGACCCTACCCGAGTGCTGACGCAGTTCCATGAGCGCCTGCTCGTGGATGTGGCGGTTCCGCCCACCTTGAGCGGTCTCCTGCAAGTTTTCTTGGGCGACGAAGATCTTCTCCACGAGTACTCACTGGCGGAGACGGAGTGTGGGGCCAAGACAGCTATCCAGTTTGCTCTGGCGCATGGTGTCCCGGGTAACCTGGAGAAGGTGTACTTGGAGGTTCCACGCGACGCCCTGGGCAAAAAGGTAGCACTCCGTCCCTTTGGTGATCGTGCTGAGGATCTTTCGAAGAAGCTTTCTGGGGTTCTTTCTCGCACCGGGCGTAGAGGACAGCCTGCTGCGAGTGGAACTACCTCCGCCGCTCCACATGATAGTTTTTGTTTCTGTATGATTTGATGTGTAATGAACCTTGGGATGTAATCCCGTACCTTACTTTGCCCAATCGAAATGGTTTTCCGAAAGTGTCAGCGTTTTTATATCTGCGCCTTACTTTGTATTCTCATGATGGGAGTAGTCCCCGAGCACCCAAAAATTGGGTGGTATACTCTCGAGTGGGTTATTGTGTTGTCCCTGAATTGTTGCTGTTCTTTCCAGGTGATTGACTCTAGCGGAGGTTCGTCGAGTGGAGCTACTTCGCTAGTTAATTCCTTGGCCGCTGCTGCCAGCACATTTGCGTCACTCCGTGACCGTGTCACGGATGGCGATCGTAAGCTGAAGGCTCTGCCAGGTGTGGCTAATGTTGCCAAGTCGAAGCAGAAACTTGCGGTGGAGCGTGAGCAATTCGTGATGGAAGAACTGGCAGCTGTTGCGAAGGGCATGCTCTGTAAGTTTACGATCCCCCGAGTACTTGTTGCTTGTTACTGTCTTTATTTTGACGTGCTCGTTGTTCTTGCAATTGTTGAGCCTGCCGGGGTCTATGAAACCCATTGGGTGGATAATCACATTGTTCATGAGTCGCGTAGCTCAAAACCTCACGCGAGCAACTTCTGGTGTGACCGCAACCGAGGCTTTATCATGGCTACCCTGAAGTATCGGGTGAATCAAGCGGAGATGCTCGTCAAATCTCGTCGCGAGACTCTGTCTTCTGTCCATCGGGCATTTTACCCTTTGGGTGTAGTCCCGGATGACTTGAGTGGTTTGCTGAAGATGTTTCATCGGGTAGGGGAAGCTCGAGAGTGCGTGTGTTAGCAACTTGTCAGTGGATCTTAAGTTGCACTTGCCTTCGTTCTCCTGTGGCATCCTGAGGTCAACTTTCGCTCTGTGATGCGACTTCCCCACTCGAGAGGTCCACCGGTGGATCTCCTCATTATGCGGTCGTGCGTCCTACAACGGAGCAGATTGTTCGACCAACCTCTGAGGAGATTGATCAATTGCTTGCGGATGCGGCTGCTCGCCGACAGTTGTAGATAAATATCTTGTATTTTTTGTTGTAAGGTGTTTGAAGGTGTAAACCCTGTGACCTTGTATGCTCCACTCGATATGTTTAAGGTGTTTTTAAGGTGTGCAGCTTGTTATACCTTGTATTATTTTTATCGAGTTTGAGTGCTCGAAGGAATGTGGTAATGCTAGCTAAGCGTAGCCCCCTTGTGTTGGGGGTGTTTACCTGTCGTTTTAACATGTAAAGAGGAAAAAATGCAATAGTCTTTGTAGCTATGGTTGAGAAACCATGTTTTTTATTGCTATGGAGGAGAAGCCATGTGTTTGCTCGAGCTACAGAGTGGCTGGTACAGCCTTATTTCTTGCGAGTAGAAAATTAAAAATCCTAAGGAGAAAACTTGCGGAGGTGCGCCATGTTCCACGTGTTGGAGTAGATGCCGCCGTTCTTCGGGTTCATCAAGCGATAGGCGCCTCCTGCCTTATTTCTTGCGAGTAGAAAATTAAAAATCCTAAGGATAAAACTTGCGGAGGTGCGCTACGTTCCACGTGTTGGAGTAGATGCCGCCGTTCTTCGGGTTCATCAAGCGATAGGCGCCTCCTGGAATGACTTCATGTATGATGAAAGGTCCTTGCCATGGTGGCTCGAGCTTGTGTCCCTCCTTTTGCTTGAGCCGCAGCACCAAGTCTCCTACCACGAAGGATCTATGGTGATGGAGGGATGATAACCCGGTAGGCTAACGCCAAGGTGTAATTCGGCCCAAAGGGCACTGCGCAAGATCCGGCTTAAGGAAAAGGAGTCTCTAGAAGGCCCAAGAGTGTAGGCCTCGTAACCCGGTTTGTGGGTTCCGATAAGGAAACTTAGGGCTTGTAAGTAGTGTCCGGGTAGGATTCCGAGTATGCCTTGGACGGTAAGCCAGGGGGTCCGGATATTATATAAGCCGGCCCCTAGGGTTAGATTAAGCAGAAGTCATACAATCGCGAGATATTCGAGTATCCTTTGTAACACGAGAGTTGAGATAATATATTTAGATCGGAGACTCGGCGACTTGATTGCCGGCTACCAGATCGCGTATCACCATGGTTTCTCTTGAGCTAAACCCTCTCCCAAACACCAGAGTCGAATTGCCCCAAGACAAGTTACCCCCGGTAACGTCTGCCGTGATTATCCCACGACAGTTGGCGCCCACCGTGGGGCCTACGTCGAAGGGTGTTTACATCACGGGAGAAGCTCGGGAGAACATGAAGAACCTCGTCATCGGCGAGATCTACACCGACCCCGAAGGAGAGAAGATGGTGGACGATTTTGGCTAGGGGCCAGAGTCGGATCTGCTCGAATCCGGATCTGTCATCACGATCGGCCGGGTCAACGTCTTCGTCGGCATGGTACGTGCGTTCGGTTCAATCCCTGACGATTTTGGATTTGATTCTGTGTCAGGAGAGGCCACCCACGTTCAGTCGAACGGAGAAGAATCGGTCGGGACGGTGGATCCGATAGAAGAGCCCACCACGAAGAGGGAACAGCCGGAGGAGCCGGCATGGACCCCGCGTGGCCGGGTCATGAGAGAAGATGATACCGAGTCCATATTGCACCTGCTGGAGGACCGGTACGAGGAAGATAGCTGTGATGAGGAGGAGTATGAATCTTCACCAAGCATTGCGCGCCAGGTCGCGGTCTACACGGCCCCTGCAACCAACCTCAATCAGGGGAACGTGACGACGGCCGCGGTCGGAGCGGCGCAATCATTGGCCCAGCAGCAAATTCCGGCTGATGTAAATCCGGTTCTGACCCGGGTTGACGGAGAGTTGGCCTCAGTCACCAGCCGAGCGGCGGATAGCGAGCTGCAGGCAAATATGTTTGGGTTCCTGGCTAACAGGACGCCAGGGGCGGGTCCTTCGAATCCGCAACACCCGGCCCTGTTCAGCAACAATATGGTCTTGGACCCAACAATGTTAGCTACTGTGATAACCCCGGAAAACGTCGCGGCGCGTGCCAGGGACTTGGAGGTGGCACGCCGCGCGCTGGAGCAACAAAGAAGGGATGTGGAAGCAGAAAAGCAAGGGGTAGCCACGCGCCCACGGGAACTGGACGCGCTGGAGAACCGGCTCCGGGCTGAGACAAGCAGGGTGCATCAAAGATACCATACAAGATTACCGGCGATGGGTGGAGTCATAAACCCTAACGCACTATTCATCACACCCAGGATCAGCCGATTCCGGCTGTGAATCAGGAAACTGTGCATCAGCCGGCAACTGGAGCAGGACAGCCGGCAAACATGCAGGCCGGGTTACCCACATTACAGACTGGGGTCACTGTCGGCAACACAGCACCACCACCACCACCATCACGATTTCGTACGCCACCAGGTCACTTCAATAACCCCATGGACAACGTGTATGCCCCAACGTTGGCATTGAATCAGATCCCCGTAAGAGAGTCACCCCATGCGGAGCAGACCCGGCGGGCGATCGATTTGCTGCATACGGCAGTGGCTCAGCAGGTTAATTACCCGGATAATAGGAGTGTTATGCATGGAACACCTTATATCAGCCAGCAACATGGCAACACCGGCAATATTCAAACAAGTTCAGCGCGGCGGAGGGCAGAGCAGCAGCAAATGCCGCCTCCTCCCCGCGTTCAAGCAGCACCAGCAGTATCAGCAGCACAAGCTATTGTGGATAGCTCCAGAGCCAGGCGAGCCGCGGCCGGGTCTGCGGTGCACGGACCAGCAGTAGCGCCACGTCCAACCGTGCCCCCCGCAGGATCGCATGTTTCCCGGGTGAGGCCAGTACCGACTAATCTCGCTGGGCCCAAGTGTCTGTCGGATAACATCAGGGCTGAGCCTTACCCGAATAAATTCAAGGAACCAGGTAAAGTAGTGAATTATGAGCCGACTATGGATCCAAAAACATGGTTGAGCAGTTATGAGATGGCTATGTCGATTCACAACGCATCTGAAAATCTTCAAGCCAAGTTCATGTACTTAATGATGTCAGAAGGAGCAGCAAAGTTGTGGTTCAACAATTTGCCGGAAGGATCTATCAAGTCATGGGGTGAGTTGAAAACTGCGTTTATCAAGCACTTTCATGGAACGTGCAGGAAGCTATTTACTATTGATGACCTAGAACGGTGTGTCCAGAAGAAGGGAGAATCGGCGCGCAGCTGGGTGCGCTGGGTTATGGAGATACTTCACTCATCTACAGATATCCAGCCAAAGGACGCGTTGCAAGCTATGGCCAAGACATGCAAGTACACGCCTTTAGTGCAGAAGTTAACTCGCATGAAATCTAGTCGGAATGCTTCAGAGGTTACGATGGGAGAGCTAATGGATGCGTGCAACAAGCATGCTGCTACGGATACCACAGAAGAGGACGTTGATGACAAGAAAACAAAAGCAAACACGAGCAATAATGGAAGAGCCGGCAACGGATCTACGCCGGGTAACCAAGGAGGTAACAATGGGAACAACCAGAACAAGCGCCCGTTCGAGGGGAATTCCGAGTTTGTCGCCAGCACATAAGCCGGGTCTTCGAGGCCCAGAGCAGAAGGAAATTTCAACGCAGGAAATCATAACGGAGGAAACTATCAAGGGCCACCAAGGCCGGTAACAACTGGGATATCTTCAGAATGGCGTGCCCGAAACACAGCAGGAACGGAAGGCCGGCTAACCACTCATTGGAGCAGTGTGCGGATTTGCAGAGATGGAAGAACGAGGAAGTAAACAAGGCTATGCGAGGTGCAGGCCAGGGAGGAGGACCGGGTCCGGGTGGAAACCCGGGCAACGGCCCACCCCCAGCAGGTAACCTGGGAGTTGGAAATCCGGGTAATAACCAGGGAGGAGCTGGAGGCTTCCAAGCCAACCCCAAGCAATTGGTCCAGTACCACGTTCACACCACAGGAACTTCTAACAAGGATAGAAAGATACTAAAAAGGCAGTAAACTCGGTTTCCTCGGCTGTCCCGAGATACCTTAGGTGGTCGGAACAAGATGTAACATGGAGCAGAAGAGATCACCCGGAAAGGATAGAACATCCGGGAGTCCTAGCATTGGTGGTTGCGCCACAGGTTAATGGTTATGAGCTGAAAAAGGTCTTAATGGACGGTGCAAGCAGCATCAACATCCTATATTGGGAAACCTTCTTACGTATGGGTCTCAAGGAGTCTCAGCTACAGAAGAGTTCAACAGTTTTTCACGGGATCGTGCCGGGTCACTCGGCGTGCCCTGAAGGGAAGATTACCTTGGAGGTTGCTTTTGGAGAGTCAAAGGATAATTTCCGGGTGGAGTGGCTCACGTTCGAGGTGGTGAAGTTACGCAGCCCTTATCACGCGCTATTTGGGACGCCGGCTTACGCCAAGTTCATGGCCAGGCCGTGTTACGTGTACCTACAGCTAAAAATCCCGGGTCCTAAGCAGACCATCACCATACATGGGAGCCGGGATATAGCGGCTGAGTGTGACGAAGGAGATGCGGCAATGGCAGAACAAGCCTGTAGAAAGGAGGAGCTCAAGTATTATCGGTCTCAAGTAGACCCGGATGATAGGATAGCGCTGAAGAGGCCAAATACGGAGGATGAGAGAGCAAAATTCAAAGCAGCACAAGTGTCGGGGGGTTACCCCCGAGTAGGGTAAAGGCAAGTGCTAAAGGCAAGATCAGAAGGGATGTTAGGCCGAGTAGCCGGCTACCCGGTACTTGCTACCCGGTCGACTGCTACCCGGTCCTACACATAGATGGCCAGAAGGGCGAATCAAGAGAGTTATGTTCCTCCGAATAGAAGAGTTGGTCCGAGTAGAAATGGCGGGACCCTACTCGGGCCAGAAGTCAAAGGAGCCGTTCTGACACAGAATCCCGCGTATCCCGGGTCCGTACTTTGGCACTGTTCATGGCACTGTTTATCTGAGGACGGCGTGCCTGACAGCGACAGTGTGGCAGCAGGGCGTCGCAGGATGGGGGGACCTACTATGTGTTCGTGGCAGTGATAACAGATCGGTTACTTGGTTTTGCCCAACGACTTTCCGCACCGGACAAACTTAGAAGCCAAAGCTGTCAGCGGGAGCTCGGAAGAAGGACGGTGTGCACACAATGTCGACATCTGTTTGTATTTGGCTGTATCCGGCTGGGCACCGAGTATATAAGGTGCCCTGCCCCCTCCTGCGCGAGGGATCACACACTGGGTTCAGATTCTTGACCTAGTTCATCACGTAGAGAGAAGGGTGGCTACTCGGTAGCAAGAACATTTGTACTGTGGCTACTCGGAGAGACATTAATATACAGAGAGAAAGGCAGGAGTAGGGGTTTTACCTCCTCACGAGGGCCCTGAACCTGGGTAGACCGTGTTGTTTGCAGTGCTTGTTCCATACTTCACGCGGCAACTCGTCGCGTGATCCCTCCCCGAGCGCCTCCAGCGTCCATCGTCCCCACAACTTTAGCCATCCTATGGCATCTGCCGTGACACCGCCACGACAGTTGGCGCCCACCGTGGGGCAACCGGCGGCGCTGGCTGGAGTTTCCGTTCGGACGTGATCGATTTATGCTACCGGAGAGCGCGTGGTCTGCGGCCTCGTCCATAGATTCGGCTCCTTCAATTTCGTCACTGACAACGCCGGCGATTTCGGCGGCAGGGCCATGCCGGAGGGCGGCTCGGTGCTTGCTTTCGGCACGCACCTCGTCTACGTCGCCACCATCATCGACCGTGAGTACCCCGAGCTGGTGCATGTCGCGGAAGATCCACCTGCCGTCATCGCCGCACGCGGGAGGCCGTTGAGCCGCTCTACGAACGTCGCGGAGGTGATGATGACCGGCCCAGCTGCTGACGCCGGGAAGGGCGCGGCTGCCGCTGCTGCGGGCGTCATCGAGGATCTCGCTGGCCCGAGTGCTGGCGGGAAGACGCACAAGCCCTACGAGAAGGAGTGCAACCTTCCCCTCTCCACTACTCCGACAATCCCTGCGTCTGCTGCGCGGACGGGTATGCCGCCTCCCACTGATCTCGAGCTCCTGACCATGAAGGCGCAGCTCGACCGGCAGCGCCAGGAGCTGCTCGCTGAGCAGGCGGAGCTGGAGAAGATTAGGCTAGAGCTTAGCCTAGATCAGATTGAGTACAACAAGGCTCACGGTTTTACACCGGTTGTTAGGAGAGCTAGCAAAGTAGGTGCTACGCGTTGTAACCTGGGCGCCGAGATGGCAACGGTTGTAGAGGCTCCCAGTCAGTCCGCCACCGCAAACACCTCCACTAGACCCAGATACAGCACACCCGCCAAAACACTTAGAGCTGCTGAGGCCGTAGCTGCAGAGTTGCCGCATCTAGCTGGCGACGCGCGCGTTAGGCAGCAGGAGAGGCTAAACGAGCTGGTGCTAGAGGCTGCTAGGCAGAACGAGGAGTTCCGGAAAGCCAACCCGGGTGTTGGAGCTTCTCAGGTGGTGCACTCGCACGTGGCTAGATCTAACGATCATGCTTCATCACCGCATCCTAGCCGTGAGAGAAGCCGGAGTGGGCATTCCGGCAAGGGTAGGCAGATGCAGGTGTACGACCCGGCTGTCGCCGCGAAACAGCTCGCTGTGCCGTGACAGTCCGGTCAGAAACACAACGCTGCAGGAGCAGGCTTTCAAGCCCATAAAGCTCAAAGCCAGGCCCGAGATGGAGAGCGCCCAGGCCCTTCTCAGCATCCAGTTGCTCAGCCTACTCGGCAGAGGCAGCAGCCGCGTGCGGTGGCGCCAGCCGCCAACCCGGTGGAACAGCCTGCAGCTGTGCAGGTGGACAGATATGATGATGGCTACTCGGCCATGGGATTGGCTGGCTATGACATCCTGGATCGTGTGGGCGAGCGCGTGCTGGCGCCTGGAGATGCAAGGCACCAGCTGGACCGGATCAGCTTGTCGGCACGGCTCGAGAACACGGGGCCTCCTGGCCCTGAGTGCTTTGGCCCGCGCATCATGAACGAGCCGTCCCTGAAGAACTTCCAGCTGGCTAGGGGCACCAAGAGTTACAATGGCAGCACCAAGCCGGAAGATTGGCTCAATGACTATGTCACCGCGGTTCATATCGCGAACGGAAACCGGAGATGGGCAGTGCGGTACGTTCCGCAGATGCTAGAGGGTCCAGCTCGCACTTGGCTCAACAACTTGCCCAAGAACAGCATCAATTGCTGGCTGGACTTCTCGGAGGCCTTCATCAGCAATTTCACCAGCACTTACAAGAGGCCGAATAGGCCACAACAGCTGTCCGCTTGCAGGCAGCGGGAAGACGAGACGGACCGCGAGTACCTTACTCGGTGGAGCACATTGCGGAACACCTGTGAAGGTGTGAATGAAGCCCAGGCCATCACTTGGTTTGCGCAGAGTTGCAGACATGGCAGTATGCTGTGGCAAAGGTTGCAGAGGGAGATTCCAAACACTCTGGCGGAGACCATCAAGATTGCGGATCAGTACACACTCCGTGACCCTACTCAGCCCCTGATGGATTCCTCCGAGCCGAGAAGAAACTTCAACAGCAACAAGCGCAACGAGTTCCGCAACAAGCGCAGGGGTGACCGAATAGATACTCGGTATGACCCTGAGGAGGTGAATGCAGTGGCTGTTGGGGCTGGGGGCAGCCAAAGGCAAAAACCTGCTGGAGCCTACGGGCAGAACCAGAACCAGGGCCAAGGCAACAAGAAACCATTCCGCGCTCCTCAGTCGGGTAGCGGCAACTCGGAACAGACAAGGAAGTTCATCTTCGACGACATGAGGGATGGCCCATGCAGTTTCCATACCCATCACCCCTCGAGGCCTGCTAACCACACTACCCGACAGTGCGAGTGGTGGGATCTGATCAGGAATGAAGGCTTGCCTCCTCCTCCTCCTCTGCCAACTGCAAATGCCAATGTGCAGCCTGCTCGCGCACCCGCAGCTCGGCCTCCAGTGTTTCCGAGAAGAGAAAACGTGAATCAAGTAGCTTTAGGAGCCAATCGCCACTTCAACAATGAGGGCTACCGCAACAACAACAACAACCACAACCGCAACAACAACAGAGGCAACAACAACTACCAGGGCAACAACAACGACAACAATGATGGTGGAGGCCGCAACCAGTACCAAGAACACCACGAGAGCTACATGATCTTCACTTCTGAGCCCGTCGACAAGCAATCACAGCACAGGAGAGCCATGGAGGTCAATGCTGTGATCCCTGCTGTCCCTCACTATATGCATTGGTGCAACCAAGAGATCACATGGTCCCGAGTAGATCATCCCAAGGTGATGCCCAACCCGGGTAGCTACGCCTTGGTGCTGGATCCCACTTTCTTGGGTCCTGAGAAGAATGTGAGGTTCAGCAAGGTGCTTATCGACAACGGCAGCAGCATCAACATTGTGTACAGAGACACACTCGAGAAGCTTGGGCTGGCCGAGAACATGCTGCTACCTAGCAAGACCACTTTCCATGGCATCGTGCCGGGAGTCTCGTGCAACCCGATTGGCCGAGTGTGGATAGACGTGCTATTCGGCACCAGGGAGAACTGCCGCACAGAGAGCCTGCAGTTCGAGGTGGTTGATCACCAGAGCCCCTACCATGCTCTACTCGGCAGGCCTGCTCTGAGCAAGTTCATGGCCTCTACTCACACTGCATATCTGAAGATGAAGATCCCTGGTCCCAATGGCGTGATTACCATCTCTGGTGATTACAAGAAGTCCATGGAGTGTGCCTCTGCTGGTTCTTAGTTGGCGGAGTCCATGGTGATTGCTGCCGAGAAGAAAAAGATGTACGAAGTGGTGGCTATGGCACAATCCGCGCAAGCTGGTGCGCAGGGCGTGCCGAGTACCCAGCACGGGACCGCGTTCCAGGCATCTCAAGAGACAAAGAAGGTCCAGGTCGACCCTGAGTTCCCCGACCGCGTAGCCATCATTGGCTCCGGGTTGGCGGAGAAATAGGAAAGCGAGCTCATCCACTTCCTCCGTGAGAATCGGGACGTGTTCGCCTGGTCCAATGAAGATTTACCAGGGGTCCCGAGGGAGTTGGTTGAGCACTCGTTACATGTGCGTCCTGACGCCAAACCAGTGAAGCAGGCTATGCGCCGTTTCGGAGATGAGAGAAGGAAGGCCATTGGTGACCAGATCACCAAGCTGCTGATAAGCAATTTCATCATGGAAGTGCTGCATCCGGATTGGCTAGCCAACCCGGTCATGGTCGAGAAGAAGAAGGAGGATCCCAAGGCTGCTACTGCATGGCGCATGTGTGTCGACTACACCGACTTGAACAAAGCATGCCCCAAGGATCCTTTTCCACTACCTCGCATCGATCAGGTGATCGATTCCACTGCTGGTTGTGAACTGCTGTCTTTCATAGATGCCTACTCTGGTTTTCACCAGATAGCTCTCAATCCTGCTGATCAAATAAAGACTGCCTTCATTACCCCGTACGGGGCTTATTGCTATCGTTTCATGTGTTTCGGGTTGCGGAATGCGGGTGCTACTTATCAGCGGTGCATGCAGAAATGCTTGCACGATCAGCTCGGCAAGAATGTGCAGGTGTACGTAGATGACATTGTCATCAAAACGAATAAAACACATACTCTGCTTGCCGATCTTGAGGAAACCTTCGCTAACTTGCGCAAGTATAAAATGAAGCTGAACCCGAGTAAATGCACCTTTGGCGTCCCGGCTGGCAAGCTACTCGGTTTCTTGGTGTCTACTCGGGGCATTGAAGCCAATCCTTCACTGGTTGCTTGGCATCTCTGAGTCGTTTCCTGGGCCGAATGGGCGAGAAGGCCCTGCCTCTGTACCAGCTGATGAAGAAAAGTGACAAGTCTGTCTGGACTCCGCAAGCGGATGTGGCATTCAATGAGCTGAAGGCAATGCTGGGTAGCGCTCCCATCTTGGCTAGTCCGCTACCCAAGGAGCCAATGCTGCTGTACATTGCTGCTACCAACCGAGTGGTCAGTGTGGTGATTGTGGTGGAGCGAGAAGAAGAAGGCAAAAGTGTGCAGCGCCCAGTATACTACCTCAGTGAAGTGCTGTCCAGCTCCAAGCAGAACTACCCGCATTACCAGAAGATGACCTACGGCGTGTACCTGGGCGCCAAGAAACTGAAACATTATTTCCAAGAGCACCCCATCACAGTTGTGAGCTCTGCTCCCATCTCGGATATCATGGGCAACAAGGAAGCAAGTGGCAGAGTAGCCAAGTGGGCAATTGAGCTGGCCGCGTACGCTCCCGCATACGCGAGAAGAGAAGCCATCAAGTCTCAGATTCTGGCGGAGTTTCTGGTGGATTGGGCTGAGGTGCAGTACGAACCTCCTGCCCCAGTTTCCAATTACTGGAAGATGCACTTTGATGGCTCGAAGGTGAAGGAAGGCCTTGGTGCTGGCGTAGTGCTTACGTCACCCAAACGAGATTAGCTCAAGTACGTGCTGCAGATTCATTTCAAGGCGTCCAACAATGTTGCAGAGTACGAGGCCGTGGTGCACGGCTTGCGAGTAGCCAAGGAGGTTGGCGTGCAGCGCATTATATGCTATGTCGATTCAGATCTGGTGGTGCAGCAAGTCTCTGGCACTTGGGATGCTCTGGATGCCAACATGGCATCATACCGCTTCCTGGTACAGTCTATGACTGGATTCTTCGAAGGCGGCGAGTTCCAGCATATTCACCGGGCAGAGAATGAAGCAGCAGACGAGCTGTCCAAGTTGGGATCTTCTCGGCAGTCCATCCCGGCGGGGATTGCCTTGGAGCACTTGAGGAAACCATCCATCAAGCCATCTCCCAACTCAGAATCCATATTTGTTCCTTCTCTGCCAAGTGAAGAATCCGTTCCCATGGAGATTGACTGGGAGAATGCAACAGAGAACCCGGGGACTGCCACTCCTTACTCGGGGACTGCCACTCCCTACCCGGGGACTGCCACTCCTTACTCGGGGACTGCCACTCCCTACTCGGGGACTGCCACTCCATACTCGGGGACTGCTGTCCTTAACCCGGGGACTGTCGCATTCATTGAGGAGGTTCTTGCCAATCATTCAGGGCTTCAGAGAAGTGCTCCCAACCCTAAAGAGCAGCCAGAGGTGCCTATCCCGATGGAAGTGGACGAACCAGTGTTTTCTACACGAGAAACACCGAGTTGGGCCATGCCCATATTATCCTTTCTAAAGTACGGCACTCTGCCAGAAGATGAGGTAATCGCAAGGCAGATTCAGAGAAGATCCAAGGGCTACACCATATTCAGAGATGTGCTGCACAAGAGAAGTGCCACCGGCGTGCTGCAACGCTGTGTGGACCCAGAAGAAGGAGGAGAAATTCTGTTGGAGATACACCAAGGAGAATGCGGGCACCACGCCTCTTCTCGAGCATTGGTCAAGAAGGCTTTTCGGCATGGCTTCTACTGGCTCACAGCTCTGCAACAAGCTGAAGACATCGTGAGGAAGTGCAACGGCTGTCAGATGTTCGCGAGTAAGATCCATATGCCGGCTTCCGAGTTGAAAACCATTCCCATTACCTGGCCGTTTGCCGTATGGTGTTTGGATATGGTTGGCCCCTTCAAGCCGGCTAAAGGCAACATGACATACATCTTAGTCATGGTGGACAAGTTCACCAAGTGGATTGAAGTGAAGCCTATTCGGAAGTGCGATGGAGCTACGGCCGTGAAATTCTTAAAGGATGTGATTCTGAGATACGGCTATCCGCACAGCATCATCACGGATAATGGTACAAATTTTGCTGAAGGAGCAATGGTGCGGTTCTGCAGAGATAAGCACATCCGACTAGATGTCGCATCTGTTGCGCATCCCGCATCTAATTGTAAGGACCCCAGACCGGCAGTCTGAAACCCTCCGTATGCATACATTCACGATCCCAGAAAGATCAGTCGTGAACAACATACACAGTTGGCACACAGAAATACATCATCCATTACACGAATACATAAAGGTATTACAAAAAGATCACATGATCAAGTTTAACGCAACTGCCACAAAGGGCAGGCAACTTAACAAACACAGCGGAAGACAAATAAAACACAACGTAGTTGAGCCCAAGTCACGCCTTAACCTACAGGCTGCTGACCCGGAGACGATCCTAGTTCGCAAAGCCGTCAACTTCGTACTTCTCTTCATAGATATCCTTTGGAGGCTCCTTCTCCAAATCTGATAAGTAGATACCAGGGGCGAAACCATAATGAGTACATTTGAATGTACTCAGCAAGACATCCATCATGTCACTTACCAACATGCAAATATGCTTATATGGTGGAATAGGTAGGTTATAAATAGGGTTTACTACCAATGGTGTTCATATATGATGACACCACAGTTGCAGTCAGGTTAATCTGTATCTTCGTTGAAGAAGATACTTCAGAGGAAAATAATATAGCTTTATTTCTCTTGTCGATATCACATGTACAAGAGGTTTTGTAAAACTTTGTTAAAGAATATTTTCTCTTTGCAAAACTTCTTGGAATCAGTTTCCAGAATTCTTGCTTAGAGTAGAAAAGGTTTTCTTTGCAAAACATTTTGTTTTGTATATCAGCATCTGGCTTTTCATCATCGACGATACCTCCACGGTATAAGTTTCCATTTCCTTTCCGAACTTCACAAGTTCAACACTTCCTTTCCAAAAATCCTTTTTGAAAACATTGACACAATGCTAGCTACATGGCCATTCAACTGTCCATATCCGAGGACGCGGCTTCTTCGAAAAAGTTATACTCTGCAGAGGTGTACACATCCACCAGATCCAGTACACCTCCCGTGAACAATCACGGACTGTAACAACAGTATGTAAACATCAGGTATCTGATCATAACCATCCACTATGTTCAAGCTAGTATATGCCTATCTCTCAGTTGAGTTTTACCACATCCCCGGCACCGAGCTAATCCCCGCCAAGCCAGGATGCCTCAACTGATGCATCCAGAGGGAAAATTAATCCCACACTTTATATATCTCCACGACATTCGGTTCAGAGGATCGCATCCCCTATAGCACATTGAGATAGCACACACTAATAAGAACAAACTTCAAGTTAAGCCCCTTGCCCATGTTGGGGTAGGGTGGCAGTACGGTAAAGGTTGTCCGGCGAAGACTAGGTTATGTGTCATTTTTGAAAAACACCATTTTCTCAAAAATGACCACTTTCACATTCCTCCGGAGAACAAGGATCCGCCTTTTCTCCGGGTTTTTCCGTAAAGCCTTTGTTTTGTAGAATCACAATTTTAGGGTGTCCACTTAGGGACTAGCATATTTGATGGTAATAAATACCATAGGGTGGCTTATGGGCTTGGTATTACCAAGTTTAACTACTGGCATGATAGTAACCTATTATATAGTATAGTAGTAATCTCCACCTCAAAAATAGTTTTGATAATCAAGTTTTTGTAAAACTTCAGAGGTAAAACATGCATGATAGATAATGATAAGTATTGTATCAGCAAGCATCAGGATGGCTTGCCTGGTATCTCCTTGTGTCCCTGGTTTTTGGAGTGACTGGAACTTGAAACACAGCTTCCCGACACTTCCTTCCTCTTCGTTTTTCTAACGTCGTAAAAAGAATAAAGGACACACATTCAGAACCAATCAAGGCAAGCAACAATGCATAACCTTACATACAGCAAGGAAATGTAATAATAACCAATCACACTTATTAACTTAGGCAAACAATCAAACAAACACACTTGGCAGAAATGCCATTTAATAAGACAACTTAAGGTTGGAGGGACATATCTCACAACCTTAATATCATGGATTCAGTGGGTGTGCCACTCTCATACCAAGATATTAATAAACCCAAAATACACCTAGTTTCACATAGGTGAGACTACTAAAAGTATACAAAACATGCACAAAAATAAGCATGGCAATGGGTCTGTCAACCAAACCACAAAAAAAGGTAGCTATCCTACTAAGTCTAAATTCACACCAAGAATAAATGAGACACATGATTTGCAAAAGTTACTTTTACAAATCAGTGAGCCTACTCAAGTGTAACAAGGTAATATACTCATCACAAAACACACAATTTCTCATAGTGAGAACAATAGAAACAATGACTAAAAAGGAGGAATCCTATAGACATGTTTCTACTAAAAGTTTGCTATGCAAGCATGCATAATAAGTAAAGTACTAAAATTCAAACAAGGAACCATGTTATCATAATGGGAATGAAAACATGTCCTCATGCAAGGATACACAAATATCTACCAAACACAAGTTGGCAGGAAAAAAATAATTCAATACAAAAACTGCTAAGGAAACTAGTACTACTTAAACATGAAGAATCAATGGATGCATTTCAATCAAGTAATTGAAATACAACCAGAGGGTCCATGTCACAAAAACAGTAGTGAAAAATTATCTATACTTTCTATAACAAAAATATCCCATTTAATAAAACAATGCATCAATTTGCAGGGCAACTCCTACATACTAGTAGTAATAAAAAGGGCATTACTAGAGGAATCAAACAACACTCCAAGAATGTATTTTTCCTAGCAAGCCACACATGATTACCACCACTTACAAACATAAGCATACCCATTTTTGTTTAGCACAAAAATTCCCAAAGCAAAAATACTAGGCACTCATTAGTTATGAAACTATATAAAAGAAACACATCTAGTGTGGGGAAAATAATGTTTCCACCAAAAATGCAATGAAACCAGTGGGTGTTCCACTAGAATAACAAAGCATAAGAGGTCACAAAGCCTCTGGTCATACTTGACAAAAATTAGCAAAAACCTAAACTAGCATCTAGTGGAATAACCATACTAGTAGAAAATAATAGGGTGCTAAAAACAAGCAAGGTAATGATACTCATGCTATTGTTTTCACACATGTGAAAACTTTAGGGGTCAAGTACTCATAACAACCTTATCAAAATGCTACTGGTCCTATGAATACAACATAAAAATATGTGGCTACTCAACCACAAATATTGTGCTAAAAATTCTACACATGAGAGAATTTTTCCAAACATCCTCATAGTTATGACAAAGCTACTCATGCTTTTCTACCAAATCAAATGCACTATAGCAGAGGTGATAACAACACAATATAAGTACCAACATGGTACTGGATCTAATATCTCAACACAACAATTCAATCACTTGCACACAATTTAATCAATCAAAAATTCTATGCAAGTAATAACTAGAGGCAAAACATATGATATTAATATAAATCCTATTTCTTCTCCACTCAAGTCCACACAATCTAACATGCTAAAATAGTTAAGTAACACTTATAAAACAAGTTCACACAACTTATACATGCTAGAAAACAATATTGCAACACAAAAATATATTCACACAATTTAATTAACTAAAATGCCAAAATGGCAGAAACAAGCAAAACAAGGATCTGTCCACAAAATTTTCTAGGATGCTCTAAAAATTAAACCCTTCTAGGTTTGGATATTCCTAAACATATACCAGACCATCCAGTTGAGTTTGCATCAAAATTCATTTTTAATAATTTTATAAAAATCACCAAAGTGCTCTCTGGTGTTTTACCAAATTGCATGCCATTTCAAAAATACAATGAATTTGGAAACGAGGTTAAATGCTCCTGTTAGGAAATTTCAAGGGCTTTCCAATGCAATTGGCCTAACTTCATTCTGAGTTGTAAAATAAACATGGTGCTCATTTTGGTGTTTCTGGTAGCTGTTACCAAAACATTTTTCATTTCAAAACCATTCATCCAAAAGTAGATCTACAAGTTGGAGGTGGTTTAGAATTAGTTGAGGTACCACTGTGAATTTTGGCTTGGTCAAATTCATCTTTAGGTAGCATTTTAGATCCAAAAGCAAACATGCACTTTCTGTAAAACAAATAAATGGAAAAAATCAAGACTTGGGCTGGATCTACTAACTGGGCCGGCCGGGATCTTTCTCACCGCGAGCAGATCCGCCCTCTGTGGCTGACCAGCGGGCCGTCCTGCCATGCGGGCAGCCACGCGGCAAGCGCGGGCTCCACCCGCCAGTTTGACTAGCAACCGCGCGGGTCAGGGGATGACGCGAGCATGACCTCGCGGTGACCTCACCCGCCGGCGGCAACAACTCCGGCGAGCTCCTATCTTGCGATTTCGGCCACCATTTCACAAACCGAATACATCTAAGAGTTGGTCTCGGCGAGGGGAACCTTCTAGGGCCATTTTCGTTTCCAGGGACTGGCCGGAAAAGCGGCGGCGACGGCGGCTCGCGGCGGCCGAGAAGCTAGCGCGGCGCGGCAACGAATTAGGGGGATAGGGAGAGGGGAAAAGGGCGGCGGAGACGCGGCTGCTCACCGTGAACACGTTGGAGGGCTCGGATGAGGAGGAGGGAGCTCGAGGCGGCGGCAATGGCTCACCGGAGCTCCGTCGGGGCCGAAGAGGAATCGGGACGGCGCGGGCTCTACGGCTCGAATCTCCACGATTCCTTTCGCAGGGAGGAGTACCACGACGAGGCGGAGCGAATGGTGCAAGCGGCGACCGGCGGCGAGGTCACCTGTGGCCGAACCGACGGCGAGGTGCTAACTAGGGTTTCGGGTTGGGCTTTATGTACAGAGAGGGAGAGCTCGAGGGGGGGGGGGGGAGAGATAGAGGGGACATGGGGGAGACAAGGAACATGGGGGGCCTCTTATCCCCCAAGAGTTCCTTCTCATCGAAGCAATGGCGTAGGGCTGCTGTTCTCTACAGGGAGCTAGAGGTTGAAGATGACTCGGATTACAATTTGATCCCTGGATATTTACAACTAGGTCCCTGTCCTCTCTGAAAAAGCCTTTTTTCACCAATCAAACAAAGTTTAAATTTTAAATCCTTTTGCCCAAAATTCTAATTAGTTAATGTGCACAACATATATGAAAATTGGATCAATAGGAGAAACTTGGTAATTCAAAGTTGTTCAAATTTGAATTCTTACAAAAATGGACATTGAATTTATTAACCTACTTAGAAGCTTCCAAAAATGATAATTTTTGGCACACATCTTTTATTTGGTGTGTTCCTTATGTGGTAGAAAATTCAAGTCATTTTGAGTTACTTCATAGAACAAACTTGTTCAAATTTCAAAAAGGTGCTGTCAAGAAAACAGGGGTTTTTGGCAACTTAAATTATTCAAAAACTTGTGCCCTTTTGGTTTTCATCCTTATTTATGCTATAGAGCATGTGGTATTTATTTCATGGCATTTGGAAAAAGTTTGTAGAACAAACTTGTTCAAAATCCCAATTGTTGCTGTGGAGAAAAACCATGTTTTCAGGACTTTCATGGATTCAATTTTTGGTCTCCTCTTGTATGTGTTCCTTATTTGATATAAGGAAGCAATGTTATGAATTTCAAATCATTTGAGGAAAGTTTCCGATAGTAACTTGTTTTAGTTTTCTGTTTCTGGAAATATTGGAATTTCTATTTAATAAGGCACTTGGCTTTTCTTTAACAATGCTTTGCCAAAATATTTATGTGACTAGAGATAGCAATTCAATGCTATCCAATACCTTTGTTTTTAAGCTTGCAAGGTTGGAAAAACATTTGATAAGATTTTGGTGAAGCATTTAAGAATGCCTCTTTTTCTGATAATCTTTTAGGGAAATTTATTAAGTGTTTTCTCTTTCTTAATTTAGGTCTTGGAATAATATTCAACAAATATGGGATTCCTAAGATGGTTTGGAAAACTCTTTGATCAATATTTACTTTAGAAAATATTGCCAAAGTCATTGGAACAATATGTTGAATATTTTTAGTTTACTGCTTTGCTATCTTATTAAGTTTGTTTTTCAATTTCTTAGCCATGTAAGATTATATAATTAGTTTGTTTAGTTGCACTCAAGCAAACATAACCAAGGTTTATTAGTCAAGCAATTAGCAAAACAACTGTGTTAACAGGTATTCCAAAATTGGGATGTGACAAGTCTTCCCCCCTTAAAAAGAATCTCGTCCCCGAGATTTGCAAGCGAGGACTAAGGGAGGGCCAACAAACACAATGTTAGTGTTGGAGTGCCGGTGCTTCCCCCCTTTGACTTTTCTTAGGAGGCGGGGTACATCCCTAAATTAGAAAATTTAGTTTAAAAATTTCTCTAGCTATCAATTTACTCAACCAGTAGCTATGCAATTAATGAAAAGTTATCTAAACCTTTTCAAAAATCCACACACTCAATTTAAAAACATTCACAAACAATCTACCAATCAAGAGGAATTTATTTTATTTGCGAACAATTTAATTTCAGCACACGATAGTGAAACATTTCTTAACATGATACCCCTAAGGAATATTATGCTAACAAAAGGATCACACCTAAACATATTAGTCTTTACTAATAAGAGATAAACTTCTCACTTTCATAGGTGAGAACAAACAATTATATTTTCCATGGTGGAAAATAGAAATCAATCACATAGTGAAACATGCTATTTTCACACAGGTGTATGGTTGGGGATTTTCATCCTCAAGCCAAAAGGCAATGGGACCAGTGGGCTATGGCCTACTAATACCAAGTAAAAATAGGTACTAAGCCTCTGGTTACTCATGAAAAACTTTGCACACAAGATAACAATATAAGGCTATCTAATCTAGTGAAGCAATACTAGTGCATAATGATAGCAATGCTTACACATGCTTTATTATTAAGAGACATGCAAGCTAATAGAGGTACAAGCATAAAAATAACAGTACCTAAATGGTACTGGACTCCAAGAAAACATAGCACAAAATCTACTAAGAAAGTATACACAGATTTAGCTCTCACAATTTCTTCCAATTAATAAACTAGAAGGTAACAAATGCTATTTCATTTTTGTTCGAGTTTCCAATCATGCACACACTTTCTAGGGTAGATTTATTGTAATAAAACAATATAATAACAAGTCCTAACAACTCCATATAAGTTAGGGAGCAAGATTGAATAAAACACAAATTTATTTCAATCAAGAGCACACAAAGAAACAAATACAGGAAAACTGATGTTTTCTAGATCTATCATTACCATTCCCTCGTTCACTTAATTTCTAAACCCTGAATTTCATCGTACCTACAACGTCTACTAATATTTGATTTCCAAAGTAGATACACCCAATATCTTATTGACTACTAAACGAATAGGTCATCATTTTATTTTCTCGTGACTTCTCCTTTTTACCAACTAGATTAAAAAGTGTCCTAAGTCACTTAATTTCTTGGTTTAGAAAAAGATGTCAGTGGTTTACATGCTTTGGTTAGGTGTCAACCTAAGTTTAGACCAAGCATGTTAGTCTTGTTAGCTTCCTATTTAATTATGTTTGTCCGACAAGATACGACTAGCGTCATACGTCGGATATTGATTTGTGCTCTTTTGATTGGCTTTTTAGGGGGTTGCGCATCATGGCATGTGAAAACTTCTTTTGCACCTTTCTCCAGAGGAGGGAGGTATATAACTTTTAAAAGGGGATTTCTCTTGTCAGGTCTTTTTAAAAAGGGACATAAAAAGGTGCGACATTTAGCCAACAGGGTAAAAAGAGCCTTTTGCAAACAGACAAAACATAGAGGTTTTGGTCAGTATTGGTTGGTTTTCTTCACGCCTTTTCTTCTTTGAGGGTTGTCGTTGTTGGAGCTTTATCTGTTGGAGTGCATCACTAGTAGCAATGCTAGCAGCTCGTGTGGCTTGATGGTCCTCTATTATTAGGCACAACGGTGCTTTCATTGATGGTGGGGGAGATGGTGGTGGTTCACGACGGGTGGCATTATGAAGCGAAAACAAGTACAAGTCTAAGCAACAAATTCTTGTTTTTGAATGCTATACAAACATTTTTGCTTGCAAAAATTTAACACGAGGCGATTCAAAAACAAGAGCGGGGCAATCTCAAATCTGCAAATTTTGAGCATCCCACAAACATATAAATGCCTAGATGAACCAAATTCTACACCACACAATAGCACAAAGTCCTACGGACACACATAAGCAAGCCATAACACACAAGCAAGGCTCCATTGGAGCTACGTCGGGGGAGACGACTCATGGAGTTATCGCTAAATTACTCCAAACTAGACTAATCCAAAATCCTAGAAGTGGCTGAAGAACTATATCTACTTCTGACCATCATCACTGTAGAGCTAGGCAATTATTTTGGTCTTCTCGGGACATTGGCAAGTATAAAAGTTTTTGTATGAAAACAAGATAAATAGAAGTAAAGTTTTGATAAAACTTTATGCAACAATCTGTTTTTGAAACTCCAACTATTTTCTGGACAGAAAACTTCAAAGACGAGAGATGTTTCAAAAACAGAGCGGAGCAGTTGCAAACAAGTAAGAAATAGACTCTTAACTGAGAGAGATACCAACTTTGTAAGGCCCGCCCTTCGAACCACTGTTCAAGGACGCCCTTGATATGCATATAGAATCTTTTGAAAAGATAATAAGGAGGGGAAAATATACTAAAATTCCCTTAGATATAAATAATTTAGATAGTAAATAGGTTTTTACTCAAAAATACTTTTCTTTCCTATCTGACGTCCATGCTAACTAAGGTCTCCTAAGGTCAAGATGGCTCTGATACCAACTCTGTAAGGACCCCAGACCGGCAGTCTGAAACCCTTCGTATGCATACATTCACGATCCCAGAAAGATCAGTCGTGAACAACATACACAGTTGGCACACAGAAATACATCATCCATTACACGAATACATAAAGGTATTACAAAAAGATCACATGATCAAGTTTAACACAACTGCCACAAAGGGCAGGCAACTTAACAAACACAGCGGAAGACAAATAAAACACAACGTAGTTGAGCCCAAGTCACGCCTTAACCTACAGGCTGCTGACCCGGAGACGATCCTAGTTCGCAAAGCCGTCAACTTCGTACTTCTCTTCATAGATATCCTTTGGAGGCTCCTTCTCCAAATCTGATAAGTAGATACCAGGGGCGAAACCATAATGAGTACATTTGAATGTACTCAGCAAGACATCCATCATGTCACTTACCAACATGCAAATATGCTTATATGGTGGAATAGGTAGGTTATAAATAGGGTTTACTACCAATGGTGTTCATATATGATGACACCACAGTTGCAGTCAGGTTAATCTGTATCTTCGTTGAAGAAGATACTTCAGAGGAAAATAATATAGCTTTATTTCTCTTGTCGATATCACATGTACAAGAGGTTTTGTAAAACTTTGTTAAAGAATATTTTCTCTTTGCAAAACTTCTTGGAATCAGTTTCCAGAATTCTTGCTTAGAGTAGAAAAGGTTTTCTTTGCAAAACATTTTGTTTTGTATATCAGCATCTGGCTTTTCATCATCGACGATACCTCCACGGTATAAGTTTCCATTTCCTTTCCGAACTTCACAAGTTCAACACTTCCTTTCCAAAAATCCTTTTTGAAAACATTGACACAATGCTAGCTACATGGCCATTCAACTGTCCATATCCGAGGACGCGGCTTCTTCGAAAAAGTTATACTCTGCAGAGGTGTACACATCCACCAGATCCAGTACACCTCCCGTGAACAATCACGGACTGTAACAACAGTATGTAAACATCAGGTATCTGATCATAACCATCCACTATGTTCAAGCTAGTATATGCCTATCTCTCAGTTGAGTTTTACCACATCCCCGGCACCGAGCTAATCCCCGCCAAGCCAGGATGCCTCAACTGATGCATCCGGAGGGAAAATTAATCCCACACTTTATATGTCTCCACGACATTCGGTTCAGAGGATCGCATCCCCTATAGCACATTGAGATAGCACACACTAATAAGAACAAACTTCAAGTTAAGCCCCTTGCCCATGTTGGGGTAGGGTGGCAGTACGGTAAAGGTTGTCCGGCGAAGACTAGGTTATGTGTCATTTTTGAAAAACACCATTTTCTCAAAAATGACCACTTTCACATTCCTCCGGAGAACAAGGATCCGCCTTTTCTCCGGGTTTTTCCGTAAAGCCTTTGTTTTGTAGAATCACAATTTTAGGGTGTCCACTTAGGGACTAGCATATTTGATGGTAATAAATACCATAGGGTGGCTTATGGGCTTGGTATTACCAAGTTTAACTACTGGCATGATAGTAACCTATTATATAGTATAGTAGTAATCTCCACCTCAAAAATAGTTTTGATAATCAAGTTTTTGTAAAACTTCAGAGGTAAAACATGCATGATAGATAATGATAAGTATTGTATCAGCAAGCATCAGGATGGCTTGCCTGGTATCTCCTTGTGTCCCTGGTTTTTGGAGTGACTGGAACTTGAAACACAGCTTCCCGACACTTCCTTCCTCTTCGTTTTTCTAACGTCGTAAAAAGAATAAAGGACACACATTCAGAACCAATCAAGGCAAGCAACAATGCATAACCTTACATACAGCAAGGAAATCTAATAATAACCAATCACACTTATTAACTTAGGCAAACAATCAAACAAACACACTTGGCAGAAATGCCATTTAATAAGACAACTTAAGGTTGGAGGGACATATCTCACAACCTTAATATCATGGATTCAGTGGGTGTGCCACTCTCATACCAAGATATTAATAAACCCAAAATACACCTAGTTTCACATAGGTGAGACTACTAAAAGTATACAAAACATGCACAAAAATAAGCATGGCAATGGGTCTGTCAACCAAACCACAAAAAAAGGTAGCTATCCTACTAAGTCTAAATTCACACCAAGAATAAATGAGACACATGATTTGCAAAAGTTACTTTTACAAATCAGTGAGCCTACTCAAGTGTAACAAGGTAATATACTCATCACAAAACACACAATTTCTCATAGTGAGAACAATAGAAACAATGACTAAAAAGGAGGAATCCTATAGACATGTTTCTACTAAAAGTTTGCTATGCAAGCATGCATAATAAGTAAAGTACTAAAATTCAAACAAGGAACCATGTTATCATAATGGAATGAAAACATGTCCTCATGCAAGGATACACAAATATCTACCAAACACAAGTTGGCAGGAAAAAAAATAATTCAATACAAAAACTGCTAAGGAAACTAGTACTACTTAAACCTGAAGAATCAATGGATGCATTTCAATCAAGTAATTGAAATACAACCAGAGGGTCCATGTCACAAAAACAGTAGTGAAAAATTATCTATACTTGCTATAACAAAAATATCCCATTTAATAAAACAATGCATCAATTTGCAGGGCAACTCCTACATACTAGTAGTAATAAAAAGGGCATTACTAGAGGAATCAAACAACACTCCAAGAATGTATTTTTCCTAGCAAGCAACACATGATTACCACCACTTACAAACATAAGCATACCCATTTTTGTTTAGCACAAAAATTCCCAAAGCAAAAATACTAGGCACTCATTAGTTATGAAACTATATAAAAGAAACACATCTAGTGTGGGGAAAATAATGTTTCCACCAAAAATGCAATGAAACCAGTGGGTGTTCCACTAGCATAACAAAGCATTAAGAGGTCACAAAGCCTCTGGTCATACTTGACAAAAATTAGCAAAAACCTAAACTAGCATCTAGTGCAATAACCATACTAGTAGAAAATAATAGGGTGCTAAAAACAAGCAAGGTAATGATACTCATGCTATTGTTTTCACACATGTGAAAACTTTAGGGGTCAAGTACTCATAACAACCTTATCAAAATGCTACTGGTCCTATGAATACAACATAAAAATATGTGGCTACTCAACCACAAATATTGTGCTAAAAATTCTACACATGAGAGAATTTTTCCAAACATCCTCATAGTTATGACAAAGCTACTCATGCTTTTCTACCAAATCAAATGCACTATAGCAGAGGTGATAACAACACAATATAAGTACCAACATGGTACTGGATCTAATATCTCAACACAACAATTCAATCACTTGCACACAATTTAATCAATCAAAAATTCTATGCAAGTAATATCTAGAGGCAAAACATATGATATTAATATAAATCCTATTTCTTCTCCACTCAAGTCCACACAATCTAACATGCTAAAATAGTTAAGTAACACTTATAAAACAAGTTCACACAACTTATACATGCTAGAAAACAATATTGCAACACAAAAATATATTCACACAATTTAATTAACTAAAATGCCAAAATGGCAGAAACAAGCAAAACAAGGATCTGTCCACAAAATTTTCTAGGATGCTCTAAAAATTAAACCCTTCTAGGTTTGGATAGCCCTAAACATATAACAGACCTTCCAGTTGAGTTTGCATCAAAATTCATTTTTAATAATTTTATAAAAATCACCAAAGTGCTCTCTGGTGTTTTACCAAATTGCATGCCATTTCAAAAATACAATTAATTTGGAAACTAGGTTAAATGCTCCTGTTAGGAAATTTCAAGGGCTTTCCAATGCAATTGGCCTCACTTCATTCTGAGTTGTAAAATAAAAATGGTGCTCATTTTGGTGTTTCTGGTAGCTGTTACCAAAACATTTTTCATTTCAAAACCATTCATCCAAAAGTAGATCTACAAGTTGGAGGTGGTTTAGAATTAGTTGAGGTACCACTGTGAATTTTGGCTTGGTCAAATTCATCCTTTAGGTAGCATTTTAGATCCAAAAGCAAACATGCACTTTCTGTAAAACAAATAAATGGAAAAAATCAAGACTTGGGCTGGATCTACTAACTGGGCCGGCCGGGATCTTTCTCACCGCGAGCAGATCCGCCCTCTGTGGCTGACCAGCGGGCCGTCCTGCCATGCGGGCAGCCACGCGGCAAGCGCGGGCTCCACCCGCCAGTTTGACTAGCAACCGCGCGGGTCAGGGGATGACGCGAGCATGACCTCGCGGTGACCTCACCCGCCGGCGGCAACAACTCCGGCGAGCTCCTATCTTGCGATTTCGGACACCATTTCACAAACCGAATACATCTAAGAGTTGGTCTCGGCGAGGGGAACCTTCTAGGGCCATTTTCGTTTCCAGGGACTGGCCGGAAAAGCGGCGGCGACGGCGGCTCGCGGCGGCCGAGAAGCTAGCGCGGCGCGGCAACGAATTAGGGGGATAGGGAGAGGGGAAAAGGGCGGCGGAGACGCGGCTGCTCACCGTGAACACGTTGGAGGGCTCGGATGAGGAGGAGGGAGCTCGAGGCGGCGGCAATGGCTCACCGGAGCTCCGTCGGGGCCGAAGAGGAATCGGGACGGCGCGGGCTCTACGGCTCGAATCTCCACGATTCCTTTCGCAGGGAGGAGTACCACGACGAGGCGGAGCGAATGGTGCAAGCGGCGACCGGCGGCGAGGTCACCTGTGGCCGAACCGACGGCGAGGTGCTAACTAGGGTTTCGGGTTGGGCTTTATGTACAGAGAGGGAGAGCTCGAGGGGGGGGGGGGAGAGATAGAGGGGACATGGGGGAGACAAGGCACATGGGGGGCCTCTTATCCCCCAAGAGTTCCTTCTCATCGAAGCAATGGCGTAGGGCTGCTGTTCTCTACAGGGAGCTAGAGGTTGAAGATGACTCGGATTACAATTTGATCCCTGGATATTTACAACTAGGTCCCTGTCCTCTCTGAAAAAGCCTGTTTTCACCAATCAAACAAAGTTTAAATTTTAAATCCTTTTGCCCAAAATTCTAATTAGTTAATGTGCACACCATATATGAAAATTGGATCAATAGGAGAAACTTGGTAATTCAAAGTTGTTCAAATTTGAATTCTTACAAAAATGGACATTGAATTTATTAACCTACTTAGAAGCTTCCAAAAATGATAATTTTGGCACACATCTTTTATTTGGTGTGTTCCTTATGTGGTAGAAAATTCAAGTCATTTTGAGTTACTTCATAGAACAAACTTGTTCAAATTTCAAAAAGGTGCTGTCAAGAAAACAGGGGTTTTTGGCAACTTAAATTATTCAAAAACTTGTGCCCTTTTGGTTTTCATCCTTATTTATGCTATAGAGCATGTGGTATTTATTTCATGGCATTTGGAAAAAGTTTGTAGAACAAACTTGTTCAAAATCCCAATTGTTGCTGTGGAGAAAAACCATGTTTTCAGGACTTTAATGGATTCAATTTTTGGTCTCCTCTTGTATGTGTTCCTTATTTGATATAAGGAAGCAATGTTATGAATTTCAAATCATTTGAGGAAAGTTTCCAATAGTAACTTGTTTTAGTTTTCTGTTTCTGGAAATATTGGAATTTCTATTTAATAAGGCACTTGGCTTTTCTTTAACAATGCTTTGCCAAAATATTTATGTGACTAGAGATAGCAAGTCAATGCTCTCCAATACCTTTGTTTTTAAGCTTGCAAGGTTGGAAAAACATTTGATAAGATTTTGGTGAAGCATTTAAGAATGCCTCTTTTTCTGATAATCTTTTAGGGAAATTTATTAAGTGTTTTCTCTTTCTTAATTTAGGTCTTGGAATAATATTCAACAAATATGGGATTCCTAAGATGGTTTGGAAAACTCTTTGATCAATATTTACTTTAGAAAATATTGCCAAAGTCATTGGAACAATATGTTGAATATTTTTAGTTTACTGCTTTGCTATCTTATTAAGTTTGTTTTTCAATTTCTTAGCCATGTAAGATTATATAATTAGTTTGTTTAGTTGCACTCAAGCAAACATAACCAAGGTTTATTAGTCAAGCAATTAGCAAAACAACTGTGTTAACAGGTATTCCAAAATTGGGATGTGACACTAATGGGCAAGTGGAAAGAGCAAACGGCATGGTGCTAGCAGGCATAAAGCCAAGGCTGATTGAGCCACTGCTAAAAACACCTGGGTGTTGGCTAGACGAGTTGCCAGCGGTGTTGTGGAGTCTAAGGACTACCCCTAACCGGTCAACCGGCTACACGCCATTCTTCTTGGTATACGGGGCTGAGGCCGTGTTGCCAATAGACCTAGAGCATGACTCCCCCCGAGTAACCCTCTACACTGAGGTGGAGGCGAGAGAAGCTCGAGAAGATGACGTTGACCTGCTCGAAGAAGCAAGAGAGCTTACTCTGTCACGTTCAGCTATCTATCAGCAAAACCTGCGGCGTTATCATAGCCGAAAGGTGAACCCAAGGGTTTTCCGAGAAGGATACATGGTCCTTAGGCTTGTGCAATGCACAGCCGGGATGCACAAGTTGTCTCCTCCATGGGAAGGGCCTTTCATTGTGAGCAAAGCGCTGCATAATGATGCCTATTATCTCGTGGACGTGCGCCCATCACAGGAGAACAGGGCAGATAAAGCTGGAGAGGAATCTAAGCGCCCCTGGAATGTAGCCCTACTTCGTCGCTTTCATTCGTAAGCAAAGATGTGTATGTACTCTCTTATCCGAGTTAAAATTCTACTCTGCAATCTGAAATTGAGCTCGGGGACTGCCCTCATCCAAAATTACTCTGTGTGTTTCTACCCGGCTTCGCTTTTGTCCACTCGGTTGCTCTGCTTAAAATTTCACGAGTACATCTAGTATTGTGTTTAAACCTACATGCCAACTCTTCGACTCTGCTGCTGTCCGAAACCCGGCTTCATGGCAAGGAAGAGAACAAGCAAAAGGTCAATGAGCACAAGAAAAATTACTAAGGAAAGAAAGAGTGCAGGAACCGAGTAGGATGTCTTTTACTGTTGTTTCTTGTTAACTCCTTTTCGGCTAAGTGGTGGGCTGCGTTACTATGAGTGTTTCTAAGTGGCTAAGTATTTGCAACTCCAACTTTGAATTCTTGTGACTCGAATACCAAAAAATCAACAAGTTGCGGGTAAGAGCTGAGATGAAAAGGAAGAGCGAATAAGAAATGCAACTCGGGGACTTGCATGATAACGCAACCCGGCATCGAGCCAAGGCTGCTCAAATTGACTAAGTTAAATATCAAACGTGAATAAAACTGAGTAGCAAGCGACAAACATAATTGTTTCGATACATCTGCACCCGGCATCCCGGGGATCTGATAAAAGTTTTAAGGACAAAGTTGCAGGAGGTGATCAGGTGGAGGTAGCAGCTGTAACATCCCAAGTATGAAAAATAAGCCTTTAGAATGTTTGCTCTCTGTTATTTTATGTTTTGCATCATGTCATCATATTGCTTTCATGTGTGGATTTTCAAAATTCAACTAAATTCAAATCACTTATGTTTTCACACTTGGTCTGTTACAACCTCTTCAAATAAAATAATCTAATCTAATAAGTTATTTGTTTTCCATAAATTTGAATTTGCAACAATTAATTTGGTGGAATTTCAAACCTTTTCAATTATCGCAAAATTCACTCAAATTCATTTGAATTTCAAATAGCAAAAAAAATTTGAGATTTTGAAAAAACAAATTTTGTGCAGCTGGGCATTTTGAATTCCCAATGCATAGGAAATTATTTCATAATTTTCTGACTTGAAAATCTACCTCAAATCCCTTTTCTAATTTCCTTTTTACAAAAAAAAAGTAAAAGAAAAATGGAAAAAGTCTCCTGGCCAGGCCAGCCTGGTGGGCTGGCCCAACTCGCACCCCAGCCTCCTCACAGCCCAGTACCCCTTTGGCCCTTTCTTCTCCGTACGAACACGCACGAGGAGGAGCAGGTGAGCTCCTGTGGCTCTCCATGCCTCCACGTACTCCTCCTCTCCCCTCTTCCCCCTCTATTTATTCCCCTGCCCAGGCCAAACCCTAGCTCCTTTCTCTCCTCCCTTCCCAGCCGCCGCCACTCTTCTTCTTCCTCCTCTGCTTCTCTCTTCTCTGTACTTCCCTGTACCTGAAAATTTAGCCCTTTTGGCCGGAAGTTGGGGGTGGGCGTGGGGTTACTGTGGTCGTCCTCCGGGCCGTTTCTTCGCGGGAATGGAATCGCCCCATCACGCTCTCCATCTTTGGTGAAGGCGCCGTGGTCCGAGGAGGCTCCGGGCGGCCGCGGCGTCGAGGTTTCCCGCCGGCCAACTCCCTGCATCGCCCCCTGCACAACCTGCCCCGACCGCCTCCTTCTGCCTCGAGGTGAGGTCCTCATCTCCCTCTCGCTCGCCTCCCTCTCCTCCCTCTGTGTCTCCCCCTCGGTGCACTCCTCCACCCCACCACGCACGGCCACCCCCGCGAGCGCAGCTGCTGCCGGCGAGTCGCTGCCGATCGCTGCGATCTCTGTCGAGGTACAACACAGCGATCCAGTTCAGTTCAGATAAAATTCCCGCAAACTGTATCTCATACCCCCCGGGTCCCCCTCCCTATCACAAGCAGCCGCGCAGCCCAGCTGGTGGACTCGCTGCGCGCGCAAGCAGCAGCTCGCGAGTTCAAGTCCCGCACCCCCCCACCTTTTCTGCATTTTATTCCGAATTAAGTTCAGTTCAATCTCTGAACCTTAAGCCCCCTCGCCCCCCTTGTTCTGTCAACAAAGCGCACCAGCCCAGTTGGTTGGTTCCCTTGCTCAGCAGCAGGAGGGCAGGGGTTCAAATCCCACCCCTGCCTAATAAAAACCATCTTTTTTTTCCATTTATTCTTCCAGATCTAGATCTATCCCATATTGCACCCAGGTCCCTGTATCTTTTATCTAGGTCCCTGTTGATTAATTCTAGCCCCTGTAAAATATTTTTCCAAGTCCCTGTTAAGTTTTCTAAGTCCCTAGTTCATATAAAAATGGCAGATTTGCACCAAATCTTGTAAAATGCATAAGTAATTCATCCCAACTCCAATTTCAACATTTTTAATATATTTTTTGTACCAAATTGAATGCTCTATCCAAATATAAAATTTGTTTACTGTTTTGAATATTTTAAATTGGTGAAATATTTAAAAACTTGCTTAATTCACTTAAACTTGCAAAATTCATAACTTGGGCATAAAAATTCCAAATTCCACAAACTAAATATGTTTTCCAATCAACTTTTCATGTACTTTCCAAATATAAATTTTGTTTGCTGTGTTGAATAATTTAAATTGCTGAAAACAACTGTTTCTTAATTAATGCATTTAAAATTGCCAAAATAATAACTTGCTCATTTTAAATCCAATTTCAACAAATGAAATATGTTTTCCATGCAAAATTAAACCACCTTTTCAAATATAAAATTTGTTTCATGTTTTGAATAATTAAACTTGGTTAAATGATTTAAACCTTGTTTAAATCATTTAATATTGTTAAATTCATAACTTGATCAAATTAAATTCTTTTGGGATATATAAAATATGTTTTCCAACCATAAAAGTATAAGCTTTTCAAATATGAACCTCACATACTGTTTTGGAACAAATAAAAATTCAAATAAGTTCATGTTTGAATTAAATTCATTTAATTCTTGCTTAAACTTGTTTAATTCATAAATAATTTATTTGAAATCCTTTTTCAACAAGTGAAACATGTATTCCAACTAAAATCTTGTGTTCTCTTCAAGTATGAACTTTGTTATCTATTTTGAACAATTAAAATTGGTGAAAACAACAAATTCTTGTGTGACACCTTTAAGGAACCAAAATTTCCTAACTTAATGAATAAATTTCCAAACCTGGTAAACCTTATTTCCAATTGGTTCTATTGTTGTTATTTTTCTGTTTTCCTCATCCATGCATCATGCTAATTCACTTACACAAGTTGATTAGTTGTAAAACAAGTGTTTCAACTTAATTCATGGGCTTTCCATATGCAATCCAATTGCAGATGGGTCCATTTAATCATGTTGCTATCTTGTCAACTATTTTATTTTGTTGCATCAATTAAATGGTCATGCATCATCCCATGTTTGTGCACTATGCCATGTTATTGATTGTTTATCTTTCTACATTGTTTGTTTGCTTCTTCTCGGATACACGACGACGTTGAGACCGACGATACTTACGACACCCCTTCTAAGGATCTAGCTCAGTACCAGGCTACTGGGTTTGCAGGCAAGTATTCACTCACATGAACCACTGTGTTCCTTTCAACATTGGATACCGATACCTTTCTGTTGTCTATTCTGCTAGCCCTATGATTAGTTGTTTCTGTTACGAACCTATCACATGTATCCTTTAACCCTGATATTGCCTCACCTCCATACCTATAACCATTGCTTGTTGCCCGTGTCTTATTAGCATGCTTAGGGTTGTTTTTGCTCGAGTCTGTTACCCGTTACTTTCTGTTACTATTTCATTATGTTCTGGGGGCTCGATGTTAAACAATGAATCATGCTAATGTTATTATTAATAATAATTTGATGATAAGGCACCGGCAGGAGGCCCTGTGTGGTTTTGAGGCCTGCTAGTGTCGACCCTAATAGGAAAAGGGTCTTGTATACTAATCCATGATGAGCGCACTAACCACATGTGGGAAGCGAGTATGGGCGCCCCCCTCAATTTGATTCGATTCGCATCTCGTCCAAATCGCCTCATTTAGTTCGTGTTTTCCATTTGCCGCATGCATGTTTTTGCGAGCCCAGGCCAGGGTGGAACTTTTGTAGTCGGCATATAGGGGGACACGTTCTTAGAGTGCTATGAGGGTCCCCTTTCTTCGGGGCTCGATTAGCCGTGCGCCCAAGGTGCTTTGGGCTTGATGCGAAGAAGAGTTGAGTTGTGTTGAGTGCCTCGCTTGGTGGGTTAGCTCCCCGCCTGGCGGGTCATTCTTACGTGTACGGCCAAATTGGTGCACCCCTGCAAGGATAAATCTTCTCGAGAAGCCGTGTTTTCCGCGGTTATGGACTACTTGGTGAAAGTACTGGCTAACAAGTACTCAGGACAACTTCAACCTAATGATTAACAACCTTACACCCAATGATTAACAACTTGACTAGTAAGAGGCTTATTGACACAATAATCTGAACCATCATTAATTCAACTGTGTGAGTTATCCTCGGATTGCTTCTTTGGATAAGGGGCGAGATCCAGGATGGGTTTGTTTGGAGTTAGCTATAGTTGGTTACGATACGCAATCTTAGCTCCTTTCTGTTAGACGGAAGTTGTAGTATGTTCTGTAGTTGGTTAGAGCAGCCAGTTGTAGCATCTTTCATATCCCCTTCCTTCCGTTGAACCCAAAGCATCTGTGCTTGGTGTTGACGGGTTACACTTTGGTGAACTGTGAGTCTTGCTTGCCAGTACGTTTATGTACTGACCCCTTTGGGGCTGTGGTTTCCGCAGACTACGATTCCGAGGATCCCCATGGTGGCTACTACGTGGAGTATGACGAGGCTGCTGACGAGTAGATAGCGGACCCAGGCAGGATCCGAGACTTCGTGGATGGGCTCCGTCTTTTCGTTTCCGGCCTCTTAGGCCTATTTGGATCTTGTCTGTACTCAGACATGTTGAATGCTTCCGCTGTGATGTAATGATGTATTGTTGGGACATGTGTCCTCTGAATGATTGTATTTGCTATCTCTGCTCTAATGAGAGCTATTTGCAACTTATTTCAATCTTTTGTGTTGTAGAGATCTGTTGTGATATCACTTGTTCCAATGCCGTTGACGTACCATGTGTGTATGTTTTGAAGTACGTCAATGGAAGTATCTGGATTTCTATGGGATGGTTTGCGCAGACGATGAATAGTAAGATAATGGTTGTCACACGTGTACGTGTTGGCCTGCTCATATTGAGATGCGGGTGCCGGTATGCCCCGTAAGCCATTTATCTACTGTTTAACGGACTGTGAGTATCCCCTAGAAGTCCGGGTGCGACAAATGGTATCAGAGCCTGTCTGCCTGTAGGATCCCTTTTTACTGGTCGCAGTTGAGTCTAGAAACTATTTTATAGCTATATAGGAAAAATGAAACGTGAAAGTAGGAATTCTGTTCTTTTTCTTCTTTCCCCACCCACCCTCCCTTTTTCTGGTAAGGAAGTGCAACGTTGTTTTCCCTTCTCATCTAAACTTTCAAGTTAGGATTTCACGTATCCTGGTTTCTCTGGGATGGTTATATCTACTAGACCATAGGAATGGAGGTGGTTGTGACATGATTTATCATGTTGCCTACTCACGATTGAGAACGGAGGCGTGTAAGCCCCGGAAGCAAATCCTCTATTCCTTAAGCAGTAGATATTGATCCTTTAGAAGCCCGGATGGGTTTTTCCGTAGTACCTCAGGAGTGTTTTGTTCTCGTTTTCCCGATGTTGCTTTGTTATCCTGTTCTTCTCAACATCCTTTTCGTCCGTTGAAATCTTGTTGTTGCTTCCACTTCAGTTATTCTACCGGCGTCTAATCAAAACTTCCCAAATATCAAGTCTATCTGGCCAGAAAGGTTGTTGTTGTTTTGAAAACTACCAGGCTATGAGAGTTGGCATTCCTATCACCTGGGGTTGTTTCGAGGAAGCACTCCTGAATCACCACATTTCAGATAGTCTATTCTCCAAATGAATCAAGTTCTATCCCGCTATACACCCTCGATACAAAACCTCTTCCTTCAATTGAAAATGTTCCGGTGGTTTCCAAATTCCCTGACATCTTTCCAGAAGAGTTGCCAGGAATGCCTATCGTTTTTGAACTTCCAGAAAAACTATCCAAGGTGCACGATGTGTTTCACGTGCCACGGCTCAAGAGGATCTTGCCAAGAAGTTTCCGGACCTTTTCTTTTCTCAGTACGAATCTCGGGGCGCGATTCCTTCAAGGGGGGGGCGTTTTGTAACATCCCAAGTATGAAAAATAAGCCTTTAGAATGTTTGCTCTCTGTTATTTTATGTTTTGCATCATGTCATCATATTGCTTTCATGTGTGGATTTTCAAAATTCAACTAAATTCAAATCACTTATGTTTTCACACTTGGTCTGTTACAACCTCTTCAAATAAAATAATCTAATCTAATAAGTTATTTGTTTTCCATAAATTTGAATTTGCAACAATTAATTTGGTGGAATTTCAAACCTTTTCAATTATCGCAAAATTCACTCAAATTCATTTGAATTTCAAATAGCAACAAAAATTTGAGATTTTGAAAAAACAAATTTTGTGCAGCTGGGCATTTTGAATTCCCAATGCATAGCAATATATTTCATAATTTTCTGACTTGAAAATCTACCTCAAATCCCTTTTCTAATTTCCTTTTTACAAAAAAAAAGTAAAAGAAAAATGGAAAAAGTCTCCTGGCCAGGCCAGCCTGGTGGGCTGGCCCAACTCGCACCCCAGCCTCCTCACAGCCCAGTACCCCTTTGGCCCTTTCTTCTCCGTACGAACACGCACGAGGAGGAGCAGGTGAGCTCCTTTGGCTCTCCATGCCTCCACGTACTCCTCCTCTCCCCTCTTCCCCCTCTATTTATTCCCCTGCCCAGGACAAACCCTAGCTCCTTTCTCTCCTCCCTTCCCAGCCGCCGCCACTCTTCTTCTTCCTCCTCTGCTTCTCCCTTCTCTGTACTTCCCTGTACCTGAAAATTTAGCCCTTTTGGCCGGAAGTTGGGGGTGGGCGTGGGGTTGCTGTGGTCGTCCTCCGGGCCGTTTCTTCGCGGGAATGGAATCGCCCCATCACGCTCTCCATCTTTGGTGAAGGCGCCGTGGTCCGAGGAGGCTCCGGGCGGCCGCGGCGTCGAGGTTTCCCGCCGGCCAACTCCCTGCATCGCCCCCTGCACAACCTGCCCCGACCGCCTCCTTCTGCCTCGAGGTGAGGTCCTCATCTCCCTCTCGCTCGCCTCCCTCTGTCTCTCCCCCTCGGTGCACTCCTCCACCCCACCACGCACGACCACCCTCGCGACCGCAGCTGCTGCCGGCGAGTCGCTGCCGATCGCTGCGATCTCTGTCGAGCTACAGCACAGCGATCCAGTTTCAGTTCAGATAAAATTCCCGCAAACTGTATCTCATACCCCCCGAGTCCCCCTCCCTATCACAAGCAGCCGCGCAGCCCAGCTGGTGGACTCGCTGCGCGCGCAAGCAGCAGCTCGCGAGTTCAAGTCCCGCACCCCCCACCTTTTCTGCATTTTATTCCGAATTAAGTTCAGTTCAATCTCTGAACCTTAAGCCCCCTCGCCCCGCTTGTTCTGTCAACAAAGCGCACCAGACCATTTGGTTGGTTCCCTTGCTCAGCAGCAGGAGGGCAGGGGTTCAAATCCCACCCCTGCCTAATAAAAACCATCTTTTTTTTCCATTTATTCTTCTAGATCTAGATCTATCCCATATTGCACCCAGGTCCCTGTATCTTTTATCTAGGTCCCTGTTGATAATTCTAGCCCCTGTAAAATATTTTTCCAAGTCCCTGTTAAGTTTTCTAAGTCCCTAGTTCATATAAAAATGGCAGATTTGCACCAAATCTTGTAAAATGCATAAGTAATTCATCCCAACTCCAATTTCAACATTTTTAATATGTTTTCTGTACCAAATTGAATGCTCTATCCAAATATAAAATTTGTTTACTGTTTTGAATATTTTAAATTGGTGAAATATTTAAAAACTTGCTTAATTCACTTAAACTTGCAAAATTCATAACTTGGGCATAAAAATTCCAAATTCCACAAACTAAATATGTTTTCCAATCAACTTTTCATGTACTTTCCAAATATAAATTTTGTTTGCTGTGTTGAATAATTTAAATTGCTGAAAACAATTGTTTCTTAATTAATGCATTTAAAATTGCCAAAATAATAACTTGCTCATTTTAAATCCAATTTCAACAAATGAAATATGTTTTCCATGCAAAATTAAACCACCTTTTCAAATATAAAATTTGTTTCATGTTTTGAATAATTAAACTTGGTTAAATGATTTAAACCTTGTTTAAATCATTTAATATTGTTAAATTCATAACTTGATCAAATTAAATTCTTTTGGGATATATAAAATATGTTTCCCAACCATAAAAGTATAAGCTTTTCAAATATGAACCTCACATACTGTTTTGGAACAAATAAAAATTCAAATAAGTTCATGTTTGAATTAAATTCATTTAATTCTTGCTTAAACTTGTTTAATTCATAAATAATTTATTTGAAATCCTTTTTCAACAAGTGAAACATGTATTCCAACTAAAATCTTGTGTTCTTTTCAAGTATGAACTTTGTTATCTATTTTGAACAATTAAAATTGGTGAAAACAACAAATGCTTGTGTGACACCTTTAAGGAACCAAAATTTCCTAACTTAATGAATACATTTCCAAACCTGGTAAACCTTATTTCCAATTGGTTCTATTGTTGTTATTTTTCTGTTTTCCTCATCCATGCATCATGCTAATTCACTTACACAAGTTGATTAGTTGTAAAACAAGTGTTTCAACTTAATTCATGGGCTTTCCATATGCAATCCAATTGCAGATGGGTCCATTTAATCATGTTGCTATCTTGTCAACTAGTTTATTTTGTTGCATCAATTAAATGGTCATGCATCATCCCATGTTTGTGCACTATGCCATGTTATTGATTGTTTATCTTTCTGCATTGTTTGTTTGCTTCTTCTCGGATACACGACGACGTTGAGACCGACGATACTTACGACACCCCTTCTAAGGATCTAGCTCAGTACCAGGCTACTGGGTTTGCAGGCAAGTATTCACTCACATGAACCACTGTGTTCCTTTCAACATTGGATACCGATACTTTTCCGTTGTCTATTCTGCTAGCCCTATGATTAGTTGTTTCTGTTACGAACCTATCACATGTATCCTTTAACCCTGATATTGCCTCACCTCCATACCTATAACCATTGCTTGTTGCCCGTGTCTTATTAGCATGCTTAGGGTTGTTTTTGCTCGAGTCTGTTACCCGTTACTTTCTGTTACTATTTCATTATGTTCTGGGGGCTCGATGTTAAACAATGAATCATGCTAATGTTATTATTAATAATAATTTGATGATAAGGTACCGGCAGGAGGCCCTGTGTGGTTTTGAGGCCTGCTAGTGTCGACCCTAATAGGAAAAGGGTCTTGTCTACTGATCCATGATGAGCGCACTAACCGCATGTGGGAAGCGAGTATGGGCGCCCCCCTCAATTTGATTCGATTCGCATCTCGTCCAAATCGCCTCATTTAGTTCGTGTTTTCCATTTGCCGCATGCATGTTTTTGCGAGCCCAGGCCAGGGTGGAACTTTTGTAGTCGGCATATAGGGGGACACGTTCTTAGAGTGCTATGAGGGTCCCCTTTCTTCGGGGCTCGATTAGCCGTGCGCCCAAGGTGCTTTGGGCTTGATGCGAAGATGAGTTGAGTTGTGTTGAGTGCCTCGCTTGGTGGGCTAGCTCCCCGCCTGGCGGGTCATTCTTACGTGTACGGCCAAATTGGTGCACCCCTGCAGGGATAAATCTTCTCGAGAAGCCGTGTTTTCCGCGGTTATGGACTACTTGGTGAAAGTACTGGCTAACAAGTACTCAGGACAACTTCAACCTAATGATTAACAACCTTACACCCAATGATTAACAACTTGACTAGTAAGAGGCTTATTGACACAATAATATGAACCATCATTAATTCAACTGTGTGAGTTATCCTCGGATTGCTTCTTTGGATAAGGGGCGAGATCCAGGATGGGTTTGTTTGGATTTAGCTATAGTTGGTTACGATACGCGATCTTATCTCCTTTCTGTTAGCCGGAAGTTGTAGTATGTTCTGTAGTTGGTTAGAGCAGCCAGTTGTAGCATCTTTCATATCCCCTTCCTTCCGTTGAACCCAAAGCATCTGTGCTTGGTGTTGACGGGTTACACTTTGGTGAACTGTGAGTCTTGCTTGCCAGTACGTTTATGTACTGACCCCTTTGGGG